>CM039473.1:14797312-14943708 GCA_022433065.1 Begonia loranthoides
GTGAATTAGGTTTATTAAACTTTTTCGTGCAAAAATACAATTTCTAACAAATATCAAATTTATCACAATAATGGAATTCAATCACCACAATAATAGCAAAAAGATAAAGAGAAGAGTTAGAGAATTTGACACCGAGTTGTTAACGCGGTTCGGCCAAGCACGCCTACATCTGCGCTCCAAGGCTCTCCCTTGAAGATATATTTCTCAAACGTCTCGGTTACACATGATTGATCTTAAGCGGGTGTCAATCTCACCGTTACAAACAACTCTTCTAAGGGCATTACCCTTTACTCACAATAACGATTTTCTCTAGGAAAATTCTCAAACTCAACTTACAAGAATCCTCACTAAATTCAAATAATCACACTCAAATACTTTGGAGGATGTTTGTCTCACTCAAAAGCGTTCACAATGTTTGAGTCGAAAATTCGGGAGAGCTTCGCTTCAAATCGTATAGGTACCTTCCTTCTTCGAATTCCATCTATTTATAGATTTTCCCAGTGCGGACGTCCTCAACCCCTTTAGGATCGTCCGCAGTCGAAAGTTGGAAAATAGTCATTGCAGAAATCTGTGAGTTTGAGGACGCCATTTCCACGTCCGCAGCGTCCGCATCTATCGTCTGCTTCATATCAAAGAAATGGCAGATTCATATCGAACGCCACAGATTGGCGTCCGCTTCGTCCGAGTCTCTCGTCCGCATGTCCATCAAAATCGACAAATTCATATCGGACGCCTATGATTGGCGTCCGCAATCGTCCGCCTCGTCCGCTTCAACTCAGTTAGCTTGGGGACGCTGAATGGCGTCCTCAGTTCATCATGAGGACGCTGAAATCTCTTCTTGCGGACGCCGCCGTACCATCCTCACACCGTCCGCTGCATCCGCACGTACACAGAGTACTTCGATCTTGCACGAGTCGCATCCTCTAAGTCACACGAAACTTCCACTTTGCTGCAGAGACTTAGAGAAACACATTAAACATTCTCAATACCCTTGATCAAGGGTATTTCCAATTTAAACGATAAATGCGATATTTATAAATTCAATAGATAAACAACTTTTACAATTTAATTAAAATGTTCATCATCAAAATATAAATTCGCCTAACACACTTTGGCTAACAGTTAGAAGCCGACCAAGACTCAACACAGATTCCTATAATCTCCCACTTGACGTACGAGTTATGAATGAATGAATGAAATATAATAAAAAGATTGGTTTGGGGCGGACCCATTCCAAATGAACTAACGAGAGACATACATCATACTGCATAGCTCATTCTTACTAGGCCTCGGGCTCACAGTTGCTAATGGTGTAGGTACATGTACGAGAAAATGATGAATATGTGAATAAGTAGTTGATGAAGAATTTGCACGAGCGAGACTTGTAGCTAGCTAGACTAAAGAAAGTAAACAATAAAAGTTTTTTGTAATCAACATGTAATACTTTGTCTAGTATTTCTTAAATGAATTATTTATGCTTCCACTATGTTTTGATAAAAGATTTTATAACTATGGTTTTTCACTGTTTAGAATGATTTTTATAACGAGTCTAAGGAAAGAGTTTTTAATTGTCCAACTTTTTAGGGAAGAACTCTAATTTCATTACGAAGGTTTTAACAAAGATTTTAGTTGTTTTATAATGTTTTAAATTTAATGCATTTTTAAAAGGTTATAAAAACTAGGTCGTTACAATGAATACACCACTATAACTGTTTGTTTTCCAATTGCACGTACTTCATTTGCCAAAACTGTGGACGTGAGCCCCAGTTAAAATATCCCAACTTCAAATGGATAGTTAAGTGATTCCTCATCACTCCCAGACGCCATTGGTGTTCAACAAATATTTCAACTTTGCCAAAATATGGTACACTTCAACTCTTAGAATTATTTAGGGTTCGCTAATCGCTAACAAAATCACTGAGAAAATCGCGATGAATGTAGTGTGAATTTATACAAGGTAGAGGATGCAATACATTCCACATGGGAAAGTTGATGTTCCGTGGCAGAACGTGTCACATTCCGCAGCAGAAGATCAGTATTATAACGTTAGTTTTTAAATTTTCGTTTCGCGGTGGACCGTGTAGTGTTTTTCTCGAAACAAAATCAATACATTTAACGACAAACGTGACAACAATGTTTACAATGACTTTTTCAATAGTTTAATGGTTAAGTTGTTAGTAAATATACTTTAGTGGTTCACTCATCATTAATCACAAAGTACGATTGTTGATTTGTCATTTTCCCTATAAAATTTAATGCGTTAAAAAACTTTCTTAAACTAGCTAAATTTCACCTTACCATTTATTCATTATTTTATTTTCAAATTCACAAAAATATTTACAATATCATGTAACCTGCAATTTTGAACCTATGGATCCCTGATTTAATACTTTCTATACGCTTTTTTTGGTATCACAACCTGTTCTCGCCGTTTCTTTTCAAGTTTAAAACTTAGAAAAAAGTCATAACGCCGGAATTAAGACCGGCAAAATGACTCGGCTAATTTTCCCATTTTCTCTGCAAGCTCCGGCGGCAGTTTCTTAGCTTGCTTGGGTTCTTTCTCCGGTCGAAAATCAAATCCCAGGGCGTAAGATACTTCTTCGGAGCTCCACCCTGCCTTTCGGAGGGATGCCGAGAAACGATTCGTTTTGAGAAGCAGAGCGTCGAGAACCGCCTGGTTGTCCAATAAAACAATCTCCTCCTCGAAGAATCCGGCAGCCGAGACCTCCATGATTTCCGTTATATCTGAGTCACTCCACCCGCCTTCTCTCAAGAGGGATCCTATTTGACCTACGTATTCGTCCACCCATTTCGGGACTACCGACCTCGTCGCCTCGATGACTCTATCCGGCGACGAAGATGAAGAGGAAGAGGAGTTTCTTCGTCGCCGATCGGAAGCCGCGTCACTCCAAAACTCTACCCACCTCGGCGTTCTCGATCCGGCGGAAAGGCCCGTATCAAGACTCCTCCGGGAGAAATTAAAAGAAGACGCCGCCGATTTCTCGTTTACGGATCTTTGCTTCTTGAGGATCTTAGGTTCGGATCCGGAGCTCCGGAACAACGATTCACGTTCGAAATAGTCAGAGAGATCCAACCCACAGCAAAATATTCTGTTCTCGTCGATGAAGAATATCGGATTTCCAGCTAAAGAAGGGTTGCAGGGTATGTAACAATGGTTGAAGATGGGGATCAAAAGGGGCGCTCTCTTCAGAGCATTTCTAGCGACCCGAAGAGCCTTTTCCGGGTCAGTTGGTCTCGGACCCCAAGATTTGCACCAGAGAGTGTTCTTCGCAATTTGGAAACAAATAGCCGCAATAGGAAGATCAAGTGACGACCGGAGATGGCAGCGCGACGCAGCAGCTCGCCACTCCGGGAAGCCTGGACCAACCGGCAAACCGGCGGAGAGAACAGCTCGTAGATCGGGAGGGAAGACAAAACCAAACTCCGCTTCAGAGCGAGCAAACTCGGCGTCGGAAATTCCGGGTTGGACCTCAATACCGGAGCTCCGTAGATGGGTTATAACCTTTTCAGCCAGAGACGAAAAGGATAGAAGACCATTACGAACTGGTAGGGGACTAATAGCTGGAAGAGCTGCTGCAGCACGGGCCGAGAGCCGACGGAGACCGGCTACATGGGCCTGGTTTAGGCCGGTAATTCTCCGTTCAACGTCCACCATCGTTGATCAGAGGTAGAAGAAAGAGATGAAGTGAGAGCTGAGCTATGGAAGAAGATGGCAGAGTATTTAAGGAGAGTACTCGGAGTGGGAACCACCTCAGATGATGCTCAAAGGAGGCTGAATGTGAGTATCATAATGCAATCAAATTCTCCACCTTAATCATTCTCGCTAAATCACTTCCTAATCATAAATTTATAGCACAACCCATTGATTAGAGCTTAAAATTAAGAAAAATATACCCAACCCATCCAACGGTTGGAAAAGGGCAGGTCACGAGATGAATGAATCACACCGACTCTAATCAATAAGTGAGGAGACAGTAATTTTGAGTGTCACGTGCACTGCACGTGCTTTGTTAAAAAGTGGCTTTTTAAATTGTGGTCACGTTCACATGTAGCTTTACTTTTATATATATAAAAAATTAATTATATGAAAATACAGAATCTTGACTTGTGAAATGTTGAATTAAAAATATGAAATTAATAATTGAAAAGAAGAAAATGCATATTATTCTAATGTTTTATATTAATAAATTCTCCGCCTAAATAAATATTTATATGTTTTTTTAGAAGCATTTCAGTTATTGGCAGAGATTTTTTATGGAGCCATTTCTTAACCACTCTTTCTTAACATATTAGTACTTATTAAGATCTTAGTCATAAGTGTCCCTTGAAATTCAAATAGGAAACGCCATTGTTTATTTTTTCTACTAATGAATAAGCCATACTAATATTTTGTAAGTAAATTGACAATTTTAATTGAAGTTCTCAAGAACATTAAGCCCAATAAATTTAGTTATTACATTTAACGCAACATGTTAAAATATTACACTTATTTAAAAAACAACTATAAATTTAGTTATCAGGCAGTAGATACACAAGTTTGAGTCAAGATTATGCGAATGATTTAATTATTGGAGCCGCAGTGTGTCTACAGGAGTCAATTAGAAGACACATTATGAGGGCCATTAAGAAAGGAGACAAATTCAAAGTCCAATAAAAGCTACAAGGCCAATAATACACGAAAACAGAACCTAAGGAGACAAATTAAAACTAGAATAGAAGTTACAATGTCAATAAAAATAGATCAGAAAGAGACCAATCCTTCTTCAATTGACATTACAAACCCTAAAAAGGGGTCTACTTAGTGTCATAAAGTGGTGTCAATTTGAAGCAAACAAAGAATTGTGGTCTTTACTTTGTCCATAAAATTGAAAGCAATACGAGAAAGTCCCTTAAACGGCTAGTTGTATTTGATGTACATCACTTAAAATAGGTTCCATGTCTTTCCTCAATCCTACAAATTTTGCTGTCCCCTTGCCCGATGATTTGTCAACCCATCACTCACCTTCCTTGCCCTCTTACTTTAATGATATGTTTTGAGAATTTGTATTTTTCTTTCTCATTTTCTATCTGAATCATGAAAGTAAAGCAAACTCAACTGAGGAAGAGTTTTTTCTAGTATTGTCATCATTCTCACTTATTTTGAGCAAATTAGTATAAACGAAATCCATGTTCATTTTTGTCAAATACTCAAGCATTTTTAATACAACTTTTTTTAACTTTTTAAAAACAACTTTGCATAGTAAAAGACTTTTCTCTTTTAAATATCGTATTAGGAGGGTGTACAGTAACAATTAAATCAATTATTTATAAATCCATAACTAGTTTTACAAAAAATATCCATGACTTATTACAACATTTCTTTTCATTTCTTTCTTTACATATCATAAGCTCCCTTACCAATTAAAGTCTCCGTAACAACTCCAAGCCTTCCCTGCAAGCCATGCGCCATCAAATGCAAGGTTCTTTATTATTCGTCTCGTTATCTAACTTTTCTTTGCCTACAACACAAAATTCGTTGATGAGCATAATGCTCAGTAAGCAATGCATAACTTAACTTAAATTGAACATTAACATAAAATTCATGCAACGTACAATATTTTGTTCAAAACATATCATGTTGTCATTTCCTTTTCTTTTGCTTATTCGTTTTCAATCAACATTCTTTTCTTTTTTGTTCTTTTTAGTTAACATTCTTTTCTTTTACCAGTCAAATCTTCGAGGTACATTCTTGGGAAGAATAAATACATTCCAGTCAATCCCAACCCCCATAGGATCCCAGATCCTTGGGGTACAGTCCAGTCCCAGTCCACAATGATCTCGGTCTTTCTTTTTTGGTTAGTTAAATCTTTTATTTTTCTATTCATCCTTGAGCTTCGTCCATACCAGTGTACATCTGTTTTTTTTTTAAAGAAATTTTCTTTATCATAAAACTTGATCTAAAAGCCATTCATGATAAAACAATACTTGGTAAAAATACTCGCAGCGAAAAACCTTTCATTTAAAACAATTTATAATCTTTGTCAAGTCTCAAGTATAGAAAGTCTCTTACAATATATATGATAGATCCTTTTATTGAGATAAAATAAAGCCATGTACCAATAAGGTTTTGATGTAAGTAATCATAAAAGTTGTAATATCCGAAAAATTCGTCTACTTATTCTCATTCCATGAGTGGTTTGTATCATTAAGGATAATGATATTTGTTAGTGGTTTGAGGTATATTTGGACTTATGGTGGTGATAGATGTATAAATTGGTTTGGTGTTGGAAGAGTGTGTAAGTGGATAATTATTTGCATCAAGATAGGAGTAAACTATATAAGTGGAGGTTGATCACATGCAAGGCAAAACATTCGGAGTGAAGCAATAGTCGGAATCGGTCGACCACTTGGTTGATTGCAAAAAAGGCAGTGACGAGCAGAGTGTTGGGCAGTCAATCACTTGAAGAGGGTTGATTGACCGGATCCAATGCAAATGGGAAAAGTCAGATTTGCGGTCGATCACGGGAAGAAGGTGATCAACAAGTATGCACGAATTTTACACAGAAACACTTTCTAGACTTTTGGCGGTCAACCACTTGATCAACCAGTACTAGAGAAAAGTCAACTATGATGGTTTACGGTCGATCACCCGAAGGGTTTGATTGACCAAATAATGGAACATTCGCAGTAAATTGTTAATCAACATCTGAAAAATTGAGAGGACATCTGGAAACTCATTGGCCATGCCTCCTTGATGGCCTTTGAGAGTTATAGGGTATATATATATATATATATATATATATATAGGGAGATTGATAGAAGGAGAAGGAAACATCTTCTGCATTTTCTCTAGAGTTTTCTCTCGGTTTTCTTCTGTTTCTGGAGTTGTTCTTCTACTTCTATTCTGGAGAGCTTCTGCTAAAGGTGAAAGATTTCCATCAAGAGTAAGTTGCATAAAAAAAGTGGTTTAGCAAGGAGAGATGTAAGAAGTTTTGTATGTGTTTTGTCCGAAAGGACCTACGTCACAAGAATTAGGTGCTTGTTTGGATTAAATATTGCTTTGATAGATCATGTTGAGAAATGAATTCTCTATTGTGCTCTATTAGTTTCATGATGTTATCTGTTACTGCTTTGCTATTTGTTTTAAGGTCTAGACGAAATATTTGGTGGGTGTTAGTGATGGTTGTTGTTCATCACTGTTGCTTTGAGACTCATATTAAGAAAAGGATTAAACTATTTATGCATTGTCCCTTGTTGTGAATCGATGGAAGGTACCTATTGGTATATTGTTCAGGGAATGCTCTTTGGTAATGTAGGAATATTATGACTCCCTATACAGGAGACAATGTGTTGCTAGTTATTAATAGGTTAAACTATAGAGGTTATATTATACAGCTAGGACGTGAGGATGTTTATTATAAAGGCTATATTATACTACTAGGACATGAGGATGAGTTACTGTCTGGATGAAAAACTAAATTGGATAGGTTGTTGATATTAGTTAAAGTATAGGTTACTTGTCAAGAGTTAAACTATGAAGATATTTGCAAATAGATTTTGGATTTCTTATTAGCACGTTGGGAATGTTCATGTGTATGAGTTCCTTGTTAGGTGATGGTTATTAATAAAAGATAAGTGGTTATTAATAGAAGATAAATATTGTTATATTGCTTGAAGGTGCTGAGAGATGTGTTGCAAATGTTGGACATATAATGTAATACCCTGATACAATTTTTCCCGTATACGTGATGTAATTAAATGTTGGGATAGTTAAGATATTACATTTCGTATCTATATGTGTCAAAATGTGACATATAACTATGGGAGAAATAATAGGGATGAAAGTTAAGTTGGAGAATTAAAGAGAAAAGCTGTATTATGGTGTTTAGGACGACATGAGGACGCAGTAAGTCCTCCGTAAGTACATTGCATGGCACCCATGCACTTTGGGACACATCAGGATGAGAAAATTTGTCCTCAAAGTCAACTTTCGGATGAATGCAGACGACATGCAAATGAGAGGTGTCGTCTGCAAATGTATTTCACGTCACCCTAAACCTTGGGATGACTTAGGACGCGATTTTGCGTCCTAACCTATTGGCATTGTGAAGGTCCGGAAGAGTGCGGACGCATAGGTCATGCGTCCGATTTGAATATGTCCAAGTTTTGGACAGATTTGGACATATGCGGATGATGGATTCGGACGTATGCAAACGATACATTTGGACACCATTTGCGTCCGAATGTCACTTTCAGACGGTACGGACAAGGCGAGGACGCAAATGGACGCAAACTCTCGTCCGTGAAGGCAATTCTGCCTTTGAAATTTTACACACGCGAACGAATGCAAATGAGACTATCACGTCCGCACTCGTCTGAAAGTTTCCAAATCTGCGTAAATTAAGGGATTTAAAAATAGACAGCTCATCATTTAGCGAGTAATTGTAACGACCCAGTTTTTCGTAAGCTTTTAAAAATGTGTATAATTTAAACTTTTATAAACCATTGAAATCTCTTTTTAAAAAAATATCAGAGTGTGAAACCGGATCATTAAAACTATTTTTTTATTATACTCGTTATGCAAATCGTTATAAGTATTGGAAAACAACAATTTTAAAATCTTTTCTTAAAACATAGCGGAAGCGTAAGAAATTCATTTAAGGAATGATAAACAAATAATTACGTGTTAATTACAAATTACTTTTTTCTTTTATTTTCCTTAACCTAGCCAACCACAAGGTCCCGCCCGTGGAAATTATTCATCAACTGCTTCTTGATCCATTCATCATTTTCTCGTGTGCATATACATGCACCTACACCATTAGCAACTGTGAGCCCGAGGCCCAATAAAAAATGAGCTATGCATTATGATTTATGCCTCTCTTTAGGTCTTTTGGATTGGGGGCCACCCAAACCAATCTTTTCTTACATTCTTTCTTTCGTTCATTCATTCTTTACTCGTACTTCAAGCTGGAGATTGGAGAAATCCGTGGTGGTAGGGTGGATCTTTGTCAGCGTCAACCACCTAGAGTAGACAGTCTCGCAGTCCCGACAAGGGAAAGGTAACGTTCCCTTTTAAATCCTGTCTACCTAGTTGATCCGTACTTACCTTACCATCCCCTAACTCCCTTCTTCTTTCCTTTTCTTTATTCATTTTCTTAACATTTTTCCTTATATATGCTTGTGAGTACCACCATTTCTAAACATGGCGATACATTTCTAAACATGCTTGGTAATTAAAAGAGACAATAACAATGAAACGTACTTGGTAGTTCAAAGGAAACACAATGTAAATATGCTTAGTATTAAAGGGAAGTGGTAAACGAAACAATAATCATATGCAAATATCCTAATTATGCTCAGAAATCAAACTATAACATGCGATTCTAAACATGCTTGGAAATTTAACTATATCGTATGATCCTAAACATGCTCTGAAATTAAACTCTAACGTGCGATTAGCATAGATATAAAGTAACATAGTGGAAACGTAACAATCAATTAAAGTAAAGACTCGGCTAATGGTGTAGGGCCTCCACTGGCCAACGACTCCACTCAATTTCTCATCTTGAAGCTTTAATGCGCAATAGCATTTAGTCGTTATTCTTCTTCACTTCTTTGTAGCTTTACAATTTAATAACGTTTAATTATTAATCTAATCACTTAATCAATATATTAAATCTCGTCGTCTTTTTCTATCTTTAATTCTTATACGTCGCTTAATAGAGTTTTCTAAACGAAACTGCTTCATTAATTACAACTCTGCTTCATCAATTAATCTAGATTGATAACATCTAGAACGAAGTTTAATATGTAGCGAAGACCAACATAATTTCATCTATAATTTATAGATCCATAATTACCATCATAATTTCATCCATGAATCATTGGCCCATAATTCAACGCCCGATGACAATATCTGAATCGAGTCATTAATCTACATTAATCCAATTTTCAACAACATATTAACAATTCCTTTTAACATTTCAGATAACTACAACATAGAACAAATCCAACTTAACATTACCCACTTATAGTTAACAGATTATTTCATCCAATAACTTCATTCAGAAATCCAATAGAGTATCTTATCAAAGCTGCAACGAAACATGTTTATATCCAAAATGGACTTTAATCTGATCAGTGAACATTCAAGAACAACAGAGACATTTCATTATTTTCATCCAATCAACAGACTAACTAACAGAGTATAACATCCAAACATCAAAACTAACAATCAAATCACTGTGCATAATTCATTACCAACAGAATGTGACCATTAAGCAGTGACTCACAGAATATTTCTTTTCCCAACAAAATCACTTCCAGAATTATAAATCTAAACATCCAAAGACAACAGAATCACAAACTCATTATCCAGCATCAAAACCCAAAACATTAATCCAACTTAAAAACTTTTTTTCCATCAGCACAACCCAAATCTAACATATAGATGCTTACAAAATTAACCAACAAAGTGTAGATCTATATTGAACTAACACCACATAGTACTAATCCAAGTAATAGAGCATTGACCCAAAACATCATATTAACAACCCCTTTTTAACATTTCTCTCCAACTGCAACTTATCATCTAATAACAGAAAATATGTCTAGAGCCGAAATCACAAAACACTGAAGGCAATAGCTACATCCAACATATTCACAGTTGCATAATCAAACCAACGGAATATTTAAAATAGCTTAACATTTCAAAGTTAACTACAGCATCCAAAAATACTACTTAATATCAACGTGGGATTTAACATCCGAAAATAGAACCAAATGATTAAACAGTAGAGGGGAAAACCTCACAAATAGGGCAGACCCGAAGCTCAGCTCTAACACTCTCGGCCATAAGTGTAATGACTCAGTTTTTATTTACTTTAAAAATCGTGTAAATTTAAAATTTTTCTTTTTATAAAAAACGTCAGAGTATTTATCTTTTATAAAACCCGATCATTAAAACCATTTACTTAAAACATTTATCAATTGCAGCGAAAGAAATAAAATCCTTTTATGAAACGCAACAGAATTAAAACAAAGCAATAAAGAATATTAAATAATTTACAAATCCTTTTACGAATAATTTCCATTTAATTCTTTAGCCCAGCCAGCCAAAAGATCCATTCGTGCAAATCCTTCATCGAATGCCTCTCAGCCTGTTCAACTGTTCATGTACCTACATCGCAAGACTTAACTAATGAGCCTAAGGCTCAGTAAGTGATATAAAATAAAAGGTATGATGCATGTGTCATGCAACTTTTAAATCTCTTTTCGTTTTCTATTTTCGTTTATTTTCTTTTACCGTTTTCTTGACCTCGTCACACCCATTTACATTCATTTCTTTACGTTTTATAACGTCTCGTTTCTTCTTTGTTTCCTTCTTAACATTTCATAATCGTTTGGTTTCTTCTTTGTTTCCTTTTCAAAAGTATGGATGGAAACCATTTTCGTATTATTTGAAAACTATGATGCATGATGCTCGTGAATACATACATTCTCTATTAGAGGAATTTAATAAAACAATCAACTTACAATTCACTAATCATGCTTATAAAAACAGTCAACAACGAAACATGCTATTTAAAAATGTAAACACCGAAACATGCTATTTAAAACTGTAAACACCGAACCATGCATCTTCTATTCTTGAGATGTAGGGCCCTAAGGACTAAAGTACATGCATATCACTTACCTGGCGTCCTTAGCGCGGTTTAGAAATTAACGTTGTCGTTCTTGCCTTTTATACCTTCAAAATAATTATCATTTACTTATTAATATTTTTATCAATAATAAATCTTAACTTGATACCGTTATTCCTTGTTTATTATTTAATAATTTAATTATCGCTTGACGAATTTCTATTAATTTATCTTCATTAATATCATGAACAATAAACAGATAACCTTAATTTAATTGATATTTATTCATTAATAAAAATTTCTGAATTTTCATAAGCCTTAACGCTTAACAAATCCTATTAATCAACTTAATTACTTAGCAACCTCGCAATAACAATTTCAATAACCTAACATATGTAACGGGATAACAATAACCCACAATAGTTGCTCATTCCATCAATGTGACCCGATAATAGAGACAATTTACTTCATAATACAATTCATTATTTTTTAATGAAAATCCACTGGGAGCAACAAAGCATTTATTTAACTTCATTACCCAAAATCACAACTTGCACATTTAGGCCTTCTAGTACCAAACTAATCACTCAACAGTTTCCCAAAATCAAAACTTAAAAACTAGCAATTAATCAGCATTCAAATAGTCCAACCATTCAAAACCTCTCAAACCTTCCATTAATTTATAGCTCAATGTAATCACAACATAACATTCACAGGAAACCAATTTAGTAGCATAAGCTAAAGTCCAACTTAACAAATTATATCTAACAATAATTCTTCAAGACAAATCCAACCTTAACAGATGCAACTATCCACACCCAATAATTAATCCCACTATTACCTTTTAATCCTAACTAATCCAATAAATTTTATTTAATTCTCTTCCACGTTAATTATAATTATCATCCGATAAATTATCAAAATAATAATCTATCGGTTACGTCCTTGGTAATATCCAGATAATTATCTAATAAATTACTTCTTTCAAATAAATCTTTAATTATCTTTCGATAATTTTCCATAAAATATAATCTTACGAAGACGTCATGGGTAATACCACGATAAGTATCCAATATAATCCGAATACCCTTAATTACTTTTCAATTATTCTTATTACATTCCAACATAAAAAGTCAGGGTATTACAGTAATACCTTATCTTTCGGCAAGAAAAAGTTGCCCCTCCACGCAGGAAGCCATCTCCTACCTCCCCTATACGCACGCTTGTCCCCTTAGGTGTCCAAATTGTCCCCTCTAAGTACGAATGGTAGATTTAAATCGCCTCCTCACCCTTCCCCCTGCATGAGTTCTTCTTCCGAAAGAGAGAGTTATTCTTGCTTGAGCTCCCTGTGAAAGTGGAGAGCTCCTCCTACGGGTGTGTGTGTTCCTCCAGCAAGAGTGAGAGGGTAAGTAAGGTTGTGTGAGTACGTAAGTGACGTTGAGTGTTACAGCGGAGCTCCATGAGCTGTTGTGAGCTGAAGAGTGACCTGAGGAGTCACCGATTGCTGTGGAAAATTATTGTCCCTGAGTGTAGTTCTTCACTTTGGGTAAGGAATTGGGTGTGTCTGGCCGTCAAAGCCCTACCCACAAGTAAAGTGCGTGAGTGGTAGATTATTGATGTTCGGTAGTATTACTGTTATTTCCTTTGTTGTAGTTCATAGATTCCTCTACTGGTTGATATTTTCGTTGTTGATAGCTTTGTCTCTGGCTGAGAGCTCTACAATATTCTCTTTAGTGAATTGCTCTGTTTTCATTGTTTCAAGTGCCTTACGTTGATGAAAGAGTGATGAATGCTAATGCTTAAAACTAATGAATGTGCAAATGTGTGAAATGATAAACCCTTGCTCCATAGTTACTTGTTGTTAGTTAAATATCTCTGTGTAGCTGTTATTCCTTCATTTTGTGCTACTGCCAATGATTTATCTACAGGTATATATATCTCCTTGTGTAAACACTTGTAATAATGAACTAAGATATTAATTAATCGACTAATCAACTAGTTAGTGTAATCATTTGTAATACGATATTAATTCATTAACTAGTTGAGCATGTTTTAATTAACTCGATTATTTCTTAATGCATGTCAATTACTTAGAGCAATTAACTAACTAGATTAATTGACTAGACTCAAGCATGTAAATTAATTAGCTTATCTAGAGTAAATTGCTAGGCATGTCCATGATTATTCTCTGTTTGTTTATGACTTAATCTTTGTATAAGCATGTTCTTCATAATACCTTCACTGGCGGCATATTTCGTTCATCCTTAATCTCTGTAATAAGCACATTCTGTTGATCGTTGCTGCTGTTAGGTTTGTCGTCTAAAGGCACGTTCTGTTATTTGTTTAAAAGCATGTCCTATGCTGTTTTAATTGCTGTCAAAAAGTAGGTTCTGCAATTTGTTTAAAAGCATGTTCCATTGTTCGTTGTTGCTATTGTATTTCTTCACTTGCTGTCAAATTTCATATAATGTATTGATGATTTATTCGCTGTTAAAATTGATTCTAAGCTATCGTTAATTTTTGTCAAATTCAAAGCATGTTGTTGTGTTTATTTGCTGTCAACAATTTGCTATTATGCTGTCGTTATTTTCCCACAATTTCCAAAGGATGTTAGCACATTCTGAATTGATGTCAAGTTTGAGATAAAATAGCACGTTTAAATCACTGGCAACTCGTTTACAATCCGCTGATTTCATGCCGTAATTTCCTATTCATAGTATATGCTCGTTTTTATTTCACTATTATGTTTCGTAATAGCTATCAAATTATGAAGTACGTATGCATGTTGTACTTAACGGTCATATTGGTGCACGCTGCCAAATTATAAAGTTTGGGTAAACGTTGTTAATTCACTGTCTTATGTTGTTAATTACTGTCAAATGGCTATGCATGCCGCACGTTTCGTTCGCTACTACTCGTCCTTATTTTCAGCTTTAAGTCGAGCATGTTAAACTATTATATTTCATTATAAACGCACTGTTCCACGTTGTTATGTTACGTGGAATATTTCAGCATGTTAGCACATTTTAGTTGCTGTATATTCTTTGTTGTTTTGCTGCTGTTCCGTAATTAATTTCCATCGATTTCAAAGTATGTTAACTTGGTTTAAACGTTGTTAAAATCGCTATTATATTCGTTGTTATTTATCTTCCATATATGCGTCATGTAATTGTAATGTCATCATGCATCATGTTAATAGAAACAAGTAGGGAGTGTCACTTTGAGGTGATACTCACATGAGTTGAGTGAGGAAAAGGACAAGAAAATGAAAAAAAGGAAAAGAAAAGAAAAGGGAGTTGGGGTGCGGATGGGTAGCGGCTTTGTTTGCAGCTAGGCAAAGCCCCCAAGCTTGACGAGAACGGGGACTTAGTTGCAAGTAAAAGGATAGGTCCGACCCACTACTCTATCCCCTAAGAACCCTCCAATCTCTAGCTCGAAGTACGAGTAAAGAACGAATGAATGAACGAATGTAATAAAAGGATTGGTTTGGGTGGCCTCCATTCTAAAAGAAGTAAAGAGAGGCATAAACATAAAGCATTAACCTATTTCCTTACTGGGCCAGTAGGCTCATGTCCTTACTGGTGGTGTAGGTAATGAGATGATTGTACCAGGAGCAGAGGAGGGCTTACCCATGGAGCCTACAAGGTATCCGGTTTAAACACGACTAGAGTAGGAGTATGGCTGAAGAATAATAAGAAAGGATAATAATAAAATAAAATTTCCCATAAAATTCATTACTCTGTGACGTGAACTCATAGGAAATTATAGATGGCTAGGAGAGGAAGAGGACGTATGTCTGGTGTTGAAAATAGGGCCCAATCGAGATGAGACCCTTAAACACATAGCAGCAGTCGTGGAATAGTCTCAACAGATGGAGAGACAATCCCAGTTTATGGAGCACCATTTCCGTTATATGGAGAGATTTATGGCACCAGACCATAGAAATGGTAATGGAAACCACAGAATTGGTAACGGTAACGGGAACAAATGGCCTATGACAAATCAGTCAATTCAAAAAGAGGCCGGATGGGAGAAGTTTCAAAAGCTTAAGCCACCCTGCTTCAATGGAGACATTTCTAACACAACTAGGGCTGAGGAATGGATACTGTGGAAGACAAATTTACTTATGCAGAGATCATCGAGACGGAAAGAGTCAAATGTGCCACATACTACCTGACCCACGAGGCATGATTTTGGTGGGACACAGTCAAGGCCTCCCGTGATGTGACGACCCTTGCATGGAAAGATTTGAAGGACCTATTCAATAAGAAATATTTCAACCACATCATTCGCACCCAGAAATTAACGGAATTCATTCGCATATGCCAACTAGGAACTGTGGCAGAGTACGCTCAGCGGTCCTATCTCATTATGCTCTACACCTAGTGGCAACAGAATAGCATAAAGTTCAACACTTTATTCAGGGGCTAAAGATCAAAATTCAGGACGGTGTCATTGGAGCTGGCACCGAGGGTGTCACTTATTCAAATATTGTGTCAAGGGCTTTAGTTGTGGAAGGATTGAAGTTCACGATCGCTAGACAGGGAGAGGCTAGCCAAAGAGCGTGGAAGGCTACTCCCACCCTACAACCACGAGGTGGTCCTTCTGTGGTCCAGGGAGTCAAATGCCCAGCTGAGGCCGAAACACAACAAAGGCTAGACAAAACGCTGATGATATTAGCACCACCTAACATCCCTCAACGTAATGCCTGTCTTAAATGCCAGAAGGTGCTTCGAGGTGAGTGTCTAGCTGGGTCCGAGAAGTGTTTTTCATGTGGAAAGCCAGGACATTGAGCCAGAGTCTACCCGACCTGACTTGGGGTCCTAGAGGTGTGGCTCCATGAGTCTTCGCTATGTATGGAACTGAGGATGACGACTAGCCAACATTGGTAGCATGTACACTCCATTTAAATAATAATTGTGCATATATTTTGGATTGTTTCCTTCCCTAGATGAAGTAGGAGATTACACTTGAGAATAAACAACTTACCTAACCCTTGTAAGGATAATCTATATAAATAAGTGTGCTGCTTACGTCCTTTTCAATTGGGGTGTTACGCACTCGTTTATTTCCACAAAGTTCTATGAGCAAGCAAATTGCTTCTCAGGTAGCATGAGCAATACACATCACATGCTATTGCCTTCCCGTGCTTGTTTGATTTCTGATGGAATGCACAAAGCATATACAGTGGACATTAACGGCCGTTTATTTTGGGCCGATTTAATCATTATGAATTTAAAAGTCTATGATGTTATTATCAGAATGGACTGGCTGTCTGCACACCATGCAATCATCAATTGCAACAAAAAGGAAGTCTGCTTTGGTCCTCCGGATGGTGAGCTGCACACTTTCCATGGAACTAAGGAGAAAGGGAAATTCACTATCTCTATAGTCAAGGCAGATAAGTTGCTAAGGAATGGATGCGAAGGATTCATAGTCAATGTAATCACTACTAGTGCAATTACAAAGACTAAGCTGGAGGATGTTACAGTAGTACGAGACTTCCTAATGTTTTTCTTGATGATCTTCCTGGTTTACCCCTAAACCGTGAAATTAAATTCGAGATCAAATTACAGCCCAGTATGGAACCTATTTCTAAACATCCGTATCGTATGGCACCAATCAAACTGCTAGAGTTGAAAGTAAAATTGGAGGAAATGGTCACCAAGGAATTTATTCAACCAAGTTATTCCCCTTGGGGAGCACCAGTGTTATTCATAAAAAAAAAAGATGGAACCTTGAGAATGTGTATCGACTACAGGGAGCTGAACAAGGTAACGATTAAGAATAGTTTTCTCTACCAAGGATTGATGATCTATTTGACCAATTGAGTGGAGCTAGGGTATTCTAAAAAATTGACCTTCGTTCAAGCTATTATCAGTTGAAGGTTAAACTTGATGATGTACCAAAGACTGCATTTCGCACCCGGTACGAGCATTATGAATTCCTGGTTATGTCTTTTGGGTTGACCAACGCCCCAGCAGCCTTTATGGATTTAATGAACCAAGTCTTCCGAGAGTATCTGGATAAGTTTATTATTGTCTTCATTGATAATATCTTGGTATATTCGCGATCGGAGGCAGAACAAGGTGAACATCTCCGAATGGCCCTATCTATTCTTAGCCAACATCAATTATATGCAAAGTTTTCTGAATAAGATTTTTGGCTGAGAAAAGTCAGCTTTCTTGGCCACATGATCTCTGAAGATGGAATATCGGTGGATCCGATAAAAGTACAAGTAGTGATGAATTGGTCGTAGCCGAAGAATGTCGGAGATGTAAGGAGTTTTCTGGGCTTGGCCGGGTATTGTAGGTGCTTTATTGATAGATTTTCAAAAATCGCTCTACCATTTACTAGTTTGACCAAGAAGAACGTCAGATTTTGGTGGTCTAGCGATTGCAAGAATAGTTTTCAAGAGTTAAAGCACAGATTGACAATGGCCCCAGTGTTGGTGTTACCAATGGAGGATGGTGATTTTTGTATTTACTGTGATGCGTCAAAAAAAGGACTCGGTGGAGTTCTTATGTAGCACGAAAAAGTTATTGTCTATGCCTCCTAACAGCTTAAACCCCACGAGCAAAATTACCCCACTCATGACTTAGAGCTCGCAGATATTGTATTCGCTCTCAAAGTGTGGAAACACTACTTATATGGGCAGCGCTGTGAGATATACTCGGACCACAAGAGTCTCAAATATATTTTAACCCAGAAAGAGTTAAACATGCATCAACCGTGATGGCTTGAGTTTGTTAAAGACTATGATTGTGAGATTAAGTATCATCCGAGGAAAGTCAATGTTGTCGCAGATGCTCTTAGCCGCAAGGAGGCAGTGATGAACATGATATGTGAAGAAATGCCTTATGGACTTCAGAAAGACTTTCAGGAGCTTGATATGTAGATGCTTCCAGAACAATTAGATGTGGTATTAGCAAAGCTGACCTTGATGCCATCTATTCTTGAGCAGATTAAGGAAGCTCAACAAGGCGACTGGGTATATGTGAATTTCAAACTAAACCTACCTTGCCTATATATTGGAACTACTCTATTACTGTGGATGGCACAATCAAATATGAAAATCTGTGGTATGTACCGAGCGATGTAACCATGCGAACAAAAATCCTACGCGAAGCCCATACTTCTAATTTTTCAATCCATCTTGGTTGTAACAAAATGTATCGGGATCTTAAGACTCACTATTATTGGCTAAAGATGAAGTACAACATCGCCGACTACGTGGCTTCATGCCATGTGTGCCAACGAGTGAAGGCTGAACACCAACGACCTGGTGGACTTCTCCAACCATTGCAAATTCCGAAATGGAAATGGGAGCACATCACCATGGATTTTGTGACCGTGTTACCTAAAACAGCTAAGGGTCATGATGCAATCTGGGTGATCGTGGATTGGTTGACTAAGGTTTCACATTTTCTACCAGTAGCCATGACATATAAGATGAACCACTTTGCTGATTTATATGTCAAGGAGATCATCCGACTTCACGGTGTTCTTATTTCTATCGTATCAGATTGGGACCCGCGTCTTACGTTAGTATTTTGGAAGAGTCTCAACAAAGCCATGGGCATAGAATTAAAGTTTAGCACAATATTTCACCACCAGATGGATGACTAAAGCGAAAGGACGATCCAAATGCTTGAAGATATGCTTCAGGCTTGTACATTAGAGTTTCAAGTCGGATGGGGTAAGATGCTACCTTTAGCTGAATTTGCATACAATAACAGCTTCCAGGCTACTACATGCATGACACCTTATGAAGCTCTGTACGGAAGGAAGTGTAGATCTCCCTTGCACTAGGATGAAGTGGGCGAAGCTACATTTTATGGCCCTGAGATAATGGAAAAAACGCAAAGTCGGTGAACATAATTAAGCAAAGGATTTTAGCAACCTAGAGCAGTCAAAAGAGTTACGCAAATAATCGACGACGAGCCTTAGAATTTAATGAAGGAGATAACGTGCTTTTGAAGATATCTTCCTTCAAAGTCGTCGTTCAGTTTGGAAGGAGGGGAAAGCTAAACCCGAGATATGTGGGGCCCCATATGATCACGAAGAAGATAGGATTGATTGCTTATCAACTATAGTTGCCAAACTCTATGGCGGGTGTACACAACGTCTTCCATGTGTCTATGCTCAAAAAGTGTCTAGGCGATGCAGCAATATCGACTCAAGAGAATTGTGCTTGTCAAAGTCTTATGGCAAAATCATACCCATGAAGAGGCCACTTGGGAAAAGGAAGATGATATGTGTGCTATGTACCCCGAATTATTCAATAGCTAAATTTTGGGGACCAAAATTTTTATAAGGGGGATAGTAAGTAATACCCGATACTATTTGTCCGTATACGTGATGTAATTAAATGTTGGGATAATTAAGATATTACATTTAATATCTATATGTGTCAAAATGTGACGTATAATTATGGGAGAAATAAAAGGGATGAAAGTTAAGTTGGAAAATTAAAGAGAAAAGTTGGATTACGGTGATTCGGACGACTGCGGATGACGTGAGGATGCAGTAACTCATCTGCAAGTGCATTGGATGGCACCCATGCACTTTGGGACACACCAGACGAGAAAATTGGACCTCAAAGTTGACTTTCGGACGAATGCGGATGACATGCAGATGAGAGGTGTCATCCCCAAACACATTTCACATCAACCTAAACCTTGGGACGACTCAGGACGCAATTTTGCGACCTAACCTATTGTCATTGTGAAGATCCGGACGAGTGCAGACGGATAGGGCATGCATCCGATTTGAATCTATCCAATTTTTTGATAGATTTGGACGCATGCGGATGATACATTCGGATGCCATTTGCATCCGAATATTACTTTTAGACTGTATGGACAAGGTGAGGACGCAAACTCTCGTCTATGAAGGCAATTTTGCCTTTGAAATTTTACACATGCGGATGAATGCGGATGAGACATCACGTCCGTACTCGTCCGAAGGTGCCCAAATCTGCGTAAATTAAGGGATTTAAAATCAGACAACTTGTCCTTTAGTGACTAATACCTTATCTTTCAGCGAGAAAGAGTAGCCACTCCATGTCGGAAGCCGCCTCCTACCTCCCTTATACGTATGCTTGTCCCCTTATGTGTCCAAATTGTGACCTCCAAGTATGAACGGTAGATTTAAGTCACCTCCTCACCATTTCTTCCCTCCCATGCGTGAGTTCTTCTTCCGAAAGAGAGAGTAATTCCTGCGTGAGTTCCTTGCGAAAGTGGAGAGCTCCTCCTACGGGTGTGTGTGTTCCTCTAGTGAGACTGAGAGGGTCAGTAAGTTTGTGTGAGTACGTAAGTGACTTTGATTGTTGAAAGCAGAGCTCCGTGAGCTTATGTGAGCTGAAGAGTGAGCTGAGGAGTCACCGGTTGCTGTGGAAAATTGTTGTTCGTGAGTGTAGTTCTTCACTTTGGGTAAGGAATTGAGTGTGCCTTACCGTCAAAGCCCTACCCACAAGTAGAGTGAGTAAGTTGTAGATTATTGATGTTCGATAGTATTACTGTTATTTCCTTTGTTGTAGTTCATAGATTCCTCTGCTGGTTGATATTTCTGTTGTTGATAGCTTTGTCTCTGGCTGTTAGCTCTGCGATATTCCCTTTAGTGAATTGCTCTGTTTTCATTGTTTCAAATGCCTTACTTTGATGAAAGAGTGATGAATGCTAATGCTTAAAAGTAATGAATGTGCATATGCGTTAAATGATAAACCCTTGCTGCATAGTTACTTGCTATTAGTTAGATACCTCTGTGTACCTGTTATTCCTTCAGTTTGTGCTGCTACCAAAGATTTATCTACAGGTATAACGCATTGTGTAAACACTTGTAATAATGAACTAAGATATTAATTAATCGACTAATCAACTAGTTAGTGCAAACATTAATTGACTAGACTAATTGACAATTACTTAGAGTAATTAACTAACTAGATTAATTGACTAGACTCCAGCATGTCAATTAATTAGCTTATCTAGAGTAAATTGCTGGGCTAGAGCATGATTATTCTCTATTTGTTTATGACTTAATCTCTGTACAAGCATGTTCTTCATAATACCTTCACTGCCGGCATATTACTCTTTATTTCGTTCACCGTTAATCTCTGTAATAAGCACGCTCTGGTGATCATTCTACTGTTATATTTGTCTTCTAAAGCCAAAATCTGTTATTCGTTTAAAAGCATGTCCTGTGCTGTTTTAATTGCCTCTAAAAGTAGTTTATGTGATTTGTTTAAAAGCATGTTCCATTGTTTGTTGCTGTTGTCATATTTCTTAGGTTGCTCTCAAATTTTATATAATGTGTTCATGATTTATTCGCTGTTAAAATTGCTGCTAAGCTATTGTTAATTTCTGTCAAATTTGAAGCATGTTGCTAAGTTTATTCGCTATCAACAATTTGTGTTATGTTGTTGTTATTTTCCCACAATTTTTGAAGCATGTTAGCACATTCTGAATTGCTGTCAACTTTGAGATAAAATGGCACATTTAAGTCAGTGGAAACTCATTTACAATCCGCTGATTTCATGCTGTAATTTCCTATCCATAGCATATGCTCATTTTTATTTCACTGCTATGTTTCGTAATAGCTATCAAATTATGAAGTAAGTATCCATGTTGTACTTCACGGTCATATTGGTGCACGCTGCAAAATTATAAAGTATGGGCGAGTGTTGTTAATTCACTATCTTATGTTGTTAATTACTGTCAAATGGTTAAGCATGCTGCACGTTTCATTCGTTATTACTCATTGTTATTTTTAGCTTTAAGTCGAGCATGTTAAACTATCATATTTCATTATAAATGCACTGTTACACGCTGTTATGTTACGTCGAATAGTTCCGCATGTTTGCTCATTTTAGTTGCAATATATTCTTTGTTGTTACACTGCTATTCCGTAGTTAATTTCCGTCGATTTCGAAGTATGTTAACATGGTTTAATCGCTGTTAAAATCGTTGTTATATTCGCTGTTATTTATCTTCCATATATGCGTTATGTAATTGTCATGTCATCATGCATCATGTTAATAGAAACAAGTAGGGAGTGTCACTTTGGGGTGATACAAATATGAGTTTAGTAAGAAAAATGATAAGAAAATGAAAGAAAAGAAAAGAACCCTCCAATCTATAGCTCGAAGTACGAGTAAAGAACAAATGAATGAATGAATGTAGTGAAAGAATTGGTTTAGGTGGCCCCCATTCCAAAAGAACTAAAGAGAGGCATCAACATAATGCATTAACCCATTTCCTTACTGGGCCACTAGGCTCACGTCCTTACTTGTGTAGGTAATGAGATGATTATACCAGGAGCAGAGGAGGGCTTACCCATGGAAGCCTGCGGGGTATCCAAATGAAACACGACCAGAGTAAGAGTATGGCTGAAGAAAAAGAATAAAGTACCTATTTTGTAAGGGTTTAACGACGAACATGTTTTGTAAAACGTTAACTACTACCATTATTTTGAATATTTATATGTTATGCTTTGAACCCTAAACTTTGAATGTTTTAAGTAATGCTTTTAGTTACGTTTCCGCTAACTTTGTAACTGAAGTTTTCTATGATTTAATGGACTGTTCTACAGTGTTAGTGATGATCAGATTTTAAGGCACTCTGATTTTAAATTGGAAAGATTCAATAATGATTTTAGTCATTTATCAAAACTTTAAATTTTTTCGTATTTTTTTATGAAAAGATGAAAATCTGAGTCGCCACATGTAAACTATTAATTTGGATGTTCATACTCTTTGGATCCTAAAATGTTTGATATTGCCACTAAGATCATGGTTTGGAATGTCATGCTATGTGAAGAAATATAAGATACTGTTAGAGGTGGTAGATATGTTGGATAGGTTATATTGTGATGTGTAGTTATGATAGATGTGAGGTTGTGATCATGTCTTAGTTGGAGATTTATTGATGCTTGTTTGCTTTATGATTGTTTGTTAGATCTAAGTTGTGATTTTGTTGTCGATCGAGGATGTAGTGATTGTGTGCATTCATATAACATTGTTTGTAAGAATGTAAAACGGATTTCTTATGCTTAAAATGTAAACAAATTTCCTAACATTTAAACTAATAACTGAAATATAAACTGAATAAATGATAACTGAAATGTAAATTGAATGTCTGAAAAGTTTGAGTTTGTTAGTTTTTTTTTATTGATGTCGAGATAGACTCACAAACAGTTAGTGATGTAAAACCCGTGAAAGTTTTAATATTAAATTTCAAGTGCTAATTTTTCCTGTTGGAATTGGTCAAAGTATGGAAAGTTTGACCTGATTAATCACGTAGTGGCCATGTATGATTTTTTCAGTCAAATGGTCAAAATTGGTAAAATTGGATAATTACTGAACGGTAAATGAATTGGAAAGGTGCAATTGGAAAGTTATTCGGATTCAAGAATACGTTGCTACCTAGTGTTGGGATAAATCAGAATTTAATTCAGAAATTTAATTAGGTTTATTTGGTGAATGATAAGAATATATATATAGACAATTCTCGAAAACCTGCGAGAGAGAGAGAGGACACTAGAGGTAAATAGACAATTCTCGACGATCTGACGCAAGGAAAACGTTCACATCGACAAGGTGAACAACTTTCGTGAAGATGGTTTGCAAATTGGTAAGTTTTTCACCCCCGATTTTGGATTCAAAGTTGAGAAATTTTGGCCTCTGATTTGATCTTAAAAACTCGAATCTGAGGGACTTTGCTGGATTATATTGGTACATTTGAAGTTTATTTTAGAGTATTGATTGAATGCAAGCGAAAAAAGGGAAAACAACACATTTCTGGCAAAGAAATTGCGTCGGAAACCAAGCTTGGTCAACTAGTTGGTAGACCAGAAAGGGCTAGGTCAACCAAGTACTCGACCACCCATAATTTGGTTGTCTAGAAAAGAAGACAGATTGCCTTGAAGTTTTCCGGTCAGTCTAGTCGACCGAAAAAAAAGTTAGATTACTCTTTATTTTTTTAGTCGACCGACTAACCAAAGGTGATTTGGTCAACCGAAAACCTTGTAGAATGCCCTGGAATTTCTGTTGATCGACCAAAATGCTATTTTTGATTGACCACATAATACCAAATCACATATAATGAGATGATTGCACACTGTTTAGGTTCCTAGTCCCGATATAGGACCCTTCCACCTATGTCTTGGGATTTATTGACAAGAATTCTTGTCCTTTAACATGTTTAGGCTCTGACGAGTTCGAGAACTTCGTGCTAGTGCCCGAGGTAACTGCTCATTCATATAGAAGGAAGGACCGCCAACGAGGTATGATGTGCCACGAGGACCGATCACCCGCTCGCCAGCCAAGAGGCTCGCTTCTTTTCTAACATGCTCTTATTTGGAGGGAACAATGATTATTGGACTTTACGGAGGACATCACGTATGAAGATAAAGGGGCTCCGTGCCACGTCCCCACGTGGAGCCATGCAGACTCAATCGACTAGCTCGTTTATTTCTCGGCTTGAAGGAGCTACATTAGATTGAAGATTGTTGAGGCCATTTGAGAATTTATTACGTTACATTTTTATGTTTTAATACTGGATGTTGTTTGGGATTTCAATTTTGGATTTTTAGATTGTTCTTTAGTTTGCCTTTTGGGAGGTGCTCGGTTTGCATGTAAACCGAGCCCTCATACCCTAATTTGTATTTTCAAGGGCATTTTTATGTTTATCTTTTGTAAGGTCTTTAGAGGGTATTTAGCCCCCTCTAAGTCATTTGGAGAAGGAATTTTGAAAACCCTAAAGGAGAGCTTTGGCTTTTGTTCTTGGAGACCCGCTAACTCACCTTCTCGGCCATCTTCCATCTACTAAATCGGTTTGTGTTTTCTTGCTAGTTCTTGCACAAACCGATTCTAGCTGTTTCTTCTAGCATCTATTCCTTGCTTGGTGGTGCTTGAGGCGTGGAGGTAGAAGAGCTAGGAGCCCCCATTTGAGAGAGTCATCCTTTGTGTTGGTCGAACTAGTCGCCCCTCTCTTGTTGGAGGATTTGCGAACTCCTTTAGTTTGTCACTACTTTTCATTCCATCTATTGAGAAGGGTTTACGTTTTCTTGAAGTTCTTTATCGGAATTTTGTGCTGTTCTGGATTTGGTGGGATTTTGTTGAGATTTTGGTTGTGGTAATCTTTGTTTTGGAAGGAAGTACATCATTGCCGAGAATCTGTTTTTGCACTGGATCGATTCTGCTCCATTTTGTGATTACATTTTGCTCTGTTTATACTTGTTAGATGAAGCTCATATTTGGTAGAGATAATTTTGGGATTGTTAAGTGTTCACCCTCCAAATTTGGGATCGATTCAGTGTATGCAAGTGGAGATCTCGCTGTGTAATTTTTAATCGCCAGAATCTGCCCATAAAACCCTAATCCAACGGGTAATTTCATCAAACCATATCTATGTGTTTAGAACGAGTTTAAAGCTGAATTTTTTTTATGTTTATCTCTAGAATGTTGGTGTAATTGTCTGCAAATTTAAGCTTCTAATTCTTTATGCTTTGGGAGATATGTTTATTTGAAATCTGAAGACCAGGTTGATCTTCTTAAGCTTGGCCGATTTCGAGTTGTTGATCACTTAAGAGTCTTGGACCATATCTAGGTAGGGGCTTTGTACTTGCTTGCATTGCATAACATAGTTTTCAAATTAAAACAGTATTTTATGGAATAGCACATATGAAAAACCTAATGGGGACTGTTCGATAGCACGTCAGCTTTTTAAACTATGTATCTACAAGAGTTTTACATGTTAACTTTCGTGCACTGGACTTTATATTTTTGTATGATGATTAGATTTTTTTTGGGAGTGATGAATCCTCCTGATACTTGGACGGTTTCAGTATCAAAGTATCAGGAGGCTATGCTCGGTACATCTCCTACTGCGTGAAGATGTTCTGTTTATGCGCTATGTGAAAGATGGGATTAGAAAGGTGATGACGATTCCTTGGGTTTCGAACCACAAAACCTGATCTGGGTGTATATACGGGTTATGTCATCATAAAGCGTGCTTGTCGACAACCCGGGTGACGAGCTGGGTCTTCGGATCGCCACCATTTATCTTCCTCCAAGCTCATGAGGTGTTGCCCGTGTTGATGGTCACATTTCTGTGTTGTTGTTTCGAGGAGTCCTTGAGAGACCATCCATTTTCAAGGACCACGGTTTCAGTATGAAAACACAACGAGAGTATTTTTAACTTATAACTTGATACACAACCATGTTTTCTTGTTGTCTTGTTAGGGGCCTTTGGGCTGGATTTCCTTAAAGAAGAAAAGGATTTACGAATGCTTTAATAAAATGTGCATAATTACCTGAAACTCATGGTCTTCAAGAAAAGAGTAAAACAAGTTTTACACGCGCATAACAATTCGTATAAGTTTTCTACTGAGCTAGTCACTCACCCCATGCACCCCACCACTCCAGGTAAAGAGAAAAGTAACTGACCTTGCACGGATTTTGGTTGAAGACTCTGTTTTATTTATTCTATTTTGTTTCCTTGTTGAACTTTTATCTCCTGGTAAGCAAACTGTTGGATGATTGTAATCTACCTAATCTGGTTTTCTGTGAAACTTGGATTATATGCACAGTATTATTTGGACTTTTAAATGATTAATTCTAAATTTTTTATTCTCGCAATCACTATATGGACCGTGGCCCATCACAAGTAACTTGTGGCTGATTAATTATACAAGTCCTCCACAGTAATTTAACAAGCCTTGGGCTGAGCGATTGGATCCTCTATGTGGGCTGGGTCGTTTAACTAGGCATTTCTGTCCAGCCCACCTCTGGGTCGTTTAACCAGGCATTGCTTGAGAAAATCTTTATAGTGAAATTTTTGACGAAGATGATTGTGCATAAAAGATTTCCAACCTAGGTTAGTCCTCTTCTCTGAATTTTGAAAATGCCTCCGAGAAGGATATCTCGTGGCCGAACACAAGAGGGTGGTTATGATAACATTGCAGCAATGATGGAGGATTTGTGAAACCTGACCAATAACAATTCTGCAAAAAAATCTATTATGACTGGGATGACACATTTTTGGGAGTTTGCTAGATTGAACCTGCCCGTATTTGAGGGTGTGGAAAACCCAATGGGAGTAGAGAATTGGCTATAGAAAATGGAGAAGAATTTCGAGGCACTCCAAATTCCATAAGAGATCAAGGTGGGGATTGTCACTCATTACATGGAGAAGTTGGTGTCCAACTGGTGGAACGCTGTGAGGTCCAGTTACGATGTTCAATCAATGGAGTGGAAAGATTTTACTGAGATGCTTAGGGCGGATTATAGTAGTTGTAGCCATTATGAGTCTATGGCCAGAGCCTTTCTTGAAATGACCCAGGGTAAGCAGTAAGTGGATGACACGGAATCTCCGTTAATGCTTAGTACTCCTCTATGTGTCCAGAGTGGAGTAGCATCTTTGTGAAGAGTAATCTGTGTGATGATCGACAACTGCAAGTTTTTTGCAACTTTATTATACTATCGATGAGTCAGTTTGATGTGATTCTAGGTATGGACTGACTAAGAAGAATCGAGCAATTGTAGAGTAACATCTGAAAAAGTTCACGGTTGTTGCGAAAGATGGACAGGTTGTTGTCAATAGAGGTGGTCCTAGTACTGTGACAACTAACCATATCTTGCGAGTTTGTCTAGGTGGGTGCAATGGATTAGAGCAATATGGGAACCTCTGGTCGGTTGATGGTGATGGTGAGACCTCTAGGAAGAACATGGATATATCAGTAGTGAAAGAGTTTACATATGTGTTTCCTGATGAGTTGTCAAGGTTGCCTCCAAACTGAGAGGTTGAGTTCTGCATTGACCTAATTCCGGGCGCTACACCAGTCTCTACTCCTGCATGTACAATGGCTCTGATAGAGTTAAATGAAATGAATAGGCAGTTGAGAGAACTGAGGAGAGCGTGTTCTCTTGGGGTGCTCCTGTACTATTTGCGAAGAAAGTTGATGGGACCTTGAGACTTTGCATAGATTACCAGAGATTGAATCGGGTTATTGTGAAGAACAAGTATCCGCTACCAAGGATTCCTGAGTTGTTTGACCAGCTTGGAGGTTCATGGTTCTTCTCCAAGATTGAATTGAGATCTAGTTATCATCAGATGATCATTTAGGAGGAGGATATTCCGAAGATAGCCTTCTAGATGAGGTACAAACATTTTGAGTTTCTAGGCTTACCTTTCGGTTTGACTCATGCCCCAGCAGCTTTTATGGATCTTATGAATCAGGTTTTCTGATCCAATCTAGTTGGTTCTTCATGGTGTTCATAGATGGCATTTTGGTTTATTCCAAGTCTCGGAGTGAGCATCGGGAACATCTTAGGATTCTGTTGCAGACTCTGAGAGATCACCAATTATATGCCAAGATGAGTAAGTGTAACTTCCGGATGTCAGAGGTTAAGTTTTTGGGGCATGTGGTTTCACGAGATGGAATCTCGGTATATCCTACGAAGGTCAAGGCAGTTGTATAGTGGCAGGGCTAGAAAAATGTGTGAGAGGTTCATAATTTTGTTGGCCTTGTAGGTTATTATCTGTGATTTGTTGAAAATTTTTCTTCGATAGCAAGTCATTCACAAAGTTAACTAGAAAAGTGGTAAGGTATGAATTGAGTGACGAATGTCAAAGTGCATTTGAGGACTTGAAAAGCAGACTGACGAGTGCACCTATCCTAACAGTGCTTGATAGTGAGAAGCCTTGTGCAGTTTACCCAGATGCATCTGGAGTTGGGCTTGGATGTGTCTTGATACAACAAGGTAAAGTGGTTGCTTTTACGCATCTAGACAGTTGAAACCCCGTGAGAAGAATTATCCAATGCATGACTTGGAATTAGCTGCTATAATTTTTGCGTTAAAAATCTGGAGGAGTTATTTGTATGGTTTGAATTTTCAGGTATATTTGGATCAGAAGATTCTAAAGTATCTTTTCACTTAGAGAGATTTGAACTTGTGACAACATTGATGGATGGAATACTTGGAGGATTACGATTCAGCCTAGAGTATTATCTGGGAAAGACGAATGTAGTGGTCGATGCTCTAAGCCGACATCCTCAAGGATCTCTTGCTTGTCTAGTTTTAGATGAGTGGTAACGATCTATAGTTGTTGGAGACTACAACCTACAGTATTATGAGACATATAATATGGCTTGTCTGTATAACATAGTTGCTACATCATCTATACTCTAGAGGACGAAGTAGTTACAGCAACAAGATGAGTTGATGCAAGAGAAAGTAAAACAACTTCAAAATGGAGAATAGTTGGATGGTTGGGAAGTCAACGCTGATCGAACAACTCTCTACCATGGTAAGGTAGTGGTACCGAGCCTTCAGGAGTTAAGGCAGACAATTCTCACTGAGGCTCATAAGTCAAGGTTTGCTATTGACCCAGGCAGTATAAATATGAACCATGATCTAAAGCAACAGTATTGGTGGGTAGATACGAAAAAAGATGTAGCGGATTTTGTGGCCAGATGCTTAACGTGTCAGGAGGTAAAGGCTGAACATCAGAGACCAGTAGGATTGTTGCAACCATTGCCTATTCTAGAGTAAAAGTGGGATAGGATCACAATGGATTTCGTTATGAGTCTTCCTAGGACTCAGCAAAAATTGGATCCAGTGTGGGTCATCGTGGATCGTTTGACCAAGTTCGCTCACTTTATTCCAATCCAGATGGACTTTACCTTGTCGAGGTTGAGTCACCTCTACATTGAAAATGTTGTTCGTCTCCACGGAGTCCCTTCAAGTATTGTTTAAGATTGCGACACGTGATTAATGTCCAAGTTTTGGAGGTCCTTGAAGAAGGCTTTGGGAACAGAGTTGAATCTCAGCACCGCACATCATCCTCAGACTGATGGACAGTTGGAGAGAAGTATTAAAATTTTGAAGGAATTGTTACGATCTTGTATCCTGGATTTTGGCTATAGCTGGATAAATCATTTGTCATTAGTGGAGTTTGTGTATAACAACAGTTATAAGAGTAGCATTGGCGTCTCTCCTTACAAGGTATTGTATGGAAGATTGTGCCATTCTCCATTGTAATACCCGGGGTATTTAGTTTCGTGTAAATATTTGATTAAATAAAAAAGTAATATTTCGGTCATTATAAATCTGTAATACCTTAATGTTGGTATTATTATTATGATGAATAAAGTGTTGAAGTGTGTTGGATTAATAGAGATATAGTTATACATTGTTAGGTAAAAGGATTTAAAATAATTTCGGTCGAATATTTATAAAGGAAATTGGTGGTCGATCATTGCGGTCAGATGGCAACAACTACGATCGATCAGCGAATTTGGAAATCGAATTTGTGACTGATCATTGTATTGGCAGTCGATCATCTAAAGAGAAATCGATTGACCACCAAACTAAAGAGTTGTTTGGAAACACATAACCGACGAGCAAATGATTGAAACATTGCTGGAAAACAATGAGTCGCGTCTCCTCGTCATCGTAGGATGGTACAAAGTGTATTTAGGGACCTTAGTGTAGTGAGAGGAGGGATTATTCTTCTGCACTCCTTCTATATTCCTTGTCTGAGTTCTTAGGTTCTGGAGTTCTGGAAGGAAAGGTGTAATACCCAGAATTTCTGGACCTTGATAAACTTAGAATAAGGAGATATTAAATTATAAATTGTGGAAAATTAAATTAGGGAATGAGATCGGAGAATTTAATTTGGACACCTAATCATCGTTAATTGATATTTGGAGTAAGTTGAGAATTTGAAGTGGATCAATTAATATACTGTATGCATAATTAATACATATATATCATATGTCAATTAATTATGTAAAGGGAATTAAAATGAAGAAGGAGTAAATAAAAATAAATGGAATTATATTAAGTGAAAGAAATAATTAATTGAATAATGAAAAGAAAGGATTAATTAAGTGGAGAAAGAATAGAAGAAATTCAATAAGGGGAGGAAGGAACTAGATCAGTTTTGAAGAAATAAGTGAATCGGTTCTCCTTGAACTGGTTCAGCTTCTAAATTGATGGATGAGTGTTAAAAGACCATGGCTGAATGAAGAGAAGAAAATGGGGAGATTGAGAGAAGGAGAACCAGAGAGAGAGAGAGACCGAGAATGAACGAGAGAGGAAAGGAGTGACGGCTCGGGAGAAGTGCGGGGTGAGATCTTCTTTGCGGGGAAGGTGGTGTGATGACATTCTGGCTCGCCGGCCTCAGAATGGTGTTAGGAGATAGCTGGGTGGCTCGCTAACCTGCAGGGTTGGCGTCGAAGATGCGCCCGAGCTGTAGGAATGAAGAGCACCCGTGAGGATGCAAATTCCAGATCGAGGTAAGTCATTTTGTGCTCTTCTCCCTGGTGTTTCATGATGGGATTGTTTGCCATTTTGGTGTGGCTAGAACGGAAGAAGCGAAAGGCAGTGGGTGCGGCTAGAGCGGTTCTTGGCCACCAAGTTAGAAATGTTGTGAACTAGTTCGTGAATGGCTTTCTGGCCGAGAAGACTTTTTCACACTTCCAACTGGCATCGCACGCGGATGAAGTGAAATAAAGAGGTATAGGTCTCTAGAAAAGGGTGAGGGAATGGAGGAGTGTTGTCGGGTGTGGGACAAAAATGAAGAATAAATTGATAGGGAACTCCTCTTTGTGAAATGCTGAAGGCCGAGTGTGTTTCTAGAGAATTGAGAGTTGATGGCGGAGAGAGATGGACAATGAGGAAAGTAGTGAGGAAGAAACGAGAGCTGTTGGGTGCGTGAGAAAAACAGATAGAAAATAAGGAAGAAGAAGCTCCTGAGTTTGGGTCTTCTCGAGTCCTCTTGGGTTTCTATAGGTAATGCAAAGTTTACCCCTTGAGATTTTATGCTCTGTTGATGGTTGGACTCAATATTATTTGTTGAAGGATAAGCAATGTTGTGTTGATTTGATTGTTGTTATAGCCTCTGAAAAATGCTATCTATATGCTTAAATTAGACTTTGTCGAAAAGTGTTAGGATGGGCCAAAGGTTCTCCTATCACTAGGAACAAATCCGTGAGGGTCCAAAGGTCAGCCCAAAGAGGACAATATTTGCTTGGGCTTGGGGGCTATGCCTTGTAGAATGGTATCAAAGCCTAACCCAGCTCAGTGTTAGCTGACGAGGACATTGGGCCTCCAAAGGTGGGGTAATTGTAGTGCCCCAAAGGTTGGGTACTATAATCCCACATTGACTTTGGGGAGGAAATGAGAACAAGATATAAGTGGGTAGTGCTCTAAGACAAGCAGACGCGTTTTGGGATGGGCAAAAGTTGTCTATCGCTAGGAACAAATCCATGATGGTCCAAAGATCTGCCCAAAGCGGACAATATTTGCTTGGCCTTGGCCCATCCCAAAACGTATCTGCTGTCTTAGGGAGCTACCCACTTATATCTTGTTCTCATTTCCTCCCCAAGTGGATGTGGGATTGCAGCATCTACCTTTGGGACACTACAATCACCCCACCTTTTATGATCCAACGTCCTCGTCGGCCAACACCGAGCTGGTTAGTCTCTAATACCATTTTACAAGGCATAGCCCACCTAGCCCAATAGATATTGTCCTCTTTGGGCCGACCTTTGGACCCTCACGGATTTGTTCAGGAGATAGGCAACCTTTGGCCCATCCCAAAACGCGTCTACTATCTTAGGGATCTACCCACTTATATCCTGTTCTCATTTCCTCCCTCAAGTTGATGTGGGATTGTATCATCCTCCTTTGGAACACTACAATACACCCCGATGCTATTTTCCGTCGTATACGCGATGCAATCAAACAATTTGGAGATAATTATATTACATGGCGTATTTATACTTGTTAAATTATGATACGTATTTATGGGGGAAAATATTATGGACAAAAGTTCAGTAGAGAAATGTGAAGAAAAATGGAAATTTAGCTTATGCGGACACATGTGGACGACATGAGGACATGAGTCATCTGCAAACGTATGGAAAGACCTTAGGACGGATCAGGATACGATTATGCATCCTAATGTTGTCTGTGTCATGAAGTTTCGGACGATTGCGGACGACATGCGGATGAGACGTGTCATCCACAAACGTTTAGGATGCCACTCCAGTAGGTTGGGACCACGAGGATGAGGCCCTACCTCTATCTAGACTTTTTGTATGACTCCAGATGGAAGCAGACACACGCAAATGGGAGTGTTTTGAATATGTCCAATTTTTGGATACTTTTGGACGCGTGCGGACGCATTATGAGGATGCCATTTTGGGTCCGAATGTACAATTCTGCCTTGGGATTTTACTCAGGCAGACGAATGCGGACGAGACTATGACGTAACACATTTTAGTTCGCTGTTAATGTTTCGTTAATGTAAAGCATGTTGCATGGGTTACTCTGACATATCTTGTTAAAATTCTCTGACATATCTTGTTATACGTTTTGTTTGCTGCTATAACTTGTTATATTTTTGCTAAATCGTCAAATTATGCTACATGTATTATTCATTGTTATGCTTCGTGTTTTACTATCATTCCTTTAAATTAATGTTATCTACCTTCTATATATGTGCTATTTAATCGTCATGTGATCACACATCATATTAATAGAAACAAATAGGGAATGCTACTTTGGGGTGGTACTCACATGCATCGAGTGAAGAAAAATGTTAAAGAAAAAGGAATGAAAGGAAATGGAAAGGGAGTTGGGGGGTGGATGGGTAGCGGTTCTAGTCTTGCAGCTAGGCTATGCCCTTAACTTGTCGGGACTGGGACCTAGTTGCCCACAGGAGGTTAGATCTGACTAACTATACCATCCCATATGGGTCCTTCAATCTCCAGCTCGAAGTACGAGTAAAGAACGAATGAATGAACAAAGGCAATGAAAGGATTGGTTTGGGTGCCAAAAACAATTAAAGAGTGACATAAACATAATGCATAACCCAATTCTTTACTAGGCCATTAGGCTCACATCCTTACTTATGGTGTAGGAAATGAGGTGATTGTACTAAGAGCAGAAGATGAGGCCTTACACATGGAGCCTGTGGGGTATCTGAATGAAACACGACCAGAGTAGAAGTATGGCTCAAGAGAAGAATAAAATATCTATTTTGTAAGGTTTAATGACAAACATGTTTTGTAAAATGTTAATTATGGCCCTAACTCTTATTTTGAATATTAAGTACGTTATGCTTTTAATCCTAAACTTTAATTAATACTTTCAATGATATTTCTAATTTCATTTCCGCTGATTTTATAATTATAATTTTCCACGATTTTATGACTATTGAAATGAATTGTAACTGATGATCAGATTTTTAGACTCTGATTTTAACAAAAAAGGATTTTTAATAAGAATTTTAGTTGTTTGCCAAAAAATTTTAGTTTTACGCTTTTTTAAGATAAAAAGAAAATATAGGTCATCACACAAGGATTCATACTATATTTTTAATAAATGCTTACCCAAGAAACTTACTGGAAGAATGAACAAGAAGTTTAAAACACAATAAGCATAGAGATTGGACAACTAAGCATTTAACAACTAGACTATAATCAAACGACAATCCAATCTATATATCATGAACATTCAGTATAAATCAAGCGCCAAATGAAAAACTGAATATCATTCTAAAAGAAAAGGATTATGAGTTTCTAAAATCAACAAAGAGCAATCGAGAGATAACAAAGTAGCTAGCAATTGGAATATCTTTTTCTTATCTTCATTAGATAAAACCCAATACCAATTTCTTCATTCGGTATAAACCAATACCAATTTCTTCATAATCGATGCATCATCTATTATACAAGAAGTTATCCAAAACAAGCATTATTAAGAGTCACAAGCATAGAATTCAAACAAGAAAACAATATATGACTCTACTTGTGGTGTAGAGCCTCCTCTAGCCAAAACTCTACTCAATTTTCTTAGCAAATTTTTAGAGGTTATGTTTACACAACCAAATCTCAGCAACAAAGCTTCTTAACACACAATTTCACTCTAACTTTCACTCTCACACACTTAGAATCTGAAAATGGAGCATCTATGCTCTCCCTCTCTCTCAATGCTCTCAATTTTGTAGAATAGATTCACCCGCAATCATAAAACACTCACTTTCTTAAAGGAATGTAGAAAAGATGACAACTTCATACCTCTTTTCCGACCAACTCTGAACTCAAGCCAGTAATTATGCATAAAGTGCCTGGAAAGGACCGACCAAGGCATGGGGAAAGGTGGGCTGTCGATTGAGTGAGAAAATACAACCCATAAACAATTCAACAAAGTTCAAGAACCATAAAACCCATACCTAATTTCCACCATGATTCCATTATATCCATAAATCCATGCCGAAAGTAGCTGAAAGGTTTCGCATTTCATGGATGAGTCATTGGCTTGTCGATTAAGTGGAGGAATTATTGATAAAATGACAAAATAATAGTCTAATAAAGTGGATTCCTAGTGAATTTGGATGCATTCGGGTGATACAGGATGAGAAAGCCTGCGTCCAAGTTCGTCCGAATCGTCAGATTAAATAGGAAAAATGACCTTTTCATACGCGAAGTGGCGTAAGCTATCGTACAAAAAGACACAGAAATTCTGATAGATTCAAATCTGGTGCATCCGCTTGCATCCTCTTGCATCTGCCATTGTCCGAATTAGCACTTTCGGATGCAAAACCTTGTCCGCATGTATCCTGGCCTTCGTCCAAAACGACACAAAATTTGGACAAATTCATTTCTTCATCGTCCGCAATCATTCGCCCGCATCCTAAAACCCAATTTCTACAATTTTTACTTAAAACTTCATATGTAAATCATACCCAATCATTTTCTAGACATTTATGTGGTATAATTCCAATAAATGTCGTCCCGTAATATAATTTTTTTATTTTTACTAAATTCATATCATTTTATAAAATGGGGAAAAATATCAGGGGAAAAGTATCAGGGTATTACAGACATGCTATAAAGCTCTAGACATGCTAATAAAACTGTAGACATGCTATTAATACTGTAGACATGCTTTTAATACAATAGACATGCTATAAAAACTGTAAACATGCTCAATATCTACTAAAGTAGTAAACAAGTGAACGTGCATATCCTATTCTTGCGATGTAGTGCCCTAAGGACCAAAGCACACACATATCACTTACCTCATTTCCTTAAAGCACTCAACGCTTATTCATTATCTTTTTCTTCTCTTTTAGTACCTTCACAATTCAATAACATTTTAATCATTAGCCTAATCAATTAATCCACTGCTTAATCTTGTCATCTTTTTCTACCCTTAATTCTTACACATTACTTAGTGCCATAATCTAACCTCAATTAATCGCATAATAGTTCTAAGGACCCATTAACACCCAAAATGGGACATAACCTATTCCAATATCCATGTTTAACCAAATAACAACCCGAGTACATAAAGATGCAAAACCACATTTATCTAACAGGGCATACCAGTATCCAGATATATTTATCTAATTAATGATGTAACGCCCTGATAATTCAAAACACATTTTTCTTGTTTTAAAATACATCATATAAATTTTTCGCTTAATTTATTCATCGTTTGAAATTCATTTTAGAAGGAAACGAATCAGAGTAAATAGTGCGGAATAAGAATAGGATTTCAAAACACAGTTTCCAAGTGTTCTTAAAAAAAGTCCCAAGTCCCTATTACACTGTGTAAAATATTCAAAATGCTAATAATAGCAATTACCAAAATGCCCCTTCTTCATCAAAACACCAATGCCAACAATTCCCAAATTACGCGAGGTCAAATCGGCTGATAACACGAGGGCTCATCCTGGAACACCTCCTCCGCAACTAGAATGTCATCATCAAAGTAATCACCTACATTACGGGGAAAACAATGAGTCTAATGCTCAGTAAGAAATAGAGTTTATGCAATGCAAATGATGCGTGACCACACAATGCATTACAGAAGAGAATCGTTTCTATTTTGGAAGTTAAAGTGGAATACTCTCTAGAGTCATGTGGCCCAACCAGTCACTCTGACGAGGAGATATATCCATCGGGGGTGTTACCACAAGCAGGTATCCTCATTTTTGTTGAAGACGTTGGAGATTTCAAAACGGGGTAATTGTGAACCCTAGAATCCATGTAGCTACTTCTAAACCTACCACTCCCTACGTGGGAGGAATCTACCGTATGGAAAGTCACAATTCACAGGAACTCCCACATGCCTATATACATATATTAGGTATGACATACAACTTGTAAACAATTCATAATCCCTAGGATGATGCATGAATGCCTTAAAAGAACCGAAGAATTAACACACAATAAAAGCATAATCTTTTTGAAAATAGAGTACAGATAGATATTCAATTTAGCAATGTTACAACTTTCGTCAATTTATCATGGTAGTTAGTTTAGTGCAATAATACAAAAAACAAGGCATTGCAAGTTTGAGGGATTCATGAGTGTTAAGAGCAAAGGAATATCAGCTTCTAGTCCATTTACACGATAGGTAGAGTAAAAATTCATATTACTAAAAGTCTAGCCATTGTACTTTAATTGTGCAATCAAATGGTAAGTCAAATCATCGTCCTCAGTACATTCAAGATCTAATCTCTTCATGCTTCTCAAAAATCAGTTCAAGAGCTCAGATTTATCACTTGAAACTAATGTCTAAGCGTTTGAAAGTTAAGCATTTGATAGTTTAATGCTTCATGCTTCCCAATTTCTCATGATAGTTTAAACAATACGTTAACAATATATTGGCAATAAAGCTCAGTTGCATGCATACAATATCAATGACAGTTTAAACAGTATGGTAGCAGTTCTATTCGAATCCATACTTCATGATATTCAGCTTAACATTTCTCACTACCCACATTTAATGACAACAAAATGTAGATAGCAGTCAGAAGATGATGTTCTCAATGGGCAATTCCACTCAATCCAGCAAAATCAACAGAAATTTAGCAATGTAAAACAATTCCAGCAATCCAAAACAATTCCAACCCATAATGTAGGGCCATCCTTTGGCCAACAAAATTCTAAATTCTTACCTTAAGCTTTCCAGTAGTTTAACACAAACAATATGGTAGCAAAATGCCAAACAACAACCAATTAGTCCTAAACGAGGCAACACAAATGATGAATCCCACTTTCATGTCCAACTTGACTTAAACTAGAGACCCAAAATCAAACCAACAGACTTCATGACAACAATTTCTTACCTTGCTCCATTTCACGATTGGACAAACGGAGTACACTTCACCAAAATCCTCACCCAAAGCTCACTCCCAGACAATCGATCAGTCAGAGTAATAGTAGAGACACAGAGAGCTTGCCATTTATAGACAAAGGAAATGGAGGAGACTGGCAGCTACAAGGGATAAGGTTTTACGATGTGCCCCAACGTGCTGTCACTTGAGCCTGAACCAAGGGCTCTTTTATTTTCTATCTTTTTTATTTGTTTTGTAGGTGTTTCTTTCCTAGCCAATTTGGAGGAAAGTTTTAATCAATGTAGGATTTGGTGCTTTTGGACTAGTGGATATCATGATTATCAAGGAAGAAATTGTGGGCTTCCTTTTTCCGCATTGAATCTGACCTCTGGGCGTTCAAGTGCAGTTTTAACAATTGAGATGATTTCCTTTCAATTTTAGTCCTTCATATCAAATGCAGCTAACAGCTAGACCTTTCCAAATACATAATGGGCGTTTTATTTGGGTATGGTTTGCTATAGCTAATGTTTGATTTAGAAAGAGTGATTTCCAAATTCGGATTATTTCTTTTTGTTTATTGTCAAGGGCTGTTTTGGTCATTTGTTAATTAGGGCTATTTTAGTCTTTTGTATTTATTGTAAAACTTAGGGTTTATAGCCCTCTTTTCTTAATTAGAAGGCAGTTTTTGATGGATTAGAAAGAAGACTTGTGTTTTTGAAAGAGAAGCTTCACATGGCCTCCCTCCTCTCGGACTTCCTCTCTTCAACCCGAACTTGCTACTCTTGTAGCATTTCTTGAGAAAGTTGGAAGGGTTACTATCTCTTCCAAGCATCACTCTAGTGGCGCAACTGTAGTGTGGAGGTAGGAGAAACGCTAGACCCCAAGGAGAGTGCTTAATCCGTGATTAAGCCGATTATTTCGATCCTCTAACGTTATAAGGGAAAATCAGACTCCACGGTTCCCTTTGCTATTTTGAAGATTATTCTTAGTGAAGATGGACATATTCTGGAATTGTTGTTAACCGTAGAATCTATTTTTCTGTGCAAATTGTTTACTGCAGTCAATTGTTGTTCTGTTTCGAAGCCCTTGCGTGGGTTTTCTTGATTTTATTTCGTCTAGAGATTTATTCTTTGTTGAGTGACGAAGCTACTTGTCAACTGTGGGAATTATTGGAGTTATATGGAGTGAGTTCTCACTGTTGTATTTCTGGTCGTCAAAACTGCTTGGAAGAAACCCTGTATTTGGTGATATCTTATTTCGGCTATAACTGGAGATTCGGAATGAGTTTTGATTTAGAATTTTGACACAACTTACCTAATTGTGTTAATTAAGTTTCCTCCAAAAATTAACGAAAGTTCACGTTTGAATTTGGAGAAATACTCTGTCTATTGTTGTTGGTCTAGTTAAATTCACAACTTGTTGGCCGGTTTATTTAAATTAAGCTCTTGTCGGCCTTGGAGCTTACCATTTGGTATCAGAGCCTTGCGCTTATTTTTATACTCTGATTATTGAAGAAAATTTACCATTCTTAATGATGACCAGAGGCCAAACATTTTCAAGAAGTTATCTTACAGCAAAAGAAGAGTTTCTAGCTTCTATTCCTACCTTTAGTGGTTCAGAATGGATTGAAGACTATTTGAATGTGGAAGAAGGGTTGGAAGAATTTTTTTTAACTCATGAATTTTGAAATCGGGGAAAAGTTAACATAGCTTCTTTGAGACTCAAGGGAAGAGCTTTGAAATGGTGGAACAAGCAAAATATCTACAGAAAAGAAGATGGTAAAGAGGACATCAACTCGTGGCAGTTGTTGAAGAAATACTTAAGGAGAAAACTTGCTCCGAATTCCACCAGAGGACCCCCTTCTCCTCCACCGCTTTCCGAGCCTAGAAGGAACTCGCCCAAGAACAAACAGAGGCTACAGTCAGAAATTCAAGCTGACTTACAAAATCTCCTTGATCAGTTTAGCAGCCTGTCCAATGATTTAAGCTCAACAAATTTTCAAGCCTCCAACTTGCAGGACAGTGTCACAATGGCTGAGATAGATGTGATCGAAGATAGAAAGACCCTAGAGGAGCAGCCTGAAGAAATTGCTATACTCCTTAATTGTGCTGAATCGGAAGAACTTATTGGCAAGGACACTGCCTTGGAATTTAGTCTGACAAAACAGGAAACACTTGTAGAGGAAGATGTATTTCAAGTAGCACCTGCATTCTTCGCTTTTCCTCTTTACTCCACTGTCCCAATTTACAGTGGCCAATTGCCGCTAGAGCTAGGCGGTGTCCCAGTAGAGGCCACCCTCTTGAATCATCATTTTCCCTCTACGTTTCCATTCCACAGAGATAGAGTACAGGAGCTCAGCTCCCAAAATTAGAAAATAAGGTATGCTCCCTTATTCCCCTTAAGCAATTAAGAATCCAACTCTAGATGGAATGACACTGTTGGGATTTGTCTGCCCCCTCAAACTGGGACTTTTTCTACTGTCGTTTGTATTGATCTTTTGAATTCTCCTTGGACTAGAATTAATTATGTTGCTGCAAATGCTGGTATTTTTCTATCTCCGAGCAGTTTAAACCTGACCGAAGTTCTAAGCATGTTGAACCACAGGATTGAGTGCTGTTTTACTGTTGGTATGTTGATGAATAGTCTAAATATTTTGATTGCTGGCAAAACTGTTTTGCGACCTCCTTGTGAATCTGTAACTATTTATTATTATTCTTTTTTTATAAGCATCATCAGACAGTGAGGAGCATGTGAAATTTGATACCAAAACTTTTATTTGATCCTGGAGGACTTTTGAGGAAGAGTACCCAAGCTGTGAGTTTGAAGGATGAAATCTACTTTCAAACAACAAGCCTTGTTCTTACTGTCTATTTTAGACAATTTAAGGAAAGTTTCCTACAATTTCCTTCCCATCTAATTTGTTGTGTAAAGAACATGAAATCTGAAGAAACTGAAGACTACCTTGTCGTGTTTATATCGTTGATTGTTCTGGACAACTGGGTGGGTAAAATTATTGATTCGGTATTACTACTCCAAATTAATTCGTCCAAGCATATTGTCATGTGGAATTGTAGTGTGGAAAAATTGATCAGGATTTATGTGGGTTCTTTGTTACTGCTACTCCAATGTCTTTGGTCTAATTTTGGATTTCTTCTACTCTACTGGACTGGATTTATTATTGATAGTGCCTCTATTGCTTATTTGATATCTCTCAGCATTTTAAATTTGATTGGAACCTTCAGTTTGCCTAAAGAAGAAATCAAGTATTGTTTGGTTGTTGTTCTTTATGCAACTAGTGATTGTGAATATCGTTTAGTAGTGGCTTTATCTATGATTAATATAGAGATTCAAGTCAATAAACATTGTGATTCTATCTCATTGCTAACCAAACAGGATCAAGGCTCTAAGATTATTAGTTTGAATATTGATGGTGGAACTGCTTCCTTTTGGGACATTTTTCTGAGTTGCATGTCAAGTGTATTTCTTTGAATTATTGGAAGATCAATTGGGGTGTCACAGCTGAGGCTTATGGGGTTTTTGAATTAAGTCAATCAAATGATCTTGTGTTTGTATAGTATGATTCCATCCATACTAAGCAACAGTCTGGAGTTGGGAGTACGCCTAGTGTGATGCCAAATTTCTTATTTGACCCTGGTGGAAATGTGAGGCGGAGTGGCCAAGCTGTGGTTTTGAAGATTAAAGTCTTCCTTCAAATCAATAGCTCTGGTCTTGTTGTCTATTCTGAACAGTTTAAGACTGAGTGTGACATATGTTTAGATTTTCCACTAGACTATGAAGCTGTATATGTTAGAGTGGAATTTGATGACTTGCAGGGAAGTAATCAAACCGAGAATTACCTGATTGAAGAATATGGGTTTGCTAAGTATGATGGACCATCCAAGCTTGAGAACATCCTAACTTTTCCATTTGATCTAGGTGGAAGGCATGCAGAGAAGATAATAATAAATACTCCCGAGATTTGAGGACAAATCCTTTTCAACCCCTAGAGTATGATGTGCCCCAAGGTGCTGTCACTTGAGCCTAAACCATGGGCTCTTTTATCTTCTAACTTTTTTATTTATTTTGTAGGTGTTTCTTTCCTAGCCAATTTGGAGGAAAGTTTTAATCAATGTCTCAAGAGGATTTGGTGCTTTTGGACTGGTGGATATCATGATTATCAAAGAAGAAATTGTGGGCTTCCTTTTCCCGCATTGAATCTGACCTCTGGGCTTTCAAGTGCAGTTTTAACAATTGAGATGATTTCCTTTCAATTTTAGTCCTTCATATCAAATGCAGCTAACAGCTAGACCTTTCCAAATACATAATGGGCGTTTTATTTGGGTATGGTTTGCTATAGCTAATGTTTGATTTAGAAAGAGTGATTTCCAAATTCAGATTATTTCTTTTTGTTTATTGTCAAGGGTTGTTTAGGTCATTTGTTAATTAGGGCTATTTTAGTCTTTTGTCTTGATTGTAAAACTTAGGGTTTATAGCCCTCTTTGCTGAATTAGAAGGCAGTTTTTGATGGATTAGAAAGAAGACTTGTGTTTTTGAAAGAGAAGCTCCGCGCGGCCTCCCTCCTCTCGGCCTTCCTCTCTTTAACCCGAACTTGCTACTCTTGTAGCGTTTCTTGAGCAAGTTGGAAGGGTTACTATCTCTTCCAAGCATCACTCTAGTGGCATAACTGTAGTGTGGAGGTAGGAAAAACGCTAAACCCCGTGGAGAGTGCTTAATCCGTGATTAAGCCGATTATTTCGATCCTCTAACGTTATGAGAGCAAATCAGACTCCACGGTTCCCTTTGTTATTTCGAAGATTATTGTTAGTACGACTTGGTTATTCTAGATCTATTCTCTCCATATTTGGTGGACTTCATTTGTGTTATGAGATATAGGCGTCGTTCTTAGTGAAGATGGAGATATTCTGGAATTGTTGTTAACCGCAGAATCTGTTTTTCTGTGCAAACTGTTTACTGCAGTCGATTGTTGTTCTGTTTCGAAGCCCTTGCGTGGGTTTTCTTGATTTTATTTCTTCTAGAGATTTATTCTTTGTTGAGTGACAAAGCCACCTGTCAATTTTGGGAACTATTGGAGTTATATGGAGTGATTTCTCACTGTTGTATTTCTGGTCGTCAAAACTGCTCGGAAGAAACCCAGTATTTGGTGATATCCTATTTCGGCTATAACTGGAGATTCAGAATGAGTTTTGATCTGGAATTTTGACACATCTTACCTGATTGTGTTAATTAAGTGTCCTCCAAAAATTAGCCAAAATTCACGTTTGAATTTGGAGAACTACTCTGTCTATTGTTGCTGGTCTAGTTTAATTCACAGCTTGTTGGCCAGTTTATTTAAATTAAGCTCTTGTCGCCCTTGGAGCTTATCATTTTAGGACCAACACCCATATCAAGGGAAGAAGGTCCAATAGGAAATTGCCAAGTGGAAAGTCCTCCACATTTCCAGAGGGGAAGGGACGTCGCTGCAGGAGACTAAGAGGGGATTTTTGCCGATTGCAGGACAAAATCGGAAGAAAGAGAATGTGAAACATAAATGGGTTTCTCGAAAACTCCTGACAATTCGGACTAGTCAAGTCGTCTGCGACCTAGTCCGCACCGTCCGAAAGTCGATTTGGGACAAAAAAGCACGTCCTAATACTTCGTCCACAATGTCCGCAAGTAACATTTGGACGAGATTTCACGTCCGCAAGTAGCGTCTGAATGTGCCAAAAATTTGTCCAAAGTCAAATCGGATGCGATCCATCCTTGTCTGCTTCGTCAGTAAATCGTCTGAATTGTCCATGGATTGTACAGATTCAAATCGGATGCGAACCATCCTCCTCCGCAAGTCATCTGCACCACCCAGGATGCCAAATCTTTGTCCCCATGTTGTCCCAATGTACAGGGGTGTAGCTCAACAGTCGTACGGACACGTCATGTCGGCCGGAGGGGCATCCGTAAGCGTCCAAAACTCATCAATGCACATTTTTTCTAAGTTTTTCATACTTAGGTTGTTTTTCCAACATTAACCTCATGCTTTCCAAGCACGACTTAACACGCACCGTCACATAATATAATGCACTATTGATATATATATATATATATTAAAATTATCCATATTTAATACATCATCAAAAAGGGAAAGTACATTTTTGGGGTATTACATCCTACCCACCTTACAAATATTTTGTCCACAAAATTTAACTGAACAAACAACTCTAGATACTTGGTTAACATATCATCTCTTCTTTCCCATGTAGCCTCTTCATTGTTGAACTGATTCTACCACAATACTTTCACAAGAGTGACATACTTGTTGCGCAATCTCTTAACACTAGTGTCCAGGATTCTTAGTGGTTTCTCTTCGTAGCTTAGGTTAGTACGTATCCAGATCTGCTCCTCAGCTCTCACTTGAGCGGTTTCACTAAGGCATTTTTTGTAGCATCGATACGTGAAAGACATTATGTACCCCCGACATAGCTTCTGGTAGGAGTAATCAATACGCTACAGGACCGATCCTTTCAGTGATCTCAAAAGGGCCAATATAGCAGGATTGAGCTTTCCTTTACCCCCAAAAAGCATTACACCCTTGAATGGTGATAACTTCAAATAAACACGATCCCCAACGGTGAACTCCAAGTCTCGACGACGATTATCTGCATAACCTTTATGATGACTTTGTGCAGCTTGCATCCTCTGTCGAACAATATCTATAATTTCAGCAGTCTCTTGTATCATTTCAGGACCATAATATTTATCTTCACCGACTTCACTCCAATATAGGGGAGATCTGCATTTTCTGCCGTAAATCGCTTCATAAGGTGCCATGCCAATAGTTGCCTGAAAGTTGTTATAATAGGCAAATTCCGCTAATGGGAGGATCTTTTCCCATCCAACCCGATACTCAAGAATGCAGGCACGTAACATATCTTCTAGTTTCTAAATAGTCCGTTCACTCTGACCATCAGTTTGTGGGTGGAAAGCAGTGCTAAACTTCAATTTTGTACCTATTGCTCTATTCAAACTCTTCCAAAACATCGAGGTCAATCGGGGATCCTGATCAAATACAATAGATATGGGTACACCATGAAGTTGAACAATCTCTTTAACATATAATTCCACAAACTGGTCCATTTTATAGGTCATATGTACCGGTAAGAAATGGGCAACTTTCGTTAGTGTATCAACAATCACCCATATGCCCCTTTAAAGTCCTCGGTAGTCCGCTAACAAAATCCATGTAAATATGCTCCCATTTCCACATGGGTATAGGTAGCGGTTGGAGCATACCCCCAGGTCGTCGATGTTCTGCTTTCACCTGTTGACATATGTCACAATGAGTAACATAGAAAGCAATATCGTGCTTCATTCTCGGCCAATAATAATGCTCCTTTAAGTCTTTATACATATTGTTACACACTGGGAGGATAGAAAAACTGGAAGAATGCGACTCTTTCATTATCGTAATTTTTAGTAATGTCTCAAGTACATACCACCGATTCTTATACTTCACGATCCCGTTTGCAGATAAAGAATATCCCTGAAACTCAGGAAAAGTTGGATCGAGTTTAAAATCTTCACAAAGAGTATCAGCCGCTTGTTCTTCCTTAATTCTTTCCAATATCGAAGGCTTGAGAGTGAAAGGGGATAAAACTTCTGTCAACTACTTAGGAACTAACTGCACATCTAATTCCTGCACATCTTTCAGTAAGCCTGTTGGCATTTCCTTGCACGTTATGCTCATCAAAGCAACCTTTCGACTCAATGTATCGGCAACAACATTTGCTTTTCCCAGATGATACTTAATTTCACAATCATAGTCTTTTACAAACTCCAACTAGCGTCGTTGTCGCATATTCAAATCTTTTTGTTAAAAAATATATTTCAGGCTCTTATGATCAGTGAAAATCTCACAATGTTGCCCATAAAGATAATGTATCCAAATCTTCAACGTAAAGACCACAGCAGCTAGCTCGAGGTCGTGCGTGGGATAGTTAGCTTCGTGGGGCTTAAGCTGTCTAGAAGCGTAAGTGATCACCTTCCCATTCTGCATTAGAACACCACCAAGCCCACATCTAGATACATCACAATATATACAAAAATTTCCTTCTTCCACAGGTAATGTTAACATTGGTTCAGTTGTCAAATGATGCTTCAACTCCCAAACCTTTCTTCACACTTGTCAGACCACCAAAATCTTACATTCTTCTTGGTCAAATTGGTGAGGGGCATAGCAATCTTAGAAAACCCATTGATGAAATGTCGGTAATAGCCAGCCAATCCGAGGAAACTCCGAACATCACCCATGTTCTTAGGCTGTACCCATTCAATAACCGCTTGAATCTTTGCAGGGTCCACAGCAATCCTCTTCAGAAATAACATGGCCAAGGAAACTGACCTTATTTAACAAGAACGCACACTTGGAGAATTTTGCATAAAGTTGATGTCGTTTCAGAATAGATAGAGCGGTTCTCAAATGCTCAATATGTTCTTCCTCTGATTTAGAATATACCAGAATATCATTAATAAAAATAATGATGAATTTGTCCAGATAATTTCTGAATATATGATTCATTAAGTCCATAAAAGCTGCAGGGACATTTGTTATCCCAAAAGACATCACAAGAAATTCGTAGTATCCATATCTAGTTCGAAATGCCGTCTTTGGTACATCTTCTTGCTCAACCCTTAACTGATAATACCCCGAACACAGATTGATCTTCGAGAAAACACAAGCACCATGCAGTTGATCAAATAAATTATTGATCCAACGTAAGGGATATCTGTTTTTGACAGTCACTTTATTCAGCTTGTGGTAATCCACGCACATTTGTAAGGATCCGTCTTTCTTTTTCACAAATAAGACGGGAGCTCCCAAGGGTGAGAAACTCGGTTGAATAAACCCCTTAGTAATCAACTCTTCCAGCTGAATCTTTAATTCTCGTAACTCGGCGGGTGCCATCCTATACGGATTTTTTGAAATTGGTTCCATACCAGAATGTAGATCTATAACAAACTCAATTTCTCTAGCAAGAGGTAACCCAGGAAGATCATCCAGAAAAACCTCCGGAAAGTCACGGACCACCATTACATCCTCAACATTTTCTTCCAGCTTGATCATGGTGTTTATAACATTGATGAGAAATCCTTCACATCCGGCACGGTTTAAAGTCAACTAATCCATGCCAAAAATAATGTCGAACCCTTGAATATCCATAACAATTAGAGTTGTACCAAATTTTTGGTCATTGATCTGGACTGCATAATCTTCAAGAATACCCTTAGTAGTCATATATTCATTGGAAGGTGTGAGTATGCGATATCCGTTCTTAGGAATACCAGGTGTACATTTTGCTTTCATACATAATTGTGCCGAAATAAAGGAGTGAGTGGCACCCGTATCGAATAAAGCATACGCTGCCACATTAATAATATAAATTGTACCTAAGGTGTTCAGAGATATTATTTATTTAAGTACGAAACTTTTTAAAACTAATGGGAAACACATTAGTATATCAGGCATATGTATAATATTTTAATAAAAATTGTGTACCTGATATGACCACTAGTAGTTCCTCCTCTTCAACATCCTCTCCTTGCATCGAAAATACCCGTGGAGCAACATTGCCTGCCTGATTTGGGCATCTCCTTGCTACATGTCCAGGCTTTCCACATTTGAAACACCCATTAGTATTCACCTTGCACTGTCCAGGGTGATTTTTTTTACATACAGGGCACAGTTTAGTTGCCACAGGTGCTGCAACAGCTGCTTCAATCACAGGGCATTTGTCACGCCCCTGCTATGTCTCAGGTCTAGATGGCCTTCTCATGCCACGGTTCACTGATGGAGTCCCATGCTGCTAGAAACTCTGATTATTTCTCCCAATCCTCTGAACAAACTCTCTCTGTCTGGTGGCAATCCCTTCTACGTCTTCGGCATCCAGTGCTCTAGCCACAATCTGTGAGTAAGGAACACCCTGCATACCAGACATCCGCACACACCTCAAAATCTCAACCTTCAATCCTTGTATGAAATGTTGCACTTTAGATCCATTATCACTGACCAGGTATGGGTCATATCGGGATAGCACTTCAAACCTTCGAATATAATGAGACACAATCCCCATCTGACGTAGTCATATAAACTCTGGAAACTTCTGATTTTGAACGGTAAAGCTGAAATACTTCTCATTGAATAACTCCTTGAAATCCTTCCAAGTGAGAGTCTGCACCTCCAAAGTCGGTTGTATTGCTTTCCACCAATACTGTGCGTCATGAGTCAGTAGATAAACAACACATTTCGCTTTTTCACTTTCTCGAATGTCAGCATAGTGATGCAAACCTAGGGTATACAAACCCTAGACCCAACAACTTTTGCGGAATTAAACAAATCGTCTCACGATTTCAAGATCAAAAAGGTTGAACTACGACCCTAGCCAAACCTGTCGACTAGAACCGGAGTATTCCGAAGAGGAGCTTGACCCTAACCAAACCTGTCGGCTAGAACCAAAGCTATCAAAAGTTCGATCTTTCAAGAATCCACTTGAAGAGATCAAGTTCTTCGCAAAGAACTCAAGAGAAGGAAATCTCCCCAAAAAAGCAAAAGCTCTCAATTTCAATTTATCAAAAGATTCCAACAATTGTTCCCTAAAGTTCTTTTATAAGCAAAACATAAAGTAGATCTAATCCTAATAAAATAAGAAAACTAATTCAAAACAAGATAAAATAAGATAAGATCAAAACTAATTCAAAATAATATAAGATCTAACTAATTAATGGCATGTGCATGGCATGTGCACGGCATGTGCTCAATAATTAATTAATGGCATGTGCTCGGCATGTGCTCAACATGTGCGCGGCATGTGCTTGGACTAAAACTTTATTGGGCTGTTGGCTCGATAGGAATAGAAGGTGGACACCCGCGGGCTTCGGAATGTGTCGAGGGCTTACATTGGGCTTTCCAGATCAAAACCCATTCTTTGCATTCTTTGATTTTTGTATCTTGTATCTCCTCTATTGTTAGCAAGTTCTTCAATATTTTTGGATCATTGATTTTGGGCTCCCTCTCTTGGATTTCTTCTGCCAAAAGTTGGAGTCTTTCATTCATCTTCTTTATCATCGCTCTAGTATTTTGGTCTCCAATGGCTCCTAATAAATCATTATTTTTGTGGGTTTTCTGGATCACATCATTCCCCCTTTCTTTGAGAAGATTCGTCCTCGAATCGCCTGCATAATACAAAGGCAAGTTAGTAATATGTAAGGAAAGTTTCACCTTACCATTTAAACTTGGCATGACAAATTTATTTTCATGAACATTGATGTGCTCCAAGGTTTGGAATGGTCCAATTCCTTGTGGTTGAAACTTCCTAACACATTTGACATTTTCCTTTCCATCACGATAAAACAACTCATTTGTAGATAAAGATAAAAAGTCTAATGAAATAAATAGATTAAATTCATAAATAATTGTAAAAGATAAGTAAGATATGATAGAATGGACAATCTTATTATATATAAACTTATCATGAATTAAACACTTCTTCAAATTATCATATAATTGATTCTCTCTCAAAGTAATAAAATTTAAATCCAAGTGTTCAACATGCTTTTCCACAAATTTTCCATAATCCAAACTATCATCAAAACATATAACAGGTAATTGTTCAATAAAATATTTAAACTCATGATTCATCGTTCTCTTAAAAGTATTAAAATGTTTGAATACTTCATAGAGAAAAATCAACCATCCATAAAATCCATGTTTAATTTCAAACACAATTTTCCAATTATCACATCTTTTAATCCAAATTTGATAATATCTATTTTTCAATTCAATCCTAAAAATCTTGCATACTCCATATTCATAAAAATTGCAACTAATCCATTTCCAAATTTGAATTTTATGCTCATTTAAGATCTTAAAAATACCTACTTTCATATAGGTCACATAATTGGCACGTGCTTGAAAGATACCGACTTTCAATTCACAAAGATAAAACTTAGGAACATATAATATAATCTTCATGAATAGAATTCCTTTATGCCCATTAAAATTCAAACATGTAACTTTTTCATAAATAGTCCAATATTTCTTATAAAAGTCTATACATGCAATTTTGTCACGAACTATCCAAAATTTTCCATAAAAATCTATGCAAGCAATCTTTCCACAAACAATCCAAAAATTTCCATATAGTTCTATGCATGCAATTTTTTTACAAAAAATCAAAATTTTTCCATGAAATCCCACACATGCAAGTATTTTATGACTATAAAAATCTAAACTTGCAAACCTTTCACAAGCAAACAAAAATCTCCCAAAATAATTGACACATGCTTCTTTGTTACAAACTATCCATAATATCCCACAACATAAGTCTTTGTCATGCAAATTTTTAATAATTTCAGATTTCAATAACTTAGTTTGATGAGTAAAAACATACCTTTCTGACATTGGGTTGGCAACCACAATGTCCTTACCTTTGTGGATGACATATGGACACACCTTGTTGTACTCCATCCATGGAAGTTCAATCCTTTTTAGTGGTGTTATTTCCCTTGGTATTTCCTTTAGATGTGTGTCTTTATTATCTTGGAAAATAAGTGAAACATCCACTTGAAAAGAAAAAGTTAGCTCATGGGAGGTAAAAGAAATATTTTTGCATATAAATAAATTTAACTCTCTAATTTTCTCACTCTTTTTAACCACTCCAATTCCTTTCTTTTCCTTTTCTCCCTCATTTTTTACCTCCTCTCCCACTATTTTTTTCTCCTTCTCTCTCTCGATTTTTCTTTTCTCATCCTCCAATTTCTTTTCTTCCTCATTGCCTTTTTCACTCACTTTATTTTTTGCTTTTCTCTCATTGGCTCTTTTATCTCCTTTTCCACTTTTGCCTTTTTCCTTTTCACTTTTCTTTATCTCTTCAACTTCCATATTCTTTTCAACTACTCTAGAATCTCAAATTTCTTTGGCATTTTCTTTGGAAAGTTCTTGGAAATCTTTGACAACTATCTCTTGATCTTTAATAGCTTCCCTTTGAAGCTCATCGATTTCCTCCTTGATTGCATCAAACGTACTCGATGGATGATAAACTCTTCCTCCTTCAATTTTTTGCTCCCATTTATCACACTCTTTTCCTTTAGCATCATGAACATCTTGTTTTTCCTCAAGTTCTCTCTTTTCTGCCAACTTGTCTTCTTGGTTGACATTGCTTCCTTCCTTTAATTCTTCTTTTGGATCATCAATCACCTCTTTTGAACTCAATGGTGTCGTGGCTTTTGGTTTTTTCTTCAAATAGGATTCATAAAGTTTCTCACAATTCAATTGTGATTTCCAACTTAATTCCCTCAAATAATGTAAAGGAACAAACCTCTTTCTCATAATGGCCTTCATATTTTTCCAAGTTCGAATTGGTGGGTCTCCATACCTCCTTTGATCTCTTAAAAATTGTGCCCACCAAATGTTTGCGTAATCTGTGAACGTCATGGCAACTAATTTGATTTTCTTTTCCTCAGTGTAATTTTGGCACTCAAAGATAAGGTCTACTTTTTGCTCCCACTCTAGGAACGCTTCCGGATCACTTTTCCCTTGGAAAAGTGGTAAATTTACCTTTTTCTGTTCACACTTCACTCTTTCAAGATGTCTTCTTTCTCGGCCATGTGTTGAAGTTAGATTTTCAAATTGATCCATCCTTTGATTTAGTGCATGGAATTGGCTTTGCATATCCCTCATGATGTCGGATCAACAATCAAATCAAACACAAAAAAGTTAGTAAAATAATAATAATAAATTTTGGACCTTTCCTCTCACTCTCGTGTTTCACTCAATTAATGGATCACTTCACTCTTGTTTACACTCGATTGGCTTTTTCAAATTGATCTCACAACTCTGCCTTTTACCACTCTACCTTCCCTTTTAAGATCTTTACTCACAACTCAATCAAAGAAAAGAAAGGGTTTTCAATCAAGTAAACACTTTGAAAAATCAAACTTTTTTCTAACTTTAAATTCAAATTGCCTTCAAGTTTGATAAAAACCAAGCTACTCAAACTACTTATTGTGATTAAGTAGCCAAAGAAGCAAATACCTTGAATTTGGAATAAGGTATTATAGAACTTTCCCAAAAAGGAAACTTTTTCTCAAAAAATTTCTGAAAACTTACAGAAATAAACCGGAGATTAGATATTTGGAAAGTACTCTTTCAGAGGAATTCAAGATGGTAATTTTCATATTTGAAAGACTCCTTTCACTATTTTTTTTCGAATTTCGAAATTTTGAAAAAAATCACTTTTTTTTCTGACTTTGAAGAAGATTGATGATAATCAAGAACCCTTTTTGATGTTTGATCGTAGAGGTCAAACCCTCTTTTTTTTTTTTTTTTTGATAGATGAAGAGAAAGGAAATTTTTTTTTTTTTTTGGTAGAAGATAATTGAAAGTAACAACTTTTTTTTTTTTATGATCGTAAGGATCAATAAGATAAAACTGATGCAGAAAATAAAGATAGCACCTTGAAATGTTCGAGCCTTCGCTCTGATACCAGCTGATGCGAACCTAGGGTATACAAACCCTAGACCCAACAACTTTTGCAAAATTAGACAGATCGTCTCACGATTTCAAGATAAAAAAGGTGGAACTACGACCCTAGCCAAACCTGTCGACTAGAACCGGAGTATTCCGAAGAGGAGCTTGACCTAAACCAAACCTGTCGGCTAGAACCAAAGCTATCAAAAGTTTGATCTTTCAAGAATCCACTTGAAGAGATCAAGTTCTTCGCAAAGAACTCAAGAGAAGGAAATCTCCCCAAAAAAGCAAAAGCTCTCAATTTCAATTTGTCAAAAGATTCCAACAATTGTTCCCTAAAGTGCTTTTATAAGCAAAACATAAAGTAGATCTAATCCTAATAAAATAAGAAAACTAATTCAAAACAAGATAAAATAAGATAAGATCAAAACTAATTCAAAATATTATAAGATCTAACTAATTAATGGCATGTGCATGGCATGTGCACTGCATGTGCTCAATGATTAATTAATGGCAGGTGCTCGGCATGTGCTCCATATGTGCTCGGCATGTGCTTGGACTAAAACTTTATTGGGCTGTTGGCTCGATAGGAATAGAAGGTGGACACGCGCGGGCTTCGGAATGTGTCGAGGGCTTACATTGGGCTTTCCAGATCAAAACCCATTCTTTGCATTCTTTGATTTTTGTATCTTGTATCTCCTCTATTGTTAGCAAGTTCTTCAATATTTTTGGATCATTGATTTTGGGCTCCCTCTCTTGGATTTCTTCCACCAAAAGTTGGAATCTTTCATTCATCTTCTTTATCATCGCTCTAGTATTTTGGTCTCCAATGGCTCTTAATAGATCATTATTTTTGTCGGTTTTCTGGATCACATCACATAGGCAAACATCTTCTCAACTGAATGAATCCATGCCTCAGCTGCCGAAATATCAGAAATATTGTCTTCAAAATTAGTGGTTTAAGTCGCAGAAACCGCTCCCAACCGGCCTCCGCAGGTACTACAGTAGTACGGTGATTCCCGTTTCTGTTGCCATCTCCATTCCCATTTCCATTACTGCGTTCCACTAGCCTTTCTATTACTTGGGCCTACTGTGCCATAAATTGAGCTTGACGCTCAACCACTTTTGCTATACCGTTAAGGGCTTCATCTCGCTCATTGGGTACTGGCATGTCATTTCCAGCTCTTCATGCCATTTTAATTCATTTTCTACATTCAAATTTTTAAAGACTAGTAAGTTAGGATGTAATTAAATTTTTAAAAATTAAAACTTCACTTACAGTAGAAGGAGTGTTCCACCACGATCCTTGTGTTATCAACAGTCTACAGAACCGAGTTTGACCTGGTTGCGCTCTGATATCAATTGTAACGTCCCGATAATTCAAAACACATTTTTCTTGTTTTAAAATACATCATATAAATATTTCGCTTAATTTATTCATCGTTTGAAATTCATTTTAAAAGATAATGAAATCAAAGTAAATAGTGCAAAATAATAATAGGATTTCAAAACACAGTTTCCAAGTGTTCTTAACAAAAGTCTCAAGTCCCTATTACAATGTTTAAAATATTCAAAATGCTAATAATAGCAATAACCAAAATACCTCTTCTTCATCAAAACACCAATACCAACAATTCCCAAATTACGCGAGCCACATCCAGCAGGCCAAATCGACTGATAACACGAGGGGTCATCCTGGAACGCCTCCTCCGCAACTGGAATGTCATCATCAAAGTAATCACCTACATTACGGCGAAAACAATGAGCCTAATGCTCAGTAAGAATCAGAATTTATGCAATGCAAATGATGCGTGACCACACAATGTATTACAAAAGAGAACCATTTCTCTTCTGGAAGTTAAGGTGGAATACTCCCTAGAGTCATGTGGCCTAACCAGTCACTCCAACGAGGAGATATATCCATCGAGGGTGTTACCACAAGCAGGTATCCTCACTTTTGTTGAAGACGTTGGGGGTTTCAGAACGGGGTAATTGTGAACCCTAGAATCCATGTAGCTACTTCTAAACCTACCACTCCCTACGTGGGAGGAATCTACCGTATGGAAAGTCACAATTCACACGAACCCCCACACGCCTATTTACATATATTAGGTATGACACACAACATGTAAACAATTCATAAGCCTTAGGATGATGCATGAATGCCATAAAATAACCAGAGAATTAACACACAATTGAAGCACAAATTTTTTGAAAATAGATTACAGATAGAAGTTCAATTTAGCAATGTTACGACTTTCGTCAATTTATCATGGTAGTTAGTTTAGTACAATAATACGAAAAACAAGGCATTACAAGTTTGAGGGATGCATGACTGTTAAGAGCAAAGGAATATAAGCTTCTAGTCCATTCACAGGATAGGTAGAGTAAAAATTCATATTACTCAAAGTCTAGCCATTGTACTTTACCACATTTAGTTCTATAGTGTCCATCTTTGCTAGTAACAAAACCATATTATTCACAACACTCAATTGTGCAATCGAATGGTAAGTCAAACCATCGCCCCTAGTACATTCAAGATCTAATCTCTTCATGCTTCTCAGAAATCAGTTCAACAGCTCAGATTTATCACTTGAAACGAATGTCTAGGTGTTTGACAGCTAAGCATTTGATAGTTTAATGCTTCATGCTTCCCAATTTCTCATGACAGTGTAAACAATACGTTAACAATATATTGGCAATACAGCTCAGTTCCATGCATATAATATCCACGATAGTTTAAACAGTATGGTAGGAGTTCTATTCGAATCCATACTTCATGCTATTCAGCTTAACGTTTCTCACTACCCACATTTAACGACAACAAAACATAGATAGCAGTCAGAAGATGATGTTCTCAATGGGCAATTCAACTAAATCTAGCAAAATCAACAGAAATTTAGCAATCTAAAACAATTCCAGAAATCCAAAACAATTCCAACCCGTAATGTAGGGCCATCCTTTGGCCAACAAAATTCTAAATTCTTACCTTAAGCTTTCCAGTAGTTTAACACAAGCAATATGGCAGCAAAACACCAAATATCAGCCAATCGGTCCTAAACAAGGCAACACAAATGATGAATCTCACTTTCATGTCCAACTTGACTTAAACTAGAGACCCAAAATCAAACCAACAGATTTTATGACAACAATTTCTTACCTTGCTCCACTTCACGGTTGGACAAACAGAGTACACTTCACCAAAATCCTAACCCAAAGCTCACTCCCTCACAATCGATCAGTCAGAGTAACAGTAGAGACACAGAGATCTTACCATTTATAGAGAAGGAAAGGGAGGAGACTGGCAGCTACAGGGGCTAAGGTTTCAGGACCAACACCCATATCAGGGGAAGAAGGTCCAATAGGAAATCGCCAAGTGGAAAGTCCTCCACACTTTCAGAGGGGAAGGGACGTCGCAGGAGGAGACTGAAAGGGGGTTTTTGCCGAATACAAGACGAAATCAGAAGATAGAAAGTGCGAAATATAAATGGGTTTCCTCAGAAATTCCAGACAATTCGAACGAGTCGAGTTATCCACGACCTCGTAAGCACCATCTGAAAGTTGATTTGGGACGAGAAAACACGTCCTAATACTTCGTCCACATCGTCCGTAAGTAACATTCGAACGAGATTTCGCGTCCGCAAGTAGCGTCCGAATGTGCCCAAAAATTATCTAAAGTCAAATCGGATGAGATCCATCCTCGTCCGCTTCATCCTCAAGTCGTCCGAATTGTCCAAGGATTTGTACAGATTCAAATCGGACGCGAACCATCCTCGTTCGCATCGTCCGCAAGTCGTCCGCACCACCCAAGATGCCAAATCTTCGTCCCCATGTTGTCCCAATGTACATGGGCGCAGCTCAACAGTCGTACGGACGCGTCATGCTGTCCAGAGGGGGGTCCCCAGGCATCTGAAAGTCATCAATGCACATTTTTTCTAAGTTTTTCATACTTAGGTTATTTTTCCAACATTAACCCCATACTTTTCAAGCACGACTTAACATGCACCGTCGCATAATACAATGCATTATTGATATATATATTAAAATTATCCAGATTTAATACATCATCAAAAAGGAAAAATACATTTTTGGGGAATTACAAATGACCTGAATCCAAACCAACAGAGGCTAACATCATTACCCATTTTAGAACTTCCATATTCTAATCTCATCATAGTAGCGAACCCTTAACAATATTTCACGACAATATTTATTAGAACAGGGCAACATATCCAACAATTTACTGCATTTACCATAATAGTGAATGAAAGGAGTAGAGACAATGAACATGGCACATTTCATCCGAATTAAACAGAGAACATTATCCAAAATAAGAATATTAATCTTCAAGGAATGGAGGGCTTAACCAAATAATAAAGTGAACATCAAACAAAAGTATATATCCACAATATTCTTCAACAAACCATTGACAGAGAACCATTACTATTTCATGATTATAAGATAGTAACAAGAGATTAACGACTTCAAGCTATCCATTATCATTAACATTCACCAAGTAGCCCCAACAACAGAGAATCAATCCCCCATGATAGATCAAAATCCCAGAACATGGATCACTAGCCAAAAAAGCCTAACAACTATAGCTAAATTCCAACAACAATTCCATTGCGCAGTCAAGGAAATAAACCCCATAACCAGAATCAAACCAAAGGCTATCACAGTAATCGGCATAAACCAAAGTCATGTATCAAAATCAAACAGCAATACGACAAAAACAAATAGAACATAATATCTAATTATTCCATAACAACTAGAAAAGGAAATTTCCTCACCAGAAGCATACCCGAGGAGAGAAAGCAATTATTCTTCCCAATTGTCACTCCACAGATTACAGGAAGCTCATGGCTCCGTCACAACCATTCCTTCAACGTTGCACCCATGCCATAGAAGCATTCAAACCAACAAGGGCATCAATCAAAGACGGATTATAATCATCCAATAACAACCCAATCAAAACCAAGGAGAAAACTTCCTTACCTGGAGAGTCTAGGAGACATGGGAGCAGCACCCCTCATACTATCTCCCTTCTCTATCCTCAATTTCCTTTTGATTTCTCATGCAGCGGCGCCCTCACTCCCACGCTATATTTATACATAGATGGCTAGGCTAAAAGGGCAAAAATGCATATCCCACGATTCCAAGTGATAGATGCCAATTTTTCAGCAATATCTTCATCGTTCGGATCCTCCCTCTCATCCTCTTCTGAAGTCACACGCATTCGTCTTCTCCAGAGCAAGAATGAGAAGGGAATGTGATAACTCTTCTCCTAACTATAGGCTAGAATAAAGAATGTGATAAGTCAATGTGCTTCCTGATATAATTCCTGTAGGACAACTAGTCTAATGCTTTGAAACAACTAGTACAACATTGTTGTAGAAAGATAGAATAATGATAAGGGAAATTAGGAAGAAAAGACAAATAGATAAAATAAAAATTTTAATACTAAAAATAGGGTAGTTGGATAGGTACCATAGTGAAAGTAAATGCTACCTTACAAAATAAATAGGAAAGCAATTATGAATGTAGATCCAAGAGACGCAACGATTAGTAGAATGGAAGAAATATTGGAGCGCCATATTCAGTTGTTTTAGGAACAGTGTAGGAAATTGGAAGAACTAAGAAACCAACAACTGATGGCTCTTAGAGGATTAAGATGAGAGAGGTTTTGAAGGTTGAAGCCTCTATACTTTGATAGGGATATATTTAATCCAGTGGGTACAGAAGATTGGATTCGCTTGGTAGGGAATATATTTGAATATGCCAAGATTTAAGAACAAGAGAAAGTTAGTTGTGCTATGTCCACACTGACAATGGATGCTCGATTTTGCTGAGATACTATTAATGGTTTTTGTGTAAATTGATATGTTAGTCTTTATTGATAGTTATCTGGTTAGGTTGTATTCCTACGTTAGATTACTGACAGTTGTGATGAAAATGGTTTTCTAAGATGATGGTTTATGATATGGGAAAATTTGATTAAATGTAATATAGTTAATTAGTATAGAACCCCAATTCATATTGAAGTGGTGGATACCATAGGATAGTGCTTATATTCTTTAAGACTACTTTAGAAATAATATGTCAAGGATAGAAGATTAGAAGTATAACGTTATAGTGTAATAGGAACATGCTTAGTGTTAATGTTATAGTTGAAGCATAGTATTGTTGTTAATTGTTTATAGTATTGTTTACACTATATGAACTGTTGTGTGTGACACTCATGTAGATATGTTAATAGAATGTACGTCATGCATTTCATGGGCTAATAATGAAGATAAAAATGGTATTTCTACGTGGGTTTGGAAACTAAAAAGGTTGCTCATACGTAGAAACTGCTTGTTTGAGTAAGTTCGAAAACTGAAAAGGATGCTCTTACTCAACGAGTGGTGAGTTCGGAGACTGAAGAGATTGCTCTCACCTAACGGTAAAACAGCAAACGGTAATGAATGTAAATGTATGTGGATTTATTTTTACTAGGTTCGAAGACTGAAGAGGTTGCTCTCATATAAAAAAAAATCCAAGTGGTGAGTTCGGAGACTGAATAGGTTGCTCTTACCCAACTTACATGTATATGAAACTAAAGCATGTAGAATTGTCATAGAGTTTAAGGTTGCATTACATTTTATTCCTTATTGAGCAATAGACTCATTACTCCTTCTGTAATGTAGGTATGTAAGAGATTAAGGATAGCAGCAGTTGATGAGGCATTTGTACGTTGTGGGCTTGGCAGCTAGTTAGGCTAAAAGGTTTAAAGAAGAAATGAAATGTTTGAAAGAATGACTTTGTTATGGTGTTATATTACATTAAGTAGATTTTCAAATGATGTTAAATTATTTAAGTATTCAAAATACAAGTCTTCCGCTGTTGTAATGTTTTAAGGTTTTACCTATACAAAATGTTTTAAGTAATAAATGGTTTAACAAAAAGGAATTTATTTATGCAATTCTTATTGAAGTTAGTTTTCAAATGAAAAGTCTTTCGTTGTGATTTTAAAAGAAAAAGTTTTCAAAAAAATCATGAGTTTTAAATTGAAAGAATAAACGGGATCTTAGATTTTTAATGCCTAACTTCCCTATTAATTGGTTCTTGAAATTGTTGTGTTCCTTTGATATTAATCTATGTCATGACTTGAAGGGGCACTGGACAGAAACGCAGGGCCAAACGACCTGACCCTCTTAGAGGACCCGATCGCCCAGTCCATGGCTTGTTGAATTATTGTAGAAGACTTGTATAAATACCCAGCCGCAACCCACTTGTGATGGGCGAAGGTCCATATAGGGATTGTGATAATAATTAATAATGCGAAATCATAGATTAAAAGAGTCCAAATAATATTGTGCATACAATCCAAGTATCTCAGAAAACCAGATTAGGTAGAGTATAATCATTCGAGGAAATATAAACTTACATAATCCAAGATTATACTGTGCATACAAACCAATTATCCCAAAACTAAATCCAAAACACAATACAAGTTATCCCAACAATTTGCTTACCAAGAAATAAGATTCAACTAAGGAAATGAAGTAAAGTAAATAACTGCAGAGTCTTCAACCAAAATCCTAACATGGGAAAAAAATATAGTCTAAAGGGTGAGTGACTAGCTCAGTGGAGAACTTATACTAAATACAATGTGCGTGTAAAACTTGTTTTACTGTTTTTATGAAAACCATGAGTTTCGGGAAATTTGAAGGTTTTTCAAAACATTTGAAAACCCCTTTTATATTTTGGGAAAGTCCGGCCCCAAAGGCCCTCAATGACACATTTAGAAAGCATGGCTATACACATAGACAACTATAGGTTAAAATACCCTCGTTGTGCTTTATCTCAAAAACTGTAATCCATGAAAAGGGAGGAACAGTGAGGAACTCCTCCTAACAATCATGAAGAAAGGCGGCGACTGTTTACAGGCAACACCTTATGAGCCTAGAGGAAGACAAATGACGGCGGTCCGAAGACCTTGCTCGTCACCTGGGTTGTTAGTGACACACCCGTAATATACACCCCGATCAGGTTTAGGGATTCGAAACCAATGGAAGCCTCATCTCCTTCCTAATCCCATATTTCACACAGTGCACAAACAAAAAATCTCCCATGAAACAGGAGATGTACTAGGGATAGCCTCCTAATTTTTTGATACCAAAACCGTCCAAAGTATCAGGAGGATTCATCACTCCCAAAACTGTATCTAATGTCACACCATGAAATCAAATGCACAAAAGTAAACATGTAAAACTTTTTGTACATACATAATATAAAAAGCTGACGTGCTGTCGAATAGTCCCCGTCAGGTTTTTCTTTTGTGGTATCCCACAAAATACGGTTTTGAAAACTATGTAATGCAGTGCAAAACAACTCAGTATAAAACCACTACCTCGATGGCGGTCTCACTTTTTACCCGAAGGAGCAGTAACCTCAGGTACTGACATGAAGTCCTCGAATTCGTTAGAGCCTAAAAATATGCCAAACACAGGAATTTAAATCAAAACACCAAGAAGATGAGTGGAAAGGTCCTATACCGAGGATAGGAGCCCAACCGAAGTGTAAGTGACTTATTTAATAACCCTAACAAAATTCTTAATCTTTATCTAACAATATTCTTTAAACTCAAAATCCAACTTTAAACACCTAAACAATTTCTAAAATCCAAAATCTCATTTCCTTAACATTAATAGATTCCACTTCAACCAATACAGAACAACACTTCAAAAATTCATTCTCCAATTACCCCAAAATAGACTTTGAAACTGTGGCAAGAATTTTGGAAACGTGTCACCATAATCCACAGTCATTCATGAGTCCTATCTATCAAGCAGAAAGTTTAAATCCGAGACAGAAACTCAACAAGAATTCTTCAAGTTTATCAATGAAGGCAACAACAAATCCAATTTAGAACCAAGCAAAAGCAAGGCATTAAAATTCCTAAGAACATGGAAATCAGTCTGTGAGGAAAGAGTAATCAACCAATGATCTTATTCTTCAGCTCAACTACATCACTACAAGAACAAAATCACAATCAGCATTCCTCCTTTCATCCAAAACAACAAAGCAGAAATTCAACATCAAGTCTAGAATCCCAAAATCCAACTTCAATTGAATCAAAATCAACAAAACACACTGCATTACTCACCAAAATTGAAAAGGTTGGAGAGTATAGCTCTCAGAGCCCTCACCGTCGTGGTTCCATTCTCCTGTGATTGACAGTCCTCGTTGCTCACCTTCTTGCCAACCCTCGTGAAATGCTCTCGGATGGAATACTCAGCCAATCGCCTTCCCGCCGCTTTCTGCCTTCGTGAAGACTCTCTCTCTCTCTCTCTCTCTCTCTCTCTCTCTCTCTCTCTTTCTCTCTCTCTATCTCTCGCTCACAGTAGCAGTAGGAAAAAATGAAATGGGAAGAAAAGAATCTATTTCCTCTTTTGAAGTTTCTCCCGCAACTCCCCAGCTTCTTTCTTTTCATTTCAACCAATTTTCCACTTTATTTCCTTATTTTTATTCTCCAACGGGTTTTGATTTCCTTCCCCCATCATTTTTAAATTGTAAGTCTTTACTTTTTATTTTATCAACTCTTATCCTTTCTCTTTATTCCAACTTTGCCCTTTTCCCCTTTATTTCTTTTCTTCCTTATTTCAAAAAATTCTTCTATTTAATATTACTTTCATTTATTCAATTATCTTTCTCCCCTCTTATTTTCTTTCACTTACAGCCAAGATTCTCCATTCCCCCTTTTATTCTCTTTTTATTTTAATCACTTAAAATCTTACCTTTATTTCATTTAATTCCTACTAATTCATTTAATGCCACATGCATATTATATTCTAATTATCTCATTTTCCATTTTTGACTTATTCTGAGCATCATCCAACGATGTTTATAGCTCCAATTTAATTCTCTAATTCCATTTCTTAAATAGATTTTTCTCTAAGAAATTTCTCATTCCATCAATTTGACTAATTGATCAAAATTTCATACGTGACCGTTACGCAACAAATCGGGTCAAACTATCCACACTTTGATCGATTCCAATGCAAAAAATTAACACGTGGAATTTCTTATTAAAAATTTCACGGGTTTTTACAATATGGACCTGAAATTAAGTTATTTTCTTTATTAATAAACTGTGAATAGATAATTTGTTTAAGATGATATTCCTTGCATGAATTAGAATAAATAGAACTTTATTAGTTATGTTAAATTGAAAATTGGATGTTTGCGTGCATTGTCCGGATATAGAAAATTTAGATTAATAACGTGACAATATTTGTTAATTAGTATATGTCCTAAATACATATTAAATTGATTGTTGCCATAAGTCAGTACCTTTACTGTTAAAGAATAAGTTGGAAATAATGTGTAAAGGATAGAGAAATAAATGTATGGTATCATTGTTAGGGTAATTGATAATATGTTAGTGAAAGTATGTTTAGTGTTAAATTATAATTGGGATGTGATTCTTGCTTATTGTTCGTTAGTGGTTTGTAATATTGTTTGCGATATACGAACTACTGTGTGACATTCATATAGGTATGTCATTATGGTTGCATATCATGCATTGCACGAAATTATTAATGAATATAATAAATGGTGTTTTGTACGTGGGTTTGGAGACTTAAGAGGTTGCTCACACTTAGAAAACAATCCATTTGGGTAAGTTTGGAGACTTAAGAGGTTGCTCTTACTCAACAGGTGAGTGAGTTCAGAGACTGAAGAGGTTGCTCTCACCCAAATTTTGATAAACATAAATGTAAGTGGATTCATTTTTAGTGAGTTCGGAGATTGAAGAGGTAACAACCCAAATTTTTCTTCATTTGAAAATCACGTGAAAGTTAAAACTTTTTTTCTTTTATAAAACAACGGAAAACCTTTTTAATTGGGATCAGAGCTCTTTTCTAAAAACTTGACTATTAAAAATCATTTTTCTTAAACTCGTTAATTCAATTGTTATAAATAGCGAAAAGTTATAATTATGAAAACCTTTTTTTTCAAAACGTAGTGGGAGCATAAATAAATCATTAAAAGAGAATAAAAAATTGTTTACATTATGGTTTACAAAACTCTTTTTATTTTTTACCTTCTTTAGCCTAGCTAGCCATAAGACTCGCCCGTGCAAATCCTTCATCAATTGCTCATTCACCTATTCTCATACATGTACCTACACCATAAGCAAATTGTGAGCCTAAGGCCCAGCAAGAAATGAGATATGAAATATGATGTATGCCTCTAACTCATATGTCAGAATGGAATCTGCCCAAATTGTTCTTTACTCAAGGTTACATACGTTATCTCATACATTGAGCTGAGACATTGGAGATTCCGTCGTAGGGAGAGTGGCTACTAGTCGGCATCTAACCCTTTGGGTAGATAGGCACTTGTGAACTGACACGGGAAGGGCATAATCTCGAGTCTACCCGATTACGATCTAAACCACTTCCCCAACCTCCAATTCTCTTTACATTTATTTTATTTATCTATTTTCCTCACACAAATGAATACCAACCCACGCATAGCATTCCTATTATTTCTATTCACATGATGCATGTCAATACGGCACAATGATCACAATAATATTTAACTATCATACAACGGAATATAAAACACCTACAAGTAAAGCAGTCCATGTCACTCATTAAAGAAAATTACCATCTATATCACTAAACAATTTCTATTATAAAACGACGGTAAACATACTCCAATTAACAAACCATAAAATTAATTAATGAAGAACTAACACAATATGGTATCTGGATACTATCATGCTTGAAAATTAAAGAAAATCCAGCGATGTTCAACGTCCTAGCATGCTTAGAATTTAACGAAAAAACAGTAATGAATCAAATATTAAACGTGCTCGATAATTGAAGAAAATGCAGCGATGTTCAACGTCCTAACATGCTTAAAAATCTAATAAACATCAGCGATATCATGCTCGATAATTGAAGGAAATATAGCAATATTCAATGTCTACCATCCTATCATGTTTGGCAAAGCACAAGAAAACAACAACATATAATTTGGGAAACGACAATGTTATGTGAGCTACTAAACATGCTTGACGGTTAGTTGAAGATGTGTAACGAACATAAATATAGTGACAAATAACCGCCTAATATCCAGCAATTGAAGACAGTGGAACACAATACAATAAGACATCCTATTTGACAGCAGAAAATTCGACAATGGAGCTGTTAACAAAACTAGAATCCAACAAAAAAATGAGTAATACAACATCCCATATAGGGCAGCAGAACAACATTCCAGAGAACTAATAACAACTCATAATAATATGACTGTACAAGCTTGACAGGTTAAAGGGACAAGCAATAATATCAATCCTTGCAGTAACGAAATAGAATTAGAATGAACAGCCAACCGAAGTATTATGCAGCATCCAATTTAAATCAAGGAGCAGCATGTAATCATAGTAGCAATCAATAGCAGGAAAATACCCTAGATGGAACGCTACTGAGAATTGATAAATCAACAGTGGTAGAGGGTTAGCAAACCAACGAGTAACCAGAATGTTTGGCATCATAGATCATCAAGAATGCATCCAAAATACAGGAATATCAATAAACAAAGCTAAGTAGGGGACAAAGTCCTATCCATAAAGAACTAAACATGCTATTTAGAATTTAGGATTAACCTAACCACTGATAACTTCCAGCTAACAAATCAGAGGGGAAATCAAAATCCAACCCACACTTCATGCTTCACATAACAGGGAACTAAGTCACCGTTCAAATGTTTCATATTAGAAGCTAACTAAGTAGAGAGTAACATTGCATAATCGACCAATTAACCAAACCAGGAGCAAGAGTATCTAATGGAAGTATTATGAAGAATCACCCAGAATATAGAAACATTATCAGCAATCAAGAAAAATAGATGCTACTTATGGTATAGGACCTCTTCTGGCCAACGACTCTACCCATTTCTTACCTCATAATTACTAGTCGATGAAGCTTTCCTACACTAGACAACCATAACTACGCAAAGCCAAAACCTAGAAGCTTTTTTCAACTTGCACGCTCTCACAAAAAACAAAGTTTAACTCTCCCTCACTCCCACTTACTTAGTCGTCCTCTCTATAACAAAGCACCAGCATGTTATCCATTCCCACATCTATATTTTATAAAGCCAGAGATGAAGCTTCCAAGGAGAAGTGGTAGGTGATGGATAGTCACCCATTTCCACGGAGGTGGTGCAACATTCAATCTCCACGTGGAAAGTCCCTTATCATCTTCTAGAGAATCATGTGAAATTGTCGAAGAAGCAGCTGAAAAAAAGTTGAGTTTCATAGATTTCTTCAGGATATGCATTTTTTTTTCCTTCATGGGTAGAGGCAACTGAACCGGGTTCACACAACTCAACACCTCACCGTCGAACCAATGGGACTGATTTGGCCCAACATGAAACGTACAGACCGCAGCTCACTTGGCCATTGCGTCCACGCCACAGCCATTCCTCCGCAGCTAAGGGAATGTGAAGCAGAGTGAAGAAAAGAAAATGGGGGGAGCTCCCTGCTTCCTTGGAGCTTTCAAGTGCTTCAGGTATTGTACTTCCTTCTTGATTTTTATGGATTAAATTATATTAAGAGTAGAAGATGAAAATCAAGTGTTACAGAGGAATGTGGCTTCTGTTTCTAAACAACTGTCGACTAACTTCTCTGTTGGAGGTATGCTCACTTAGTGTTGTTATTAGGCCATTACTCTGTCAACTGGTTGGAATGCTAAAGTCAAGAGGAATGTTGAGGTATGGAATATATTGTGTAATATCCTAAATTTTCGTTGAGCTAAGCACAAGGCTTAGGTGATGATTTTTGGATATTAGGAGTTGAATTGGACGACTTGAATATATTGGTCAAGAGAAATACAGTTGAAATAAGTAAATTATGATACTCTGATATATTCATAAGTAGTTTAAGGGAAGGATTAAGGATTATTAGAGAATGGGTGATGATACTTGGATTTAGAAAATAGGATATTAGGACTAAATTATGGATTGAAGTCAATTGGAGATACTTAAGGTTATATTGGGCGATATTAATTGGATTGATCGTCAGAGGAAATGTAATTGGACGTGTTTAGGATGTTGGTCAAGTGAAATATTTTTGGACATCTAAGTTTGAATAGTTTGGAAAAGTGATTTATTAAGGATATGATTTATGTATATATATACATATTTATTTATTGGTGAAGAAGTACGTGAATATATAGATTAATAGGAATATATATATATGGGTAAGTTTGGAAATGGAAATGGGCGTTGAGTGTGGAGAAGAAGTGGTTATGAGAAATGGTTATAAAGTGGGTTTTTTAGTCAAATCAACTTTAATGATAAAAAAGAATAAATAATGAGATGTTATGCATGAATAACGTGAAGGAAGCACATTTTGCTGAATGTGATTTACGGGCGTTCAGACAATGGGCGGTCGATCGTCCTTCTTGAATATCATTCAATCACCAATTTTTGACGACGTTCTGGAGAGCTTCAACTGACGAGAGATGAAGCGAATGGTTGTTTGAGCATTTAGGAGTCAAAGAGAATGATGTTGCATGTGTTTGGGTGTTGAAGAGTTGTGTTGTATGGTCTTTTGTCTTCTGAGTGTTAATGGTATTCAACGTCTGGATAATTTAATGATGTCCAGTAGCCTTGTATCTTCAAGGAGTGATGAGGAGACATTACTTTGAGGTCTTTAAATTGGATGGAAGGCAGCAGTGTTGGGGAGTTGGAAAATGAAGAGGAAGCTCTGCCAAATTGAGAGAACTCGCGTGAGATAGTTATGGAGTTTAGGAAGAACATAGAGGGAGAGTGTGTGTGTGAAATCATGAGTTTAAGCAATGAAGTAGTGGAGAGAGATGGAGTTGCATTGTCATGAAGATAGAGAGAAATTGGCTGACATCTTCTTCTGGAGTTCTTCTTCTCCTGGACTTTAGGATATTAGGATGTTATAATTCCGAGTCAAGGTTTGAAGGATTTATGGTTTTGGAATTTTGAAAGAGCAAAGAGAGAGAATAGCAGGCAGTACCTGATCGATGAGAAGGTTTACAGAAAGGTGAAACCGTGGAGGAAAGAAAATGTGAAGAATATTTTGGAGTTAGAGAGAATGAATTGTTTTGGTGCTTTGGGTTTCGCAAAGAATTATAAAAGCTAAATTCGTAAAGCTAAGGACATGAGGTAAGGAATAATGCTTATGTTTTGTCCGAAAGGACCAACATCACAGGAGTAGGGTTTTTGTGTAAAATGATATGCTAGTTTTATTGATAGTTATTTGGTTAGGCATATTCTTACATTAGAGTATTAACAGTTGTGATGAAAATGGTTTTCTAAGATACTGGTTATTGATATAGGAAAATTTGTATAGGTCCTAAATTTATATTTAAGTGGTGTGTATCATAGGATAGTACTTATACTGTTAAGACTAAATTAGAAGTAGTATGTAAAGGATAAAGAATTTAATATATGATGTTATAGTGTAATAGGAACATGTTTAGTATGAATGTTATAGTTGAAGCATAGTATTGTTTGTTAATTGTTTACTGTCACGACCCGCAAAGGACCCAAGACAAAACGGGGAATGACTGGGCCCAAAAGGGATGGATCATCTGACCCATTTCACTTAGATTTAACATTTAGCAGTGGAAGACAAAAACTTTAATTATTTAAAGCCAAGGCCCAAAATACAATGGGCTTAACAGGTCCAAAAGTGAAATCAGACAGTAAAGAAATATAATCCAATTAAAAAACTGTGCGAAAAATAAAGGAAGAATTTAAGGATTATAGTTATCCAAATAAATGAATATACTTCACTAAAAGTCCCTATAAGGAAAATTATTAAAATAATGGAAATTAAACAACTCAATCAGATCTAATCTTGACTCGGCAATTGGAAGTCATGTTGATAATTTCCTGAAAATTTGTTATAAGGATGAGTGAACTAAACTCAGTAGGGATTTAAAATTTTCAAATTTTTTTTTTTTAAAAAAAAGATTTTTATTAAACATGTATAAAATTTAAGATCACATTTTGTAAATTTCAATTTTTGAAATTAAATTGTACAAAAGGGCATGTGTTTAAAATGACCCACTAATACGTGGTATGTAATCAAAATACGCCCTTGTTGCACTAAATTAAAATCACGGTGAAAATGGAGCCACTCATGGACTCCGGGCATACTATGCCATAGGCATGTAAAAGAATAAAAGCGACACTCGGCAATCGCAAAAGCCAAATAATACTCTGATTATGTTTAGGGATTCGCAACCCAAGGACACAACACATACAACTATCCTATTACCTATTTACACTTTAGGGATTCTAACCCAAGGACATTTATAAAGATATCCCCTATTATCCATTTCAATAAAAAACAAACACATTTCATATGATAGAATGTGTGAAAATATAATATAAGGAAATAATAATATTTGAAAATGAATGCTTCATTAGGATATGAATTTCAAATTAAAAGAATTATTTAAAGAAAATAATATGCAAGTGTAGTGCATAAATAATCCCAATCTCGAATTGGGTTTTTCTGATCCAAGCCAAATTGCTCAAAGTGTCCAATATTATAGAGTCCACGATCTAGTTCAATATTTGGGAACTTAAAATAAAGTTGAAAATTTTGTGGTTTAACTTTAAAATCCCAATATTATTTAAATTAAATTGGGCTGGAGAGAATCATAAAATAGGCCCAAAAACATATTTAATTTCGACCCAAAATATATTTGAATTTTCGGCCGAATAAGGCCTTGATTCATTTTGTTCACTAAACTCAGGCTTAAATCTAGCCCACGATTTGTCTGCAGCCCACTGTCTAAATTTGTGGGTCTGCTTAGTGATCTGTAGAGAAGGAGAAACCTTCCTCTGTTTGGTACAGAAGCTTTTGCTATTTGTAATAACTATGCAAAATCTTCGATTCATTTAACGAGTAAACCATCTCTAGCTGACGCATTTCATCATCAACAACTTATATAGAATCTCATAATTTAGCGCAATTGAACAAAACTTGGCAGGTAAATCTCAAATCCAAATTTCCGAGCAACATTGATAATCAGAGACGATAATCAAAGGAAAAAATTTTGATTTTTCATACCTTCAAGTTTTGCAGCTTCCGATAATCTGAAGAATTTATGTACTGCCTCAGGCCTCAATTGTCCAAAACAGACTTAAATCTTGAACCTTTTTCAAATTTATGTCCATTAGAATCGGTTTTGCGAAGAACAGAACAAAAATTGAAGAAAGAAAACTTAAACTTACCCGTCGATGCACACTGATGAAATCAATTTCTTTATCTTCTAAACTCGCTAGAAAATGGATCAATCGAGATCGTGATACGTCTTCCAACCTGAGGGAGACAACACTTCATTAACAAGGCACATCGAAAAGAAATCGGATTGAAGTTTGAAGTCGGACTTACAATGGATTGTTCAACCGAGAGGGTGCTCTCCTTGATTTTCTTGCACGTTAGAGAAGAAATCATAAACTGGAGGAGAATCGAGTGGGATTCAAATCCTTCTCCCTCTGCAGCGGATATAGGGGAGCACCTCCCCCATTCTTGGCAACACCCCCCCCCCTACCCCCCCCAGGAAATTTCATCCTCGAAATTTAGAACAATCTCAAGAGTACCATTGAACAGGTGAGGGTATTTAGCCATCATATCTGATTCAATCTTCCAAGTAGCTTCTCTTTCACTATGATTCTTCCACTTAACTCGAACTAGAGGTATTTCACAATGACGCAGAACTCTAATTTCACTACCAATAATTTTATCAGGCTCCTATTCATAAGAAATATCCCCCTGGATAGGAACCTTAGTATAGGAGATCACATGTGACAGATCAGATACATACTTCCTCAACATGGAGACATGAAAAACATTATGAACATAGTTTAACTACGGTGCCAAGTGTAGATGATACGCCACTGGACCAACTCTATCCATGATTTGAAAAGGACCAATATACCTGGGAGCCAATTTCCCTTTAACCCCAAAATGACTTATACCTCTTCTCGGTCTAACTTTCAAAAATACAAAGTTTCCAACTTCAAATTCAACTTCTCATCACAACAAGTCTGCATAAATTTTTTGTCTACTCTGAACTGTACCCAGTCGTTCCCTAATCACTTGGACTTTCTCTATTGTCTCTTAAATCAAGTCAGGCCCGAGGGCGACACGATCCTTGGATTTAGCCCAACATAAAGGTGATCGACATGGTCTTCCATATAAAGCTTCATAGGATGAAACTCCAATACTCATCTGATAACTATTACTATAAACGAACTCTACAAGAGGCAAATGATCACTCCAACTGTTTTCGAAATCTATGATACAAGACCTCAACATGTCTTCGAGAATCTATATAGTATGTTTTGACTATCCATCAATCTGAGGATGATGCGCAGTACTTAAACTAAATTTGGTACCCAATTCTTTCTAAAGAGCTCTCCAAAATTTTGAGGTAAACCTCGGCTCTCTGTCTAAAACAATATTAGAACGATGCCATGCAGACGAACAATACTATCAATATACAATTTGCTTAACTTTGAAAGAGGACAATCCATCCGAATGGCAATAAAATGTGCAGACTTCATCAATCTATCAACGATAACCCAAACTGCATCAAACTTCTTCACTATTCTAGGCAAACTAGTCACGAAATCCATGGTGATCCTATCCCATTTCCACACCGGTATAGGAAAAGGTTGTAATAACCCAGCTAGTCTTTGATGTTCCGCCTTAATTTGTTGACAAGTCAAACACCTGGAAACATACCTAACCATGTCACGTTTCATTCCAACCCACCAATACTGGCATTTCATATCCTGATACATTTTCATACTGCCAAGATGAATGGCAAATCTGGATTTATGGCTCTCAGCTAAAACCGCTTGCCTCAAATCCAAAACACTGAAACGACAACTCAATTCTTGAAGAATAGGAATCCGTCAGAACTGATTTTTCAACCATCAAACTTCTCACCAGCTTGAATCTTCTCGAATCTCTCTTTTGATTCTTCGTCAAATTTCTGCAAGTCTTTCATACGTTGCAAGAGTGTAGGGTCGTAATTAAGTTAAAAACTCGAACTGAATGACCATCCTCCTGGAAATGTAACTCATAATCTCAAATGACTAAACATCTCTTCCAATCATCCAAAACAAGACAGGAAACGGATCCTTGAGGGTAATGGCTTAAGGCATCAGCTACAACATTGGCTTTACGAGGATGATACTGTAAAGTGAAATCATAATCTTCCATATATTCAACCCAACGACGTTGTCGGAGATTCAAATCATGCTGCGAGAAAAGATATTTCAAACTTTTGTGATTACTAAATATCTCGAATTTAGCACCATACAAGTAGCTCCGCGAAATCTTTAGAGCGAAAATAATAGCTGCTCATTCTAAGTCGTGGGTAGGGTAATTACGTTCATGTGTCTTTAATTGCCAAGATGCATAAGCTATAGCTTTATCACGCTGCATTAGAATGCAACTCAATCCGACTCCTGATGCATCAGTAAAAACTGCATAAGCTAAAGTCTCGTTACGAACTTCCAAAACTAGAGTAGTAGTTAATATTTGTTTAAGTTCATCAAAAGCTGCTTGACATTTTTCATTCCAAATAAACTTCACATCCTTTCTGGTTAACTGTGTTAGCGACATAACAACAGAAGAAAAGTTTTGTATGAATCGTCGATAATAGCCAACGAAACCCAAGAAGTTGCGTACACCGGTAACATTACTGGGTGTCTTCCAATCTAACACGGCTTCGATCTTAGCTGGATCAACTGAAATGCCATTTTGGGAAACAACATGGCATAAAAATTTTACTTCAGTCATCAAAAAATTGCACTTTTCACGCTTTGCATATAACTGATGTTCCCTCAATGTCTGTAGAACAATTCTAAGATGTTTCACATGCTCATCCCGAGTCTTAGAATAAATCAAGATGTCATCAATACATACAACAACAAAATGGTTGAGATATAGCTGAAAGTCTCTATTCATAAGATCCATAAAAGCAGTTGGTGCATTGGTCAATACAAACAGAAGCACCATAAATTCAAAGTGTCCATAATGTGTAAGAAAAGCAGTCTTCGGAATATCCTCTTCACGTACCCTCAGTTGATGATAACCAAATCTTAGATCAATCTTCGAGAAACACATGGATCCTCTAAGCTGATCAAATAAATCGTCAATTCTCAGTAACAAATACTTGTTCTTGACTGTCACATGATTCAATTTGCGATAGTTAATACATAAATGAAGTGAACCATCCTGTGTAATACACCAAATTTTATATTGGAATTTAAAAAAAATAACTGAAAAGTAATTAAGGATATTCGAATTAATTGGAAAATTATCGGGGTATTACCAAGGACGTAATCATCATCGAGCGATATTTGAATTAAATCGGGAATTTAGATTGAGATTGAGGATAATTTAATTAAATGAAGGATTTAATTAAATTATTAAAGAGGAATTATTGGGTGATAATTAGTATTAATTTAAGGGAAAAATATAGATTTAATCGTTCGGCTAGATCCGAATATATGGAGTGCTCGGTTAGTTTCTAAGAGAAGGATTTAATTAAGAGAGGGATTAATTAGAAATTTAGGAAAAATTAAGTGGAATAAGAAGGAATTAAAATAAAGGAAAAATCAATTGGAGAAAGGATGATAGTGAACCGGTTTGGCTCGGTTCCCTGGTCTGGTTCACATCGTGATGGTTTGGTTTGAAAAATTAAAAGGGAGAAGGGAATTAGAATGGCTCTTGGCCATTCCCTGGAGATCGACAGAGAGAGTGAGATCGAGAGTGTGAGAGGGAGGCCGAGAGAATGAGCGAGAGAATTCGATGGAGACTGCGGGTGAGTTGTCTACGAAGCTGGAGTTCGGCGCGCGATGTTCGGTCAGGCGAGCTGGTAACGGAGCAACAACGCGGGTCGCTGGATTTCTAGGGCTCGGGAGCTATGATCTGCTGGGCTCGAAATCAGTGCTTCCTGCTACTGTGATTTCTAGTGACGATTTGAGGTAAGTCAAGCCAATTCCTCATCCTCCTTTGCTTTCAATTAATCGGACTTTGACAAGGCGCGATCGGCGATAGCTGGGATGGCTAGGCAGTAGAGTTGGTTTGCATTGTGCTGTTACAAGTGGACACTACCTCGTCGCTGGATATTGTCCGCTTTGGGCCTCCCATACAACCCGCACGGGTTTGTTCTCAGCCCAGGGCCCCATAACCCTAATCCAAAACGCGTCCAACAGGCAAGGATGGGTACCCACTTATACACTAGTCCCAAATCCTTCCCATTTCCAATGTGGTATTGTAGGTCCCCTTGCAACCCACCAAGGGCCAAGGCCTAACCATGACAATCCACCCCCCTTAGGGCCCGACCTGGTCTCCCAGCGTCGGTATTCCACAATTGGAAATGGGCTGGCTCTGATACCACTGTTACAAGTGGACACTACCTCGTCGCTGGATATTGTCCTCTTTGGGCCTCCCATACGACCCGCACGGGTTTGTTCTCAGCCCAGGGCCCCATAACCCTAAGCCAAAACGCGTCCAACAGGCAAGGATGGGTACCCACTTATACACTAGTCCCAAATCCTTCCCATTTCCAATGTGGTATTGCAGGTCCCCTTGCAACCCACCAAGGGCCAAGGCCTAACCATGACATGTGCTTGCAATCCAGTCTTCAGGTTGAACAAAACCGGTCTGTCCCACTGGTTCTATCTGGTGAAGGGCGATAGTTTGCAGCCCAAGATATGGCCGAAGAATCTACACCATCACTAAAAACGTGGGATAGGTTGTTATACATTCCAAATTGCCATTTGTGTTTATATTCGGTGAATGAGAGAGAGAACAGAGAAGGGTGGCAGAGTTGAGGAAGAAAAAGAAGAATCAGGAGAAAGAAGGGTTGTTGCCTTGGGTCTTCATGGTGAGAAGGATTTCTTCTTTGTATTTTCGATTTCTGGATGTTGTTTTTGAGTGTTGTCTGGATGTTGGCCGATTACAGTTCAATGTTATCTATAATTCTGTAATTGTGAATATTGGTATCCTCTACTGGTGTGTGTGTACGTTGGTTGTACACTGTTAAGTTTTATGCTATGTAGGAAAGATTAATTGGTAGGATTAATCTGTAGGTTCTGGGAATGATATTGGTTACTTGCTGTGATGTTGGTGTTAACCTTGTTTGATTAATTCGTTTTGTATTCGTTGTTACTTGTTGGATAATGAATGAAGCTAGTGACTCTCTATTGCTCGTAAATTTATATATTAGTCTTCTAGTTGAAACTGTTTGAGTAATTGGTATTGGTGACTAGTTAAGAGCTATTAGTCTGTTGGTTACTTCTGAAAATATGAAAATGTTGAATTTACCCTCACTGCCATGTAGTTGGTAATCTGTTATGTTTTGTGAAATAAAAATGTTACTTAAGTTAGATTAAAACTTGGATTAATATTACATAAAGTTGCTCCTTTCTCGTTATTGTCTGGATAAGATATTAAAGAGATGAACTGCAAGAACTAGTTATTTCTCTATGAAGCATGTTGGTTGGCTAGTTGTTCTACATTTCAGAGTATTGTTATCGAAGGATAGAAAATATATATGCTCTCTGGAAAAGAATGTTATTTTGTTAAAGTAAAGATGCTATGTACATTGGATTGAAATCTGGATTGGTACTCTGTTGCTCAAATTCATAGTCTGAAATGTTTAGTTGATAATTATATGTTGACGTTGGATGATCTTATTGGATATGATAAGTTCGTTATCGTCTGGATAAGATATAAAGCATATACTCTGTATGTTTGGATGTACTGGGAAAAAATGTCATTATCCTGTGAAATAAGTTGTTGTTTGGTTATAGCTTGATTGACAGAGTTGAGTTTATTGTTCTGCTACTCGATTCAGGGATGTGAATTATTTGGTTATCAGTTGGTTTTGGATTCGGGTCACTAATTGAAGTGATATAGTTTTATGCCTTGATTCAAATATGAATATTGAACGTTGATTTACGGGTTGATAATTTACAGATGAAATTACGTGAGTTTCCACTATATGTTAAGCTTAGTTTCTAAACCTTATCAATCGATATTAAATTAGTTAAACTAAGTTGTAATTAATGAAACGGTTTCGTTGAAGAAACTCTAGTAATCGACGTATAAGGATTTTAATGATAGGAAAAGTTGATGAGATTAATTAGTTAATTAATTGACTAAACTAATGATTGAATGTTATCAATTGTGAAGGTACTAAAAGAAGAGGAAAAGATAACGATTAAGTGTGAACGCCTTAAGCAATCGAGGTAAGTGATTGCATGTGTTTTGGTCTTCGGACCCTACATCGCAAGATTAGGAGATGCATCTTTCGTTGTTTACCGCTTTCGTAGCATGTTTCATTGTTTACAGTTTTAATAGCAAGTTTCAATGTTTACAGTTATTCAAAGCATGCTTTGTTGTTTACAGTTTTTTAGAGCACATTTCGTTGTTTACAGTATTTAAATGCATGTTTCATTATTTACTGTTTTTATAGCATGTTATTGTGAATCGTACGTTGACTGTTTATTTACGCTTTCATATGAACTGTTGTATGCATTCATCAGCATCACAATTTTTAAAATAATACGAAAATGATTTTTATGCACGGTTTTGAAAAAGAAAGATGGAAAACGAAAAGAAGTATGAAAAAACAGAAAACGAAAAGAAAATACAAAGGAACGATTAAGAAAGATAAAGAAGAAGATTCTTGTGGACTGGTAGGACAAGCCTGGCGCAGGAACAAAAGAAAAGAAAAGATAAGATAAGATAAAGAAGAAAATTCTTATGGGCCGGTAGGCCAAGGCCGGCGCATAAAAAAAAGAAAAGAAAAGAAAAGATAAAAAAGAAAATTCTTGTGGACCGGTAGGCCAAGCCCTACACAGGAACAAAAAGAAAAGAAAAGTAAAGTAAAGTAAACAAAAGAAAAAAAATATGAAAATGGAAAAGGATACGAAAACGAAAACGGATACGGAAACGGTTTGAGCACAGATACGGGAACAGAAACGGAAATAGAAACAAAAAAGGAAACGAGTTTCCAGAAATGGAAATGGATGCGGATACGGATACGGATACAGACATAGAAACAGACACATGAACAGCTACGGAAACGCGTACGATCACGGATACCGAAACGGATACAGAAACAGGAACAGAAATAGAAACAGAAAGAAAGTATGTAAATGTGAAAAGATAAATGATAAAAAGAAGGAGAACGAAAAGAGAAATTGTTTTAAAATGGCACAGCATGTACATGTAGCATATTAGGTATTATCACTTACTGAGCGTTAGGCTCACAGTTTATGTCTTGCTATGTAGGTACAAGTACGAGAGATATAACGAACAAATTAAGGAGCAGTCGATAAAGGATTTACATGGGCGAGACTTGTGGTTGGCCAGGCTAAACGAAAGTAAAGAGAAAACAAATTTTTGTAATGTAAAGTAACTCTTTATTCATTTATTGTCTTTTCAAATAAATGATTTATGCTTCTGCTATAAATTGAGAAAAAGATATTTATAATAAGTCTTTCGCTGGTTTTAACGATTTTACTAACGATCAAAGTAAAAGGGATTTTTAACGGTTCGGTTTTAATAAAAGAACTCTGATGTTTATTTAAAAATGTTTTCCGTTATTGCTTTATAAAAGAAAAGAAAAAGTATTAAATTTCACGTATTTTTAAATGTAAGAAAAACTGGGGCGTTACAACCTGCTTCTTTGCAAATAAAACGGGTGCACCCCATGGTGAAATACTATTTCAAATTAACCCTTTTGTAGCAAGTCATTTAGCTGGATCCTCAATTTGTTTAATTCAGCAAGAGCCATGCGGTATGGAGCAATTGAAATTGGAGTAAAACCGAGCATGATATCAATGCAAAAATCAATCTCACGGTTAGGTGGCAACCCAGGCAAATCCTCATAAAAAATATCAGAGTAATCACAAACCACTAACAAATCAAAATCTTGTTTGACCATAACAAGGTCCCCGCTAATGGTAAAAATACTCCCGTAAGGCTCTAATGTCCTCCGACCACTGAAACAGGCTTGTAAAATAAGGTCAATAGGAATCATAATAGTATTATACGGATGCACCATATGAGTATTACACGGATGAATCATACAAGTATTACACGGATGAATCATACGAGTATTACATGGATGCTCCAGAAACTACATAAGCATGGCCAGACATCTTCTCCTTACCTTTCTTGTTTCTGCCAAATCCACCCCTTGATGTATTAGGAGTAGTGCCAGCCACCATACTAGAAGATCCTACTGGAGTAGCATTAGTTGCATAACTCTGCTGATGTCTAGAAGGCCTCTGAAAATTAGTACCAAAGGTCTGATACTGCGGCTAAATGGGAGGTCTATAACCGATTGGCTGTGGGGAAGCAAAGCTCTGTGATCCAGAAAAACTGCGATGACTCTGACCAGAAAATCCCTTACCAGTTCCAAAATCAGGTCTAACAGATGCTGACGGAGTAGGCACCGAATTAATCTGAGAAGATTTTTGGTTCATCGGGCAATTCTTTCTCAAATGACCAGGCTGGTTATAAGTATGGCATACAAAAGAGCCTGTGCATCCACTAACAGAATAAGGAGTGTCACTGAACTGTCCACCAGCTCCCCTCTGAGTATGTCCACCTTTGTTCTGATTCTTTTTCTGATCTTTCTTGTTTATTTTGCCACCAACTAGTTGTTCTATGCTTGATTTACCTTTATACTCACCAAATTGTTCAACCAAATAGCTTCAATACGTTGAGTAGCAACAACGACTTCATAAATAGATTTGTATTCCACAGTGGCTAATTGATGTCGAATATTTGGGTCTCAGATGCTTCATGAATTTGACCATTTGACCATTTGACCAACCAGATCCTCAATGATATATTGTGATAACTTAATAAATTTAGCGTAATACTCCAATACAGTCATACCTTCCTGCTCCAAATCATAATATGCACTGATCATATTCTGGCGGTGACCAGCATTGCAATATTTATCATGGAATACATCAAACTAGGTTCAGGTCATCATATCTCATGGATAATCCAGCTTTAGAGTCCTCCACCAAACTTCATCCATCCTCTCAAAGTAGAATGTCACAAGACCAACCCGATATTCTGCAGGAGCTCTAATACCAGTCAACTTCTTCTCCATCACTCACAACCAATTTTTGGCACTTTGAGGATCACCTCCGCCTACAAATACTGGAGGGTTCATTCGTCCCAACTACTCAAAGAATTTCTTGTGGCATGTCTTGAGGTCCTGAATATCGCTATTCCTAGGCAAGTTCTGTAGTACATCTCTCAAGGCAACGAGAGGATCAACAGGTTGTGACTCTGCAAATTGTACAGTAGGTGCAGTAGGAACATGATTTCTAGGAGCTCTTTGTGGAGGCATTTTGATAAGCTGAAACATTTACGAGGTAAGTTAGGGTATGTCCATAGGCACAGTATATTGTAAACTCTTGTATATTACTTCACTATCTATCTTATTGATATCACTTTTTAGATGGAACCTGGCTTTTATACCAAAAATTCTGTTACGACCCGCAAAGGACCCGAGATAGAATGGGGTATGACTAGGGCCAAAAGGGACAGATCATTCGACCCATTTCACTTAAATTTAACATTTAGCAGCGGAAGACAAAATTTTAATTATTTGAAGCCATGGCCTAAAATACAATGGGCTTAACAGGTCCAAAAGTGAAATCAGATAGTAAAAAAATATAATCCAATTAAAAGAAAAACTGTGCCAAAAATAAAGGAAGAATTTAAGGATTACAGTTATCCAAATAAATGAGTATACTTCACTAAAATTCTCTCAAGGAAAATTATTAAAATAATGGAAATTAAACAACTCTGTCGGATCTAATCTTGAATTGGCCACGAGAAGTCTTGCTGATAATTTCCTGAAAATTTATTATAGGGATGAGTTGACTAAATTCAGTAGGGATTTAAAATTTTTAGATTTTTATTTTAAAAAAATTTATTAAACATGTATAAAATTTAAGATCACATTTTATAAATTTCAAATTTTGAAATTAAATTGTCCAAAAGGGCACGTGTTTAAAACGACCCACTAATACGTGGTATATAATCAAAATATGCCCTTGTTGCACTAAATTAAAACCACATTGAAAATGCAACCACTCATGGACCCGGGCACACCATGCCATATGCATGTAAATGAATAAAAGCAATACTCGGCGATCGCAAAAGCCAAATAATACTCTGATCAGGTTTAGGGATTCATAACCCAAGGACTCGGTACATACAACTGTCCTATTACCCATTTGCACTTTAGGGATTCGAACACAATGACATTTCTAAAAAAAAATCCCCTATTATCCATTTCAATAATAAACAAACACATTTCGTATGATAGAATGTGTGAAAATATAATATAAGGAAATCCTAATGTTTGAAAATGAATGCTTCATTAGGATATGAATTTCAAATTAAAAGAAATATTTAAAGAAAATAATATGCAAGTGTAGTGTATAAATAATCCCTACCTCGAATTGGGTTCTTCTGATCCAAGCCAAATTGCTCAAAGTGTCCAATATTATAGAGTCCACGATCTAGTTCAATATTTGGGAACTTAAAATAAAGTTGCAAATTTTGTTGTTTAACTTTAAAATCTCAATATTATTTAAATTAAATTGGGTTGGAGAGAATCATAAAATAGGCCCAAAAACATATTTAATTTTGACCCAAAATATATTTTAATTTTTGGCCCAATAAGGCCTTGATTCATTCTGTTCACTAAACTCAGGCTTAAATCCAGCCCACGATTTGTCTATAGTCGACGGTCCAAATCCGTGGGTCTACTTAGTGATATGCACAAAAGGAGAAACCCTCCTCTATTTGGTACAGAAACTTTCGCTATTTGTAATAACTATGCAAAATCTTCGATTCATTTAACGAGTAAACCATCTTTGCCCGACGCATTTCATCGTCGACAACTTATATAGAATCTCATAATTTAGCTCAATTGAACAAAACTTGGCAGGTAAATCTCAAATCCAAATTTCAGACCAACATTGATAATCAGAGACCATAATTAAAGGAAAATTTTTGATTTTTCATACCTTCAAGTTTTGCGGCTTCCGATAATCTGAAGAATTTATGTATTGCCTCAGGCCTCAATTGTCCAAAACAGACTTAAATCGTCAACCTTTTTCAAACTTATGTCCATTAGAATCTGTTTCGCGAAGAACAGAACAAAAATTGAAGAAGAGAAAACTTAAACTTACCCGCCGATGCACACTGATGAAATTAATTTCTTTATCTTCTAAACTCGCCGGCAAAAGGACCACCTGAGGTCGTGATACATCTTCCAACCTGAGGGAGACAAAGCTTCATTAGCAGGGCACACCGAAAGGAAATCGGATTAAAGTTTGAAGTTGGACTCACCATGGATCGTTCGACCTAGAGGGTGTTCTCCTTGATTTGCTCACACGTTAGAGAAGAAATTGCAAACTAGAGGAGAATCGAGTGGGATTCAACTCCTTCTCCCTTCGCAGTTGATTTAGGGGAACACCTCCCCCATTCTCGGCAACACTCCCCCACCCCCCTGAAAGGGGTTTTTTAAAATTGCAAGGATATATATATATATATATATATATATATATATTTTTTGCATTTGGTAGGGCCTTTACGGGCCGGACTTTACATTTACAGTATTGTTCCAATATATGAATTGTTTTGTATGACATTTATGTAGACATGTTATAGGATATGTTATGCATTTCATGGGCTAATACTAAAGATAAAGATGGTGTTTTCTTCGTGTGCACACGAGAAAACAACTCGTTTGAGTAAGTTCGAAAACTAAAAAAGTTGCTCTCATCTAAACATAAAAAAGGTAAACGGTAACGAATGTAAATGTAAGTGGGTTCATTTTTACTAAGTTTGGAAACTAATGAGGTTGCGCTCATGTAAAAACGGATTCAAGTAGTGAGTTTGAAAACTGAAGATGTTGCTCTCACTCAGCTTACAACGGTATATGAAACTAAAAGCATATAGAATAGTCATAGAGGTTAAAGTTGCATTACATTTTATATTTTTTACTGGGCAATAGGCTCATTATTCCTCCTGTGATGTAGGTATGCAAGAAAAAGATCAAGAATGACAACAGTTGATTGGGCATTTGTGCGTTGTGGGCTTGGCGGCTGGTTAGGCTAAAAGGTTTAAAGAGAAATGAAATATTTGGCAATAACGTTATTGAAAAGTGAACTTACTTTAATTATGGAGTTTCATTACAAAAGAGATTTTCAAATGATATTTAACTCTTTAAGTATTATAAACACAAGTCTTTCGCAGTTGTAATGTTTTAAGGTTTTACAAGTACGAAATGTTTTAAATAATAAATAGTTTAACAAAAAAGAATTTATTTAGGAAATTCTTATTTAAATAAATTTTCAAATGAAAACTCTTCCGCTGTGATTTTAAAATAAAAAGTTTTCAAAAATCGTGAATTTTAGAAACGGGATGTTACATATTGTTTGCTCCATTACCTATAAAAACCCAAGAGTAGATAACACCAAAGCAACACTCCCCTCACTGTCAAGACGAAAGTGACAAATCTATTACATGTAGGTCCTTTCGCGGTTATTGCTAGCAACCACTCAAAGAATTCTCTACCAACTCTTCAGAGCTTCACATAAGTATATGCAAAGAACCTACTCCCTAACAACCTCACTTCTAATATCTTCCTTCAGAAACTCCAAACTCACAACATGTTGACAGAGTTTCCGCAAAGCTTTTCTTTTCCCAAATTCACTACTACACCTCACAATTTATAGGCAACCACGGAGAACCCTTCATCACCCAACCATTGTGAAGACAGAAGGTTGAGTCATCAATGACTAGCAACCAAACATATATCCAAATGTGCAAAACGTAAACCTCTTCATTTACAGATGCATTAAACACCATTAACAAGCAACCCTTAGATGTCCCAACGTCAAAAACGCCAAACATTTCCACTTTAGCCGTGTTAAACATCATCTCCTTCAATTCCAGACGTCCAGGCATTCAATCGACGATGTTTCCTTCAACTTTTATACGTTCCACACTCTCTAGATCACTCTACATAAATGGCGATCGAATAGATTAATGAAAGACGATCAACCACCAATCCATCAAACATCCACCAACACTTTTCTTCAAATATATGGTCGATGAGGCCAATCGATCTCCCCTTGCCGATCGACCGCCCCGATCAAACACTGACTCCAACCATTGAGACAACATGTATTACTTCTCTAGACCATGCATTCATGTACACGTTATTTTCTTACGTGATACATATATAAATATGCCCATTTTATTCCCTACTTATAAATAGATATATACCCTTAAATAACTTTAATTCACTCATCTCAATTATCTAAACCTTATCATATACCAAATGTTTCACCATTTCTTCTTCACATTATTATTCACTAAATCCAATACGTCCTATAATAATATATATCTTATACTTTCAACCTTAATATCCAAACGTGTCCAAATATATTTTCTCTTGATATTCCACAGATTATCAAACCAATTGATACATCTAATATAACTTTAAATATCTCCAATTGACTTCAATCCTTCTCATAATCTAACTAGGAACTTAACGAGGTATCATCATTCACTTATTCCAACTACATTTCTTTTGACCAATATTTTTACTTGTACTAACTTAGCTCCTAATATCAAAAAATTATCACTTAAGCTATGCTTTCAACTCAACGAAGATTTGAGATATTACAGTTTATGACTTACGATGTAGGTACCAGTGCAAGAGAAAATGACAAATAGATTTAGGAGCATCCGATGAAGGATTTGCACAGACGAAACTTGTGGCTGGTTAGGCTAAGGAAAGTACGAGAGAAAAGAGTTTTATAAATGTAAAGTAATAATTTATTTATTGTCTTTTTTAAATTAATTTTTTATGCTTCAAATATAAAAATGTTTTAGGCTTCCGCTATGTCTTGAGAAAAGATTTTATAACTATAGTTTTCTACAGTTTATAACAATTTTGGTAATGAGTCAAATAAAAGGATTTTAAAGGTTTGGTTATAAAAAGGAAAGAACTATGATTTCATAATAAATATTTTAGTGGTTTTATAAAAGTTTTAAATTTCAAGCATTTTTAAAAGGAAATAAATAACCGGGTCATTACACTAACCTTTCATAGAAAGCAATTTTTACACTATCCAAGTTGACTGCAACCTAATTCTCGTTCGACCACAAATCAACACGAGAGCAATGTATTATAATCTGTCTTCGATATGGTTGATAGCAAATCTTTCTCTAGTCGATTGTAAATCTACCCAAGGCCAACACTTTCTCACTGTCCATAGTTCAGTTGAGCAAACCGCAAACACTAGTCGATCACACCCTTGTCTAATTTTCCTAAACAATTAAAATTCATATCCTCTAAAAGCCATAATCCACAACACAATCATCCAATATAATTCTAGCAATCAATATCTTCTACAACCAATAAAAGTACACCATTATCAATTATATTTCATACAAACTTCACACTTAGCAAAATAAAATTTTTGGGTATTATAGTCTCGATAGGGGGGATTGTTTTGCCTAAGGTTGCCAGACATAGAGTTACTTGTTCCATAGTCGTGTCTGCTCTCCCTTGTGTAAGAGTTGAGTTGTCCCAAAAGGGTGGACCAAAGGTGCTTGCTCTCTCCAAAAATAATACCCCAATGATCTTCATGTAAGGTGAAAAGAATGGAAAAAGAAAGAAAGAAATACTAAATGTTTTATAAAGCTGCATATCATTATATTATATGTTCATTTTATTATGCATTACTTGCTAAGCCTTACACTTATAATTGAATCTTATGTTGTAGGTGAGGAAGTTCATAAGGAGTTACTGATGAAGGAGCAAGTTGATGGACATGCCCATGATGAGCACTTGATGTTGTTGAGACAATTTTGGATTGGCATGGGTGTTTATTTACCAAAAAAAGCGACTGATTGTGTTTTCTTTGAAAGAGTATTTCACTGTAATCTATTTTAAGGGCATGATTTATTATAAGGCTTATTTTGGGTATTATATTATAAAAATAGGAAGCAATAATATAATAGAGTAGAAATTTAAAAATAGATCATTACAACTTGGTATCAGACTTCTAGCTTTTAAAATCAGTTATGTAGACTATCCAACTGTAATACCCTGATTTTTCATAATAAAATTAAGTATGGATAATTAAGAATTACATTGGATGACTAGTTGGATGAAAAGAACGAGATTATAATAGTTAATTAGAATTTGGTGGATTATGGGATGAATTTATTATTGAGAATTTATTGAAGAATAATTAGAGTTATATTGAGTAATTATAGTGATTAAGTTGTAATGTGTGGATTAGTTGAGGATGGTGTAGAATTGGATAAGTGAGAGTTTTTGGTTAAGGATTTAAGTATAGATTGTTGAAGAATTTGGTGAACCAGTGGAGAAATTACAGAGGCAATACGACGTAGTGGCGTTAATTGTGTTGGCCATGTGGGAGAGGTTGATCACTTGTGCATAGAAAATATGCAGTGGCGTGTAGGAGGACTTCATCAAGTGACCAACCTATTGTGCATGGAAAATATGTAGTGGCATGTGGGAGCAGTTCATCATTTGATCAACTTGTGGGATAGGTTGATCAAATGATCAACCGGTTGTACATGGAAAAAATAACAGAGTTTAAGAAATAACATGGGCCATTTTCACAGCCAAGCGGTCGATCATTTGATCGTCTTCTCTCACTGCATTTTGTGGTGAAATTAAGCTGTTGATCATTTGATCGACCGGCTTCACATTAATTTCCAAAATTTCTTAGGGCAAAAGTTGATAATCTGGTGTAATATCCAAAATTTTTGTAATGCTAAGCATATCATTTAAGTAATGATTCTGGGAATATTAAAGCTCAAATGGACGATTAAGGTGTTGGTCAAGAGAAACATATTTGGAAGAAGTGAATTATGATACCCCAAATTATGTTCATATTAAGCTTAGGAGGATGATTAAAGATTTTTTGTAATTAACTTGGATAAATTAAGTGGTTGTCAAGTAAAAATACATTTGAAAAATAGTGAAGTACAGTACCTAAATTGTGGAGAATAATAGAGTTGATAATATTCAAGGATATATTAGGTTTAGTAAAGAATAAAGTGATAGAGGAAATATGGATTATACACCATAAGTATAGGAGGATAAGTTGAAGAATAGTTTGGATGAATTGGAGTAGTGTGTTTTATCATGGATATATATATATTGATTTTGGAATATATTAGTTTGGTGAAGAAGACATAATACCGCGATTGATCAGGATCAAGTTGGCGATCGATCTCTGAAGAAGGAAATACATAGATTGTGAACAATGTGGCACAGGTAATGTAATATCCTGAATTTTCGTTGAGCTAAGCACAAGGCTTATGTGATAGTTTTGGGATATTAAGAGCTAAATTGGATGATTTGGAGATATTGGTCAAGAGAAACGTATTTGGAATAAGTGAGTTGTGATACCTTGTATTGTTCATAATTAGCTTATGGAAAGGATTAGGGTTATCATAGAATGTGTGATGACTCTTGGATTTAGAAAGGATGATATCATGACTGAGTTAGTGATTGGCAGTCAATGGATTAGTAAGAGAAAATGCACTTGTATATAATAAGATTGAAATTATAAGGTTTATTATATTTTGGAGTGTATTGGTTTTAATAAAAGAATAAGGTGGAAGAGGAGTTATAGAATATATATTTTGAGTATTAAGGGATAGATTATAGATAGTTGGATAATTCAAGTGCTGGCCAAAGAGAAAGCATATTTGAACGAAATTGGGCGTATTTGGATATTATAAGGATTGAATGTTTTGATATAATTGGATATAGAAATGTGGAGGTGAATGATATAAATGTTTATATATATATATATAAAAGGTTTTGGTGCATAAGGATTTGGAGAAGATGAAGTAGTATGAAGAATGTAACAATTACAATTATGACCTTAAATTATGGTTACAAAATATAAATATATATATATATATATATATAAAAGACATGCATGACATGCATATGTCACGTAAATAAGGAAAATCTGGAGAATTATGCGAAAATCGATGTTCGGTGACTACGGTTGATCTTGGCAGTCGATCGATGAGACGTTGATCAACCGGCGTGAGAAAAGAAAGTTTTCTAAAAAGAAATATGCGAGCGTTTGGCTAAAGAACAGTCGATCATCCTTCATTAAAATCAATCAACTGCCAAATTTAATGTCACCTGGAAGCTGAAAAACGTTGCTGGAAGCTTCTGGTCTACGTTATACAAGTCTAAAGATGAATTGAATCATCATTAAAGGCATCTAGACATTATGGGGCACCAACGTTTGGCCTTATGAACATCAAGAGAAGTAGATTATTAACTATAAATGGAGATGATAACCAATGCCAGGGAAGTGAAGAGCTTCGGCATTCGATGCTTCATTGATTAATGAAGCGTTACTTTTATAACCTTTTCACCTTTAGAAGGACACTGAGGAGACATTGTGGTAGTCTACAAATAGAGGAGTGATTGACAAGAGTTTGGAGGAGGATAGTGATGCAGAAGCTCTGCCAAAATTGTAAAAAATGTTTTGCTTCTGGATGAAAGGTTCATGGGGTTGAGGATGAGTCTGAAGTTTGTGTGGGCTACTAAGACTTGATGTGAGCTATGCTTCTGGAGTTTAGGGTGTGAGGTAAGTTCGTATGATTCAAATTGTAACGACCCAAATTTTTTGTTTATTTTAAAAATACATAAAAATTTAAGATTTTTGATAACCGACACAAAACCTTTAATTCATATCTTTTTAAATTATAACAGAGTCTTTTCTTAAAAATCTGATTGTCACTCAACCTCATTTCAACAATCATAAAATTGTGGAAAATTACAGTTTATAAAATTAGCAGAAGCATAACCTGAAATCTTATTTAAAACAGTTTACAAAGTTTGAGGTTAAAAACATAACCTACTCAAAACCAGGGTTAGAATAGTAAAAAACGTTTACAAAATATGTTTGTCGTTAAACCCTTACAAAATAGCCTCTTCCTTCTCCACTTGGTGCCATGCTACTACTCGAGTCTCGTTTCCTCCGAATACACCACAGGCTCCACGGGAATGGCCTCATCTGCTGCTCCTAGCACAACTATCTCATTACCTACACCACAAGTAAGGACGTGAGCTTAAAGCTCACTAAGGAAATAGGTTAATACAATTGCATATTCCTCACTTTAGCTCCTTTTTGGAATTGGGGCCACCCAATCCAACCTTTTTATTACGTCGTGGGTTCGTTTGTTTCTTACTCGTACTCTTCAAGTTTGAGACTGGAGGTTGTCCTTTGAGATGGCCTAGTTTGATATGTTTCTAACCTCCTGTGTGCACACTAGCCCCTTTCCCAATGAGGTAAGGGTGTATCCTAGCTGTCAAGCAAGATCCTAATTACCCATCTACCCCAACTCCCTTTTCTTTTTCCTTCAAGTGTATCCCTCCTTCAGGGCTTTCTTTTAGTGATAGGCGTATCTCGCCCATCTTGAACATTCTTTTCTTAATGTTTTTCCTCACTCATGCATGTATGGGTACCACTACCAAGGTGGTAGCCCCTACTTGGTTTCTATTAACGTGAATGCAGAATGACACTTTCAAATCAAATAGCGCATATACGGAATGTGAATGACGACAACTGAAGAATGACAATTCAATAATTAAAAGGCAGAATTTAAAACAAATAAGGAGAACAAAGGTATAGTTGAATAAATATATGGCAACTATAAAAGAAAACACATGAATTCATACAATGAATGAGGTAAGAGTTACTCATGCTCTTAACATCCAATAAAACGAATAACAGAACATGCTTTTATACAATGAAGATAACAACAGCGTATAGCAACGAAATAAAAGTAAATCATGCTCTCAACTTCTAATAAAACGAATAATAGAACACGCATTTACACAACAAAGATAACAACATATAGAAATGAAGTAGAAGCTAAACATGCTCCTAACATCCACTAAATTGAACAAAAATTGGACAATTGATTCATGCTTTTAAGTGATGACTAAATCAACAGCAATGTTATCGAATAGAACAGCGAAACATGCTTCTGAGATGGCTATAAGTAGCAGTAAGAAATAACAAAACAAAACAACGTAACACTCTTCTTAAAATAACTATAAACGTTAGTAACAATATTGAATGAAACGGCAAAAGATGCTTCTTAAATGACTATATACCGCAGTACGTAATAACAAATAAAACAGCAAAATGTGCTTCATAAAACATCTATAAACACTAGTAATAAACACAAAACATGCCTTTCAAGTGATTATAAACAGCAGTAATCAATAGCAAAAAAAAACAACGAAATGTGCTCCTTAAACGACTATGAACAGCAGTAAGCAATAATGCACAGAACAACGGGATGTACTTCTTGATGACGATTAAAACAGCAAGGATATACGACTAAATAAAACTGCAGATCATACTTTTAAATGGCAGAACTAGCGGTAGCATAATATAAACAATGTAACTACAGATTATACTTCCAGATATAGAACAGCATAAGCAAAATTTAAATGAGCGCACATCCTCAAAAGTAAACATATGACTCATGACTTGAAACACAACAAGGCAAGCACCATAACCTGGTGATACCACGACAAGTACCCGTAACATGTACCCATAGAACAGTTCCTCTATTTCATCCACATTCATTCTCATTAATCATAAAGAAATCCTTCACCCATCTTTCTATATTACCAGGCTAAGACATGGAATAAACCAGGCAGTTCATCTTTAGCAATGAAATAAAACATTATGAGAGTATTGAATAAAGCTAACAGTATAAAGTGCATAGACTAACTACAAGCAGGAGTTCGAGGCAACTAATAGTGTACGAGAAAGAACTGCAAAGGGAATAACAATATGTAACTCAAGGAAGAATTCTATAGAGCACAGAAAAATCCACAACTCACGCACTCTTTACTTGGGTGTAGGGTCTCCACCTAGCCAAGGAATACCCCACTCCCTACCTAGATGAAGACACAAAAAAGAGATAGCACTCCTTCAAGCTCCCTCAGCTCACGGATAGCTTCTCCTTGCTCCTAGCCTCACTCTTCATGTGGGGAATCCACTCCATAATAGAACAAAGGGGAGAGTTGGAGGTGAGGGAAGGGCTGGCTAAAGATAAAGGAGGGAGGGCAAGCTTACCTTGGAGACCAACCGTACGTCCAGCAGGAAGGGTGCAGGAGACAGTTCCCTGCCAGTTGGATCGTGGTGGAGGGTGATTTGTGTCGAGTAGCAGCGTTTCTATTGGTTAATCGTTGATTTGTTCTAATTTTAAATTATTTTCTGTCGCAAATCTGCGATCTTCCAGATGAGTGCGAACGTGAAGATCATGCCCTCAGTCGTCCACGTGTAAAATTCCAAGGCAAATTTGGACATTCGGACGCAATGTGGCGTTCACATACTACTCCGCTTTCATCTGAAGGTGTCCAAAAATCTGACAGATTCAAATCAGACACTCTTGCCTGTGTCTGCATTCGTCCTGATTTGTCTGAAATGTCCAGATTGAAGCAAGGTCTCATCCTCATGCGTCCCAACACGCTAGAGTGGCGTCCTAAATGCTTGATGATGAAATCACTCATCCTTGAGTCGGCTGCACTCATTCGCAGATGCCCTGTTAGACAGTTAGGACGTAGGTTTTCGTCCAAAGTGTGAGTCATGCATGTGCGGCCCCGATTCTCGTCCTCATGGCGTCCGCATAATCCAAATTTCACACTTTCCAATATTTTTCTACTAAACTTTTACTTCATAATATTTTTCCACATGAATACATGTCATAACTTAACAAGTGTAAATACGCAATGTAATATACATGTATCTCCAAAGTTTGATTACATCGTGTGTACGAGGAAAAATAGTTTCTAGGTATTACACAAATGCTTCTGTGTTTTGGAAATAAGTGAAACTATGAGAATTTCGTTTCTAAGGAAACAGTGTGTGAGAAACTATAAAGAGAAAGTTGGCATAGGGTTTCTGTGCTTATGAAGGATGATAGTTCTGAGGTTTGATGGGTGAATGAGAGAGAAACAATTTTGTGAGAAATAATGGATGGGTTGCATGGTTTTGATTGGAAAAGAATGTTGCGGTTGTGATGAAATTGTTTGTGAAGAAAAGTGGAAGTTAAGTCTCTGAATTGTTATGGTGCTTCGAGTATTAAGGAGAAAGAGACTTTAAAAGCTGTCATGGTAAAGCTAAGGACACAAGGTCAGGAATAATACTTGTGTTTTGTCCGAAAGGACCTACATCGCAAGAGTAGGGTTTTTGTGTAAATTGATATTTTAGTCTTTATTGATGGTTATCTAGTTAGGTTATATTCCTACATTAGAGTATTAATAGTTGTGATGAAAATGGTTTTCTAGAAATAATATGTCAATGATAGAAGGTTAGAAGTATAACGTTATAGTGTAATAGGAACATGCTAAATGTTAATGTTATAGTTGAACCATAGTGTAACAATTTGGTTATTCGTCACGTTTTGAAAATGTGTGAAAATCCGAGAAAACATGTCAGAGTGTGCCTAAACCGGACCACTACCAACCGTTCGTTAAAACTCGTTATGAAAATCCAATTTAATAAAATGTGGAAGCGTTAAAAACAAATCATTTATTTGAAACATTGCAGAAATAAAACCTTTGCGGAAGCATAAATAATTTAAAGGAAATAAACTAAAAATTTAATTACAATTTAGAAATTCAATTAAATTTCAACTTAATCATCTCTCACTTTTCATAGCCTGGCCAGCAATGTGCTCGCGCATGTGAATCCCTCATCAACTGCTTCTTCATTGCTCGAGGAATCCACGCATACGTGTACCTACACCGCAAGTAAGATGTGAGCCTAAAGGCCCAATAAGAAACTGAGTTTATGCGAGATGAAATGCCTCTCTTTAATTCTTTGGAATGGGTCCGCCCAAAACCAAACTTTTAATGATGTATATTAGGAATAGCTCGTACGTAGAGCATGGATTAGGGAAATCCTATGGTTTCTAATTAATTATGTTAATTGGTCTTTCGATCCCGATATGGGACTGTAGATTTTCAAATGATGTTAAATTATTTAAGTATTCAAAATACAAGTCTTTCCGTGTTGCAATGTTTTAAGGTTTTACAGTACGAAATGTTTTAAGTGATAAATGGTTTAACAAAAAGGAATTTATTTTTACAATTCTTATTTATGCTAGTTTTCAAATGAAAAGTCTTCTGCTGTGATTTTAAAAGAAAAATTTTTCAAAAATCATGAGATTTAAATTGAAAGAATAAATGGGATGTTACAAGTCAATCATCCAAAGATTCGATCGACCGGTAATTCACTGAATTGTAAAGTTTGGATTGGCGATCGATCATCCAAAGGAATCGATCGACCAGTGTAATCGACCAAAACTTTGGAAAACAGAATTAGTAGCTGATCGATTGAATTGGCAGTCGATCGTGGATGAGGAATAGATTGACCGGCGATGTGAGAAGCTGTCTGGAAATGGAAAACCGTTGCCTGGAAACTTCTGGGCTCGGCTCTTGGCACTTCATGGATACTCGAAGCGTCCCTCTTATCACCCTTTCATCTTCATATGGGCACTAAAAGGTTGGTATTGTGGTTTATAAATAGTGGAGACGGATTAAGGTCGGGAGGTTTTTAGAAAATGGAAGAGAGCTGGTGAAAGGAAACCATGCTGTGTTTTGGAGAAAGAGAGAAGTTGTGAGGTTCTAAGATAGAGAAACTATGAAGAAGGTAGTGTACTACTGCGTTTTGTGAGGAGCAATCTACCGGTGAGCTATATTTTAGTGAAAAGAGCAACGAGGTTCTAGAGTTTTGGAGAGAAAAGAAGCGGAGCTCTCTTTGGTTTCCGATTCTTGGATGTTGGTAAGTAGGTATTCGCTCATGTTTCTCAAAGAATTTATTGTATGAAATGGTTTCTGTCTGTTAAGATCTCAGTTGATAGTAGAATTCTATTAGTTGATTATTGCTTATACAGTTTCGTAGATTCTATTATTATCAAAGTGGAATAAACTGTTAAGTTGATTTATTTAGAGTTGGAAATATATGAATATAACACCTGTTGTTCTATACCTTGCGATCAGTATGGAATTCAGTTATTGCATGTGAATGAGCTTACTCCATATACTTGTGTTTATACTGGTGAATTAGGAATACTGTTAGGGTTAATGAGTTTTAGTTATACACTAGTTGAATGGACATTATAAAACAGGTCATGTTTTGGTGTTTGGGTTTGGAAATTCTACAGTGTTGCTATCTTCAAGGATGTTAAGGAGATGATTTAAGGGATATGGTTTTGCATATTGGTTAAAGATTTGTAATTGTTAGGTTGAAAGTACAAAGCATGTTATTTGAAGTTAAGATTCTATTGGTTATCGGTCTATCTATACTATTGTAGTTTAATATGAAAGTGTTGAATTCTATGGTTGGATTTTGGATGGACTCTTTTGCATGTTGCTCTTTAGATAGATGATAAAGTTTAGGAAACATATTATTGATGATTTAATAAGTTTAATTATGAATAGGTGTTGAGAAGGACAACTTCAAAAGCTAAAATTTGCTAAGGACTCCAGGTAAGTGGTACTACATGTCTTTTGTCTGAAGACAAGAATTAGGGTTTGTTTGATTCTTGCATTTACTTGATGTATTTTTCATTGTTTGGTGTGAATTGTATGTTTAATAGACTTAAGTTCAATTCCTTAGTTAAGAATAGATCATGTTTTAAGGATACGGTAGATAGACGTGTTGGATAGAATCGTATGCTTGCATCATTGTATTCCTAATGTATACAAAAATGAATAAACGTAATCAAACCTAAAGTATACGAAAATGATTAAACATAAATAGGTATACAGAGATATGGGTTCTTGAGTTGGTTGCCTATGAGTGTGCCACGGGATGGCCGCCTTGTACATAAACCGCTATACCTTGTCAAGTTGACATCTCTAACATTTGGATGGGTAACTGGAACTAAATGAAAATGGAACACACGTGAATAAAGTTAATTGATGTTATAAGAAGTGGATTTTACCTTGTCAAGTTGACATCTCCAACGTCAATAAAGGAACTGATAAAAGAAATGGTAATGAAATAATGAACATTGAAAACTGTATGTCTTTTAAAAAGCATTGCATGAGCACTTTTATTTTTATACCGCTTACTGAGCTTTTGGCTCATAGTTAGGTCCTATGATGTAGGTAAGGAGTCAATGATTGGATAAAGCTTGTTGAGGATGCAGTTGAAGGAGTGTTGCCAAGTTAGGCGTTTCTGCTGTTGACAGATTGACCATGGGGGTTATGGCTCACGAAAATGGAATAAGCTTAATTAAGTGTTTTCAAGAGTTTTTAAACTACTTTCAAGTGTTTGTTGACTTTAAATTGTTTTAAGTTAATGTTTTAGCGATGGTTGTTTAAATAGCTTTTAAACTACTGGTTATAGTTTTTTAATTAAAAAGACTTCTGCATTTTGGTTACTCTGAGTTTTATATGGTTAAGACTTCCGCTTTGTTTTACTCTTGTATTCCCTTACATAAGTGTTTTAAAAGAAAGAAAATTTTTATACAGTAACAAGGTTACAAGATGTTACATCCGGTGTGATCCAAGGTTATATTTTTTGTAAATTCTTCTAACATCCCTCTTTTAATAAAATGACCGTGTAGTGGAGAGTTTGGTGGCCACCTCTTGGATGAATTGAATATGGTGTGTCTTTTATTATTTTTATGAGTGCCACTCTCCACTAGAGAAATATTCTGGAAGATAAAAGAGAATAGAGGAAGCTGCAGACTACACTGTTAGGTGTTTTTTATAAAATAACAGGGTAGTGGAACTTTTGACTAAATAGGAAAAAGTGTGGTGGGTGAACATCCATGAAGGCCTCTTCCGCTTTGGCCTCTTGCCTATAAATATGGGTAATGCCCTTTGGTGAGTGGCAGTGATGAGAGAAAGAGTGTGAGAAGAAAGAAAGAGAGTCAAAGTGTGAGAAGAAAGAAAGAGAGAGAAAGAGAGTGTGTGTGTGAGGAGAAAGAAAGAGAGAGAAAGTTTGGGAAGAAGAAAAGCCTTTGGAAGGAGTTTGCTATTTATATCCTTTTTTGTTGGGTCTTGGGTTCTTCCTGTAAGCGGTTGGAAGGAGAAAATAAAGGGGGAAAGTTGTTTGTTGGAATTCTCTTCTCTCAGGTCTTACAGGTAATAGTTTTCTTCCCTGTTATTGTATGATTGTTGGTCACTACTATGTTTGGCTGCTTAAGTTGGAATATATTAACTGTTTGGAATGAGTACTTTCTATGTGTGAGATATGAAGTTGGAAATATATATATATATATATATATATATATATATATATAATCATGATACATTGTTGTTATCTGTAGGAGGTTGAGGAAGTGTTATTTTGGTTACTGCCTAAATATGTTACTCGGTTGATATGATATGTTTTGGATATAAGGTAAGGACTCTTGTTCTGCAAATTATTGGATAAAGGTGGGTTTAGTGTTATTTCACTTAATGCTTAATAGATACCGTGGTGTGTTCACACTTGGGCAGTTTTGAAAATAATTTAGGGAATATTGTCATGCATGGTGGTTAAAGATTATAATTGTTAAGTTGGAATCAAAATTGTTAAGTGGGGTGATAAGGTTATCTGGTTGCTAACTTAAGGGATGCTAAGGAATGTGGTGGAATAAATATGTTCTATTATTGTTAAGTGATTATTTGGATTTGGATTATGGAATTAAGTAATGGTATCGAAATTATTAAAGGATAATAAACAATAAAAATTAAGTTAATAATATGTGATTATTAATAGTTGTTATTTAAATGATATTGAAGTTATTTAAAAAGAAGGATAAAGTGCTAAAACTCCATAAAAACTGTAACGACCTGGATTTTCGTAAATCATTTAAAATGCATGAAAATTTTGAAATTTTCTTTTTAAAACCAGTCGGATCGCTACTAACCATTCGTAAAACTTGTTACAAATTCCCTTTTTAATAAAGCTATGCGGAAGCATTATGAAAATCATTTATTTAAAACATTGCAGAAGCGTAAATAATTTAACTGAAGGAAGCTAATTAATGAAATACAATTTATTACAATTTAATTAAAACTGTTTGCCCTTTTTACCATCCTTATGCCTAGCCAGCCACGGAATTCCTCGAGCGTGCAAACCCATCATCCACTGCTTCTTATTGTTTGTTTGTCTTTGCTCATCTTTTGCTACTCCTAGTCCGTGCATTAACTCTGCGTAAGGGTACCTACATCTACACCACAAGCAAACTGTGAGCCTAATGGCTCAGTAATGAAAAAGGGAAATGCAACATGAATGTCACTCTTTAGTCCTTTCAGAATGGGAACCACCCAAACTGATCCTTTCATTAGGTCATTAATCCATTTATTACTTTACTTCCTTTTTCTTTGATCCCTTGGGATCCGTTATTCTATTGATCCCTTGGGATCCATTATTCTATCATTCCATTTTTTTCATACTCATACTTCGAGCTGGAATTGGGAGGTTTTTCTCGTGCAATGGCTTAGTGGTCGGACCTAACCTCTTTCCTCGCATCTAGAACTCCCATACCCTGTGAGGGAGGGGCTATGCCTAGATCGCAGACTAGATCCGCTACCCATCCACTCCCAATCTCCTTTTTCTTCTTTAGTTTTTCTTAACTTTTTACCTCACTTATGCATGCTTGCGTACCACCTCGTGGCACTCCCTATTAGTCTCTATTAACATGATGCATGCTCATACATTCTTAACCTATCATGATGCATGATGCGTAAGGACATAATCATTCATAAGAATTCAAGTGCGCATTAAATAAGAGTAACTGGGATTGAAAGCGAATATAAAGAAAGTAAAACACGTTTCATATGAAAGTAAACAACCATAATTGAATAACACACCCAATCAACCAATATATAATGAATTTAAGCAAGGAAAGCATGCTCATATTAATAGAACACAATACTATTAATTAATCTGCTAATTCTTCTAGTTAATTTCTTGGTCCATTTACATGCCCCCTACATTTATTTTTCTAGATGATTATTCTATTTAGTTACCCTAAGTGAATTACATGCTCAAGAGTTGATTAACAACTATTAATTTGTTAGGCCACTTAATTATCATGCTTGATACTAATTACAATTAGTTAAATTACATAACATGCTTGAGTTAACTACATGCTTAAGTCGATTAACGTACTTATGTCTAGTTAGCATGTTGGAGATTAATTAACTTGTTTACATGCCTAGATTTCTAGATTGTTTATCATGCTCAATTGATTACAATTTTACCAATCATATCCTAATAAGTTACATACCCAAGAAATACACTTTAGCTATCCACCTTTATTGTCTAGGTTGGGGTGTAATTACTTATTTAGTTAATTCTAGTTGAACGTTAGTTGATTTACATGCTCAGTTAACTTAGTAGGCTCAAGTCTGTTCTAGTTGATTTACATGCTCAGTTAACTTAGTAGGCTCAAGTCTGTTCTAGTTGATTTATGCTCAGTTAACTTCTTTAACTAATTAACATGCAGATAATTAAACATGCAAGATGATTTAAACATGCTATGATTACCAACTAGTTGATTTCTCTCTAGATAGATTAACGTGCTCGACTAGTTGTTAGTATGCTTGGTTAAACTAAAAATGTTAGTTTAGTTACTTAACATCTAACATGCTCATCGGTTGTTTAACTACTTACATGCTTAGATTAGTTAATTAATTAGCATACTCAATTGATTAACCATTAACTAAATTAATTACCAACTAACCATGCTAAGTTAGGGAAGTAGGCAACAGGGAAATAATGAAAGTAATAGCAGTTGGTATCAACAACTAAACAGAAGCGAAAAATGTAATTATCACTTCATAGAAATCCCTTTACACTTAACTCATCTATCTCAACCATTATCTCAGCCTTTACTCATAGATCCACTGTCTAAGAATTTATAACTGATCCACTAGCAAGAATCAAGAGAACTAATAGTGATCCGTCTAAGAAAAACATTACAAAGTACTAACAGCTGGAATCATCTACAGAATGTCAACATTGAAAATATGCAGAATCAACAAGGGAAATATATAACAGCGAAGAAATCTTAACGACAGTAACATCAACCGAATTTATCCACTAACACAAGCATCAATATTGTCACTTTATCTAACTACCAATCACAATATGGCATAAGGGGACTAAGCATAGGTATATAAACAGATAAGGTTAACCAACAGTAGTAACGAAATAAACAACCAGAATGACATTAACATAAGCCAAGGAAACCGTAGTTCATCCCTACTCATCTCATCCTTTCGTACTTTTCCCCTAAACATTCTATTTCACCTTTCTTTCACTGTAACCCATTCAATACTTCGCAAAAAAAATTAACTAAGGCACACAAGGTAAAGCATATAAGCACAGAGGAAATTTATCACCTAAAACTAACCAACAACAATAATCATAACCAACTTAGGAAAACTACCATCTATCAATAACTACTCAAAAACTAACAAAGAGCATTTCAAGTCAAATAACATACATTAATCAGAACACTAACACTAAACTCACACACCCTAGCTTGTGGTGTAGGGCCTTAATGGCCAAAACACCCCTTAGTCCTTACCAATTTGAAGATTCTAAACAAGGAACAGCTCTCTTTACGGCAGCTCCTGTAATATCCCAATTTTTATATCGGAATTTAAAAATGATAAATTGAAAAATAATTGGGAGTATTCGAATTAGTCGAATAATTATCGAGGTATTACCAAAGACGTAATTGTTAGATTATAAATAATAAGATCAAATTGGAATAATTAAGAAGGGAAAAGAAATAATAAATTAGTTGAGATTAAAATATAGATGGGTAATTAATTGGAGATAAATAAGAATGATTAATTGAATTAAATAAAATTAAGAGGAAATGGATTAAATAAAAAGGAAAAGAAGAATTAAAGAAAGGGGGGAAATGAACCGGTTCACCCCTGAACCGGTTCAGTGTGGATCTCAAATCAAATGGCCTTTCGGCCATTTGAGCTACAGAGAGAGGGAGAGACACAGAGAGGGAATCGTGACAAAGAGAAAGTGAGGGCGAACGACAGGTGTTCGCGGCAATGAGGTGCCGTTCAGCGAACGAGCAACGGCCAACGACCATGCAGGTTATTGCTGCGACTGCGGACTGCGGTGTTATCCGACGGTCACGGGTTGGATCGACGACGCTCCATCGAGGTGAGTTGTTATGTTGATTTTGATTTCCTTGTGCTTCTTGGCAATGACTGGCTACAATGAATGGCAATGGTAAGAGGATGGATGCATTCAACCGGCATTGGCAGTGGCGTTTCGACAAAGTGGCTGGCGTTGGGTGGAATTGGTCTGGTCCTGTGGTTCTACGTTGAACCAGGTTAATTCTCCTGGCTAGCTGGCGGTTTCTTCCTCCCCCAAGAAGATTAGAGCTTTCCACATGACGCCTCTTAAATGGACCTCCACCATTGAAATGGGCAACATCCAGTTTTCTTCAGCATTCACGTGGTCTCCTCCTCGGCTATAAATGGATGGCAGCAACAAATTGTAGCAGAGGATGTGTTTTGCATTATTATAGTGTGTGATGGAGAGAAAAGCTCTCTGTGATGGCATGAGTGAATTTGCTGGTGAAGGATGAGAGACAGGGTGGTTGAAGTTGTGAAATTCTTCCCTAGTTCTGCAGTGAAACTCTCTAGAGAATTCTGAAGTTGTGGCCGATGGGAAAATGATGTGCTCCAAATGTCACAAGGAACAATAAAATAAATCGGCTAGAGAGACCCTGAATTAATCTGCCCAACCTACTTCAATCAGATATATCTCCTCAACCAAAAGTGATAAAGAGAGGAATTTTGGAGGACATATCATCAATAAACTCAGATTCAACATGTCAAAATTTGAGCTCAAAAGCTCTTTAGAATCTCCAGATATAGCAATAACAAGGCAGCACAAAAATTAGAATTCTACCCAGAACAGATTCGGCGACTAAATAAGATATGATTAGTGCTCAACGTGCATACGACCAAACAACGTCAATTTTAGAGGATAATATCTTATTACATTGAAGATTAACTCAGCCAAAAACGAACTTAAAAGGATGCGCACAAGGATGCCAAAAACCAGCCACAATCGTAAGATTCAAGCAGCAATATTCCAAGGACAGTTTCAATGGCAAGTAAGCATTCCACAATAAAACATATTCACTTTAAAATCTTCAATCACCTTTCAAGATCAGGGGATTCTGCTAACAATGAAAATATAACAAAAGGACCAAGAACTCTTTTGATGGAACAGCAAGAAAACACAAAGAACAACCGAGGAGTCCGCTATACCTCCTAACGTGAGAGGAGCGACTTCAATTGGCTTGACCGGTTAAGGAAGCACTCTCCAAGGGCTTGAATACTTCTCGTACTTCCACACCACAATGATCTCCACTAGAAGGGAGTATTGGAAGAAGTAACAACCCTTCCAACTTGGCCAAGAAGTACCAAGAGAGCCGAGTTTGGGCAAAGAGGGGGATCGACCAAGAGGGGAGGTTGCCGTGGACCACACACCACAATGAACACTAGGGTTTTTCTTTAACAATATCAACTGGTTCGAAAAGGGGTTCATTAGAGAGGATAAATACCTCTCTAATGGAACATTACATGTTTACAAAAATACCCTAAAATAAAATGACAAAAATGACCCTAAATAATAAATCACAGAAAATAAGTCCGAGGATGGTTTTTTTGTCTCTGTAAATGTAACGTTTGACATGTCAAACAAACCCCAAATATAACGCCCAATACCTCTTTGGAATGCTCTGGATGTTGGCTACAAGTTTTATGAAGGACAAAAGTTGAAAAGAAGTCAACCCAATTTCCAAAAAGTCCCTTAAACGTCAGGATGTCAGATTCAAGGCGAAATGGACAGTCACAATTTTCTCCTATGATTGCATGACCTCCACTAGCCCCAAATGTATCAACTCCTCTTTGTTAAATTGATCCAAAAAACTCTCCTCCAAGTTAGCTAGAGAAGAAATACCTACAAAAAAAATAAAAATGTTAGAAATCAAAGGAGCCCTTGGCTCGAGCTGAGGTCAAGGGACCTTGGGGCACATCTGAAAATGGGATGAAGCTCCCTACCTTGGTCTTCCTCACGGTTGGGTTGAGCTCCTTAGCTCCTCAAGGTAACCATTTTCCTCTCTGTTGATTGTTTGAAGCATGATTTGTTAATTCATTGGTTAAGTTACCTATTTGGATTTGATGGAGCTGAGAGCTGAAGGGTGAGCATTTCCTTCTCTGTAGTTTCAATCTTGGATTCTGTTTTGGGTGTTAAGTCTATCATTAGTATCAATCTTGTTTTGGATGTTGTCTGGTTAATCTTGAGATGTCCTGCTAGTGGTTGTTGTAGTTTTTTGGACATTGGGGTTGATGAATAATGCCTCTGTTGTTGGATTTATATTATGTGGTGTGAATGTCTAGATATAATTGCACTTGTTGGTTAATATTGAAGCATAACTATGTTAGATTTGGTTATGCTGTGGGAAGTAAATTGTTAAGTTGGATTCTGTTGTGGTTTCTGAAATGTTAAAAGAGAATGTGTTAACTTGTTGTCGAATGTTCAATCTGTCATTGAGTGTTTATATTCTATCTTAGAAGATCAAAAGGAAGTGTTAAACTGATATTTTGGATAAACATGTTGGATGATTATTCCTTGTTGTGTAATAATCTTTGGTGAAGCATGAATTTACTTGATATAACTCGTTAACCTCTATTAATGTAATCTATGTTGGATTGTGATAAATGTAGAAGTGTGAACATTTGGAGATGAATATGTTATGTTGAAAGATAACAAGTGTTGAAGTGTAAGTTTTATATTTTTGGGACGTAGAGAGTGTTAGTGCTGGATATAAACTTGTTAGCTGCAACCTTGGTTTCATATTCTATTGGGTTTCTTTTGGGCTATTAAATGGGTCTAAGGCTTGGATGATTAAGGATATCTGAAGTTGACTTTGTAAATTATTCGCTTGATAATTTCATATAAACGAAGGAGTTAAATGGTTCTTTACTCTGTTGTGGGAACAATGGTTTTGTGATAAAATACCATTTGGTTTTGTCAAGAAAATTCTCTGTACTATCCCGTCACATTGATGGAATGAGCAACTATTATGGGTTGTTGCTAGTTAGTTAGGCATGTTGGCTATTGGATTGTTATGGCATGTTAAGTTGTTCTGTTCTCTATGAGTGGGTTCTAATTAATGGAGTGAGAATAATGAACTATATGAGTGAGACTGATAATGGTCTAATAATTGCTCATTTAATAGTTTTTGAAGGTACTAGGTTGATTGACATAATTGCATTGAAGATGCCAGGTAAGTTGATACTTACTGTGTTTTAGTCTTCGGACCCTACATCGTAAGAATTAGGATTATATGTTGTGTGTTTACTAGATTTAGGTTCTTTTAATGATATGTTTACTAGACATTTATATCATCATATAGGGTTGTATGTATTTACAAGCATATTACATGACATAATTAATATATGTGAATAGGCGTGTGGGGGTTCGGGTGATTGGTGACTTTCCATACGGTAGGATACTCCCATGTAAGGAGCAGTGTAAGAAGAGAGTTAGCCACATGGAATCCAGGGTTCACTCTTTCCCCCATTCTGAAAGTCCCAACGTCTTTAACAAAAGTGAGGATACCGGTATGTGGACCACGCCCGATGGATATATCACCTCGTCGGAGTGACTAATTAAGCCACATGACCCTAAGGAGTATTCCACCTTAACTTCCAGAAGAGATACAATTCTCTTCTGTAATGCATTGCATGATCACACATATCATCTACATTGTATTTCCTTTTATCACTTACGAGCATTAGGCTCATTATTTTGGTCTTGTGATGTAGGTATGTACGAGAAACAGGTGAACAGGTCAAAGATAGTTGATGAAGTATTTGCACGGGTGGATCTTGTGGCTGGCTAGGCTAAAGAGTAACTAGTTTTGTAATTAATAAAGTAAACAGCTTGAGTTTAATAAATGTTCTATTTAATGCTTCCGCGATATTTTGAGAAAAGTTACCTTTATAAATGAATGTTGTTTTACAGTTAAAATGTTTTAAGATTTTAAGTAATGTGTTTAACACTCGGTTTTAAAAGAAAACTCGTACTTTGATTTTATAAAAGAAAAAGTTTTAAATTTCATGTGATTTTAAAGTAAATAAAAACTGGGTCGTTATAGCTCCAGTCTTCGACTCCACACTAGCCCACTTTTTAGCTCACTCATGTTCACACACCTCACAGCCCAACACTTATACTTTCACTAATCTTGCACTCTCACTAGAACACTTCTCTCCTTCAGCTCTCCCTCACTCTTGGTCACTCCCTCTTTCTCTCTTGCTCTCTGGACTTCACGCAGGTAAAAATGGAATGAAAAGGAGGGAGCAGAAATGGGTTAATACCTAGAAGAGGAGGAGGGACACAATCATGGCTCCATGCAGGGAGGAGGTCGACGCCTTATGGGTTGAGGGTGGGCGATGGGTCATTCCTGTCGATTTTGGATGACTTTCTACTATTTTCCCCGGTTTCCCATCGTTTTCTTTCTATTTTATTTTGTAGGTCTAGGCTAATTCGGACGCATAGGTCTCGTCCGCACTTCATCAGCAAGGCTAAATATCACAGGCTATTTTGAGCCTTCGAATGGGAAAATGCGTCCCCGCCTTGTCCGTACCGTCCGCAGGTGAGTTTCAGACACCATTTCATGTCTGCACTATCTTTCGTACTACCGTCCGAAAGTGTCCAAAAATCTGACAGATTAAAATCAGACGATACTTCAACTCATCCACAACTGTCCGGACTTGTCCAAAACTGTCCAGTTTTAGAACAGAGTCGATGCGAATGCCACTCTTCTCATCCGCATCGTCCGGACCCTCGTCCCCAACTCCACTGTACAGTGAAGTCAGGAAAAGAAATCCCATCCCCAACTCATCCTAAGTCAATGCTGTCGTGGCCAAGCACTTGCGGATGGCATAACACGTCTGAAGTGTCGTCTGTAGGCATTCAAAAATTCCATGGACAGCCTTTCTCACCTTTTTCCCACTTTACTCCTATCCCATAACATTTCCCCCATAAATACATGTCATAAGATGACACGTATAGATACGCCTTGTAATGTCCTCTAACTCTAACACTTCAATTACATTGCGTATACGAGGGAAACGTTAGCAGAATTACCCCTAACTTAACGCTCTAGATGTTCGTGGTAATACCCCGATGGTTATCCAACTTTAAAAATCGAGTACAAAGACGCCAGGTAAGTGATATTGTTTGTGTTTTGCCGAAAGGCCTACATCGCAAGAGTTAGAAATTGTATGTTGACCGTGTTTACTAGATTATTAATTTAAGCTATTCATCATGCTATGGTTCGAAGATGTATTGCTGCATGCTTGCTTGTTTTTTTTTTAAGGATGCGTTTACTAGCTTTAAGTTATTTAAGTTAAGGATTTTAATACTGATCATGTTCTGAGTATTAAGTTCAGGATATATGCTTTGAGGATTAAATTGAGGATATAAAACTGTATGCATACATGGGCATTGCACCCTTCATGGTTTCAAAAGGTTACAAAAAGGATTTTAAGCATGATTTTGAAAAGAAAACATAAACAAAACTAAATATGAATAAATGTAAATGAACACGTTCTAGTGGTCCGCAAGAGGGAGCTCGGCATTGAGAACGAAACCATGAGGTTGGTCTGCAAGCGAGAGCCTGACAACAAAATGGATAAAATAAACAGAAAAGATACTTAAACAAAAATGGAACCAAACTAACGTAAAAGAACGTTGTAACGACCCGGTTTTTTGTAATCTCTTGAAGAAGCTTGAAATTTAAAATTTTTAAAAGAAACCTTTTCAAAACAAATATCAGAGTGCATCTAACCGAACCGCTACTAACCCTTCGTTAAATTCGTTATGAAATTCAAATACATACAGTACAGAAGCATTATAAAATCATTTGTTTAAAGCATTGTGGAAGCGTAAATAATTCGTTTAAGGAAGAAATGCTAAAGGAATACTAAATGTTTAAATACAACTTAATTACAATTACAACCATGCTCTCTTTTCGTTTAAGCCTAGCGAACCATGAGTCCTGCACGTGCAAATACCTCATCCCTACTCTATTCTCTGTTTATTATCTACTTATTATTTGTTCATTGTTTTCGCATATAAGTACCTACACATACACCACAAGTAACTGTAAGCCCAAAGGCTAAGTAAGGAAAAGGGTTTACTGCAACGTGATATGCCTCTCTTTAGTCCTTTTTGGAAAGGGGGTCACCCAAACTAATCCTTTCATTAAGCCATTTGATCGTTCATTACTTTACATTAGTTCATTCATTCATTACTCGTACATCGAGCAGAAGATTGGAGGATTTTCCTTCGAAATGGGATAGTTGGTCAGATCTAACCTTTTACTTGCACTAGGTCCCCGTTCCCATCATGATTAGGGCATTGGTTTAGTGCAGACTAGACCTGCTACCCATGTACCGCCCTCCAACTCCCCATTTTCTTCATTTTCATAACGTTTTACCTCACTCATGCATGTGTGAGTACCACCCGATGGCACTCCCTATTAGTTTATATTAACATGATACATGACCATACATTTTCAACCTAACATGATGCACGATGATAACGTAACATTAACTATAATTGAAGCGCACATATAAAAGAAAGTAATTAAAAGAGAACCGTAATTGAAATTGCGCACACAATAGAGAACAATTATAATTAAAAGCGCATAACAGAAAACAAGTATAATATCGAATTTAAACAGCAAAAGAACATAAACTAAACATGCTCAGAAATAACTACATTTATAATGCTAGTTAGATATCTTTAATAACTAACATGCTCAAGTTGATTTACAATTATTAATCTAGTTGGTTATCCTAATTAATTTGCATGCTTAAGAATAAATTACGATTATTATCCTAGATGATTTAAACATGCTTTTATTATAACCCATTAAACGTGCTTCTAATAGTTAATGGATTAAACATGCATAACAGTTAAATAACATGCTTCCATTATTCTACAAAATCATATACTCGAGAAATATACAATTAAGTTATCTACCATTATTATCTAAATTCATTAACATGCTTGAGTGTAGTTAATTATTATATTAATTATTCTAGTTGATTAAACATGCTCAATTTCTATTAAGTTAATTATGCTAGTTAATTAGCATGTTCAAGTCTAATTACTTACTTTGATTAGTTACCCTAGTTAACTATCATGCTGCTAATTGATTTACACATGTTATGGTAGTTAGTTAATTAATTAAACATGCTAGTAATTTCTTATTAATCAATTTACATGTTCAAGAAGGAAGAACACTTACCTAAGCATAGTTAGTTCACATGGTTAGACTAATTAAATTGTTTGCATGCTTAGATTAACTAAATTGGTTATAAGTAACATGCTAACAACAATCTGATGCACCCAAAGACACTCCACCTGGACCCGAGCCATGAAACTTCTTGTTTAAGTAATAAGTTGTTATTTTGTAGGTTAGAATAAGCTAAAGAACCTTGAAGATGGACCTAAGCATGATGATAAAGAGGCTCCTAAGCATGCACTTACTTGGAAGAAAAATTATAGAAAAAATGGTAAACGTTATAAATCTGCCTACAATCAGACCATGGTGGAGACATTGACGTTTTTATAGGCCCAAAAGATCTCAAATAAAAATGCATTCTTCACACGCTTTGTAGCCGACATCCATAGCTTTCTAAAATGGTATTATACGTTTTATTTGGGGTTCTTTTGCTATGTCAAACATCCCATTTACAGAGGCCCAAAGTCTAACCACGAAACTATTTTGTGTGTTTTATTGTTGATGTCACTTTTGTCATTTGAAGTTTAGGGCATTTTTTGTAATTGGCCTTTTTGGCCCTTAAGGGAGTACTTAGTCTCCCTTAATGGAAGGCCTAATCAGTTTTGAATCTTAATCTTTGCTGAAGCAAAAATCACTTTGAGCTTGTCTCTTTCAACCAAGGTGTTCGACTTGCTTGCGAATCTACACCAAACCAATCCTTCCATTCATTTCTTGTTCGTTCTTGGGGACAGATTGGCGCTACTTTTGTAACGACCTAGTTTTTTATTTACTTAAAACTACGTGAAATTTAAAACTTTTTCTTTTATAAAATCAAAGTATCCTTTTTCTATAAAAATCCAAGCGTTAAAACTCTTTACTTAAAACATTTATTAATTTCAGAAGAACTAATGAACATCCTTTTTATAAAACGCAACGGGATTTAAAACAAAACGTTAAAAAATATTAAATAATTTACAAACCATTTTACAAACCATTTCCTTTTAAAACTCTATAGCCCACCAGCCACAAGATCCACCCGTTCAAATCCTTCATCAACTGTCTTTGACCTGTTCTTCTGCTTTTCGTACGCACATACATCACAAGACCTAAACTAATGAGCCTATTGCTCAGTAAGTGATAGACTAAGTGCAATGCATATGATGCATGATGACACAATGCATTATAGAAGAGAGCCGTATCTCTTTTGGAGATCAGGGTGGAATACTCCCAGGGTCATGTGGCTGAACCATTTCACTCCGATGGGGAGATATATCCATCGGGGGTGTTCCATATGCCGGTATCCTCACTTTTGTTAAAGACGTTGGAGGTTTCAAAACGGGGTAAAGGTGAACCCAGCTTCCACGTAGCCAACTCTAAACCTACCACTCCCTATGTGGGAGGAATACTACCGTATGGAAGTGTCACCGATCACCCGAACCCCCACATGCCTATTTACATACATTTTAGGATGACATTCAATATGCTTGTGGCTAAATACAGTCCTATATAATAAAAACCTATATGATAAAAGTGTATAATAAACATATTATTAAAAGAACACACAGCAGGCAAATCCTAATTCTTGGGATGTAGGGTCCGAAGACGAAAACTTAGTAAGTATCAACTTACCTGGTGCCTTCAATGCGATTATTTCCATCGTCTTAGTACCTGAAGAAGCCATTAAATGGACAATTATTAAAACCACAGATTATCAACCTCATTCATATAGTTCATTATTCTTACTCCATCAACAAAAACCCAATAATGAAAAGAACAACTTAAAATGCCTTAACAGTCCCATATCCAATTTAATTTCTTAACTGCTTCTTAACTATAATTTGCACAATATCCAACATGCGTAACTAACTAGCAACAACCCACAATAGTTGCTCATTCCATCAATGTGACATGATAAATTTTTCACAGCAATAACTATCCATAATAATGTTCTTTATAAAAATGAAACAAAGTTCAACCATAACTCCAACACATCCATTAGTTAACATCTTCAAAACCTAAAATTGATTAACAGTGGAAATATTTGGCACATGCTAACAAAACACAACCAGTCACCACTTCGCAATCCCTAACATATTATCACAATCCTTTGCAGTACGCACACACACAGAACACTTAATCTCCTTCACAATAGTGTATGAGAAATTAATCCAACATATACACAATATTTCCAATCCACAAACCAAGAGGAAGTTAAGAACATGAACTAATTCTAATATATGAACAATATTTCCATGATATGTTCATCCAATATGCACAATTTCTCCATGGTCAAACCAAATACCACTAAGAGAAAATCAAAACAGATTCATTACTGGGCATATATGACCAATATTCAGCAAGTCAGTTTCCACCTTAACAACTAAACAACATCAATTCACCAAAACTAACTTAACTAATCATAATCAAACAGCAAGTCATTTTCCACAACCTCTGTCATTAGTTCAGAGGGTGTATTCTCGGCAGAACCAAGCTAAAAGAAACGAACACTTCTAGCAACAAACATTTCTTCTCAATGTCTAACAGCAAAACTAAAGCCAAAGGTAAACCCAAACCATCAAACAACAGACTCCAAACATGTATCAGACAATAACTAATCCATCACACTCTCCTCTTCTACTGTCAACATAATTAAATCCATAAAGATGAGAACGAATTCATCATACCAGTAGAGGACCTGAGAAGACTACTCCAACAATTCTTCACTGCTTCCACTCCACCCTTCCACGGTTGCAATACACAAGGCAGGAGCTGCTTCCTCACTTCTTTCTCCAGCTTTGTAGCACCCTCAAGAGAACCCAGCTCACAATGCTCACGAATTCCACATCCCACTAAACTGTGATAGAACACATCACCTATTACTGCCATCCATTTATAGCCGAGAAGCTGGTGAATAATTGTACATACCAAGGAATTACCCATTTCAACGAATGGTGGTCCAATGCACAACATCCACGTGGAAAGCTTTGTCAGGTGAGGAGCTGGAGGAGCTTTGGTCTGATCCACTCCAAGAACACACGGATTGCGGTTTGTTCTCCCCTGCCACCCGCACATCTCATCCATTTCCAGCCCATGAAATTCACAGACAATTCAGATTGAAGGAACGCCCAAATTAGAGTGTCATGGAGGAGAATTTGAATTGCAAAATTTTAGCTTACCGTAGCCGATAATTCGGGGTATCGCCGAAAGTTGCATTCCCGAGCCCTAGCCATGGGAACCAGCCCTCCACCACGTCGCTCGCAGCCGTACCTTCGCTGCCCGACGCCGGACAACGCACGCCGGTGCCATCCCGAGCTCCGACACCCTCCTTCTCCCTCGCGTCGCCATAGCCTCTCCCGAACTCTCAGGCTCTCTCTCTCTCTCTCTCTCTCTCTCTCTCTCTCTCTCTCTCTCTTTCTCTTCTCATTCAAATGGCCAAAGGCCAGCTAATTAAAACAATTGAACCGGTTTTTCCCCTCCTTTTATCTCCATTTAACTAACTTTTCATATTTTTATTTAATTAACCCCATTTTCATTTTATCTATCTCATTAATTTAATTCTTCAAATAATTAAATTTCTCTAAATTCATTAATCCAATAAATCCCTCTTTTCATTTATTTAATTTTCTTCCTTTTAATTAAAATCAAGTCACCTATTTTAGGATCGAGCCAAAACCAACCGGTTTAATCCATATCTAACAATTACAACTTTGGTAATATCCCAATAGTTAGTCAACAAATCCAAATATCCCAAATTATTCTCTAATTTATTCTTTTTAAATTTTGATATAAAAATTTGGGATATTACAACTTTTCTCCAACATCTTCTTTAGAAGTTGTCTTTGACAAAAGGAGGTAGAAGAACGCATCACAACCAAGGTGGAGAGGTTCTTTAGATGAGGACCTGATTCAACTCACCAATCTCGGTCGATTGAGGTAGCGACATGGTATTCTTGTTCTGTTTTTTTTTCTCTTAAAGTCTCTTCTGTAATTCTGAGCTTGGAAATTGGTAATATCTATTGTTGCGGTTTTCTGATTGGAAGCTATTGAATTGGAGTTGTGGATTGAAAGTTGTGTATATATTCAAGGGTGCTGAAAATTGTTATTTTTGCAAACCCTAGCTCCAAGGAGATCTGCGAATAAACTTAGTGCATGATTTTTGTCCGATTTTTCTAAAGAATACAACTGTAATTTTTACTTGAGATTATTGGTCACCCAATCCTTGAGAAATTCTGGGTGGAGTCGCTTAATTTGGATTATTATTTTGAAAGTTATGCCCACTTTACTAGGTTTGGTACAAAACTGTTTTTCCGTAACATCTAATTCCGAGCAGCAAAATCTTCGAAACACCACTCCGTGTGTGCAATGTTTTTTAAGCTAAAATTTCTTGGTGATTCAATATTACATGTCTACTAGTTGCTCTGTAAGTTTGAGATTCATTAGCCATATGCAATTGGATAACCGATCGAATTAAGTTCAGTGTGCATAATTGAGAAAGCCAATTAGTCTTGTAAATTGTTTGACTGATTGCAATTTTGGTTTACATCACAATCCATACGTTGAATTAATAAAACGACAGTTTAATTAATACCAAGAATTTAAGAGAACAAGTATTTAACAAGGGCCATAACGATTAAGGAAATCCTTAGCTCATTCATGCTACTCATCATTCACACACTCGTCATTCTATACTTTACACTTATCACCTTCAAACCTTAAAGGTTTATCACAGCAATTCAAAGTAGATAACAAACAGCAAGAATGTACAAACTATCAACAAGGAAATACCACAACAAGGGAATATCACAGAGCATCAACAAGCACAACTACAATACTCATCCAAAGAATAATAGCAGAGGATCAACCAAGGGACTATCAACTACTAATATCTACTAACAATTAACTAACAGTAGTAACATTAAGGAGATCATAGAGCACTAGCATTCTACAACAACAAAGAGACACACTCACGCACACATGCATGCGGTGTAGGGCCTCCAGTAGCCAAGACACCCCTATTTCCTTACCACTGATGAAGACATTAAAACATGGACAGCACTCCAACTCCATAGAAGCTCATGGAAGCTCCAGCTCACAGCAGCTCCAAAAATCACCCACGTATCACCCTTAGCACTCACGTAACACACTTGCCCTCAATGGCTAACTCACACTCAGAAGTTCACCACTCACAGGAAAGAAGCTCTCTCTCTCTCTCTCTCTCTCTCGCTCTCTCTCTCTCTTTCTCTCTCTCTCTTTCTCTCTCTCTCTTTCTCTCTCTCTCGTAGGTCTCTCACTGGAAAGGGGAAGAATGCTGAAGAATGAATGGAATTGACAAAGAAGGAATGAAGACATTACCTGGAGGAGGCAACATACGCCTAGGGATAGAGAGGGGAATGGGTGGAGATGTAGAGGGCATGGCTTCGGGCGTGGCTTCAGCATGGTTTTGTCGTCCCCCTTGTCGAGCATGGCTTGAGTGTGCAAAATTGAGAAAGCTAATTAGTCTTGTAAATTATTGGACCGATTGCAATTTTGGTTTACATCATTTGGTATCAGAGCCTTGCTCCTCATTCTATACTCTGGATTTGGGGAACTTAAACTTTTAGTTTGATGGCGAGAGGCTATAGATATGATATGACTTATAGCGAAGAAGAAAATGAGTTCTTAGATTCTATTCCAACTTTCAGCAGGTTAGATTGGCTTAAAGTTTACACAGATTGGGAAGATGAGTTGGAGGAATTTTTTTTAACTCAAGAATTTTCAGATCGGGGAAAAGTTAAGATTGCTTCTTTGAGACTTAAAGGAAAGGCTAGCCTTTGGTGGAGAAGAATAAATTCTGAGAGAAGAGAAGAGGGCGAAAAAACTATAAAATCGTGGAAATTGATGAAGAGAATTTTGAGAAACAAATATGCTTCAAAGATTACGAAGATATTCTCATCTTCTCCATAACCAATCCTATCCAAGAAGAGAGTTTTGAAAAGGTAGCAAGCCCAAGAGTTGAACTTCGAAGGCTCATTGCAACATATAGCCCAGAAACTACAAGAGCTACAAGACAAATATATTAAAACTTTTCAACTAACAATTCTACGAGAAGAAGTTGAAGAACATGAAAAGGTTGAAGAAAGGAGTGATGATGACTCCTTGGCAGCCAATAATGAAGAAGAAAAATTGGGAGAAGAGCTTGTTTATGATCCCAAAGGTTCACTATTTATGATGGAAACTCAGGTGGATGAAGAAGGTTGTTTTCGAGTAGTTAAAAAAAGTGTTTAAAAGAAGAAATTCTTGATGATGAGCATAGTGAGAGTGAAGAAAAATTATTGGCAGCAACTAAAGTATGGGAGTTGAAAGATGAGGATGGGTTTTATGCTAAAGAGGAATCTCTCCATATGGTGCTTCAAAAGACTCTCACTATCCGCACCCAAGAAGAGTTTCCAAGGAAGCAATTATGTCGAAACCGGTGTTCAAACATGGATCAAGTTAACCCTATGACCATTGGTGGGGGAACTTGTTTCGACATATCTTCAATAATTATAGTTGATAAATTTTATTTGGAGCCATTGGTGGGTCCTAAATTCTACGAGTTAAGTTGGCTCAATTGTGGGAAGGATATCGTAAAGGCTAAACAAGGCATTGTTGCAATTTTCTATTACAAAAACTCACTGCCCTTGGAGTTATGCATAAAAAGGAAGACTCTAGTGCTTGCAAACCATGAGGGTGAAGAAAAATTTTATAAAAAGATACCATGGTGGAAGGATGTCTTTCAAGCATTTCTAAAATTCTTAAAACGCAAGGAGAGGAAGACAATATTGTTGATTGATACACTAAAACCAAGGTACTCCCTCTTGTCCGAATTGAATGCTAAGCTTTTTGGATTTTTTTCGATTAAAGGGCTGCATATTGACGATAAAGGCTCTGATCCTTGGGATGTTTTATATACTAAAGAGCTTAAGGATGGGTATGACCCCATGGAAGACATTTTCTTGAAAAATGGCAATCTTATGATACTAACGAGCGTGCTCCTAAAATCCACCGTATTTGTAGTTCAAGGTGGGGATCTAACTCGCTACTTTGGAGAAAAGAAGATATGTGAGACTTGGTGGACATATTTCTTTTGGTATCACAAGCATGAAGAAAGTGCATGGAAAAAAAAAAGCCTTAATAGCCGAAAAGGAAGTATAGACTGTGTAGATATGATCATTGAAGGCTTTATTATTGTTCTTTTATATGGGCACTCTAATAAGAATGAGTTGACTCACGATGTTAACAAATGTTTCCCATTTGAACCGGGTGGATGATATGTTGGTGAACCTATGAGAGAGTTGTTCCGGGAAGCACATACATATATTTATTCTCAGATTGTGGAAAGATGAACCGCTGGTACGTAGCTACAATTTCTATTAATTTTATTGCGAATTCTGCAATGGAAATTTAGGATTTTGTTCTTTATTGGATTGATACAGCATGTAAGAAATTTGAACTTAATTGGTTGCGGATTGATGATTGTGCGTCATTTTCAAGATAGTCTCCGAAACAGTATTTTTTCTTGCACCATTTCGGGTAGTCTGGCACTTTAAGCGTAACTTCTGTGTCGGTACGATTTTAATTCTGAATTTTGGAGGAGAGTTTCTTCACTTATGTAGTGTTATGCTGTTCAAAGTTCATACAAGAAGTCATTGAATTTCCAAATATATGATTATTACAAGTTCACTCCAAAAACTGTCATTTCGAGAATTCAGCCTTGCCAAGCCAAATAAGTTTCATTGTTTCTATCATAATTTTTTATTCCCTTAGAGTTTGACCTTGCAATTTTGAGGGTTTGTTTTTAACTTATATGGTGATTGATTGTCTAAAAATCAAACCTAAATTCCATCAAGTATCCAATTTTTATTGTTGTTGAAATTGCACCAACTGCTGCCAAGTCCCGATTTCTACCTTGTGCAATTATGTGTTTCATGGTGTTTCATTTAGGTTGATGGAAACAAAAACATAGTTGTACAATGGAATTGGATTCATGCTCAAGTTTCCAAGACAAGGGTGAAGGGGTTATTGAAGAAGAAAAACAAAAGGTGGGCTAAGCCATGGATTTGAGGTCAAATCCTCAATCACCCCAAGAGGATGATGCACCCCAAGACCCTCCACCTGGATCCGAGCCAAGAGACTTCTTGATGTGCCCCAAGAAACGTTCACCCAAGCTCGGGCCAAGAGGCTCGTCACTTTTCTAACGTGTTCTTATTTTGTAGGGAACTATTATTCATTGGGATTCATGAAGACGTCAAAGCACAAAGACAAAGAAGTTCAGTGCCATGTTCTCATGTGGAGCCCTGCAAACCCTAATCGGCTAGATACCTTTTGTTCCAGCTTGGAGGAGTTTTTGGGAGTCGAGGCTCACAAGGTTATTTGAGAGCCATTTAATGTTATTCTATGTTAAATCTATCATTTTTGGATATTTGTTACTGGCTCTTTGGTTGGGAATTATTTTTGGTGAATTTTTATTTCAATTTATGCTTGTAGGTTTGGAGGTGCTCGGTTTGCATGTAAACCGAGCCCTTATGCCCTTATTTTGTATTTCCAAGGGCATTTGTGTCTTTTTCTCATGTAAGGTCATTAGGAGGTACTTAATCCCTCCTAATGCAATTTGAAATCAAATTTGAAAACCCTAAAAGGAGAGCTCTCAATTTTGTTCTTGGAGGTCCGCGGAATTCCCTTCTCGGCCATCTTCCACACTACAAATCGGTATGTGCTTTCTTGCTAGTTCTTGCACAAATTTATTCTTGCTACTTCATTCGGCATCTCTTCCTTGCGTGGTGATGTTTTGGGGTGTGGAGGTAGAAGAGCTAGCAACCGCCATTGGAGAGAGTCATCCTTTGAGTTGACCAAATCAGTCGCCCCTCTAGTGTTGGAGGTTTAGCGGACTCCATTGGTTTGTAACTCGTTTCTCATCCTTTTTATTGAAAGAAGGTTTTGGTTTCTTGAAGTTCTTGACCTAGATCTGTGTTGTTCTGGACGTGGTGTGATTTTTATTGAGATTTTGGATTTATTGATCACGTTTTGGACGGAAATAGAAGTAACTGAGATTCTATTTTATGCACAGAGCAAAATCTGTTCCGATTTGTGGTTGTATTTTACCCTATTTATATTATTGGATTACGCCCATTTTTGGTAGAATTAATTTTGAGATTGTTAAGTGACACTCCTCCAAATTTGGCATTGATTGGCCGTATGCAAGTCAAGATTTTGTTGTTTAAATTCTGGTCGCTAAAATCTGCCCTAGAAAACCCTAATCCAAGGGTTAATTTCGTCAGAGCATATCTCTTTATGTAGAATGCGTCTTAATAAGAATTTTTGATATGATGTTTCTTGGAATATTGGTATGCACCCCTGCAAATTTTACCCTCAAACGCTTTAAGCTCCGTGAGTTACAATTATTTGAATTCGGAAGATTGGATAGATTTCCTGCATAGTGGCTGATTGGAGTTGTTGAATTCCATAGAGTTTTGGACTCTATCATTTGGTATCAGTGCTTGGCTCGCATTTTTGCTATTGTTATTGTGCCCTATTAATTGTCTATCATAAGTACAAGAAGCGAAGTGAACTATCAAAGGGGTAGGAGAGCTTAATCAAATGAATCACCATCACCCGAGATGGAGCCCACCCGACTCGAAAAAAAATTACAAGCTCAAATTGATGAAATGAAGGACATGCTTTTAACATTACAACAAAGTCAAGAGAAACATTCTAGTAGGCATGTGAGGGGCCCTAGAACTCCTAAACCAAGGGAAAATTTCAACACATCCATCGAGTCAAGGGGCCAAAATAAAAACTTGTATGATTGGGGTGAGAGAGAAAAGCGTTATGGAAGAGCTTCCGAATTCGAGAAGAAGATCTCATGACAAGGATGATTTAAAGCTTGTGAATTTATCCATCCCTCCATTTAGAGGATTCGACAATGATATTGAGTGTGTGGATTGGTTGGAAAAAGTTGATAGCATATTTGATTGTCACGAATTTTTGGATAAAGGTAAAGTGAGACTAGCCTCCTCAGAATTTGTGGGATATGCTAAATCTTGGTGGAATAATTTGAAAGCTCGGCGGCTAATTGATGGGGAAGATGAACTTATTACTTTGGAAGATGATGAAATATTTTATGAAAAAAAGATTTGATACCTCTCGGCCAAGGAATAAAGGTACTTTTTGCTCCGAGTGCCTTGGAATCGGGCACCGTGCTTCAAAATGCCCGAATCAAAAGAGTTCTATAGTAAAGGATTGTGTGGTTGATGAGAGAAGCCAAGTTGACTCCATGGCAGCCACTAATGAAGAAGACACCTTGGAAGTAGAGACTATTTATGCTTCCGAAGGACCACTATTCGTGATGGAGACTCAAGTGGATGAAGAAAATTGTTTCCGGGTAGTTGAGAAACAGTGTTTACAAGTTAAAATTCTCAAGGATGAACATATAGAGAATGGAGATAGTTTAATGGCAGCAACTAAGAAGGAAGAAACTTCACCTCAAAGGGAGACACTCATGGTCCAAGAGGAAACACACCTCATGGAGGATGAAAAGTCCTTCACTTTGCCTAACCGAACTGTTTTATGTAAAATGGAAGAAACATGCATAGCGGAGCATGGAGATGAGTTCTTTGTAGAAACCTTTGCAGGAGAAAATGATTTTAAGGAGTTAACTCTTGGTCAAGAGGATATTTTTTCTTGACCATAGAAAGACCTCTCACTATTGAATATCGAGAAGAGAAAAATCATGGCGAGTTGACTTGTTATGATTTTTGTTGGGGAATGGACAAAGTGAATTTTTTATTCACAAATGAAAGGAGATTTATCAATCATGCTTACATTCATATGGATAAAGGTTGGGGCTTAGGTGCATTACCACCTTCGCTTCTTTATTTGCTAGTCTACGATAGTGGAGAAACAAGCATACAAGCCAAAACTAGTTGCTCGAGGTATCCCCCACCAAACACTTCGATTATTTGGATTTTTAAAATAGGATGGATCAAGAGTTTTTTTAGTGATAAATCTATTCAACCCAAGGGGATGTGAAATATTGACAAGGATGTCTTTGAAGCAATTCTTAAATTCTTAAAATGCAAGAAGAGGAAGACAACATTGTTGACCGGCACACCAAAACCAAGGTACTCCCTCTTATCCGACTTGAATGCCAAGATTTTTGGATTTTGTTGGATTAAAGGGATGCATATTGATGATAAAGGCTCTAGTCCTTTGAATGATTTATACACTAAGGAGCTCAAGGATGGGTATGACCAAATGGAAGACGTTTTCTTGAAAGATGGCAATCCTAGTGTACTAAAGAACGAGCTCCTAAAATCCACCGTATTTGTAGTTCAAGTTGGGGATCTAACTCGCTACTTTGGAGAAAAGAAGATATGTTAGACTTGGTGGAAAATTTTCTATTGGTGTCACAAGTATCAAGAAAGTGCATGGGAACAAAGTCTTAATGACTGACAAGGGAGAGTAGATTACTTTGATATGGTCATTGAAGACTTTTTTATTGATCTTTTATATGGACACTCTAATATGAATGCGTTAAGTCATGATGTCAACAAGTGCTTCCCATTTGATCTTGGTGGACGATAAGTTGTTGGACCCATGAAAAAAAGTTGTTTCGGGGAGCACACGCACATAAATTTATTCACGGATTGTGGTAAAATGAACCTGCTAGTACGTTGCCACAATTTCATATTAATTTTATTGCAAATTCTACTCTGTGAACTTGGGATTTTGTTCTTTAGTGGATTGAAGCAGCGTTTGTGGAATTTGAGCTTAACTGGATGCAGATTGATGATTGTGCATCATTTTCAAGATAGTATTCGAAACTGTAATTTTGCTTGCACCATTTGGGTAGTGGGGTTTTTTCAGCGTAACTTCTATGTCGGTACGAGTTTCATTCAGAATTTTGGCAGAGAATTTCGTCACTCATAAATTTATGTTCTGTCCAAATTTCATGCAAAAATACGTTGAATTGCCCAAGATATGGCTATTACAAGTTCACTCCGAAAACTGCCATTCCGAGAAATCAGTTTTGTCAATCCGAACAAGTTTCAGTGTTTCTATCATAACTTTTTATTCCCTTGGATTTTGACCATGAAATTTTGAGGGCTTGTTCTTAACTTATATGGTGATGGACTGTCCAAAAAGCAAGCCTAAATTCTACCAAATAGTCCATTTTTATCACTGTTGAAATTGTACCAACTGCTGCCAAGTCTGAATTTCTGCCTGTGCAATTTTGTGCTTCATGGTGTTTCATTGGGATTGATGGAACAAACACACAATGAAAAATGTAAATGGATTCATGTTCAAGCTTCCAAACAAGGGTGTAAGGGATTATGGAAAAAGTAAAAGGGAAAAAAATGTCATGGAGCAATCAATGGATTTGAGGTCAAATCCTTAATCACCCAGGGAGGATGATGTGCCCCAAGAACTGTTCACCCGAGCCCGGGCCAAGAGGCTCGTCACTTTTCTAACGTGTTCTTATTTTGTAGGGAACTATTATTCATTGGGATTCATGGAGACGCCAAAGCATGAAGACAAAGAAGTTCAGTGCCATGTTCTCACGTGGAGCCCTGCAAACCCTAATCGGCTAGATCCGTTTTGTTCCGACTTGGAGGAGTTTTCGGAAGTCGAGGCTCACAAGGTTATTTGAGAGCCATTTAATGTTATTCTATGTTAAATCTATCATTTTTGGATATTTGTTGCTGGCTATTTGGTTGGGAATTATTTTTGGTGAATTTTTATTTCAATTTATGCATGTAGGTTTGGAGGTGCTCGGTTTGCATGTAAACCAAGCCCTCATGCCCTTATTTTGTATTTCCAAGGGCATTTGTGTGTTTTTCTCTTGTAAGGTCATTAGGAGGTACTTAATCCCTCCTAATGCAATTTGAAATCAGATTTGAAAACCTTAAAAGGAGAGCTCTCAATTTTGTTCTTGGAGGTCTGTGGAATTCCCTTCTCGGCCATCTTCCACGCTACAAATCGGGTTGTGCTTTCTTGCTAGTTCTTGCATAAATCGATTCTTGCTACTTCTTCTGGCATCTCTTCCTTGCATGGTGGTGTTTAGGGGCATGGAGGTAGAAGAGCTAGCAACCCCCATTGGAGAGAGTCATCCTTTGAGTTGGCCGAATCAGTCGCCCCTCTAGTGTTGGAGGTTTAGCGGACTCCATTGGTTTGTAACTCGTTTCTCATCCTTTTTATTGAAAGAAGGTTTCAGTTTCTTGAAGTTCTTGACCTATATCTGTGTTATTCTAGACGTGGTGTGATTTTTATTGAGATTTTGGATGTATTAATTTCATTTTGGATGGAATAGAAGTAACTGAGATTCTGTTTTATACACAGAGTAGAATCTATTTCGATTTGTGGTTGTATTTTACCCTGTTTATGGTTATTGGATGACGCCCATTTTTGGTACAGATAATCTTGAAATTGTTAAGTGACGCTCCTCTAAATTTGGCGTTGATTGGCTGTATGCAGGTCGAGATTTTGTTCTTTAAATTCTGGTCGCTAAAATCTGCCCTAGAACATCCTAATCTGATGGCTAATTTTGTCAGAGCATATCTCTTTGTGTAGAATGCGTCTTAAACTGAATTTATGATATGATGTTTCTTGGAATTTTGGTATGAACCCCTGCAAATTGTAGCCTTAAACTCTTTAAGCTCCGTGAGTTACAATTATTTGAATTTGGATGATTGGATAGATTTCCTGCATAGTGGCCGATTGGAGTTGTTGAATTCCATAGAGTTTTGGACTCTATCACTTCTTATTTAACTAATAAGTTGTTATTTTGTAGGTTGGAATAAACTAAAGATTCTTGAAGATGGACCCAAGCATGATGATAAAGAGGCTCTTAAGCATGCACTTACTTGGAAGCAAAAATTTAGAAGAAATGGTAGACGTCACAAATCTGCCTACAATCTGAGCATGGTGGAGAAATTGATGTCTTTATAGGCCTAAAGATCTTAAATGAAAATGAATTCTTCACATGATTTGTAGCAGACATCAATTGCTTTTTAAAGTGGTATTACGTGTTTTATTTGGGGTTTGTTTGCTATGTCAAACATCCCATTTACAGAGGGCCAAATTCTAACAATGGAACTGTTTTGTGTGTTTTATTGCTGAGTTCACTTTTGTCATTTAAAGTTTAGGGCATTTTTGTAATTGACCTTTTTGACCCTTAAGGGAGTACTTAGTCTCCCTTAATGGAAGCCCTAATCAGTTTTAAATCTTAATCTTTGCTGAAGCAAAAATCACTTGGAGCTTGTCTCTTCCAACCAAGGTGTTCGGCTTGCTTGCAAATCTACACCGAATCAATCCTTCCATTCGTTTCTTATTCGTGCTTGGGGAAGGATTGGCTCTACTTTTCTCCAACATCTTCTTTAGAAGTTGTCTTTGACATGAGGAGGTAGAAGAATGCATCACAACCAAGGTGGAGAGGTTCTTTAGAGAAGGACCTGATTCAACTCGCCAATCTCAGTCCATTGAGGTAGGGCGGACAACTTAGTATTCTTGTTTTGTTTTTTTTCTCTTAAAGCCTCTTCTGTAATTCTAAGCTGAGAACTTAGTAATATCTATTGTTGTGGTTTTCTGATTGGAAGCTATTGAATTGGAGTTATAGATTGAAAGTTGTATATGTTTATTCAAAGGATGGTGAAAACTGTTATTTTCTGCAAACCCTAGCTCCAAGGAGATCCGTGAATTAACTTAGTGCATGATTGTCGTCCAATTTTCCTGAAGCAAACTATTGTAATTTTTACTTGAGATTATTGGTCTCCCAATCCTTGAGAAATTCTAGGTGGAATCGCTTAATTTGGATTCGTATTTTGAAAGTTATGCCCACTTTACTAAGATTGGTACAAAACTGTTTTTCTATGACATCTAATTCCGAGCAGCAAAATCTTCAAAATACCACTCCGTGTGTGCGACGTTTTTTAAGCTGAAATTTCTTGGTAATTCAATATCACATGTCTACTAGTTGCCCTGTAAATTTGAGATTCATAAGCTGTATGCAATTGTAGAACCGATCGAATTAAGTTCAGTGTGCAGAATTGAGAAAGCGGATTAGTCTTGTAAATTGTTGGACCGATTGTAATTTTGGTTTACATCACAATCCATACGTTGAATTAATGAAACGACAGTTTAATTGATACCGAGAATTTAAGATAACAAGTATTTAACAAGGGACACAACGGTTAAGAAAATCCTTAGCTTATTCATGTTACTCATCATTCACACACTCTTAATTCTAAACTTTACACTTATCACCTTCAAACCTTAAATGTTTATCACAGCAATTCAAAGTAGATGACAAACAGAAAGAATCTATGGACAATCAACAAGGAAATACCACAGCAAGGGAATATCACAGAGCATCAACAAGCACAACTACAGTACTCATCCAAAGAATAACAGCAGAGGATCAACCAAGGGACTATCAACTTCTAATATCCACTAACAATTAACTAATAGCAGTAACATCAGAGCACTAGCATTCTACAACAGCAAAGGGACACACTCACGCACACATACATGCGGTGTAGGGCCTCCACTGGCCAAGACACCTTTATTTCCTTACCACTAATGAAGACACTAAAACAGGGACAACACTCCAGCTCCACAACAGCTCACGGCAGCTCCAGCTCATAGTAGCTCCCAGGAGCTCCAACAATGACCCATGTATCTCCCTTAGCACTCACGTAACACACTTGCCCTTAATGGCTAACTCACACTCAGAAGTTCACCACTCATAGGAAAGAAGCTCTCTCTCTCTCTCTCTCTCTCTCTCTCTCTCTCTCTCTCTCTCTCTCTCTCTCTCTCTCTCTCTTGTAGGTCGCTCGCTGGAAAAGGGGAAGAAGGCTGAAGAATAAATGGAATTGACAAAGAAGAAAGGAAGACATTACCTGCAGGAGGCAACATACGCCTAGGGATAAAGAGGGGAATGGGTGGAGACGTAGAGGGCATGGCTTCGGGCGTGGCTTCAGCATGGTTTCGTCGTCCCCCTTGTCGAGCATTTATGGACTACATGATAGATTTCCCCCAATTAAACCCTAATTAAATCGTAGGTCTGGGCTAATTCGGATGAATACGGACACATTGGTCTCGTCCGCATTCGTCTACAAGGGTAAAATCCTAAAGCAAAAATCATGCCTTCATATGAGAAATGGCATCCCTGCCCATTCCGTATGGTCCAAAGGAGACATTCGGACGCAAAATGGCGTCCGCATAATGCATCTGTAAGCATCCGAATGTCTCCAGAAATCAGACAGAGTCAAATCAGACGCAGCCACCCATGTTCGCATTCGTCCAGACTCGTCTGAAACTGTCCAGGATTAGGACAGATTCAATCTGGATGCAGTCATCTATGTCCACATCGTCTGGACATCGCCCAAAAGTCCGCGACATAGTGTAGTCTGCGTTTTTTTTAAAATACGTTAAAATTTAAGATTTCGGTGCATAACTCAAATTCCTTATTTTAAAATCTTTTCAATTTAGAAATCAGAGTCTCTTAACAAAATCCGATCATCTCTAACTTATTTAAAACTGTTAATCAAATCATATAAGGACTATAATTGTAGAAGTTAGCAGAAATGTAATCAAAACATCACTTAAAACATTAACTAAAATCCAAAGTAGTTTAGGGTTCAAAATGTAACCTACTTAATATTCAGAATAGATACTCAAATAAGGGTTAGGATAGAAATTAACGTTTACAAAACAAGTTTGTCGTTATACCCTTACAAAATTACTTCTTACTTCTTCCCCTAATGTCATATTACTACTCGGGTTGCGTCTCCTCTAGATACACCGCAGATTCCATGGGAATGGTCTCCTCTACTGCTCCTGGTATGACCATCTCATTACCTACACCACAAGTATGGACATGAGCTTGAAGCCTAGTAAGGAAGTAGGTTAATACAATTGCATATGCCTCTCTTTAGTTCCTTTTTGAAATGGGAACCATCTAATCCAACCTTTTTATTATGTCATGGGTTCGTTTGTTCTGTACTCATACTTCGAGTTGGAGATTGGAGGTTGTCCTTTGAGATGGCCTAGTTTGATCGACTTCTAACCTCCTATGTGCATACTAGTCCCTTTCTTGACTAGGTGAGGAAGTATCCTAGCTATCAGGCTAGATCCGAACTACCAATCTAGCCCAACTCCCTTTTCTTTTCCCTTCGGGCGTATCCAGCTATCAGGGTTTGTTTCAGTGATAGGCGTATTCCGCCCATCCTGAACATTCTTTTCTTAGCGTTTTTCCTCACTCATGCATGTATGGATACCACTACCAATGTGGGACCCCCTACTTGGTTCCTATTAACGTGAATGCAGGATAACACTTTCAAATTAAATAGCGCATACATGGAACGTAAATGATGGCAATTGAAGAATGTGAAATCAATAATTAAATGGCAGAATTTAAAACAAGTAAGGAGAACAAAGGCATAGATGAATATTTATAGGGCAACTATAAAAGAAACACATGAATTCGGAAGTCGAACAGACTACTATAGAACATGCTTTAATTGCCTTTTAAAAATGACACGTTTTAAAGTAAGAAAAAAACTAGGTCGTTACAATACGGTATCAGAGCACCTGGATTTTAAAATCGATTATGTATACTGCCTACCAGCACAAGTCTCATCGTGTAAATGCTTCATTGACTGTAAGTAGTTAAGTGTTACTTTGAATTATACATTATGTTAATGGAGTGTGTACTTAAGTTGTAGGATATTAAAAAAAAATGTATGTCATAGTTGTTCCTATTAAGTGTAGAGAGTTTAAAATGGATGATATGAACTATTTGGTTTGAAAAAATGAGATTGACGTTGTTCTGTTAAATTGGTGTTGTACTTAATTTGTGTACTACTTGTTGGATTGGATATGTAGTGCAAATATAGGATTTCACCGTTTTGGTTATTAGTTAGAATTGGAAGTGTGTTGCTAGGTGATTTAGAAGTTGAATCTGTTTTTTTTTTTTATGGTCTTGGAGAATTCGAATCTGTCAATGTTAGAGAAATAAGATGTTGGATTTTAGGAACAGTAAAATTGGATTTTAAGTTTACATAATATTGCTAAAAAAAGGGGTGAGGAATATGAGTACCGTCCTATTTGATACTTGGGAATTTGAGTATATTGCTTCATTGATTTTTGTCATGAATAGAAATAGGAAGATCCGCTTTGTTGTTAATAGAGTTGATTTGGAAAATTGTATAACTTGTGGATTTAGAAATTGTTTAAACTTGGATGTTGGAATTTGAGTCAAGGTATTTCATTAAGCATGAAATTGGAATTGGTATAAATTGCTAAATAGTAAACTGCCTCTAAGTTTAGATTTCAACTGGCTTTCTGGCAAATGTTGAATTTATGGAACTATTAGGTCTGATGTATAGAGCAAATGTTGAGTAAATTATGTTAATTGGATTATGAGAAGCTTAAAGTGATTAATGGTAGTTATTTTTTTATTTGGAAAATGTGATTACATAGAGCGTATGCTAAGGCAAATTTTGGGGTCAAAATTTTATTAAGAAGAGAGAAATATAATACCCTGATTTTTTATAATGAAATTAAGTAAGGATAATTAAGAATTTCATTGGATGACTAGTTAGATGAAAAGTGGGAGATTATAGCAGTTAATTAGTATTTGGTGGATTATAGGATGATTTTATTATTGAAAATTTATTGAAGAATAATTAGAGTTATATTAAGTAATTATAGTGATTAAGTCGTAATTGGTGCATTAGTTGAGGATGGTTTAGAGTTTGATAAGTGAGAGTTTTTTTATTGAGGATTTAAGTATAGATCGTTGAGGAATTTAGTGAAGCAGTGGAGAAATTACAAAGGCAATACAATGCATTGGCGTAAATTGGGTTGGTCATGTGGGAGAGGTTGATCAAGTGATCAACCTGTTGTGCATGGAAAATATGTAGTGGCGTGTGGGAGCGGTTGATCAAGTGATCAACCTGTTGTGCATGGAAAATATACATTGGCGTGTGGGAGCGATTGATCATTTCATCAACCTGTGGGACAGGTGGATGAAATAATCAACCGATTGTACATGGAAAAAATGTTGAAGAAATAACGTGGGTCATTTTCATGGCTGTGATCAACCGCTCTCACTACATTTTTTTTTGAAATTAAGCGGTCGATCATTTGATCCACCGTCTTCACATTAATATCCAAAATTTCTGAGGGCAAAAGCTAAAAAGGAGGCAAAATAATATAATAAAGTAACATATTAAAGAAAAGGCGTTACATAATTAATTGAAAGTTTATTACTTTTATTTTGATTTGTTAATTTAATTCTTGTTCAAAATAACCACCAAAAGAATTTTTGTTTGTTAAAAGAAATTGAGATGATAAAAATTGTCACAACCCGGAGGGAAACCAGACAGAAACGTCGGGCCTAACGATCCAGTCATCGTAAAGAACCCGATCACTCAGTTCAAGGTTTGTTAAATTATTGCGGAAGACTTGTATAAATACCCAACTGCAACCCACTTGTGATGGGTCACAGTTCATACTGTGATTGCGAGAATAATTAATAATGCAAAAATAATAAACTTAAAAGTGTTCGACTGATACTGTGCATCTAATCCAGAAAATCCAACACCCAAGTTAAATATTTTCACAGTCATTCAAATTTAAAAGTTAAACAGTCATCCAATGTTACTCTTACCGATAAATAAATTTCAACTAAAGAACTGTGAAAAAATGGAGCAAGGTCTTCAATCAAAATCCGAGCAAGCCCAATTACTCTTCCCATTACCTGGAGTGGTGGGGGTCATGGGATGAGTGACTAGCTCAGTAGAAAATTTATACGAAATACTATGCATGTGTAAAATTGTTTTACTCTTTTCTTGAAAACCATGAGTTTTGAGTAATATGCACGTTTAGAAAAATGTCTGAAAATCCTTTTTATCTCAAGGAAATCCGGCCCAAAGGCCTCCAATGAGATCTAAGAAACAATAGTTGTATACATAGACAACTATAGGTTAAATACTCTTGTCATGTTTTACACCGAAATCGTGATCCGTGAAAAAGGAGGATCACTCAAGGACCCCTCCGAACAAATATACAGAAAAGTGGCCCTCAATACAAGCAACACCTCACGAGTTTGGAGGAAAAAAATGACGTCGGTCCGTAGACCCGACCCGTTACCAGGTTGTCTGAGAGCACGCTCCGCGAAGACACACCCGTAATATATATACACCCTAATTAGGTTTAGAGATTTGCAACTCAAAGAAACCTCATCTCCTTCCTAATCTCATATTTCATACAGCTCGGAAACAAAATATCTCCACGCAGCAGAAGATATATCGGAGATAGCCTCCCGATACTTTGATACCAAAAATCATCCAAAGTATCAGGAGGATTCATCACTCTCAAAACATGATATAATCATCATATAAAAACAAGAAATCTGATGCACGAAAGTAAACGTGTAAAACTTTTGTACATATATAGTATACAAAGTTAACGTGCTGTCAAACAGTCTCCGTCAGGTTTTTCATATGTGGTATTCCACAAAATACGATTTTATTTTGAAAACTATGTTATGCGATGCAAGCAACTAAAGTATAAAACCCCTACCTAGTTGGCAATCCTTCCTCGAATACGAAGGAACAACAACTATAGGTATCTGCTCGAAGTCCCCAAACTCGCCCAAGCCTACAAGATGCCGAACACGGGAATTTAAATCAAAAGCCCCAAGAAAATGAGTGAAAGGGTCCTATACCGGTTTGGAACCCAACCGGCATATACATGTATCTTCTAAGTATCCCGACAAAATTCCTAACTTTATCATTAAGCAAACTACCAGTTTATCGTCCAAACAACATCCAATCTTCAACATATTGTGCAACATTTAAACAGTTAACAATGTCACAAAATATCTCTCACCTTAGACAAGACCAACTCTTTCTTGAATAACAATACGGAACCTCAACCTATTTATTTTTGCAACAACACCAACATCCTCAACTTTTATCTTCAAAAACAATTACCAACTACAACTCTCGGTTATCAATTTTAAACAAAGAGCATGGAATAAGTATCCCTTACATCTCACAAATCCTCGGGAATATCTATCAAAACAACCACATAACAGAACCCTTATTCATCTGTTAAACCGTTGCAAAAACAAGCCAATATCATCAACATTTTCCCATCCAACCAGAATCAAATTTATCAGCGTTGAATCAGAAACCCAAAAATCAACTTAGAACCACAAAGCAGGAATTAATCACAGCCAACATATTTTCAATGGCAGTCACCAACATCTCTCGGGCAGAAATCAATCTAAAGAATAAAATCATTTCCAACAGCACACTATTTTTTACAATGGCTCTCAGGCATAACCAAACCAAAGGATCAAACTCAAACCCTCATAGCAACATTAATATGGAACTCACAGCATCAAAGGCAGTGACAAAATAGTGTGTAGAACAATACTAATCCAACAATCTCATTAGTGAAAACCAAACCAACAGAGAACCCAAACCAACTACAATCTCCAACAACAACAACATTCAAAGCAGAAATCGATGGCGAACAACAATCCAAAGATTTATCATCCAACTCAAAATCCAGAACAAAAATATGAATGGAAACAAAATCAATCCAAACCCGCGGCATTACTCACCCAATCGAAGGAACCGGCACGAAAAGCTCAGCTCGGCCCACTGTTCTCCGAACCGCCACGAAAAGCTCTCGATTGAGGCCTTCACCGTCACCAGAATTCCTTATACAGAGTTTCCGGTAGTGCTGTCCAATGGCCCGAAGCTTGGCCCTCGTCGGAAAGCCCGAAACGGAGCTTCGCAGAGGCTAGGAGCCCGAGCCCTGTCCGCTCGCAGCTCGCCGGCTTTTGCTCGGAATGCCGAGTCGTTCGTCGCCCTCAGTCGGCCTCTCGCAAATCATCGGCCCAATGAAAAGAGTGCATAGAAGGTTTACTCTCTTCTCTCTGTTTTTTCTCCATTCCTCAAGCTGTGGCGGCTGCTGCTTCACTCTCCTCAAATTCGCTTTTCTTCCTTTCTGGCATTTAACCTACCCTAACTCCCTTTTTTCTCATACTCTGCTGCGAAGCCTTCTATTTCTATTACTTCCTTTTTTAGTCTTTTTAATCCTTTTGTTTATATCCCTCTCAAATTGACTCGTTCCCACTGTTTTTCCTTTCTCTTCATTTCTCACCTGGTACCTGCTTCTCTTCTTCTTTCCCCTTCTCTATTTAGATTCCTTCTATTTTATTTGTATTTCAAATCATTTTGGTTATTTCTCTTATTTTAAATCTCTCCTCCTTTTTCTGTTTCGTTTATGATGCAGCCTTTGTCCCCCTTGTTTTTTTTTTTCCTTTCATTTTCATCTTTCTCTTTTATTTCAATTTTGCCCTTTTCCCCTTCATTTATTTTCTTCTTATTTATTTCACTTTCTCTTAATTTAACAAATGAATATAAATTTTCCAAATTCTGACTTCAATCTCGATTTATTCCGAATATCAACCAATGATGTTTACTACTTCAATTTAATTATCCAATTTCGTTTCTCAAATAGATTTTTTTGTTTGAAAATTTTCAATTCTACCGATTTGATTAATTGACCAAAATTTCACACGTAGTTCTTTCGCGACAATTTGAGTAAACTTTTCAACGTTATGCTCAAATTTTAATGCGAAAAAATTATACATAGAATTTATTCTCTTTAAAATTCTCAGGTTTTACAAAAATATTACTAATTTGAAATTTCTTGTGGATACGAACCTCTATTATTACTGTATTACTTCAAACGTTATGTGCACTTATGTCCTAAAATCACCAACAATTAAAAAAAGCACCACTAAATGGTTGACGGGCAAATCCTTTTGTCTTAGGGATGATATTGTGTTGTGCAAAAAGACAGTTAATTGTCAACGTTGTACATAAGAAATGATTTTTGTAGTTGTGAATGATAATTGATAGAAGGAAATTAACAAAATGACCACTAAACTATAGAATCAATAAAAAGTCAGTCACTAAACAATTTTCAATTAAAAATAAAACAATCAACTATGGGAAAGAATGGAGCAAATATCACGGTTAGATTTTTCGTTAAAAAACATTGTCTTTCCACTGCAGAATGTTATCTTTCCACTGCATAAGGTGAATATTTGAAATATGATTATGGAAAGATTACTTTCCTCAGAGGAAAGACGACGTTTTTCTAATCAAACTGTGAATTCTTCTAAATAATTTGAGGATATCGTTTTTGTACATTGTTTGAGCTTCAATGACTTCAAAATAAGTTCGCTGTTAACGTCGATGGTTTTGTAGTTTATTTTTCATAGTTTAGTGTTTTATTTGTTAGCGAAAATTGATTAGTGGTTGACTTGTCATTAATCATATAGTTGAGTAGTTATTTTGTTAATTTTCCTAATAGAATTGTAGCTTTAGAACATTAAATCAAGGAAATATGATTTAGAAAATAACTTTCTCATGGAGGCATTCTTCACAAATGGCCCTAGACAAATGGTTTGGAGATGCATCTCCATCATCATGACTCCTATGGCATTCATGAGAACATTGTGAACTTAAAAAATCTTAATAATTAACATCTGAAACTACTATCTCCAATAGTGGAAAGAAATTTATGGATTCATCACAAACCACCAAGTTTTGGAAAATAACTTATCATATTTACAAGATCTGGAATTACTTTCATGAATTGTGGAAGTTAAGTTTTGGATTTACAAAAAATACCTTGAACTATCAATCTTTGCAGTAAAAATACAAGTTGCATATTAGTTTGGCGCAATTGAGTATTAGATTAAATAAAATAAAATAAAATATTGTGATTACAAAATAAATTTTCACTGTGATGTCATGTATTGAACAGGGTAAAAAAAGGACAATTCTAATTAAAAAATGGGAAAATGACAAATTAACCATCATTCTTTACTGTTGGTGACAAACCAACCATCATCTTTTTTTTCTAACAAATTAACCACTGACGTATGGGAAAAAGACAAAGCCAATATCGCTGTCACGTTTGCCGTTAACAAGATAATGTGGAGCCGCGGCGGTTCGTAGACAAACCACTGCGGCTCCGTGGTTTTCCAAGAAAAAATGGCCAAATTTGGCCTGAACCGCCGCGGGGTCTCAAGAGACCGCCGCGATGTGATACCAAACCCGGCGGCCTCTTGAGACGCTACCGCGGTTTGCTGGCCTCGGCTTCGAATTGTATAAGTAGACAGTGAACTCCTCACGATATTCTCAGGCATTTTGTCAGCGATTAGCAAACCCTAGAGAATTCTGAGAGTTGAAGAGAATGGCATTTTGGCAAAATTGAAGAATTTTTTGAAAAGCAAATGGCATTTTTTAGTGTTGAAGAATTTGTTATTAACCATCAAGTTGAAGTGGGGCCCACAACCACATTTTTTTTCCAATACGAATGAGGTACGTGGAATTGGAAATGAAGCTGTAATTGTGTTGCATTCTATCTCAACAACTCTACACGATGAGGACATCCATTCATTATGTCAATCCACTGATGAAGACATTGACATGGCCGAGAGTAGGCCAAGACGCCCACCACAAGCACAATGCACATTCGCTGGTATGGGCCTTGGCAAAATGTACAATTCATTGAATAAAATTAGAGAAGAAATTGTCGATCATGCGTTGAAGATTGGGTATGGGATAAAATTTATCCACAGTGATGCTCATCGGTTGAGGGCTACCTGCTAGGAAGGATGCACGTTGTAATGTCCCAAAAGTAAAATTACCGTGTAATCTCTATATTACATTGTGATAAGATCATGTTATGCAATAATATGGTTTTGTTAATGTTAAAACTATATGGGTTGGTCTAGCAAGTGAAATTAAGTACAAAAAGTTAAAGAAAAACAAATAATTGGAGTTTGGGATGAGTTGGGATGACATTTGGCGTCCCAAACTCATGGCTGTCAAAGTGCGAACGCCTACGGACGCTACGGACGATAGCAGGGCCGTCCGCTTTGAATCTATACAAATTTGGGAACATTCGGACGCTTGTAGACGAGGATGGACAGCGTCCGAAATGAATCTGTCCAAATCCTGAACACATTCGGACGACTGCGGACGGGACGCGGACGACTACAGATGGGACGCGGACAACTTAACTACTTCCGAAAGGGCAAAATTGGCTGAAAAACCCATTTAAATTTGATGGTTATCTTCTTCATTTTTCCAATTTCTTTTTGATTACCTTGGCTGGAGACACGTCTTTGACGGTGTGGGGAGTTCTGCTTGGCTCTCGATGATTGGACCTCTTCCCCTTGGAATGGGAAGCAACTCCATGCAGCCCCTCCTTCTCCAGCACACACTTGTCTGCATTCTCTTTCTTCTTCTTTATTTATAAGGTGCAATAGAATCGTCGCTGGAGAATGTTTCTACAGGCTAAGTTTGGTGAGTATTCTGTGTACGTAGAATACGTGGTTACAACCTTGGAAGTGTTTTATTGAAAGTGTGTAGTACTACGTTGGAACTTGGATAAAGTGTTGCCGTGAAGAAGTGGTTCGAGCTTTGGGATTTTCAGCAAAATAGTAAGGTAAGAATTATGAATGATGTGTGGCCAATAGAGGCCTACATCATGGGATTTGTTTGAATTAATCAACTTCTTGTATGTTGGTTGGATTTTGCTATGATAAGTATGAAAACTTGAAAATTGAGCATGACTTGAGTTTGTTAACTGTAACTCTATTTTGGAACTGGAATGTCATACTCTGTCAAGAAAAGACACTAACTGTTAAATAGGTTATGGTCTCGATATGGGTTTTAAATAATTGAGTTCTCCATATGTAAGTTGTTAGAAATATGACAGCTATTATTTCTTAATGCTTGCAAAGAAGTGATGCTTCCTGCTATAATTTACTCTCTGTTTGTGTTGATTTTGTTCTGTATGTAACACAAATGGGGTAATTTGGTACGGAGCATATCTAGCTATGTGTTAATTGTCTGTCTTTTGCAATGGTTATGTTGTTAGTTAGAAGTTGGTTCTACTCAACGTTGAAAGCATGATAGTTATAGTTCTGGGTAAGCGTTGTGATGCAATTTCTTGTACTAATTGTGTTGTTCTTTTCAATTATATTATTTTCATACATGCATCATTTTAGGACTTATGAGCTTGTTCCATATTTGTATGTTATAATAAATCTATGTAAATAGGCGTGTGGGGATTCGGGAAAACAATGACATCCCATTGCAGTAGGTATTTACAATGAAATAATTTGAAAAAGGAAAGTTCATGAGAAAATAATTAGAGAGAAAATTTAGAAGAAAGTAGGTTAGTTACATGGGATACAGGTTCATTGTCTCCTGTTCTGAAATCCCCAACGTTCTCGTAACAAAAGAGTGAATACAGCATGGGGAAACCCTCGATGTCCGGTTCTCTCTCATGAACCTATGGTGTTTGTCATGTATGTCACTCCTGGTTTAATTACATTGTATGGTCATGCATAGCATTTCATTCTGATTCTTGCTGGGCTTTAGGCTCATTGTTTTTTCCCGTGATGTAGGTAATGTCTTTGCTGTTGATACTCAAGTCATGGAGGAGGTAGTCCAGGACGATGTTTTGGGTTATCAGCCACTTTGATCTGTTGGTTGTGGGTCATCATGGCTGTATTTCTGTACTTTGGGTTTTGAATATTGGTCTTTTGGTATAAGTAATAGTTAGACTATGTTTTGGGTTTGAAAACTGTACTCGAACTGTTTATAAACTTTTGTAAATAACTAAATGGATTTTGGAAACTGTTTTATATTTCGCTCAATTTACTCTGATGAGATGTTTTTAATGATATTAGTATGATATGAAAACGAAAAAAAATTTATGACAAATTTTGATAAATTAAATAAATAAATTGGAAACAATTTTGGGATTTTACACACGTGGTGGCTGCACGGCTCAAACATGCAAGGTGAAATGAAGTTTCAAATAAACTTCTACAACGACGTTCACAGTTGCTCTAGAAAGATAGAAAGCTGCCATGCCACTGCCAAATAGGTGGCAACGCATTACTTAGACAGATTTACAAGTCAGGCCGACTAGGACCTTTCTTCCATAATTGAGATAGTCAGGAAGGACTTCAACGTCAACATCACACCCAACCTTGCTAGAAGGGCAAGAAATGCTGCCAAAAAAATTAACAAAGGGGATGACAATGAGCAATACAAGCTCATATGGTCCTATGCCGAGGAGATTCGAAGGTCTAATCCTAGAAGCTTAGTGCACATTGACTTGGACATGAGTGCATTTAAATGGATGTACATGTGTTTGGTTGCATGCAAGATGGCTCTACTGAACTGTGGTAGACCAGTTATTTGTTTGGACGGTTGCCACTTGAAGGGAGCAACTCCAGCCCAGCTGCTCACTGCTGTCACCATCGACAGGAATGATGGAATGTATCCGATTGTTGTAGCAATGGTTGATGGAATTGTTGCTCGACGATCTAAACACCCCATCTGGCAATGGATGGACAATAATTTCTGACCGACAAAAGGTTCGGTTGATTGCTTTTGTCTTCTGTGTTTATGTTATGCATTTTGTACCAATGTCTGACTCATATTATGAACCTTTGCAGGGGCTAGTGCTAGCTATTTAAGAGGTAGCAGGGCAAGCGGACCATCGGTTTTGCATCCGACACCTGTATGACAATTTTCAAAAACAATTTAAAGGCATGTTGTTAAAGGATGCAATGTGAGCAGCATCTAGAGCCACAACAGTGAGGCAGTTTGAGAGAGAGATGGCGAAGAGAGAGAGATGTCGATTTGGATAGGCGTACTTGTACTTGTTACCAGTGGGAGTTGACCGGCATCCTGTGTGTCCATGCAGTCCTGTGCATTCACTTTATGAGAAGATCTCCTGAGGAATTTGTGCATGCGTGCTATCACCGGGAAACATACATGGCGATGTACTTCCGCTTTGCCCACCCCGTCAATGGACAAATCGAGTGGCCTCCTGTGATGAATCTTGATCCAATTATCCCATAGCCATTTAAAAGGCTTCCAAGAAGGCTGTGAAAATGTAAAATACGGGATGTGGACCAGGACCCAAGCCGGACAGTACTACCTAGAAGACATATGAACATGACTTGTGGCCGGTGTGGGGGTGTGGGGCACAATTCCAACATGTGCGAAGGTGGAGACGAGTCCAATGCAGGGGCCGGCAGAGGCGACAGAGGGAGAGGCAGAGCCAGAGGTAGAGGCAGAGTCAGTAGAGAAAGGTTAGAGGGCACATGTATGGGTTTCAGAGTTCCCGAGACAGCTCCTGAGACAATTCCTTCCATAGTCCCAGAGACAGTCCCAAAGAGAGTATCTGAGACAGTTCCCAACAGAGTTCCTGAGACACAGGTGAGCTCATTATCACATTTACGCTTTCAAGTGTTATTTGAACTATGCTAATTTCACTTGAAATGTGTTCTGCAGGAGGATGATGCGCATGGTCCACAAACACAAACATACACAAATGTGGACCTTAACCTTCCATGATACATTGCTTTGATAGATTAGGTTTTATATATATATGATTGTATTGTACGCTATAATTGTAAATATTGAATTGATAAATATAAATTGGTTTTATAAATTTGAATTAATAAATTTGAATTTGTTTCGTTTGATCAATTTGAATTGATATATTGGTTCCATACATTTGGTTGTGGAGGATGCATGGAAATTGATTACAGGTACCATGACAAGCCACTCCGGTTTGTGCAGCCCTGCCACGCTTGCTCACAAACTGTCGTGGCTTGCTGAAATTGTTGCACTAAATTCACCCAAGTTTTGACATGCCTCGGGGGCCGAGGCCTATTACTCGATCGCAAACAAGGTCCTTACTGTCACTTAGCCAAATTACTGATGATCTTGTTTCTTTTGCAGGTATTAACTTCGAGGATGATTCTATTTGGGATGTTGTCCCAACGGATAAGGAGCAACCTGTGCATGTCTTGACTTGGGACACACGTGATTGTTATGAGCTTCATCAGACGGGAATTTGTCTTCCCGGCATCCCAAACGTGTAACCTTTCAATTCTGCATATTTTTATTTATTTCTTATTTTTATTTTCATGGCAAACATTGAGCCTATTTTGTGAGGGTAAAGCATGGTTATAAGCTTTACTCATTCATGCATTTAGATTGTTGGTTAGGTTAGATGGTGATGATTGAGTTATGGGCTAAGTCCAATCCTTTTCAAGCCCAAGGAAAGAGCAAGCCCAAAGAAAACATCAAGGAGCTGCCACGTGTACGCCATGCATGTTCTTCCACCAGCTTTAATCTCGGCCATTCATTCCACATTCATCCAAGAGCCTGGATATTGCCACCCACATGCCTCATCTTGGCCGTCCATCATCTGCCTCATCTCGACCGTCGATCACCCCTACTCATCATCACCTAGGTTATAAATTTCCATGGTTAGATGCATTGAAAGACAACTTTTTACGAGATTAATATATTGCTATTTCCCTTCCTTGTGAGGAAATTCCGACTCCGTCGAGCGGCCGCCCTGGATCTTCGAATCCGAGACGAAGTAGAGGACTTCCTTGTTAGCAAGCTCATGGTGCTTGAGCTAACTCGTAAGTTTTCCCTTTTCAAACTTCCATTGGGAGTTTGAGCAAGGGAAAACCGAACCATTGCCCGCGATCGGTAGATTTTCTTCAAAAATCTAGAATTCGTGAACCTAACGTTAGATAGTTCCCGGATCCGATCAAAGGTCTACATCTCCTTCCCTGTCATTCTTCGTGGGTTACTAACACGTACTTCCTTTTGCAGGTCGTCTCGTGTCAAGTTTCTTCATACACTTGTCTTTAATTATGTACTTGATTCAGGTCATGTAGGATTTACTTTTCACGTATTTTCACCACAATTTATAAAAATTTTGCCAAAGTCTCCCTTGTTTCTTTACTCCCCCAAAGCTAATCTAATACATCCTACACAAAATCCCAAGCAGTTCCAGTATCATCCAAACATATATTTCATCCAGTATCATCCAAGCATATAATTCATCATTTCTACTATTCTTCTTTCATCCAACATATAATGTTTGAGCCAAACATATAATTCAACATACACATATTTTACAACAAAGGCAACTAAACATAAATTACAACGTAAATGTAAACAAATTACAACAAAGTGTACATAAACATAAATTCCTATGCCGCCTTCTTTTTTCTGGTCCGTTTCAGCCGCAAATCCTTGACCGCAAAAGACAATTGCGGGTCAAGGAATACGTTATCTGTTGTGTCGAACAATAGGTTGCAGCGTTGTACTCATGGAATTGTTCCTGATTAGTGCACTGTCACATCACCCTCATCCCCTCACTCGTCTCACTCGTATACCACAAGACATCGTATGGGCTAAAATGCAAAGGGAACAATTGCTGATAAAATACGCGAAAAGCAATATTATGAATTTACACAAAGGAAAATACATACTACTCTTTGTTAGTGGAAGCTACGATGATGGAGATTGCTTCCGGCATCAATTGCTAGTAAGCATATTGAGTGTGGAGGTCAACGTACGACATAAACATCCCCTGCTTTGGGTGTGTCTAGAATGTAAACAACGAATACGCTATATCAGTAAACATGAACGACAACCCAAAGAAGCGAGACGGTTACTTATGTGAATCCACCCTAATGTAAGTAGATGGTTTTCCTATTGAAATGTGAATACGTCTTCTTCGTTGACCGCATAGCACTGCATATAAGTTCAGATGAGTACTAAGATAAAATCTTATACACTAAGATACAAAGAAGGCTTCTCACTGTATCTGGCATCCCGACTTGCTCCGGGAAGATGATATCAGTGACGAAGTAATCATCGCCGATCAGCTTTCCCCCAAGAACTGCACATGTCTCCATGTTCTTCCAAGTATTTTGTGTAACATACTTCTTGAAGATGTCCATCAAATCCCGAGATAGCAACAAAAATGGCAAAACGCCGTTAGACTAACAAAGCATGAACATGAACGAACACACATATATAACTGAATGAAAGACGTACCACGCGCACAGTTTTAAGGGGTGGAGGCTCTCACTCATTGGTCTCCTACACCTCGGCAGGAATGGCTGGAGGAGCAGGTTGGTAGCTTACGACACCGATGCTGCAAATCAACAACATGTCATTACATCAAACACAAATTAAGTAAAGACTGGACTTTGCGTACAAAGTAAATAACTTACAGGTGGTATGTGGCTTCTGTTGCTTCAGAGGATGATGGAGAGGCTGCTGTAGGGGCTAATCAGCTCACACGTCTCTGAAGTGCTGCCACCAGCTCACAGTGCCTCTCTTCTACTCGCATATGTCTCCCTTCTGCTCGCAGATGCCTTTCTTCTGATCCCTCCTCCCCTCTTTGTATTTGGATCAGTTGCATTTGAAGGTGCTCTTCCATCATTTGCATTCTCGTAAACGCCATATTATGGAGCTCCTCCATCCTGCTCATCCAGGCGGACGTCTCCTCAAGCATCGAAGTAAAGTGAGATGTCTGAGGAGGGGGTTATTCTGCTGAGGGGGCTGAATGTTGAGGATCTGAGGGGGGTAGAGGTGTTGGCTGCTTCTTGGTCTTGCGGACCCATTCCCCTCCAACTTGGGTGATCCCCAATCCACTTTTAATTTGTTGTGCACATCAATGGTCGACTCTTCAATTCTCGGCTCTTTCTCTGAGATAGATACCCCATAGTGCTCAACGATGCTCTAGATGAGCTAGTTGTATGGCAGGTTCTTAGCTGGGTTGTTGAGCACCTCGTGAATGTGGCTCAGGATGATGTATCTAATGTCCACCGTTTTCCTAGTGAACACCTTCTCTAGCAAATAGAGATCCACGCAGCTATCATGGTCTCGATGCCCATCCCGAGGCAAAATTGTGTACTTTATGATTAGGTGGATCAATCAGGCTATGACATTCAGCTCCTTGCCCTTTGGCTTGTTGTACTCAGCAACCTTGGGATCGGTGAAACAATCTAAGCACCACTAGCCCTTCTCCTCGGTTGATGAATGGTGGATCCCGAGACACGTGATAATATTCTTTGCTTGGCCTGTCCAGTACACATCCAAGCATTATATTTAGATAGTTGGGAGTCAATCTCAACTCTTGTCCAAAAATGTATGTCTGCACCTCTAATGGCTAGGTGGACAGTTCCAAATTTGAGTAAAACATTCTAATAATCCTCTCATAGTAACTGCCCCTCATCCGACACAACCTGCCTAATCTAGTATCTTCAACCAATTTTTTAATTCTCATTTCTACCAAGGAGTCGAAATCTACTATTTTTGAAACAATAATTGCACGGTGTTGTATATCATCTTCATATCGTATTTTGGCATACACTGTAATAAATAGTTTGGACTAGAAACCTGGTGTAATGGGTTGGAACCGAACCAATGAGCCTCCGACTTCTTGTTGTTCAGGCTCGGGTTTAGGTTACCATTACGAGTGTGCAACGGTTTCTCCACCACCGGTGGTTTCTTCGTGTTGCACCGCCACAGTTTGGACAACTTCCACCACTGACTTCCCATGCTTGAATGCCAATTTCTTTGCTCGGGAATACATTGTGATCGAATATCTAACCTTGTTATTCGCCAAGAGTATTTTGTTGTTTGTTCGCGGTGAAAATGGCTCGCCGAGAGGATTTCGTTGTTTGTTTGCGGTGAAAATGGCTCTCCGAGAGGATTTCGTGATTTGTTCGTGGTGAAAATGACCAAGCCCTAGGACAGCAGCGGTTATGTATACCGCTGAGTTAAAAGACCAAGGCCAACACACCGCCGCGGTTTCTCAAGAGACCGCCACGATGTCTTGAGACGCCGCGGCGGCGTCTCAAGAGATCGCCGGGTTTGGTATCACACCGCGGCGGTCTCTTGAGACCCCGCGGCGGTTCAGACCGAATTTGGCCCTCTTTTCTTGGAAAACCAAACCGCCGGGGCTCCACGTCATCTTGTTAATGGTAAACGTGACAACGATGTTGGCTTTGTCTTTTTTCCATATGTCAGTGGTTAATTTGTTAGAAAAAAAAGGATGATGGTTGGTTTGTCACCAATAGCAAAGGATGATGGTTAATTTGTCATTTTTCCTTTAAAAAACACTACTTAAACAAGGGAACATAATGAAAATTATTGGATGTAAAAAAGAAACACACAATTGTAATTAAAAAAATATTTTAATATGGTGTCATTCTACAGTTAGATTTAAAGAAATAGTTGGGGTTGGGCTTAAAAGGGGCCTGAGAGGATCTTTGTGGTAGGTAATTTGATTAGCAATTAGAATAAAGTTGAAATTTTATTTTTATCTCTATTGACTTTTAACTCCACAAAAGTACAATTAATTCCATAGCAGGTTCATGTCAACGACCATTTCCACTGCATCATGATGCAACGGCTGTAGGACAATGTGCTTCTTTCATCTGTGAAACAATGAATCAAATACATTATAAAAATTCTGTTCAAAAGCGACATATACGGTCCACTTTCTCAAAGCTGGTGCCCAAATGTGCGGTGGCACTGGGCAGCAAATCTATAACGCCAATCAAGCTTTGATTGTGTTGGTTCAAAAGGTTGAAAGCAAACAATGGAACTGCAGACAAAGAATGGTGGATGGGAGGTGTGAGTAAATGAAGGTTGTCTAAAGAAGGTGAAAATGATGGGCCAGCTTTGCCGGTTAATAAAAAAGTAAATTTTATTTTCAGTCCATATACAATTATCATGCACCATAGTTAGATCCATAAAATGTGTTTTATCTATAAGCAGTTTGGTTTTTTCCATCTAAGTATCTCTACATGCAATAAATGAACTATGCAATCTTGATTTGTCTTTCTTGATTCCAAGGAAAATTCTCATTTTATTTTATGGCGGTGAGAAAATTAGAATTTATCAAGAAAATATAATCTGTCTTACCCGTTAAAAAGAGTTTTTATGTTATATTTATCATCTATATCTTAAATTAATATGTACCAGACTTTATATCACTAAACTTGATTTCGTAGTCAAAGCCTAACACCAGATGCAACGTGTTAACAAAGTATGTTAAGAGGGACATGTTAACAAACTATGCTAGGGCTCTTGCAAGATTTACGAGACCCAATTGAGTTGTACTCAAAGCCCAACACAAGATGAACCACCCAGCTAGAACATGTTCAATAAACTTGACCAAGTAATGATGGGTCTCGACCAGTGGCCCAGCATGGCCTTGCCCTACGCTGTAACTCTGCCCATCTCAATGGGGCCTAGAACTCTACAATTATGTGAGAGTAAGTTTCTAGTATAATAATACTATTCGTCACTGCTATCTTGTACTCATCTTAAAATCTATTATTCATTTACTAATTTAAATTTTTTCTAATGTGCCCTTCCCATAGGCCTACTATGAAAAATGATTTAAAATTTCAACGTTAAGGGCAGTAATTGGAGGTTCGTAGTAATATACTATATTTGAAGTGACATTTTCAAATAGAAATGTAAATATTCCATTATTCAAATATTGAAATAATTTGAAACATGAATGCTGTTATAATTATACTTTAATATTATAGTATGAAGTTATGTTTTTTATTCTTAATTTTAATATATAATAATTATTTTATTAATCAATAAACCATAAGTAAATATCATATTAGAGTATAAAATAAAACTGTGCACCTATTTATTATTACTCTTTTCCTATTACTTGGTATGTAGATACTTTTGAAACAAATGTGTGCCAAAGATTACACTCAAAGATTGGTAAGATAAGAATGGGGCCTAGCAGACATGCCAATAACATGAGCAAGAGAAACATGTCACATGTTCCATGTGGACTTCGTTTTTCTTTTGATTTTTTACTTTTCAAACAAATTTATTCAGTTTTGAGGAATTTAATTTATTAAGGGCCTAAATGGCTCTTCCAAATCGCAAATGTCTCGAGATTAACAATTATGCATTAAGTATACATCTTACAAAAAAATTGAGTCGTCCAAATGTTCATATTTCATTTACCTTCTACTAATTCACTAAATCAATAGTTTTTCTCATTGGCTCCAGCAATCTTGTGATATTATAGTTCAAAAGTTGGCACCATCCTTATTTTAAACCATTACCTAATGTGAGATTTGTTTCCTTGACTTATTTCACGCAATGTTGAGATGAACTACTTACTTTGAATGGTATAGGAAAACTAAGATTGATAACTTAATTTATAGATTTATAGCCAGTTTCCTTAATACATTTATCGAGCCTTGATAACCGTGACAAAGTTTGTTGCCAGTGAATAACGCCATTGATACTCATGAATCTATCTATGAATTATTTAGAATTAAATATAAAAGACGAATGAAAATGGAAAAACTACAAGAAAATTAAGGATAAATGACAACCATATGGACGTATATAAGATAGGAAGAAATGAACCATATCGAAGTATATAAGATAGGAAGAAATGAACGGTGAAGACGGGAATTATGTTGTGTACATTTGATTTTATATTTCAATTATGATTACATGTTCTTAGTTAATATTTATTATAGATAATAAATTGGAAAAATGACAAATCAACCATCATCCTTTATTATTAGTGACAAACCAACTATCATCCTTTTTGTGCTAACAACTTAATCACTGAACTTTAAAAAATTGCTGCTACGAATATCACCGTTAACTTTTTGAAAATCACGTTAACTTTCTCAAAATCACAGTATAAAAGAACAAATACACATGTAAAAAAAATGGAAGAACTCGTTATTTTAAAATAAATTTTCAGTAGAAAATAGTTAATATTTATGGAGAATGTATTTAGAAGATTTTGAATTTTGTAAAAGAATAAATTTAGAAGATTTCGTGTTTTATAATTTAGAATATTTTGTAAAAGAATGTTAATGTTTGTAGTTTTCAGATGATTTACAATTGTTTTACAGTTCATGGGAGAATCACAGTTTGTCTGAGTTTTTGTACGAAGAAGAAGAAGACAATGAATTTTTTCCATTTGCAGACGAACCGCGGCAATTTGTCATAAGACCGCTGTGGTTTGTCATGAGACTGCTGCGGTTTGTCCTGAAACAGCTGTGGTTCGTCGTCAAGACGCAGCGGTCTCATGACAAACAGCAGCGGTCTCATGACAACTGCTGCAGTGTTAGAATTGGTCTGCACTGCAGTTCGTAGAGTCTTTTGACCTTTTCAACTTCAAAAGACCATAACTTTGGTTACAAGTATCAGAATTGGCTCCATGAGATATCAAATCGAAGCTCTCTCAAAGATCTACAACTTTTCAGAAGGCTTGCCCTGCGACCCATATTTTTTAGGGCAAAATTGCGCTTTTAAGCCATCAAATTTGCGATCAAAGATTTTAGACAAACCCCGAGTCATGAGACCACGACGGTTTAAAGACAAACTGCGGCTGTCTCACGACAAACCACGACGATCTCATGACAAACAGTGGCGATTTCATGACAATTGCTGCAGTTCTGCTTCAAATCGCAGTGGTTTCACGACAAACCATGTCGGTTCGTCGTCAAACCATTGTATTTTGTTATCAAAGCACTAACGGCAAACGTAACAACGATGGTAGTGGCGTCAATTTTCTGTAGTTCAGTGGTTAATTTGTTAGAAAAAAAATGATGATTGTTGATTTGTGAAAAATAGTAAAGAATGATGATTGGTCTGTCATTTTTCCTAATAAATAATTATAATAAAGATATGCCTCATTAAAAGAGGAAATGAACCCATAACTTATTTCAATAAATAAAAAGACAAAGAAAATAGTTATAATTGTTTCCAAAAGGAAATAAAGATCTCAAGAAAATAAAATGAAGAATAAAAGTAAATGAAAGTTTTCTTCCCTTTGGCTCTTGATACGTATATACATGATCAAAACAACCATTTATCTCTGTATTAGCTAAGATTTTAGATGTACTCTAAAATTCCACCTATTTTGTTTTTTGATATTGTAACACTTGAGAAATTTGATATACTATTACATATAAAGTAATATTTCACTACGATATTTAAGATTCGAAAAGCGGTTCATTGTTATTAATTTAGATAAAGCTGGAATTGTTATTTAGATAGATAAATGAAGTAAAATCCTAATATTTCATAAGTGAAGTTTTGTAGTTTTGATGTGTTGCGAGTGTCCAGAATTAAGTACGGACATCCAAGATTGGAAACTTTTAGGGTGGAGATGACCTAGAGAATATAGTGCGATCGTTTGGACTTTTATTAGCTCTCGGGGAAAATTGTTGGCACAGGTTTTTGTAAAAACGCGGGTATCTACCGATAAGTGTGGGTATCTAGATGAGATTCAAGAAATAAGATTTGCTCTTGGATTGGTTTACAGTCAGTCGAATGAATTTAATTATGTTTTTGATAAATTTTGTGGGGACTCAGGATTCTGTTGATTTGGGCAGGGATTAAATTAGTAGCAAGTACTCAGTTGGTTGAGTTTAAGTCTCAGTTTCTATCAGTTAAACATTTTGAAGTTTCTATGCTACTGGTTTTTCTTCGGTTCTCTGTCTCATCTATTGTTCATAGATAATTGTTGAGGACTAAATTTATTCGTTGATTAAGTTGTTGTTTAGTTACTGTGATTTTGTTTTGGAAAATTGAACTAAGGATATAGTGCCCTGTTAGTGTTGATAGATTAACTCTTAGGTGATTGGGTTATTCTCTGTTAAATTAGATTGGGATACTCTATCCTTGTTACTGTTTAATAGTCTGTTGACTTGGAGTGTCTCTCTTTAGTTAAGGCTAGAGGATTGATATTGAGGACTTAGGTTGAAAATTTTCTATTTTATTTTCTCGTTCCTTGTTTGGATACCTCTGAATTTGGTTTACTTGCTATTTGTTAAAAACCCCCGAGAGGTTGTGTCTTGAAGTTAGAGGGTTCTAAAGTGGGTCTTAGATGAGCCAATTTGCAATGATAAGTATGTCGATGAACATTAAGCTTAATCTAGTGTATAGGTTGTATTCCTAGATTTGGGTTCCGGTTTGGGATTCATGGTTGTTCTTAGAAATCGTCTTGGGTGTTAGTCTTGTTTAAGACTTGTATGTTATCCCCTATATGTTTGTTGGAATGTTGACATTGGCCTTGTTATAGGTTCTAGAGGTATTAGATAATTTGACTTTTAGCTTATGACAGTGCGTGGAGCGGGTTTGTTGGTAAGCGTGTCGTGGTCGTCATCAAGGTAGGGATCTTTATACTTTCTGCACTGCATTGCATCATGGTTTTCAAAACTGCTATTTTGTGGACTACCACGGTTGAAAACCCGTCAAGGACTGTTCGACAACATGTCAGTTTTTACATATACGTATATTTTCTCACATTTACATTTTATGTACATGGTTTACTGGTGATATTTGCATATATATATATATATATATATATATATATATATATATATATGTATATATTGATGATGTGATTTCTGTGCACGTGTTTGGGAGATGAATCCTCTTGATGCTTTAGGCACCTTCACACTAAAGCATCACGAGGCTATCTCGTCAACCTTCGATTGCGAGAAGGTTTGACATTGATTACGTACATTGAGAGGATAATTTCTCTTGATGCTTTAGGCACTCTAGCGCTAAAACATCACGAGGCTATCCCCAAAATCTTCTATTTCGAGAAGATTGGATATGTATGTTGGGAGGATGAATCTTCTTGATGCTTTAAACACTCTAGCACTAAAACATCATGAGGCTATCCCCGTGCAATCTTTTGTTGCGTGAAGATTGGTCGTTTATGTGCAAAATGACGATGGGCGCATTCATGACATGTCCTTAGGTTGCAAGGCCTAGAAGTGGAAAAAAGGATGGGGCATTGGTGACTTGTCCTCAGGTTGCAAGTCCTGAAAGTTGGAAATAAGATAAAAGGGTGATGACGCCACCTTGGGTTGAAAGCCCCTAAACCTGGCCAAGGTATTTGTCACACGGAGTTGGCAGGGTTGTCAGTCGCGAAGATTACCCTATCATAGTACCGTTCTATTTTGCAGGTTGGCTAGACAGCTTAAGCTTGTTGGACGGCTTAAGCTTGCTCGTCGGCAACCCTCGTGAATTTGGGACACCGAGATATCCTAGTGAGAAGCGGTCTATCGTGGGTAACCTCATTCGTTATTACGATTGTACGAGTTGTGTAGTCATTGAATGGTTTGCCAGCAACTCGGATGACATGCTGGATCTTCGAATCACCATCATTGGAATTCTTTCCTGCCTCATGATGTGTTACTATTGGTGGATAGCCACCTTTCTATGACCTATGTTGGGCGGTTACATGAGTAGTGTTGTCGTAGACTGGTTCGCCGGCAACTCAGGTAATGCGTTGGATCTTCGGATCGTATCGGTGATGGCTACAAACCGTTGGCACATCCGAGAGATCATATCACCGAGTGACAAATGGATCCTTGAGTGACCATCCCTTTTCACTGATGACGTTTTCATACGGGAAATGATGTTGGCATATTTTGCGATTATAGCTGTCTATGTATACAGTGAGTTTTAATAAAGCCACATTGAGGGCCATGAGTCAGATTTATAAAATGATAAAGAAATTTTAAAAGTTTAAAATCTATGTACGGTAAATGAGAAGTATGA
>CM039473.1:14944183-14968433 GCA_022433065.1 Begonia loranthoides
TTTTGACCAATTGACCAAAATTGCATACGTGGCCGCTACACGACAATTCGGTCAACTTCAACGCCATGGCCGATTTTCAACGCGAAAAATTTACACGTGGAATTTCTTATTTAAAAATTTCACGGCTTTTACAAACACTCACTGAGCTTCTAGGATTAGACCGCCAAATCTCCTTGACATAAGAGTATATGAGCTTGTGCTCATTTTCATCCCCTTCGTTAACTTTTTTGTCCGCATTTCTTGCCCTTCTAGCAAGGCTGGATGTGATGTTGACATTAAAGTCCTTCATGACTATCTCAATTATGGAAGAAATGTCTCAGTCGGCCTGACTTTTAAATCTATCCAAGTAATGCATTGCTACCCATTGATAGAGGCATGACAACTTTTTATCTTTCTCGAGCAAGAACGTCGTTGTAGTACTTTATTTGAAACGTCATTTCACCTTGCATTTTTTAGGTGTGCATCAGCCACGTGCATCCTTCTTGGCAGGCAGCCCTCAACCGATGAGCGTCATTGTGAGTGAATTTTATCCCGTACCCATTCTTCAATGCATGCTCGACAATTTCTTCTCTAATTTTATTCAATGAACTATACTTCTTGCCAAGACCCATACTAGCAAACGTGCATGTTGCTTGCGGTGGGAGTCTAGGCCTACTCTCGGTCATGTCCATGTCCATGTCTTTGTCACTGTTGGATTCACATAATGAACGGAGCTCCTCCTGGTCCTCCTTGTCTAGCATTGTCGAGACGAAATGCAACACTATAGCAGCTTCGTCTCCAATTGCACGTACCTCATTGGCAAAAAATGGGACGTGGGCCCCACTTTAACTTGATAGTTAATAACAGATTCCTCACACAATTCGAGATTCATTTGGTGTTCAACAAATGCTTCAACTTCGCCCAGATGCGATTCGCTTCAATTCTCAGAAATCTTTAGGGTTCGCTAGTCACTGACAAAATCTCTGAGAAAATCACGAGGAGTGTACAGTGAATCTGTACAAGGCAGACAAGGCACGATGAAGCGCGACAGATCAGTATTAAACCGCAACGGTTAAAAGTAAACCTGTGGCGGCTTAGTATTAAACCATCGTGGTTTATTGTACTTGCGATGAGTCGTTTATGAACTGAGCGAGCTATCAATATTATAAGGTTATTTTTGTTAAATACGTTGAGCCGTGGTAGATTATTAGGCGAGCCGCCGCAACTGGTCGACTAGTGTTTAATGGCAAACGTGACAGCAATATTAGCGGTAACTTTTTTTTATAGTTCAATAGTTATTTTGTTAATGAAAAAAATTTAGTGATTGACTTCTCATTAATTATAAAGTAAGATGATTGGTTTGTCATTTTACCTTAGGGAAAATGACAAATCAACCATCGTGGTTTTAGGTCAATGACAAGTCAACCACTGTGGTTTAAGTCTTAACAAGTTAACCACTAATGTATGAGAAAATGACAAATTTAACATCGCAGTAACGTTCGCCGGACACCGCAGCGATGTCATGTGTTGCGAAGGAAAACACAAAGTTTTGTCTGGACGCCGCAGGGGTGTCGTGAGGACGCCCCTGTGGTGTCCCGGGACACCCCTGCGGTGTCCTCACGACACCCCTACGGTCTCCTTCAAAATCAATGTTTTTATTAGATTTTCGACCTCTTCAACTTCAAATGACCATAACTTTCGCTACGAGTGTCGGAATTGGACGCAAAAGGTATCAAATCGAAGCTCTATCAGGGATCTACATTTATGATGTGGTTTACCTCATGACCCCCCTGTTTCGACCCCTAAATCCATCGTCTAAGCCCTCAAATCTGTAATTTAACATGTTTAACCCTAAACTATGTAAGATGCTGCGGCGGCCTCCTGGGACACCGCGGCGACGTCCCGGGAAACTCCTGCGGCATCCCTACTACGTTATAACGGCAAACGTAAATGCGATGATTGATTTGTTATTTACACATATGTTAATAGTTAACTTATTAAAATCTATACTATAATAGTTTATTTGTCATTAATTTAAAATGATTTGGACCTTATTTATATTTTGTTCGTTTTTAATTATACCCCTCCATTAGAATCCTCTCACGAACGACTGCTTGCTCAGTCTCTCAACCCTATAATCTCTGTCTCTCTCTCTCTCTCTCTTCTTTTTTCTCAGGCTTCGTCTTTAACATTTCTCCCTCTTAATTCTTGTTATTTCCCCTTGCGTTGATCGGAATATTGAAGGTCGTCAACGATTTTAGCACCTCGAAACCATGTACGGCTCGAGAGGGTAAGCTTATTGTGATTTTGCGCCATTTTGTTCCTAATTTGCTTCTCTTAAGCGATTATTTTATGCTCTATCCCGTGTTTTTCTAGTTCTATTTATGCGTTTCTTCATTTGATTTGTTTGACGCTTATTGATAAAATGAATTACGAAATAATATCTTGGGTAGGGCTCTATTAGATTTTGAAATGGTCTCTGCTATCGATTAAGTTACATCTACGGGCTAACAATTCGAATAGTCGATCTGTGGCTGACCTTTCGTAAAATTATTGGAGTTTCCTTTATTGCTTTCAAGCTACTGTGATGATTGCAGTGATTATCCAAATCAAAACCGACCAAAAAGAAATGCTAACAGTGAAGAAAAATGTGAGGAGATGGGAAGCTGAACTGAGATTCAATCATATTTGTTGAATAAAATGCAGAAAGTGCACAGAGGTTCTAGAAGGGAGGGTGGAGGCTGGGATACTTTGACTGGATCAAATGATTACAAAAGTTATGTTCCCCCCTCTTTGCTCTGTGCTACTTAACGGAGAAAAAGAAAAATTCAGATAGAAACTAAAAAATAATGAAGAAAATTTATATTGCTAATCAAAATGACATTGTCCCGATGAGCATCAAAATCTATTATAGAGCATGGAAATCAACTAAGAATCTTAGATCTACCCAAGTTTTAGCAACGATGTTTTGACTCGAAAAATCCTAGTAAACAAAACAATAACAATTATTCATCAACAACAACCCCTTCTCTTTCCCCCTTCTTCCAATTTATAGCCCAATTTCTCACTCTTCATACACAATTCACTCCCAAACAAACTTGCCACCTCAATAATTATTTTTTCTGAAACTACCCTTTTATTCAATTCTCAGCAACTCTCTCCTTTCGAAATCAACCTTGTCCTCAAGGGTTGTGAGCAGGAAATCCACCTTGAGGATCACCCTGCTCTGTCTCACATATTTATTTATTCAATCTAATCGAACAACATAAATATCATTCACTTGTGTCATGGAAAACAAGAATAATGTTGGAGCAACATCGCTCTCTCTTTTAGAATCCTTATATTTAGCTTCAGGTTTTTCCTCTTCTGTTGCACCTCTATAGGCTTCCAACTCAAGCATTTTAAAAACCTTCTCCCAACACCTTGTGACCCTTTCCCCTTACACCTAAAACCTGCATTAAGCACCTTTGGTTGTTGCTTTTTTTATTAAGTCTTGCTTTGCCCATTGGAGACTTGGGTCTAGTTAATTGAATCCATAGGAGTGATCCAACAAAATTGTCCAGCCTTCTTTGACCACTTGCTCCTTCTCCAACAAACACAAAGAGCTCAACTCGTGGAGTGTTACCCCGACCTACTCAAGGCACTTCCTCGAGAAGTAAACCACAAATTTTGCAACCTAGTCTGATTCCTTCTCCATAGTACAAATCCCAAATGTCCACGTCTGGCCTGCCAAATCAATTTCAGGCATATTGGGGAAGTAACTGTTGACCATGACGATGGCCATCGAGTTTCCACATTTCAACCTATTATGCCACCTTGTCTTGCAGCGATGACATCATCTCGGCAGGGAAAGACTTTATTTATGCTTGGTCTTGCACCCATCTTAGTGCGTCTTTGTTCTACGAAGCCCCATCAACACAACAAATCTCTACATGTTCGGAGAGATGGGAGCTCTTCTCTCTGCACAATGCAGAAGGAAGCTAAAGACCTTTGACTCTAGAGTTAGAGCCAACTGTAGCTACTCCCTTTCCCTTGTTGATCCATAGCTGGCCTTGAAAATCATCCGAACACCATTTGAAAAGGCCACAAAATTGTCAAACTTTGCCAGACAAGGTCGTTTGCTCAACGCGGTGTCGGTTCTTCTTGGTCATACCATGAAAATGGATCTCCACTAGCTGCTTGAAATTTGCAGTTGCTTTCACCCTTGCAAAGGGGTTGCTCATCATCTCTCTCCTCACCCTGCAGAGCCACCACTTTTCTGCTCTTGGAGGCAAAGGAACTCTAGTCATGGGTTGTCGAACAATGACCTTCTCCCACGTCTCCACTGCATCTTGATAGATTGACTGATCCGATTTGGCCATCCTCTATGCTTCTTTCTCTTTGTTGCCCATCTCTTCGAATGATAGATTCTTCTCACACTAGAGCTCTTTTCACCGTCGAGGACAGGCAGGTTGGATTCAAGTTTTCCCTTCCCTCTGTCACTGAGCTAACGTGTTTTCCTATTTTCAGCCCTTAAGAAACTCATTTCCGCAAGCAATTTTGGCAAAATGGAAAGCTAGTTTCTCAACATTGCAAGTTGTTCTATCATCTTTGTCTCTGCTCATCCCTTGCACACTTTCCCCATCCTTTCTAGTCGAGAATTGTTAGGGCTCTGATACCATTGATGAATAGCATAATCAGTTACTGCAAATTTAATGAGAATAGAATCAACAAAGAACTTTAAATCTACGTACAAGTCTTAGCAACAATGCTTGAACTTAGAAAACACTAGTAAACTACACAATAACAATACATTGATCAACGTCCCCTTCTTCATAACCCCCCTTCTCACTCTTCACACACAATTCACTCCTTAACAAACTTGCCCACTCAATAATTTCTATATCTGAAACTATCCTCGTCGTTCACTTCTCAACACGTTCTTGCAACTACTTTTTTAAAAAGAAAACAGTCCACCTAATTCTCTCCTTGACTCCTATCATTCCCCAGAGTTTTTGCTTTTAGCCCCACTGAGCCTAACAGCTACCTATGTTTTAATAAATGCATCATTTGTGAAGGAAAACTTTTGATTCTTCAGATTTGTTTGTAAACACTTTGGAGTCTACAAATTATAGTGAAAACAAAAATCATTGAATTTCTGTTCAAAACAGTTAACTATTTTAGATGTTATTAGGTTTTGATCATATAAAGTGCATAGACAACAGAGAATGTTCTAGATGTTTCTAATGTGTATGTTATATGTGATCAGTGAGTGTGTTGCTTGTTGAAAATTTGAAGTTATTCATTTGTTGATCTAGTTTGTGTCGCTGTTGCTCCATTTTGCTAATCACATGTTTACAAATATATTCCATTCAGATAAGACTATTAGTTCTTAATTTTCAAGAACTAGCCCTTATGGATTTTTTATTTGGTCTATCTTGTTTGATATATGTTCTGGTACATTAGTGTGTGATTTATTTCAAGATGCCTTTTGATTCTTAGAAAATTTGGGCAACATTCTAGAGTAAAGCTCCTTTGATATCTTAGACCATAATTTTTCTATTTGGGGTGCGATAGTTGTTTACAAGAGATGATAAGCATATAAATTTTAAAAAGTTAAACGTTGGAGGAATAACTTTAGGTGGCAGGGAGTGTGGGTTGGGTTTGGTTTATTAACTGGTTGAGTGGGGGTTTTTTTTCTTCTTTTTTGGGTATGGTTATGAAGGGCAATGTTGGGAAGCGGGGGGTTTTCGGATGGCTACGAGGTCGGCTCAAAGAGACAAAGAATGATGGAATCAAATCCCTACTTCGCAGTGAGTGGCAGTGCAACAGGTTTTCATCCATATGGCTACGGTGGCAATTTTCAACCTCCTACCTTTCCTGTCGTACGTCTCAGGGGACTCCCATTTAATTGCACTGATATCGACATTTTCAAGTTCTTTGCTGGACTGGACGTTGTGGATGTGCTGCTGGTTAACAAGAATGGGCGCTTTGCTGGAGAGGCCTTTGTGGTCTTTGCTGGATCTGTGCAGGTTGAGTTTGCTTTGCAGAGAGATCGGCAAAACATGGGCCGTAGATACATTGAAGTTTTCAGATGCAAGAGGCAGGATTATTACAATGCTGTAGCAGCCGAGGTAAACTATGAAGGTATTTATGATAATGACTACCATGGAAGCCCTCCTCCAACTCGATCTATGAGGTTCAGCGATAAAGATCAAATGGAATACACTGAGATATTGAAGATGAGAGGTCTTCCCTTCTCCGTGACAAAATCTCAAATTTTAGATTTTTTTGGGGAATTCAAGCCTATAGAAGACAAAATACACATTGCGTGCCGGCCTGATGGGAAAGCGACTGGTGAGGCCTATGTTGAGTTTGCTTCTAAAGAGGAGGCTAAGAGGGCAATGTGCAGGGACAAGATGACCATTGGGTCAAGGTATGTGGAGTTGTTTCCTTCAACACCAGATGAAGCTAGACGATCCGAATCCAGATCAAGGCAATAGCTGGGCAGTAGAATCCATGGGAGTGAGTGCTCATTTCTGTTCTGGCTTATTTTTGCCATGTACCCTTTTTCAATCTGTTGATAAAATTTAAGGTGGTGGGATTTTATGCTGCTTAGTGTGACAGTCCATAAAGTTACAGTAACTATTGTCATTTGAGATCATGAATTTCAATCATAGCATGTCTGAAATTGCGGGCTTTTTGTTTTTCAATTATAACTCTACGGAGAGACAAATATTTGGTTGTTAAAGGATAAAATGTGGTTGAATGGTGGCGGTTCAAGATGCTGGCAAGGGAGAAGCCGATTCCACTCTGGAAATTCCTCTGCACAGAAAACACAAAAATGTGATTTTATTTCAGGGCCACGCCAAGAGCAAGGACTAAATGCTAAGTTTAATGGGTTATTTATTTGAAAAATTATAAAAACTTACTTGTTTTTCATCATTAAATTTAAAGTCCAAGATACAATTTAATTAATTTGGTAATGCTAGACTAGTATAAATGTATATATTGATGTCACATAATAACATAAAAAGTATCATGAAGTAAAATATTTTGAATTCCTTGGAGGACTTCAAAATCACATCGACTAAATCAGATTGCATTAGATTTCTGGTTTTCTTCGTCCGTATAATTTGTCTGCGTTGAAGCAGAAAACAGAGAGTAAAATTGGATTTCTGCGGGGTTTTCACCTTTCCTTTGAGGCATCTATTTCCCTAATTGAATGCAACAAAAGCACTGAAAAGTATATAAAGTGGGGCATGATCAGTGTGATCCGGTTTTAGAATTGGATCCGGTTTGATTCCATAAAAAAAAAATAGGGAAAATAACACTGCAGACCCTATAGTTCGCGATCAATGACAAGTCAAACCCTGGAGATTATTTTTTAACAACTAAAACCCTGAACTATAGAAAAATCTCGCCGGCAACCTCGCAGTCACGATTTCTGTCCAGGACCGTCGAGGTTAACGCCCCCGTTTGTACTTTGTCAAGCAACGTCGAACGGAGTCAAAGGACGTCAAGCTTTGTCCTTCCCTGCGGTTCGAAGAAGATGAACGATGGCGGACGATGGCAGAGATGAAGCTGGAATCGTCCAAAGGCGACAAACGGACGACATTCGCTGGCCGTTGGATCGAGCGAGGGACGTCCCTCATCTGGATCGACGGCCAGGATTGAATCTGGCGTCTCTGCCAGAGGCAAAGACGGACGAGATATCCTTAGCCGTTGGATCGAGGGAGGGACGTCAATCGTTTGGATCGACGGCCAGGATTGAATCTGGCATAGTGGGTCACGTGCGGGGCACACGCGATCTTAAAACAACAGAATTCCCCCCATTATGACGGACGTCCATTGGAAGGGCACGGACGGTCGTCGTTCAATACCACGTTGTTTTAGTCGAAATGTACGCATCTAGCCTCTAGACGGCATCGTCGAGACCACGACGGACGTCCGTCCTAAGATGATGGGCGCCCGTCCCTCTTGGAGTTCATACTAAAACCTTAACAGAGTCGAACACAAAAAGTTCGTCCATTGCCATAAATATTCGAGAGAGAGATTTTGTCTTCCCCTTACCAACTCTCTCAACGTAATCGAACGAACAAGAGTGTTTCACATCACATGGAGTCCTCAAGGTGTGCTTCTTCATCATCCATGTTTGAAGAATCCATTGACTGTGGAATGGAGGTGGATCCTAATTTTATTTCGGCAGTAGAGACCAATGAGAATCGGTGGTTCTATCACAAAGCCAGTATAGAATTGCGTTCAATCTCGGGATTCCTGGAATCGGAGCTTCGTTCGATATGTGACTCAGAGGATGATGATTGGGCACAGAGTATGCATCCCCAAATTAAATGTTCGTCCTCGGAGCTCTGTCTGGGTAAGAAGTATAGTGCGTTGAAGGATATTAGAGATGAAGTGGTTAATTATGCTTTGAAAAATGGGCACGGGATCAGGTTTGTTAAAAGCAAACGAAATCGGATAACTGCTGTGTGCAAGGATGGATGCAGTTGGCAGCTTCATGCTTCAAAAATGAAAGGTGAGCTGACCTTTCAAATTAAGAGCTATAATGAGGAGCACACATGTGCACGACAAATGGAAAGCCGACACGTTTCCTACAAATGGGTGACAAACCAATATTTGGATAGATTCAAAAGTCAATCCGCGTGAGACCTTGCTTCCATAATTGAGACTATAAGGAAGGACTTTAATGTCAATATTACTCCGAGTCTTGCTAGAAGGGCAAAGAATTTAGCACAGACTTTAAACAAAGGGGATGGTGACGAACAGTATAAGCTACTTTGGTCCTACGCAGAAGAGATTCGAAGATCCAATCCAAGTAGCACACTGTTGTTGGTTGTAGATTTTCTAGATTTGACGGCCCGTCCAAGTCCAATATTTAAAAGAATGTACATGTGTTTGGATGTGTGCAAGAGAGGTCTGAAGGAGTTTGGTAGACCCGTTATTTGTCTCGATGGCTGTCACTTGAAGGGGTCGTGCCCAGGCCAATTGCTCACAGCTGTCAGCATTGATGCTAATGATGAGATTTATCTAGTTGCTGTGACACTTGTTGAATCAGAATGCAGAGACTCCTGGACCTAGTTTTTGTGTTGCTTGCTGATGGACTTAGACAGTGACATAGGCAGAGGGTGGACACTCATTTTCGACCGACAGAAGGGGTTGGTGCCTGTAATTGAACAATATGCACCAGCAGCTGAGCATCGATTCTGCCTAAGACATTTGTATGCCAATTTCAAAAAACAATTTCCAGGAATACAATACAAGATATCATGTGAAAGGCAGCAAAGGCCACAACTTCATCGAACTTTCAAAAAGAGATGGGTAAACTACTTGCGCTCGACCAGACAGCCCATACATATATGCAGAAAATTAACCCAAAGTGTTGGTCAAAACATGCTTTCAGTCCTGTCCCAAAGTGCGACATGGGCCTTAATAATTTGAGCGAGTGCTACAATGCCTGCCTCCTGCCAACACGGGACAAACTGGTCCTCACTATGTTCGAGATGATTAAAACGGGCATAATGACTAGGATCGTTAAAAAACATAACCAGATGGCCAAATCAATAGATCTTTTGTGTCCTAAGACCACAAAGACGCTTGCCAATCTGCAACATGCTGCTCAGAATTAGTGTCCAACACCTGCAGGTTGAATCGGTTTGAGGTCAGTGACGGTAACGAACGGTACGCAGTAGATCTGGACACGCGTACCTGTAATTGTTACCGGTGGGAGCTGACTAGAATCCCATGCGTGCATGCCATCCCTTGCATCAATTTTATGCGGACTTCAGCGAAGGATTATGTGCATGCATGGTACCATTGGGACACATTTATGAAGATGTATTCCTATTTTACCCGACCTGTCAGTGGCTACCACATGTGGCCTGCAACGAACCAGTCTTCAATTTTGCCGCCACCAGTTAAGAGACTCCCATGTCGGCCTCGAAAACGAAGAGTGCGAGATGCAGAAGAGCCCCGTAGCCGCACGGTACTCAGCAGGAGACATGTCCCCATGACATGTAGTCGTTGTCACGGTGTAGGCCACAATGTCCGTTCTTGTCAAGACGGAGGCTCAGCAGGTGGCACGGCAAGTGGCAGTGTAAGAGCAGAACGCTCACACGATACCTTCATGGGGTTTACCATTGCGGCCGATACACAGGTGCTTAGATTGTTATTCTTTCATACATTGTGCTCACTATGTGCATTTTGTCTTACATGAAATTGCAATTGTGTTTTGCAGGAGTCTATCGCCCCACCCCTCATCCTTAACCATGGAGATTCATCTACGTATTCGTTTGGATAATATTTGTTCATGTATAATACAATGAAGTTTATTTGTTCATCTACGTATTTGTTTGGATAATATTTGTTCATGTATAATACACTGCAGTTTATTGAATTAGTTACTCGTCAATCTGTAACATTAGAACTGGTACATATTGTATGACGGACGTCCATCATGGCATGACGGACATCCATCTCAATATGACGGACGTCCATCACATTCAGAAGGACGACACTCGCCCTGTTTGGGGCGCCCCTCGCCCAAACACAACATTCAACAGTAAGAAGAAAACCACAAAGCAGATGGCAACATGAACAAAATTGTAAAAAACTTCAATTGAAAACAACTATACAACAACAAACATTTGAAAACAACTTCAATTGAGCCACTTTTTCAAGGTTTTTTCAATTCTTTCAACTCTTTCACTTGCTGCACCTTTTGCACGTCCTGCACCTCTTGCGTTTCTTGCAGATCTAGAATACGTTACTGGTGGTGCTTTTTCAACAGGTGGTGCCTTTTCTGCAGGTGGTGCCTTTTTTGCAGGTGGTGCCTCTGCAAGTGGCTCATCAAAATGGAAGGCTCTACGTCCCGGATGTCGATGATGTTGAAGTGCAAATCGGAGCTCATCTCCACACTCGTGCACTCCTCGTAGAATTCATCTCGATTGTACGGATCGTGGAGATGGAAGCCCTACCCCTTGCATTTGGACATCACCGACCACCTTAAAGGGTGGGAGACTTGAAATATGCCGTGTTGGCTGCAATTGGAACTGCAAATTAGTTTGTCACGTCATTCAAAGCGCAGGGTGGAAAAACATACCGTTTTGTGTCCACAGGTGCCATGACAATTGTAATTGAATCCGGCATCAATTGTTCGTACGCATACTGCGTGTGAATGTCAATCGATGACATGAAACAATCCATCTCCGGGTGGCACTGTAGGAGGAAGAAATATTAAACCATGTATGATTTCATGAATGAATACAAGTGGCTTACATGGATCCAGCCAATCGTCAACAAACCCTCCCTTATTTGAACAGCGGCGGTGTCCTCCTCATTTGTCATCATGCACTGCATTTTAAGAACACGATTTATGTAGTTATTTTTAGTAACAATATATTATAAGTTGATTAAACATTCTCACATAGTCAGGAGCGCCTGATTGCTTTGGCACAAGGAGAGTTGTGATTGAATATATCTTGTCATCCTGTAAATCAACAACACGACGCACAACATTAATTTTCTAATCACAACTGATAATAAATTTCAAATGACGTTGCTTCTTACCTTGGAGCTGCAAAGGAGAGCACATGTCTCCTTATTATTCTTCGTATTGACCCGTGCAAGTGCCATGAACCCGTCCATCAAATTCACAGGCTGCAATGGAAATTCAGTGTAAGTGTACATTCTACACATTGTATAAAACCAAATAGAAGACATACCACTTGCACTGTCATCCTCTGACCCGCGGTAGGACCCATCACTGAAGGACCTGGGGCCAAAATCTTTTGAACTTTAGCCAGGGTTGGAGGAGGGGACGGTTGCCTGATGATCACAGACCTGCACAATTGTAACATATTGTTAATCAACGATACTAATGCATATAAGGAAATTACATATAAATTCAAAGACATACTGGCATCCATCTGGACTGGCATAGAAAGATGCAGGAGATGTTGATGGATGAGATGGCTGGGCTGTTGGAGGAGTGGTTGCCATATGCGTTTGTACTTCTTGCATCTGTAGTACAATGGATTGAAGCTGGCCAAGTTGACTCTCCTGTCTATCCAACTTAGCTTGAATCTCACCAAGTTAGCCGACAAGCCACTGCCACCTCTCCTCGCTGATGAGTACGGAGGGCGAGGATGAGGACTGGGGTGGGGGAGGTGACTGGGGTGGGGGAGGTGCATCGTCCGCCATAGGACGCACAAAATCGTCATCCACCTCCACGTGATATGTCGGTTGTGCGTTTGCTGTCCACGGAATTATTTCAGTGCACATGGAAGGAGCAGGTGCAGCTGACGTGGATGGCGGCGGTGGAGCTGACGTGGAAGGTGGTGGAGCAGCTGACGTAGAAGGACGAGGTGTAGGAGGTGCAAGATGTGCAGGAGGTGCAGCTGCCACCTCTCCTCTGAATACCCACTCCCCTCGTACTTTTTGCAACCCCATCCGAGCCAATGTCACTTCATTATACACGTCAAGTGGTTTTTCATTCGTTCGTTGCTCCATGTGAGGGACAACCAACCTGCTGCTGTTAATAATGCACTGAATGAGCCAATTATATGGGAGATTCTTCCTTGCACTATTCAGACTTGCTTTCATTTGCTGCATAATGACGTATGCAAGGTTGAACCTTTTCCCATTATAGAGCTTCTCCATTACGTACAGATCCATGGCTGTGACAAGGTCTCTATGTCCATCACGAGGCACGACTGTGTGCGTGATCATGTGATGGATGACCCTTGCTTTGGCATCGAGGTCTTTTAATTTAGGCCGAAAGAAAGACTCCACGGCTGTAGGATTGCGAACCAATTGCTTCAGGAATGCAAGACCTTCTCCTTTTTAGACAAACTCGGGGTCCTTTGTCGCATGGTAATACTCCTCCAACAGCTCCTCCGTGGAGCATCCAATGAGCTCATTTAACTGTCCTAGAGTTATCCTAATCTGTTTTCCAAACAGAAAAGTCCTCAACTCTCTATCACTTGATATGTCCAACTCCAAATTCGCATAAAACAGTTTAACAGCTCTCTCATAGAAATAACCTCCCATTGTGCACAATTTATCCAACCCAATTCATTCAAATATTGCCTTCAATCCAAAATCAGCAAATGAATTGAAATTTATCTTCCTGGATGTGATTATTGCACGGGGTACAATGTCCTTATCGTACCGTTCATGGGCGGAGGCTGAGCTAAACATCCCGGGTTCTGCAGACAGCACTGGACCCGTCATCTCGGTGGGAGCCACCACCTTACGCTTCTTCAATGCTTGACTATTTCTCGGCGCCATTTTCAGATTCAAAACTCGGAGGTTAATCGGCAGTTAATAGGGAGTTCGGGAATTCGTCGGGGGAAAACTCTCTCGAGATTTGTAGTACAGGGCAATTTCTAGGGCTTGGACGCCCTTCGCGATTATAAGCAGCGTTTCGTCGTCCATCAAGCCATAAACGCTATCGTTTAGGTTATGGCGGACGCCCGTTGTACGATGACAGACGTCCATCATAACCTAAACGGTGTTATCAAAAGACAAAATTAAAAGATATCGGAGCGGGATGGACGCCCGTCATCTTATGACGGACGTCCGTTGTGGTCTCGACGACGCCGTCTAGATTCTAGATGTGTACATTTCGGCCAAAACGACGTGGTATTGAACGACGGACGTCCGTGTCCTTCCAATGGACGTCCGTCATAATGGGGGGAATTCTGTTGTTTTAAGATCGCTTGTGCCCCGCACGTGACCCACTACGCCAGATTCAATCCTGGCCGTCAATCCAGACGATGGACGTCCATCGCTCGATCCAACGGCTAAGGATATCTCGTCCGTCTTTTCCTCTGGCAGAGACGCCAGATTCAATCCTGGCCATCGATCCAGACGAGGGAGGTCCCTCGCTCGATCCAACGGCCAGCAAATGTCGTCCGTCCGTCACCTCTGGACGATTCCAGCTTCGTCTCTGCCATCGCCATCGTTCATCTTCTTCGAACCGCAGAGAAGGACAAAGCTTGACGTCTTTCGACTCCGTTCGACGCCGCTTGACAGAGTACAAACGAGGGCATTAACCTCGACGGTCCTGAACGAAAATCGTGACTGCGAGGTCGCCGGCGAGATTTTTCTATAGTTCAAGGTTTTAGTTGTTAAAAAATAATCTCCAGAGTTTGACTTGTCATTGATCGTGAACTATAGGGTCTGCAGTGTTATTTTCCCTAAAAAATAAAATTTGTCTAGAAATAGGTTTTGGTTTGGGTATTGAGGCGGATTGGGCTGAGACTTCAGATTGTCTGGTTGTTCAAGTTTGGGTTGGGTCTCGAGTTTTAATGGTTTTTCTAAATTGGCTGGTTCTCCTGAAATCAATTTGACATCAAAACCTATAAAATTGATCCCCACTCTTGTAAATCGAAGTTTGTTTTGATGTAGGCTAGAACCGAACGTGTTTGAACTCCGGCTATTTCGATCAAGATAAGAAATTAGGAATTCAATTGTAAGCAAGAAATGCTAACCTATGCTGTTTTTAACAATCAAATTAAAATGATGACAACCCATCTCAGGTAAAGCAAGACTTCATTTAAATTTAGTAATTGCTTCATAAAGTTTAGGAACATTATCAAATGTAATACTTACAATTTTATTGTTTATAATGTCTAAACAATATATTAATGGAATAATTAAAAACAATAATGTCACACTGAATTTATTTATAATAGTAAAGTCATAACATACTTTTATTTAATTTTTATGATGAATCTTTCAAAAATAAAATAATGACTGTATAATCTAGAAAATTACAAAGTCTTCAAAAACTAGATGTAATGCAAGTTAACATAATAAAAACATTACACACACAAATTAAATCATTTTTCATGTCTTGAGATATTTTGATATATCACTCTTAGTTATGATAATGCATACCAGTCAAATTTAGATTTAATAATAAATACCTAATCATCAATAAAGTTTAAAGGATTGTCAGAATTGTGGAACATGTATTATTAACATTTCTTCAGTTTAACTTTGAAGCTAATTATATATTTTTTGCCTTAGCATCATTAATTTAAGGGAAAATAACACTATACACCCCTATAATTCACAATTAATAACAAGTCAAATTCTAGAGATTATTTTTTAACAATTAAAACTCTGAACTATAAAAAAATCTCGCCGGGGACCTCACAGTCACGATTTTCATCTAGGACCGTCGAAGTTAACGCCTTGGTTTCTACTCTGTCAAGCAACGTCGAACGGAGACGAAGGACGTCAACTCCGTCCTTCCCTGCAGTTTGAAGAAGATGGACGATGGTAGGCAAGGGCTGAGACGAAGCTAGAATCGTCCAGAGGTGATAGACGGATGACATGCGGTGGCCGTTGGATCGATCGAGGGACGTCCATCTTCTGGATCGACGGCCAAGATTGAATCTGGCGTCTTCTAGCAACGAGGACGGACGTCCATCCTTGGCCGTAGGATCAAGAAACGGAAGTCCATCTTCTGGATCGACGGCCAGGATTGAATCTGGCGTCTTCTAGAGGCAACGACGGACGACGATCCTTGGCCGTAGGATCGAGAGACGGAAGTCTATATTCTGGATCGACGGCTAGGATTGACTCCAAATTAACTTGGTCACGTGCGGGGCACCGCGATCTTAAAACGCTTGAATTCCCCCAATTAAGACGGACGTCCCTTGGCATGACACAGGCGTCCATCGTCCAATACTACATCGTTCTGCCCTAAATGTACGCCTCCAGCCTTTAGACGGCATCGTCTAGGCCATGACGGACGTCCGTCCTAATACGAGGGACGTCTGTTCCGCTCGAATTTCTTTCAAATCTTTCTTCAGATCTCGCCATTTAGACCATGACGGACGTCCGTATTAATATGATGGACGTCCGTCCCGCTCGAAACGACAGCGTTTTCCTCTCGATGGACAATGAAAAGCTGCTTATAATCACGAAGGGCGTCCTTGCCCTAGATATTGCCCTGTACTACGAATCGCGAGAGAGTTTTCCCCCGAAGAATTCCCAAACTCCTGAGTAACTGCCGATTAACTCCCGAGTTTTGAATCTGAAAATGGCGCCGAAGACAAGTCAAAGCATAAGCGTAAGGTGGTGGCTCCCACCGAGAAGACGGGTCCAGTGCTGTCTGCAGAACCCGGGTTGTTCAGCTCAGTCTCCGCCAATGAATGTTACGATAATGACATTGTACCCCGTGCAATAATCATATCTAGGAAGGTAGATTTCAATTCATTTGCTGATTTTGGATTGAAGGCGATGTTTGAACGTATTGAGTTGGATAAACTATGCACAATGGGAGGTTATTTCTGTGAGAGAGCTAATATACTGTTTTATGCGAATTTGGAGTTTGATATATCCAATGACAGAGAGTTGATGACTTTTTTGTTTGGAAAACAGATTAGGGTAACTCTAGGACAATTGAATGAGCTTATTGGATGCTCCACGAAGGAGTCGTTGGAGGAGTATTACCATGTGTCAAAGGACCCCGAGTTTGTCAAAAAATGAGAAGGTCATGCATTGCCGAAGCAATTGGTTCACAATCCTACAGCCGTCTGACTTGGATTAAAATTGAGGATGAAATTGAGATGGTTATGACACTATTGTTTGACGTTTTGGGTTGTAGTCTAAGGCATAATATCTTGGTGGAGTTAGAGGAAATTTAAAATGAACAGTAGGGTCTGTATTGGATTTGGTTGAAGTCCTCTTTCTCGAGTGAGACCTAGTCAGGACAATCAAAGATGTGACTACAATGATAAGGATAGAGTTTAAAAAACAAAAAAAACTTCTTGCACAATATGGACATGTAAACGAAAGAATTTTCTCCACTTCGGCTGTAGGAAAAACGACTATTGTGTATGAAAATTAATTAAGGGGTTGTCATGGCTTGCCTCGGATCGTGTGAGCAGTATAAGAACTTAAGATAAGAGTTGTAGGGGCGTAAGATATGGAGGAATGTTGCGACTTAGAAAATGATCGGGGAGTCCGTGTATGCGACGAATTAATTACTACTTTTAAGTTGGATTTCAACTTACTCTTCGTAAATTGATGAATTTTGGAAACTGTTAAATCTAAAGATTTTGATTTATGAATTTAAGGGATTCTCTTAAGTTGAACCATATGATAAAGAATCTGTCTAGGAGTTTAGGTAGCACGCTGTATGTTCAAGTATGGCTAACATTAATAATTGACTATGATCAGAAATTAGAATTATATGATTTGAAATGATTCAATTTCTGTTTTAATTCGGAGTTAGAAGTCTGTCATATATAAGGGTTATCTGCTGAAGAACAAGATATAGGTTTGAAGATCCGCTGTGTCGGTACTCAAATATATTGATGGTTGTTTTACCGAGAGAATCGTGGAATGGAATTGGTTGATACTCCGAATCTGTTGCTAATGGATTTAATTAAAGGAATTGTTAAGGGTAATAAATAATTGATTAAATTTTAACTGTCCACAACAAAAACTGAAACAGAAATGAACACGGGAACGGAAACAGAAACGGACACGAAAACAATAACAAACACGGGAACGGAAACGGAAACAAAAATGGACACGGACATGGAAACAAAAACAGACATGGGAACGGAAACGGAAACGGAAACAGAAACAGACACGGGAACGAAAACGGAAACAAAAAAGAAAATGGAAATGAATTTCTGGAAACGGATTTTTGGGAATGGATACAGATACAGATACGAAAACAGATACAGATACAGATACGGAAACAGATACAGACACAAATACAAATACAGATACAGAAATTGATACGAAGATAGATACATATATGGATACGAAAACAGATACAGATATAGAAATGGATACAGATACAGATACAGATACGGATATGGAAACGGATACAGATACGGAGACGGATATGGATACAAAAAAAAAGGTGAGATTTTATGCTACACGACGATAGTGGTTGGATGACACTAAGACTGGGTGGTATGTGGTGGTTTGTTAAAATTAATGTAGGGATTTGTCTTGTATATATCTTGTTAGAATTAAATATGACAATGTCCAGTGATTGTTCTCACCTTTCGTTGGTTATTATGGACATTGGAAAAGTGAAGAACGACTTAATTGAGGGTAAAATGTTTGAGGAATTGAATTTAAGTTTGGTTCTATCAATGGATGGAGTTCAAAACTATATTGGTCAAATAAGAATCAAGTGATGAAATGATTAGTAAACTGTAGACAGTGTAACAATGTCAGCTTCAAATTATGGTAGGATAATGAAGGAAATCAATTTGATAGATGTCTTGCAGAATCGAAGCGACGTTTTAAGTAAAATGAAAATGGTCATTTTGTCAACAATTGTTATGATGCGACTAATGAAACCAGAAGAGATTGTCCTAGGTTATATTTTATTGGAAATGACACGAATAAAGGTGGAATTTTATGAGTTAAGACGAGATTTTGAAGGATTAGGATCTTCAAAGTGCAATAAAGTCATTCACATTGCGGTGATTTGACATAACTTATTTGATAAAAAGAAATAAACTTGGACAAAAGCTTTTCTCTTATGACAAATATGGTTGGCCATTTAATAACTCATATGTGGAATAGAAATTTTTGCTAAGTTCTTGTGCCCTATAAAGCTAAAAGTGATGTAATCTTTTGGACATTCCGTGTAAAAGTAGAATATGAGAAGTTACGCTGAGTTGTCGATCAAAGGAATATTACGCTAAGCAAATTTTGAGGACGAAATTTCTATAAGGAGGGAGGATTGTAATACCCCAAATTTTATATCAGAATTTAATAAGGATAAATTAGAAAATAATTGAGAATATTCGAGTTAGTCGAATAATTATTGGGGTATTACCAAAGATATAATTGTTAAATTATAAATTAGGAGAAATTATTAAATGATAAGTCAAGGCTAATATAAGGGGGAAAATATAATATTAGATAATTAAATTAATATGGGAATAATATTGAGAAAATAAATAATAAATTAATTTGAGATTAATTGAAATTAGTTTGAATTAAGAATTTAATAAATAATTAGACTTAGGATTTAAGTGAAGAAATTAAATAAATAGAAAGAGATATTAATTAAATTTATAAAAGGAAATTTGATTTGATTAAAAGGAAATGGTGAATTAAAGAAAAAGGGGTGGCCTCCAGTTTGAATTAAGTCAAATGGCTGGCTGGCCATTTGATGACAGAAAGAACGAGAGAGGCAGCGAGGGACGAAGGCGAGACCGAGGGCGACGAGGAGCTGGAGTCCGGCGAGTAGCGAGCGTCGGAGGACGACGACGTGGTGCGGGTGCTCCTATGCGGTGGTCTGCTGGTCGCGGCTTCGGTGGACGGCTGGTTGCCGCAGTTAGGGCTTGTGAATGGGACTCCCGGCGATGCCGCGAATCGTCGGCCATGTAAGTCGATGATTTTACGTTTTAATTCTCCTCCATGGTCATCTGAATTGACGAACGTGATGGTCAATGTTCTGTATCCTTTTTCCTTGGCATTTTGTTGCTCGGCAGTTCGGTGAGGCGATTGGGTGACAGGGGAACTTGGTTCGCTGGGGTGTGATTGGTTCTGCCTGAGCCGGTTCATCTTGTTGCTCCTCCTCTAGCCAGCTTTCCACTCGACATTCTCTGGTTGGACCACATTCCTTGAAGTGAGAAATTATCCTCCAGCTTCGTGTAAGTGGAAGTCGTCTCCTCTGCCTACAAATCAATGGCAGTGGATGGGTAAGCAGGCTGGACATTTTCATTCAATTACAGTGAGCAAGTGAGACGGAGGAAAAGTGACAGAGAGTGAGAATGCTCTCTGGAGCAAGCTAAGGCCGAGAGAACAGAGGAGAAAAGAAGAGGAAGAAGTGAAAGTGCAGAGAACAACTCTACCTTTTTCCTTCGGGTGCCTCTGGTATGATGGTTTTCTTCCTATTTTTCTTTATAGTTTTAGTTATGTGAAGAGCATAAAGATATGGTGAATGGTTACTTGACTGTAGTTTTGTATATATATCCTTGGGAGTAAAGGTTGCCTGAAAAGTTAAGTCTATGAAGCTGTAGTTTTGGTTATTGCTGAATCTGTTGGTTTTATGCACTACTCAAACTTATGCATTACTGGGTTGTAGTCCTTATATCTACTGTTGTTCTGTTTATTGCTTTGAAAATATGTATGAATATAGTGGTGATTTCTATTTGTCCAAAGTTTGAATTATTGGAATGAAAGTTAGTTTAATTATTGGATATTCTGTGAAGGGTTTAATGAATGACACTTCACCTGCCGGATGATTTGGTTTTTGACTGTGACCCGTTGTTGAAATGTAGTGTTCTGTTGATAATGTTCAGCTCTTCATATTTGGATTTGCTAAAGTTAAGTGGAATGATAAAGTGCTAAATGTATCATTAGAACTGTTAATTTCTTTGGTTAAGCATGAACTAACAACCTGAATATTGGGAAGCATGAAGCAATGGATTTTATGTGCTAAGAAAAGTAGTTCTATTTATCCTTAATATTATGGTTTGCTTACTGTCAATTGAGAATGATAAGAGAAAATGATTTAAATAGGGTAAAGCACGAAAGTTGGAAGTTAGTATCAGAAATTGTTATTTTGTAAAGCATGAAAGTCGTTATTTTGTTAGGAATGGATATTGAAGTTATGAACTGGACATAGGCATGGTTGAAGACTTGGTTTTGTTAAGTGCATTATGGATAATACTCTCCATGATTTGATATTTCTTGATTTTATGAATAAAATGCGATCGGAATATGGAGTTGGAAAGCTATTAAGTGATTTCATGGGATTTTAGGTTGTGAAATTCTATTAAGCATTGAATGAGGAAATTATGTATATCATTGAGTTATTATTGATATAGGTATAAGTTGTGATTCTATGAATAGTTGTTTTGTGGTTAATTGTTGATAATCAAATGTAATTACAGCTTGAAGGTATTAAAGAAAGGGGAATGACGATTATGGGCTAATGTGCATTTCGGACGTCAGGTAAGTTGTACTTACTGTGTTTTGGTCTTCGGACCCTACATCGCAAGAATTAAGATTGTATGCTGTGTGTTTACTAGATTTAGGTTCTTTTAATGATATGTTTACTAGACATTTTTATCATATAGGACTGTATGTATTCACAAACATATTGCATGACATAATTAATATATGTAAATAGGCATGTGGGGGTTTGGGTGATCGGTGACACTTTCATACAATAGTATACTCCCACATAGGGAGCGGTGAGATGAGAGTTAACTACGTGGAAGCTGGGTTCACTTTTACCCCGTTCTGAAACCCCCAATGTCTTTAACAAAAGTGAGGATACCGGCATGTGGAACACCCCTAATGGATATATCTCCCCATCAGAGTGAAATGGTTCAGCCACATGACCTTGGGAGTATTCCACCCTGACTTCCAGAAGAGATACAGTTCTCTTCTCTAATGCATTGTATGATCATGCATATCATTTGCATTGTATTTCTCTTATCACTTACTGCGCATTAGACTCATTAGTTTAGGACTTGTGATGTAGGTACGTACGAGAAACAAGTGAACAGGTCAAAGACAGTGGATGAAGGATTTGCACGGGTGGATCTTATGGCTGGCTAGGCTAAAGAGTAACTGGTTTTGTAATTAACACAGTAAACAACTTGAGTTCAATAAATGTTCTATTTAATGCTTCCGCGATATTTTGAGAAAAATGATCTTTATAAATGAAAGTTGTTTTGCAGCTAAAATGTTTTAAGATTTTAAGTAATGTGTTTAACACTCGGTTTTTAAAGAAAAGTCGTACTCTGATTTTATAAAAGAAAAAGTTTTAAATTTCACGTGATTTTAAAGTAAATAAAAACTGGGTCGTTACAGTTTTAATGGTCAGCTTATAAGAAGAGCGCTCTGATCATATTTTAAAAAGGTTGGACGAAGATTTAGTCATTTTACAAAAAATTTAAATTTCACGCAATTTCATTTTTCAAAAGTAAATAAATAGCCAAGTCGTTACATCATAAGGGTAAGGAGAAGCCATCTAGGTAGGCTCATTCTGTCAGAGGGTCAAACTACCACTTCAGAAAAGAGGACCAGGGCATTGTTGACAATATTATCCTTATCTCCCACTCTTTTGCACGAGTGTTGTTCAATATTGAGTTGACACGCTCTTTTATTTCTACGATTTTTGTGTCCATCTTGGGTATGTCGGGAGAAGAAATGGAAGCCTCGTTAATGCTCAGTACCCTTTTGGGTACTCATAAAGGGGTATAATCTGTGTGTTAGTCAATCTGTGTGGTTTTAAATGACCACAAAGTTTTTGCCAATCTGGTTGTATTACCGATAAGTCAGTTTGACATGATTCTGGGTATGAATTGGCTACAGAAGTACCAAATGACCAAGGAGTGTCACTTGAAAAAGATCACGATCATTACGAAGGATGGGCGGGTTGTTGTCTACCGAGGTGACCCTAGTATGGTGACAACTAACCCTATATTGAGGGTATGTCTAAGTGGACGTAGTGGATTAAAGCAGTATGGGAATCTTTGGTTGGTTGACGGTGATGGCGAGACCTCTGGGTAGCATATGGATATCTCGATAGTGAGGGAGTTTCCAAACATGTTTCCTGATGAGTTGTCAAGGTTGCCTTCGAATCGAGATGTTGAGTTCTGCATTGACATAATTCCAGGTGCTACACTAGTTTCTACTCTTGCATATAGAATGGCTCTAACGGAGTTAAATGAAATGAGGAAGTGGTTGAAATAATTGAGAGAAAATGGATTCATCCAGGAGAATATGTCCCCTTGGGAGTTTGAGACTTTGCATAGATTACCGGAGATTGAATTGGGTTACTATGAAGAACAAGTATCCTTTGTCCAGAATCGATGACTTGTTTGACTAGCTTGGTGGTTCACGATATTTTTCTAAAATTGACTTGAAGTTCGAGTATCATTAGATGAGGATCCGTGAGGAAGATATCCTGAAAACGGCTTTTCGAATGAGGTATGGGCATTTTGAGTTTCTGGTCCTACCTTTCGGTTTGACAAATGCTCCAACATCATTTATGGATCTCATGAACTGGGTTTTCAGGCCCTACCTAGATTAGTTCGTCGTGGTGTTTATAGACGACATCTTGATATATTCAAAATCTCAAAGTCAGCATCAGGAACATCTTCGGATTGTGTTGCAGACTCTAAGAGATCACCAATTATATGCCAAGAGGAGCAAGTGTGACTTCTGGATGTTAGAGGTCTTGGGGCACGTAGTTTCGCATGAGGGAATTTCAGATGATCGGGCAAAGATTGAGGTAATTGTGAAGTGACACCCTTCGAAGAATGTGTCCGAGATCCATAGTTTCCTTGGTCTTGTTGGTTTCTATGGACAATTTGTGGAGGGATTTTCTTCATTTGCCACGACGTTAACTTAGTTAACCAAGAAAGGGGTACGATTTGAGTGGAACGAAAAGTGTCAGAATGCTTTTGAGGAATTGAAGAGTAGATTGGCAAGTGTGCCAATTCTGATAGTGTTGGACATTGAGCAGCCTTATGCCATATACAATGATACCTCTGGGGTTGGCCTTGGATGTGTACTTATGCAGGAAGGGAAAGTGGTTGCTTATGCATCCTAGCAGTTGAAGCCCCATGAGTAGAATTATCCAACTCATGATTTGGAGTTGGAATCCATAATTTTTGCTCTAAAGATTTGGAGAAACTACTTATATGGCGTGAATTTCCAAGTATACTATGATCATAAGAGTTTGAAGTATCTCTTTACTCAGCAGGATCTAAATCTAAAACAGCACAAGTCGATAGAGTATTTGGAAGATTATGATTTCAGGTTAGAGTATCATAAGGGAAAAGAAAATGTAGTGCTTGATGCTTTGAGTCGATATCCTCAAGGATCCATGGGTTGTCTGGTTCTCAATGAATGGAAGCAGTTTATATCTTTTGGAGATTTCAACCTTCAGTATTATGAGATAGGGGATACTGCTTTGTGCGTACAATGTTGTAGCCACTCCGACGTTAAGAATGGGGTTTTGCGGTCGATCTCCCATGTGAAGCTGATCAACCGGCCCCTCTTGAATTCCAAAAATTTTGTTTTAAGCTTTGTTCCGATCGATCATGGGAAGAATTTGATCGACCGACTTTCACAAAAATCTAGAGGCTGAATTTTTTGTGATCCCTCCGTGCGTCCCTCCTCTGCCAAGTGGCAGTTGGAAAAGTGTAGAAAATGTGATATTTTGGGGATTTGGGGAAAGCTTCTGGGGAGAGGGGGAGAGGGGGAGAGAGAGAGAGAGAGAGAGAGAGAGAGAGAGAGAGAGAGAGAGAGA
>CM039473.1:14968927-15024590 GCA_022433065.1 Begonia loranthoides
CAATTATATTTTCTCCCCCTATTTCGTTATTCAAATTCAATTCAAGGGAGAAATTAACAAAAATTATAATTAACAACTTTTCTACTATTCTCCCCTTATATCAATCTAATTTCAATTCAAGGGAGAAATTAAAACTTTAGAACAAAACAATAGTCAAATCAATTTGTGACTCCCCTATTTATCTATAGCAAAATTAGTCCAAAGGGGAAACACAATTCAGCAAAAATAAAAATTTTGTATTTTTCTCTCCCTATATCAATAGATAATTTTTAGTTCAAGAGAGAAATACACAAGTCAAAAATTGAGTATCCAACAATCTAAGCAATTCAATATATTCAAAATAGAAGTTCACTTGTTGGAATACAATTTTCAAACCCAAAAATATCAATTGAAGATTTACATCTAACTCAAAGTAATATTTACAATCTAGAGATCAAATTGTTAGATATAATCTTCAATCATAAAAAATAAACATCATGAATCATGCTCAAGAAATCACAATCCATTTAGTGAATAGAGATTCATTCTTATGATGTCAAAAATCTAAGATATTATTGAATCCACAATTAAGATAGATCGCCAAGAAACAAACCCAATAGATGACTAACCAATTATAAGATTAAGGATACTATTGGAGTTTTCATGTTTATCAATATAAAATCTATTTGAAAAATTAATTAATAAGTTTTATATAAAACTACTTTTGTCCCTCTTAGAATTAATCAATTTAAGAACAAGAGAGAAACATCAAAGTTAAAAATTTTCTACACTTCTCCTCTTATATCAAGCTAATTTTAATTCATGGAAGAAATACATTGTCAAAAAGATAAAGCAATTTATTCCAAACAATCATCCAAGTTAGCATCCAACAATCCAATATTTGCATTAGCATGTTTAATTTATAGACTAAGTTGTTGGAATACAAATCATCAAAATATAGATCGAAGGAATATAAGGACATCTCAATTTCCAGATATCAAGTGAAGAAATAATCAAATTTACTACCTATGATATTATCCATTCACTCCAAAAACAAAATCAATTTATTTCAATGCAATCCTAAATCAAAGATATATAATTTATAATCTAATTGTTGGAACCATTCAACAAAATACTAAGTGAATGAATAAAACATATTTCAATCTATATATACAAAAAGATTTAGCTAACAATGAATTAAAAAAATATTCTACTAATCCAAGAAGATTATGTACAAATCAAAGTTAAAACACTTTCAATCCCAAATCAAGAATAGAAAAATAGAATTGAATCAATCTATGCTTTAATTCCAAGAAAAATAAAGATTGAATCAATACATAATATAATCCATTCTAATCAATCAAACTCTAAATACTAATCCAAATCAAATTCACACTTAAATTCAATTATAACAAAGAGATTGTGTACCTCTAAGATGTTTGTTTTCATTTACCGCATTTGAGGCATTCTTTGAAGCTTCTCCCCCTTTTGTTGGATATTCAAGTATCCAATTTCCTTTCAAGCTCCTTGGGAGAATCTCCAACCTACAACCAAAAATCATTTTGCAATTTTTGGTACCCAAACCATTTTTGGTCCTTTTGTTATAGGTTTGGTTCCTTTAGGAACCCACACAAATTTAGAATTTAAGTTAAATTTTGAATTTAAATTAGACTTTGCATCCAAAGGATAAACAAATTTTGAATTAACATTTGATTTAAATTTAGAGTTCAAATTCAAAGAATAGACAAATTTAGATCTATAATTTGATTTCAATTTATCATTCAATTTTAAAGGACAACAAAAAGATTTATGTCCAACACAATTGCAAGAATTACAAATAGATGAACTAACAAATAGATTAGTATAATTCTTTTTCTTTTCAAAGGGCTCGTAGCCAATTCCGACTCTATCGAATGTAACCCTCTGAGAATTCAAGAGCATATTTAAATTTTTGCTTCCATTAGTGAATTTAAGCACTATAGAGTTCAAACCATCATTCTTTGTTTTCAATTCACAAATATCAATCTCAAGAGATTCAATTTTAGTATTAGCATCCAAAGTAGATTTATATTTAGCATCCAATGATTGAATCTCATTTTCACGTGATTTGATATAAATATTCAATTCATCATTTCTATTTTTCAAATCACAAATTTCATGCTCATGACAATTAATAATAGCAATTAAATCACAATTCCTAACATTCAATGAGTCAATTTCATATTCATGTGAGTTAATAGTAGATTTCAATTTATCATTTAACACATTTAAATTACTACTATCATGCTCAAGAGATTTAAAGGAAGTATTAGAAACATCAATCATGCTTTTTAATTCTACAATTTGATCCTCAAGAGATTTATTCAAAATAGTATGTTTTTTGATCAAATTGTCATTTTTCTTTTTCAATGATTTATTTCTACCTTTTAATGCATCCAAACTTTCTAGCAATTCATTTACTAAATCACCAATATCATCACTACTAGAATTTGAATTGCTAGAAGAGTTTGTTTCCTCAATTTCTTCATTGGCCATGAAGCATGTATTGGCCACTTTCTCCTCTTTTTCGGAGGATAAGTTTTCTTCACTTTCAATCTTTTGATTTGTTCCTACATGTGTTAGCTCAAGAGATTTCCAAATATCATAAGCACTAACACAAGATTGAACTTTATCAAATTCATGCTTACTTAAGGCACTATACAAAATATTCATTGCTTGAGCATTTAAGTTCCAATTCCGTTTATCTAAATCATTGAATTCACAAGTTGGTCTAGGAAGAGATATTCCATTTTCAATGATTTTCCATAAAAAGAAATCAATAGATTGTATAAATATTTGCATTCTACACTTCCAATACAAATAATTACAACCATCAAAGTGTGGAGGTGTGGATGTGCATTGACCTAATTCATACATGTTGGACTCCATAGTGTGTATATATATATATGTAATTTCAAATCAATGATATTCAAATCAAATTTCACCAACAAAATTTAACAAGGAAATCTATTCCAATAGATGCAACTCAATAAATTATAGCAACATGCACAATCAACAAAATATCACACAAAAATTTAAATACCCGCTCTGATACCAATTGAAGGATCGATAAAGGATCGATAAACGCCTCTAGAGGGGGGGGGGGGGGGGGTGNAATTATAGCAACATGCACAATCAACAAAATATCACACAAAAATTTAAATACCCGCTCTGATACCAATTGAAGGATCGATAAAGGATCGATAAACGCCTCTGGGGGGGGGGGGGGGGGGGTGAATATAGTGTTTCTAATAATTTCGTGCGATATTTAAATTCTCTAAATCCCTAAGTGATTTATCAAATACAATTAAATATGCAATCACATTAAATACGTAAATTAAAGAGTAAGGGTTAGAGAAATGCACACAATATTTGTTTACGCGGTTTGGCAAACTCGCCTACGTCTGCGCTCCAAGTTTCACTTGGAGATATACTAAATAATTGGCTTACGGGTGCCAATAAAACCGTTTACAAATTGACTATTAAACGGGGCGTCACCCTTGACTAATTCTTAGGTCGTCAACCTTTGACTCTTACGAGTCGTCACTCTTAATTTGACTATTGCGGGGCATCACCCAATTATTGAACTTACGGGCGTTCAATCTAGCCTATGAGTATTTCGAGTTATCACCCTCATGTGATGAATTTTTAGGGAATCACCATTTATAATCAAGCACAATATAATAAAATTGGAAATTAAAGCTCAAATCTTGCTAATCCGAATTCTCCCAAATATAACTCGTAAGTTTATGGATTGGGGAGAATTGGATGTACAACAATATTGAAAGCTCACAGTGATTGAATCGTGTATAAAATTCGGCAGGGCTTCACCACGATTCCCGGTTCGTTGTGGAGAGCTTGGAGTGAAGTTGTATTTATAGACATTCCACTTTCGGACGTCCTCAGCTCGTCCGCATGTGACCGTTGGAAAAATACTCATTGAAAATATAGCCGTTGTGCAGAAATTTGGAGTTTAGGATGCAGAATTTCGCGTCCGCTGCATCCGCAAGTCACAGTTTTTGCATCCGCAAGTCACTGTTCACCCAGTTTAAGACGCAGATTTGCATCCGCATCTGTCATCCGCTGCATCCACAAGTCACTGTTCACCAGTTTAGGACGCATCCGCATCTGTCATCCGCTACATCCGCAAAACACACAAAAAATGACAGATTCAAATCGGACGCCAATATTTGTGTCCGCTGCGTCCGCTGCATCCGCATCTACATAGTTTAGTTTGGGGACGCAAAATGGCTTCCGCAGACTCATCCCCACTTCACTCTAAATCTGCCCTTGAACTATATTGAGTCCCTAAAAGATATCCAACATTACATGGACTCAAATAAACATGTTAGAACATTAATAATAACCATTTTGAGGGTATTTCCAATATACACGGATATAAATATTATGATAAAAACGATAAGAATAATATCCGGAACATATAAAATATAACACAATATACAACTTATAGATTTATTAAATTAATCAACATTTAGTTATCATCAAAATACAACTTAGCCTAACAAAAAGGCTAACATAGGTGACCTCACTCACCTATCTAGATGATCTATCCTCGTTTGGGATTCTCTTTTCACTTATTTCCAAAAACCTTTGGGCAGAGTCTCCCCTGTTTTTACACTCCCCCAAAGCTAAAATCTTACATAAAAATCTCAAACAGTTCTAGAATATCGTCATTCATTCATTCATTGACCATAACACCAAAATAGATTATCCACAAAATGACAAGCACACCCTCTGACCTACTATTTCCAAAACATACCAGGTTACTCATCCAAAATATGATACAAAATACTCATCATCACTAAGTCCACTAACTTGAATCCCCGTCATGTAAGGCATAGAACTCTTTCCTCTCATCCACAGCGTGATTGGGGCACAGACGGGAGACGTATCCAATCCTCTTGCATCGGTAACATTGCCCTGATCCCGACAAACAAGGACTGGAATGAATCTTGGCGCACCACTTGCACAACTCCTTCCTACCCTCGGTCTCCTAGGTAGTGGCATCCATTCGGAGGCGTTTCCCACCTTCACTCTGCTCATTGTCTTCCAACGGCCTCTTATCCCTCCTAGCGCTTGCTTCTCCTTCTTGTACCCATGTCAACATGTCCACAAACTTATTGTTGAATTTCCTAAATCCTCTTATCAAAGATTCGACGAGCCAGAATTGAAAAAGATTTACACTTATTACGTTAAATTTCAGTTAAAGGTGATTTCTTTGGATTTCTCAACTGTTTTATTGAAGATTGTCTTCCACGATTTCTTTTATTTTTGGATTTTAACATAGACTTTTACAAAAGACTTCCAGTATTGACTTATTTTCAAAAATACAATTTTATGAATTGATTTTAAAAAAATGACATGAAAAATGATTTACTCTTCAGGGTGTTATATCAAATCTCCTTCAAATCTTGAGATCTTGGTCTCTCCACGAAGCTTAGGATGTTTACTTTAATTTGTATGAAGATCACGTGTCCCTTTGAAATCTTTATCCATGCGGAATTTTAAAATCAATTCTTGTGCACAAAAGGTCCATTCTTAATCTCAATTGTTCTGATGATATTGACTAAGTCTTGATCTTTTTCTAGATCAACCTTTCATTCTATTTTTTTTTAGCATGAACCCAAATTTGTTGTACTAAACTATTAAGTGTTTCCTTAAACTTTTAGCCTTAGTCCTTATCATTGGTCCGATTGGAATTTGTAATGATTGTTTTATAATTGTTCATTTATTCACATCAGCACAACCTCATTATATCATTTATAAGTCTCATCAATTTTCCCCACCAAGGCAATCTAATCATGTCGAGTTTCTCTATCACAATAGGCTATCTAATGATGCACGACTTCAATGTCTTTGGGTCTCATTACCTCTTCTGTCTAAAAGAAATTATCAATTATATCGATTCCAATCTTTTACAAATTCATCCATTCACTCGTTATTTTGTTATTTTCTATTATTAATTGCAATTACACTTAACACTCAACTAATTATTGTGTGAATAATGTGTAAACACAAGTACACATTATGGTAACAAGTAATAAAATGATAAAAATCAAGTATCAATTTCACATATAGTAATCAATAAAAATTTCTTATAAAATTAACTACAATTTCATAAAGTAAATAAATATATAGTTCTTTTAGTTTTTACGATTGATTAAACAAATCAAATAAAAGCAAGTGCCAAATTATAAAGATTTAAGATTTTAAGCACAAAATAAGCAACTTCATGCTATAATCAAATGTTTGATATGATTGAGAGTCAATTTCCTTTCTTTTTATAATCTACACGCATGCTATACCAAATTTCTAACATCATAGAATTGTTAACCCAAAACACTGTAAAAACTGTAATGTATGTTATAATATTGAAAACAGTTAGTAGAATCTAAATTAATATAAATATTTTTCAATAGACTTATACTTTTTACTCTATTTATTTTATATTTGACATACTTCCATAAGAGATCAATGCGCTTATGTTCTTATCAAGTTATACATTAAGGTTATATTTCTATAAAACTTGCAAAGTAATTAACATCAATTATAAAGCAAGTTATAACCACACTAATCATTATATATACAATTCTAATAATTTTTTAGCAATGAAACCACTAATCACACTAATCATTATATTTATTTTATTTACTATCTTTCAATCAACAAATAAAAATACAAACTTCAATAACAATATTGGTTAAACTATTCAATGAAATAAAAAAAAAACTAAAACATTCAAACTTCAATTTTAAACATCAATATTTTATCATTCCAATCTTAAGAAATTTAGCCCATAACTGTTTTGGCAAATAGCATAATTTGATTGAACATTGTTTTGATGAAAAGAAAAGTAGAAAAAAAATCATAAAATTAGGTTGAAGATTGAAGCTGCTGCAATGATCAACCTGTGAAGATTTCGATTCGTCATCATCCACTACTCTGAATTCTCACCCGTTGTCGTTGTGCTTGTGTGCCCTACATTCATTTCTCTTTTTCTACTCAACCATCTTTTTGTCTCTTCTTCAATACATTATTCAAATTTGAATCTTTAAGTATCGATCCTTCAAGAATTAATATTTTCCCTTCATTGAAATCTCCTCCTAAATTTTAACTTTCCAAATCTTTGTAAATCTTGATTCTGCAAAATATCATTAAAAAAACAAGGTGTCTGTGAAAATCTGGAAAATTCTGTAAAAAAAACCATCACAGAATCATGCCTTGTACGCAGTAGCAAAAAACATAAAATTCCACAAAATTGCTCAATATATTTAAAACATTATACTCAATTCTCATAAAATTGCTGCTATGATAATTCAGATAGTTATCACTAATAACTGTTGAGAATTAAACTCAAAACTGTTAGCATGCTAGGGCATTTTCAATGAAGATTTGAAGGGTCAAATGGCAACCAAATTAAAAATATGACTTATGGATTTTAATGCTCCGGATGTCTACTTTTTGATGGTTTAAGTTTCAAGTCGTTTGGAGTTTTCTAAAAGAAGTTATGACGTTTTTAGTAACCAAAGATCCGAAATTGTGATGTTTCATATTCTGTATTTAATGTCTTTAAGTATGTTTATTGTTTTAATTATTGCACGAATTTGAATAGTCTTATTTGAGCCTATAAATATTATATTGTGCTCATTTGAGAAAAAGAGAGTGAAATACAAATCTTGAAAAAGCTTTCGAGTAGTTATCATCTCCTTTCTCGCAAAAACAAAGACTCCATTTTTTTATCAAATTGGTATCAAAGCCATGTCAAATCATGGGAGCACACCGTTGGGACAAATGCCTGTGCCACGACTCACCAAGATGAACTACAACAATTGGAGCATTCAAACGCATGCATTGCTTGGTGCACAATATGCGTGGAAAGTAGTCGAAACCAATTTCACAGAGATAGAAGCCACTAGTCAGCAAAACAATTGAAAGCGTTAAAAGAAACGCTAATGAAGGACAAGACTGCTCTCTATCTTATGTTTCAAGTAGTAGATGAGTATGATTTTGAGAAGATTGCTGGTGCAACAACTTCAAAGGAAGCATGAGACACTTTGCCAAAAGTGTTCAAGGGTGTCGACCAAGTTAAACATGTGTGGCTTCAAACTCTTCGTGGCGAGTTGGAGGCCATAAAGATGAAGGAGTCAGAAGATATATCAACCTACATCACACGTGTGTAAACAGTGGTTAATCAACTTAAACGCAATAGAGAAACCCTCACGGATGCAAGAGTTGTAGAGAAAATTCTTCGGTCATTGACCGTGAATTTTGAGAATGTTGTATGTGCAATCGAGGAGCCAAAGAATTTGGAAGAGATAACCGTCGATCAACTCGCGAGCTCTCTTGAGGCACATGAACAAAGGAAAAAGAACAAGGCACAAGAAGTCTTGGAGGAGGACTTACAAACAAACATGACTATCAAGGAGGATAAGGTAATGTACGCGTAACACAACCGAGGAAGAGGACATGGTTGTGGAGGTCATGGTTTTGGTCGCAGCGGAGGATGCGATCGCGGAAATAATCATGAAGAGAAGGGCGAGACCAGCCAACAAAATTGGCGTGGACGAGGACACGGTCGTTGAAGAGGTGGCCGGTCGAATCATTCAACTATCAAGTGTTACAATTGCGGCAAGTATGGACATTACGCAAATGAATGCTACTTTTAGAAGAAGGTGGAGGAAAATGTGAATCTAGTCGCAAAAGATGAGATGAATGACGATGGCGTTCTCATGATGGCTCAAAAGGACACCAATTTGGAAAGTGACACGGTATGGTATCTCCACACCTGCGCTAGCAATCATATGTGTGGACAAAAACATCTCTTTGTTGATATGTAAGAGATTAAAGACGGAGACATGTTTTTTGGAGACGCATCGAAGGTTCAAGTCAAAGGCCGAGGAAAAATAAGTTTTTCAAACAAGGATGGAAAGGAAGGAACAATGGAGGATGTCTACTATGTACCCGACTTGAAGAGTAAAATTCTTAGCATGGGTCAATTATTGGAGAAAGGATGTTCGGTCTTCATGAAAGATCGGATGTTGCACTTGAAGGACAAAAATGGTCGCTTGCTCACACACGTGGAGATGGCAAAGAATCTAATGTTCAAACTCAACTTGAAGAATGTGAGAAAAGTGTTTGCAAGTAAAAGAGTTAGCAAAGAAGGAAATGGTCCATGGGCTACCGAACATGGACTACACCAAGAAATTTTGTGAGGGATATGTACGCGGCAAACAAGCAAGGAGTACATTTCAAAAGAAGGCAGAATATCATGCAAGGAATCTCTCGAGTTTGTACACACCGACATATGCAGCCCGATCACACCAAAGTCCTTTAGTGAGAAGAGGTATTTTATCACTTTCATTGACGATTATACAAGGAAGACTTGGGTTTATTTCTTGAAGGAAAAGTCATAAGCATTCGAGGTGTTTAAGAAATTCAAGGTGCTAGTAGAGAAGACAACTGGTCTTTACATCAAGGCTTTGCAGTCGGATCGAGGTGGAGAGTACATGTCAACGACATTCACAAGGCTTTCAATGAAACAGCCAATCGTGACTTTGTCGACATGCGAGACAGAGTATGTGGCTGCATCTTGGTGTGTGTGTCATGCACTTAGGCTAAGCAATTTGCTACACGAGTTAAATCTCAAGCAACATGAGGCAACCGAAATATGAGTCAACAACAAATCAGAATTGAATTGGCAAAGAATCTGATTCATCATGAGAAGTAAGCAAATAAATGTTTGTTTTCATTTTATTAGAGAACATGTTAAGAAAGAAGAAGTATGAATGAGTCACGTTGCAAGTCATGACCAAGTGGCAGACATTTTTACAATGCCACTGCAAACAGTGCTGTTGGAAAACCTCAAGAAGATGATCGGGATGAAGGATAGAAAATGTTTGAGTTTAAGGGAGGAATTTGTTGAGAATTAAACTCAAAATTGTTAGCATTCTGGGGCATTTTTCAACGAGGATTTAAAGGGTCAAATGGCTACCAATTTAAATGTATGACCTATGGATGTTAATGCTCCAGATGTCTACTTCTTATGGTTCACATATTAAGTCGTTTGGAGTTCTCTAGAAGAAGTTATGACATTTTTAGTAACTAAAGATCAGAAATTGTGATGTTTTGTATTCTGTCTTTAATGTCTTTAAGTATGTTTATTGTTTTAATTATTATATGAATTTGAAGAGTCTTATTTGAGTTTATAAATATTGAATTGTGCTCATTTGAGAAAAAGAGAGTGAAATACAAATCTTGAAAAAGCTTTCGAGTAGTTATCTTCTACTTTCTCGCAAAAACAAAATTCCATTTTTTTTTAATCAATAATCACAATTAAAAAATGGATCTGATTAGTATCCAGGAAATATCCACTCTAAAATAAAAACAGGTTTTTCAACATTACACATTAAAGAAATAAATTTTGTACCACGCTTTATGACGTAGGGTTTCCCATCAAAACTAGTCCACCTAGTTTGGTCCAACAATGTATGAATGTTATCCTCTCTGGTTTTCCTATCTACCTAAGTGTAATGTATCATTATTAATATAGGATGCAATACCTCATACTTTTTTTTTACCAAAAATACACATATGTAATGTTAGCTCGATTAATTTAAAGTAAACGCTTAGTAATTTGACTATCTACTCAAAATTGGGTAAATTAGCATCAAGGCAGTAATTTCGTGTTAACATATTATAATATTAAATTATGAAAAAGTAATTTGAGGTGATTAATTTAAATTGGATGTTTTAGTCAAAAGCATAATTAAGGGAATTTTGGTGTTATTTTTGAGAATTTACAAACTACGGTTCAAAGGCAAAAATGGCCAAGGCATTTGCCTCTTTGCGCTTGGAGAGAGAGGGCGGAGAATAGAGAAAAAAATTACAAATAATTTAATGGGAAAATGATAAATCAACCATCGTGGTTTGCGATCAATGACAAGTCAACCACTGTGGTATGTTTTCTAACAAGTTAACCACCAACGTATGTGAAAATGACAAATGCACCATCGCTGTCCGTTAAAAAAAGCTGATGGCCCCAGCGTCCAGGCAATTTTCCTCCAGGCCATTTGCGTCCCTCTGTTAAGTCAGCAGAATACATAATGTTAATTCAGCAGAATACATAATCCTAGTGGTCTGCGATATTCGCATGTATTCTATCGTTTTCCCTTTATTAACTAACCCTAGAGAAGTCTGAGCTGCGCTGAAGCGAGTAGAGAAAGAGATTTTGGAAAAGTTGAAGAATTTGTTGGAAAAAATGGCATCTTGGAGTGTTACAGAAGGTGGTATTAACCGTGAAGCTCAAGTGGGCCCTTCAGAGACATTATTGGCCAATGAGGAGGTACGTGGCTTTCGAAACGAAGTTGCTATTATTTTGCATTCTGTCTCAGCAAATTTAAACGAAGAGGACGATGAGGAACTCCGATCAGCATGCCAATCCACTAGTGATGAAGAGATGGACATGGCAGAGAGTAGACTGAGACGCCAACCAGAAGCGGAGTGCACATTTGTTGGTATGGGGCTAGACAAAAAATATAGTTCCTTGAATAAAATTAGAGAAGAAATTGTTGATTATGCAATGAATAATGGGTACGGGATAAAATTCACCCACAGTGATGTGCATCGATTGAGAGCTGCTTGTCAAGAAGGGTGCATGTGGCAGCTGCACGCCTCACAAATAAAAAATGAAATGACGTTTCAAATAAAGATGTACAACGACGTTCACACATGCTCCAAACAAATGGAAAGCCGCCATGCCACAGCCAAATGGGTGGCAACGCATTACTTGGACAGATTTAAAAGTCAGGCCAACTGGGCCATATCTTCCATAATTGAGACTGTCAGGAAGGACTTCAACGTCAACATTACATCCAGCCTTGCTAGAAAGGCAAGAAATGCGGCTAAGAAAATTAACGAAGGGGATGCCAATGAGCAATACAAGCTCATATGGTCCTATGCTGAGGAGATTCGGAGGTCGAATCCCAGAAGTTCACTGCGTGTTGACCTCGATATGAGTGTATTTAAAAGGATGTACATGTGCTTGGATGCATGCAAAAGGGCAGTGCTGAATGGTGGTAGACCTGTTATTTGTTTAGATGGCTGCCACTTGAAGGGAGCGACTCCGGGGCAACTGCTTACTGCTGTCACCATCGACGGGAACGATGGTATGTACCCGATTGCTGTAGCAGTCGTTGAAGCAGAAAATAGGGCTTCATGGAGGTGGTTTCTAGAATTGTTGTTGGACGATCTAAACACCCCATCTGGCAATGGGTGGACGATTATTTCTGATCGACAAAAGGTAAGGTGTTATTCACTGCTTTTGCATTATGTGTTTATGTTTGTCATATATTACCAATATCTGTCTCATATTATGCATCTTTGCAGGGACTAGTGCCAGCTGTGAGAGATGTGGCATGGCAAGCAGACCAGCGGTTTTGCATCTGACACCTGTATGCCAATTTTCAAAACCAATTTAAAGGCAAGTTGTTAAAAGATGCAATGTGGGCTGCATCAAGAGCCACAACAGTGAGGCAATTTGAGAAAGAGATGGCCAAGTTACGCGTCCTTGACCTGGCGGCTCATGACTATTTACGTGGAATAGAGGCGACATGCTGGGCCAAACATGCCTTCTCTTCGATCCCAAAGTGCGACATAAGCCTCAACAACCTCAGCGAGTCCTTCAATGCCTGCATCCTACCCACCCGGGACAAACCTATTCTAAGTATGTTCGAGATCATTCGAAAGGGCATCATGGGTAGGATCGTAAAAAAATATGAAAAGATGGCTCAGTCGACCGAACGGTTGTGTCCAATGATCAGCAACCGCCTCGCCAAAGTACAACATGCCAGTAGAAATTGGAGCCCTCAGTTTGCAGGAGCTGCCCAGTTTGAGGTCAGCAACGGTACCGACATGTACTCTGTTGATTTGGAAAGGTGTACTTGTACATGTTACCGGTGGGAGTTGACCGGCATCCCGTGTGTGCATGCAATCCCGTGCATTCACTTCATGAGGAGATCTCCTGAGGATTTTGTGCATTTGTGCTATCACCGGGAAATATACATGGTGATGTACTCCCACTTTCTCCGCCCCCTTAATGGACTAATCGAGTGGCTTCCTGTAACGAATCTTGATCCAATTATCCCACCGCCTTTTAAAAGGCTTACAGGAAGGCCGCGCGTCCGTAGAATACGGGATGTGGACGAGGCCCCCAGCCGGACAGTGCTAAGCAGAAGACATTTGAACGTCACTTGTGGGCGGTGTGGTAGTGTGGGGCACAATGCCCGCACGTGCGAAGGTGGAGGCCAGTCCAGTGCAGGGGCTGGCAGAGGCAACAGAGGCAGAGACAGAGGCGGCAGAGGAAGGTCGGAGGACACCTTTATGGGGTTCAGAGTCCCCGAGACAGCTCCCGTGACAATTACTTCCCTAGTCCCTGAGACAATTCCTTCTCGAGTGTCTAAGACAGTTCCTGATAGAGTTCATGAGACGCAGGTTTGTGCATTATCACGTTATGCTTTCAATTGTTATTTGACATATACTCATTTCCTTTTCAATGTGATCTACAGGAGTCTGATGCGGAAGGTCCTCCCACACAAACGTACACAAATGTGGACCTTAACCTGCCATGATACAATTGTTTTTTCTTTCGACAAATGTAGATGACAGTGAAATGACACTGATGTAAAGTTGTGTTTTTCTGATATAAAAAGAAGTTTTGCAAATTCAAAGCTTTGTGTTAGTAAGTTAATGTTTTTTTTTCAATTCCAGGGGCGTTACAACTAATCAATTGACCTGACTTCATAATTTTTTAAAAATTTTGACATAATGTGCCTTGTTTCTTTACTCCCCCAAAACTACTCTCGTACATCCTGCACAAAAAAGAATCCCAAACAGTTCCAGTATCATCGAAATCATCCGCTAAATGTAAACTATACATAACATCCAAACAACATATCATTGAACTACACTATGCCTTCTTCTTCCTGGTCGGTTTCGGGCGCAAATCCGTGATCAGAAACGACAAGTGCGGGTTAAGAAATACTCTATCTGCTCGGGCGAACAACGGACCCTCATACTCAAAGGTTGGAGGTTCGTGCAGGTGGAATTGTTCCTTAATTTTGCATTTTCCTATCACCTCCATCCCCGCAGGGGTACATCGGAAGACGCCGAATGGCCTGTAATACAAAGGGAACAATTGGCGGTCAATTACGTGGAAAGCAATATTAAGAATGTACACACGGGAAACTTCTTACCGCTGTTTGTCGGTGGGAGCTACGATAATGGATATTGATTCCGGCAGTAATTTCTGGTAAGCGTATTGCTGGTGCAGGTCAATGGACGACATAAAACAATCATGTTTCAGGTGTGTCTGCAATGTAAACAACGCATTATATGATATCAATAAACATTAACAACAAACTGGAGACGCGAGCTGAATACTTACGTGAATCCATCCTACGGTGAGTAGACCGTGTTCATGTTGATGTCTGAAAACATGTTCGTCTGCGCCGTCCACCGCATAGCACTGCATATAAGTTTGGATGAGTACTTAGATAAAAGCTTATAAAGTAGCACACAACGAAGGCCTCTCACAGTATCTGCCGTGCCCTTCTGATCCGGGAAGATGATCTCGCTGACGACGTACTCATTGTCGGTCAGCTTTCCCCCAAGAACTGCGCATGTCTCTATGTTCCTTCGAAGATTACCCTGACAATAATCCTTGAACTTACTCATCAAATCATGAGCCTGCAACCAAAATGTCAAAAAAGGGTGAGCGTAAACATTAATGAACACACATATATACCGAAATGAAAGACATACCACGCACACAGTTTTAAGGGGCGGTGGCTTGAGAGGCACGGCTGGAGGAATACGTTGGCTGCTTCCAACAGGGTTGCTGCCAATTAAAAACATGTCATTACATGAAACAAAATAAAGTAAAAAAGTGGAATTAGCGTTCAACGGAATGAACTTACAATCGGAATGTCGTATCAGGTGCGTCAGAGGAGGATGACGCGGATGCTAAATGGGGTGATCGCCTCTCACCTGGGTTCAGGGCTGCCACCATTTCCCGATGCCACTCGCCAGATTGCATATGCCATTGTTGTGCTATGGCCCATCTATCTTCTGCGAGCTTTACCGCTTCTTGTATTTGGACTTGTTGCATTTGCAGCTGCTCTTGCATTTTGTGCATTTGGGTCATGGACATATGATGGAGCTCCTCCATCCTGCTCATCCAAGCGAACATCTCATCAGGCATCGAACTAAAATGAGATGCCTGAGGAGGAGGAGGTTGTTCATGAAACGGGACTGAATGCCTAGGCTCTGACCGGGGTGGATGTGTTGCTTCCTTCTTTGACTTGCGCATCCATTCCCCTCCAGTTTGGATGATCCCCATTCGGTCCACTAATGAATTGTTGTAAATGTCATTGACCGACTCTTCAATTCTAGGTTCCGTCTCCGGGATGGGGACCCCTAACTGCTCAACGATACTCTGGATGAGCCAGTTGTACGGCAGTGACTTCGCCGAGTTGTTGAGCACCTCTTGCATGTGGCTCACGATGATATATCCGATGTCCACCTTTTGTCCCGTGAACACCTTCTCTATAGGTCTCGATGCCCATTCCGAGGCAAAATTGTGTACGTCATTATCAGGTGGATCAATCGGGCTAAGGCATTCAACTCCTTGCCCTTTGGCTTGCTGTACTCGGTAACCTCGGGATCCTGATGCAACAATCTAATCACCTCTAACCCACGTCCTTGTTTGACGAATGGTGGCGCCCGAGCCATATGATAATATTCATCGCTTGGCTCCTCCAACACACATCCAAGCATAATGTTGACATCATTGGCCGTGAACCTAACCTCATGTCCAAAAATATATGTATGCACCTCTAATGGTTGGGTGGAAATTCTCAAATTTGCATAAAACAATCGTATAACTCGCTCGCAATAACTGCCCCTCATCCGGCACAACCCGGCTAACCCAGCAGCCTCAAGCATACGATCAATTCCCATCCCTGCGAATGAGTCCAAATCTACTATCTTGGACACAATAATTGTACGGCGTTGTATATCTTCTACGTACCGTGCTTTGCAATTCCGGTTCCAATATAGTTTCGACCTTGAACCCACTTGAACGGGTTGGAACGGGTCGCTGGAGCATCCCGCTTCTCCTTCTTCAGGCTCAGCGGTTTCTTCCACCGCCGCCACTACATCGGCTTCGAACGCCACAGTTTGAACGGGTTCAACTGCCTCCATCGTTGCCTTCCCACGCTTCGAGGTCAATTTCTTAGTCTGGGATTGCATTCTGATAGTTGAGAGTAATTCACCAACCTGCAATATAATAACCCACACAACATGTCTAAGTTAGCATAACAGTATTTCCTCATTGCGTCGCTTGGATAATAAAAAATGTAATGAAACAAAAACAAAATTCCAATTTCATTTCCGATAACAGATTATTACCCCAATACTTATCTCCAAAATAATTTCAAGCTATAACTATCGATTTACAAATTTAAACAAAAGTTTAACTTGAATATTTCTTGCATGGTATATATTTAGGTTTAGGTTTAGGTTTAGGTATATATTTTCTTTTTCTTTTTTTTTTTTTTTTTGGCGTCCAGGCCAAAAGTACCTGGACGCCGCGGCGTGCAGGCCAAAAATTGCCTGGACGCCGCAGCGTGCAGGCCAAAATTGCCTGCACGCCGCGGCGCCAGGCCAAAAATTGCCTGCACGCCGCGGAAATGTGTGACCGGCGCCGAAGACCCTCATAGAGACTTCGAAGAAACGCAGCAAATCTACCTCAAATCAACAGTCCATTTCCATTATCACAGACAACTATAAGAAAATCATCAACAAATACATACAAATCTACCTCAAATCGTCGTCGGACGTAGCTCCTCTCCTCTCTTCGTCCCACGCAGCTCCTCTCCTAGTCGCACGCAGCTCCTCTCCTCGTCGCACTCCTCGTCGCAAGTCTGTCGAGAGTTGCAGATTAGGGCTTGAAATTTGGGCGAAATTGGTTTAAGTATATATATATATATATTTTTTATTTCAAAATCATTTTGGCCTGGACGCCGCGGCGTGCAGGCCAAAATTGCCTTCACGCCGCGGCGTCCAGGCCATACATGGTGGGGCCATCAGCTTTTTTTAACGGACAGCGATGGTGCATTTGTCATTTTCACATACGTTGGTGGTTAACTTGTTAGAAAACATACCACAGTGGTTGACTTGTCATTGACCGCAAACCACGATGGTTGATTTGTCATTTTCCCTAATTTAATTAGGTAATACAATGTTTTAAAAATTGATAAAATAATTATTGATAATTAGATAATTTTAATGAAAGATTTAAATAGTATAATTTCTAAATAAATATTGCAAATTAGGAAAGTTAAAATAAATCGATCAAAACTTTAGAATTATTAAATAATCATGAAATTAGTAAAACTAAAATAAAAGAGTTTGAAATTATCATATAGTTATAAAATTAGAAAAAATTAAATAATGAAGTTTATTTTATAGATGATAAAATAAAATAAGAATCATTAAAGAATTAGAAAAATTAAACATAATAGAATTAGTAAAAGAATAATGTGTAACTAGCAGTTAAGGAAGAAAGTTTAAGTGTTGAGTTAGTTTAATACACTGTAAAATTAAGGAAACAAGAGTTAGGATGATGAGATGCAACATGAGTCATTGGATTAAGTCTCGGATGACTGTGATCTAACTATTTTGGGTTGAAGGTTTTTGTGGAAGCGTGGGGAGCCGCGAGAGCATGGAAAGGAAATGATGATCGTTGGATTGGAATCGGAGAAGAAACGTTGAGTGTTTGCTCTGGAGAAAGATGCCTCCAGGAAGCCAAAGATTCCTTCTGGAAGTGATTTTAGCTGTTCGATTTAAAAAGGAATAATGAGCGATGTGTCGGCCATTAAATGGTTTGGCCAAAGCAAGGATTTTAAGTGGATCAACGTCATTTAAGTTGGTTGCATCTTAGTTAAGAATATTTTAGCGGAAGTGTTCGCTTTCGCGAATTGTTTGGTGTCCGCAAATAAGACTTTAGATAGGTGTGAAATGTTGTCATTTGGATTAATGAGTTAGTTTTACCGATAAAGTAGAATGCGTGGCAGATGGTGAGATTGTAGGTGAATTTTGTGATATAGGTAATGAGGGAGGTTAAAGTGTAGGATGAAAGGACTTGTTGATAGCGTAGTTGAAGATGAATTGTCATTGACAAAGTTAGAACGTTGTCAAAACGAAGTTGACTTGTGGGGGAGTATTAAAGGAAATATGAATTTTGATAATATAAATTCTTTGTTTAGATTTATGTTCATTTATATTAGTTTTAAAAGAAAACATTTTATAAATACTTTTGGTTATTTTAAATATGAAATTTACTACGTTTAGTTTCTAAATAAATATCTTAAAGATTTCCACTTCATGATTTTTAAAGAAATATGAAAAAATAATTAATAAACGTGGAGTTATACTAAGTTTTGATTTCAAAGAAGTTTTCATAAAAACTTTATTCGTATGAGTTTCTAAATAATCCCATTTTCTAAGATAACATTTAATGCTATGGGCGTTACAAAATAGGTTGAAAAAGAAGAAAATGAGGAAAGAGAAGGAGATTGAAGAATTGAATTTGTATGATAATTGAAGCTGCCTTGCATGTTGGATTATTGTATGTCGTACAGTGTTATAAGTGTTGGAGAAGGGATGAATAGGGGCAGACTTTGGGCAGAAATTAGCCTGGGATGTCTGGCGCCGTAGTTTAGGGTGTCTTGCGGCCATGTGCATGGGTTCTGTGAAGCGAAGCCTAAGTTTTGGGCAAAGATGAACTATCAAGTCGGCGTTGCAACGTGGCCTTCTAACAGCGCCAAACTCTCGGTTAGAATTAGATATTAAAGACCTTCTGGTTGTGGCACAAAATGCTGAGTCAAGATCACCAAATGACCCATGGTCTGCGGCCTAGTCAAGCCCAACCTTGGACCGATCCACTAATATAATGATATTATGCTTGACCTAGTTTGGCCCAATATTGTACTAAGCCTAGGCCTAAAACAATGGCGGGTAGTCTGTGGGCTTTGTGAAAAAAGACTTACTTTCTTAAAAAAGTTTTTATTTAACATCGCAACGCCAATCAATTGGACATGGATAGAGGTGGCTAACGAGCCAAGCCGAGCCTGAAAAAGTCTGGCTCGTCGAGCCTGCAGACCTTAACGAGCCGAGCCTAACGAGCCAAGCTTAACGAGCCGAGCCTAACGAGCCGAGCCTTAACGAGCCGAGCGAGCCTAACGAGCCTTAACGAGCCAAATATACATAAATAATAATATCTTATATAAATATATTATAAATTATTTTCAATATTATACAATTTAAAATTATAATAAATATTTATTATTATAATGTAAAAATACTATAATTAATAATTTAATTGAATAAATATTTTTATTGAATTGAATAAATATTTTTATTACAATTTCAAAATGAAAATGAAAATTACAATTTCAAATATAAATTATAATTTCAAAGCACAACTTACAAGATAAAGAAAATATATGAAAAATGAAAATTACAATTTCAAATTTAAATAAAAATTTAGTCTTCGACATCCAAATTTTTGAATTCTTCAACTATGTCATCTTCTTGTTGTTGATCTCTCATCACAACGTCGTTCCAATCCTTCATGCAAATGAGTGCCTCAACGATTTCTGGTGCAAGTCTTCCTCGTTTATCATCGTACACACGTCCACCTGCACTAAAAGCAGACTCCGATGCTACTGTAGAGACCGGAGGTGTTAGTAGATCACGTGCCATTCTAGAAAGAATAGGAAATGAAATAGAGTTGACTCTCTACCAAGCCAAAATATCAAAATCATCGGGGCAAGAAATGTTATGGTAGGTGTTAAGATAAATATCGAGTTCATTTCTTTGTGAATTATAAGAATGAACATTGCTATCTATTTGCTTAAATATATCATACATAAAATCTTGTAGATCTCCACCAAAAGCACCACTACTAGAACTAGCATGCATATCATATGAAGGAATTGAACGATTATTAAAATATTTAATTTCATAAGAAGAAAATAAATTATCAATTTCATTTCTTAATTGAGCACCATTAATTGAAGAAGAAATACCTAAATTAGAAGAAATTCTATCAAGCATTATACGCACTCCATCTAATTTAAATCTAGGATACATTATGCATGCAAAACAAAAAATATGAAGTATGTTAAGCCAATATTTTTTAAATTTTTTTTTCCATTTTTTCAATTAATGCACAAAATTCGTTTCTTTGTTTAAATATTTGAAAAGTACTCGTTAATTTTATAAAAAGTGGGAGAACAAGATGAGTAGTAGGATAATAAATTCCCAAACATTTATTTGTAGCTTCATAAAATGGTTTTAAAAAATCAAGAAATAAATTAGCAATATCGCAACTATTATGATCAAGAGTAATACATTTTGTTTTTTCACTAATATAAGCACAAATAACTAACCAATATGGCTTAGCATTTTCTAACATTAAATAAGTCGAATTCCACCTTGTAACTACATCTGTTTTTAATTTTCTTGGTTTAAGTTGAGCAACTTTACAATATTCTTTATATTCTTGTTGTCGCGTATTAGATGAAGTAATAAAAGAAATTGCAGATTGAATAGATTCAATATGTAGCGAAATATGTGACATGCCATCTCGAACAACTAAATTTAAAACATGACAAACACATCTCATATGAAAAAGAGTATTATGAGCTGTATCTAATTGAAATAACCTTTTAAATTCAAAAATTCCAACATCGTTAGCAGCAGCATTATCTAGCGTAATACTAAAAATTCTATCTCTAATAGCATATTCTTACAAAATTCCAACAATATATCTATAAATGGTAACGCCACTATGTGGATATTCACAACTACGAAATCCTAATATTCTTTTATTTAATTGCCAAGAGTCATCAATAAAATGAAAAGTTACGACAATATATCCTAAAGCATTAGGTGCACTCCATAAATCAGAAGTAATACAAATAGGCACAGACGAAGCATTTGAAAAAAACTCAATTAATTCATTTTTCATATGATTATACATTTTAATAATATCACTTCGCGTCGTACATCTAGGGACTCGTCTCAAACTAAGATTAATATACTCTTTCATAAAATTTTCAAATAACTCGCTATCAAACATAGATAAAGGTGCCTCAGATTGTGATATATATTTTGCTACTCCTTCTCTCATTTTATTATGTGAATACATAAAATTGCCACTGCCATTAGCATTTATGAGTGTTTGTGTAGGGTCTCTCACTTGCGCGTTAGAGTGATATTTTGCATAATGCCTACCAAGTGTGCTAGTAGAACTACCGGATACGTATGCATAATGTTTAATACAATATTTACATTGTGCTCTACTTTCTATTTTTCCACTAATTTTAATATCTTTCATTTCAAAATTATTTCATACATTCGACGTTTTACTTCTTTTTTTTCTAGGTGACGATGTGGATGCATGTGCCAATGATTGATCAATTGCAATTGTGAGATTATCTTCCCTAATTTCTTCAATATCATCGTTAGTGTCATTAAAAGTGTCAATTAAAAAATCACGAGGATCCATAATTAAAAAAATTGACTACTGCGAAACAATTAATAAATAAAATGATACCGCACACCAATTACGCAACAATAGTATGCAATTGTTATGAATTGTGATCACCTCCTCCCCGAATACGAGTCCTACAAAAATTGCAAAAAAAAATTAGTTATTTTGTAATACACATTAAATTAAAAAAACTAAAATTAAAAAAATAAAATATACCTTTAAAATTGGGAGAAAGATGGAGAGATTAAGCAATTGAGAAATGAAGGGAAAGATTGAGATATTGAGAGAAAAATTGGTGAAAAGATTGAGAGAATGTGAGAAAGTTGGGATGAAAAATTTGAGAGATAATGAGGAGTATATATAGCTTATATTTTGCCAACTGTTGGATCAAGCAAGCAACAGTCTCAAGACCGTTGCTTGATCTCATTTCAGCCTGAAGCTGAAATACACAGCAACGGTCTGAAGACCGTTGCTGTGTTGGGATCGTTGGGCAACGGTCTTTGGACCGTTGCTGTGTTGGGATCGTTGGGCAACGGTCTTACAGCTGAGAGGCTCAGTCGAGCCCTCAGACGAGCAACAGCCAACAGGCAACGGTCTAGTGACCGTTGCCATCGCCACTCGCCAACGGTCTTCAGACCGTTGGTTGAGTGGAGTGACTCCACTGGAGAGTGGAGTCTCGGTCGCGAGACCGAGAGAAGAGGCGCACGACGACTTCGCAGTCTCGGTCTCGCGAACTGGCTCTGCAAGTCTAAACATTGCAGAGCCAGTTCGCGAGACGGAGAGAAGAGGCGACTTCGCGAGACGGTGCACGACGACAGAGCCAGTTCCGATGACTTCGGGAGACGGCGCACGATGACTTCGCAGTCCCTGTCCTGCTCAAAGAGCTTCCGTCGCAGTCGTTCTGTCGTTCGAGACTGAGCCAGTTCGCACTTCGCAGTCGTTCCATTGTTCGTCCGAGCTTTGTAGCCTCAGTCGCCGTCGTCGCGAGCCCGGGCTGGGAATCGGACTCAGTCGTCGTCGTCGTCGTCGCGAGCCCAGTCCTGCTCAGAGAGCTTCGCCTTCACGCGAGCTCTGTCCCCGTCGTCGCGAGCGGGACTCAGTCCCCTGTCCCCGACTCCCCGTCGTCGCGAGCTCGGGCTCGGGTAGAGGTCTGGCGGGCTGGCTCGCCGGGCCAACCCGCCAGGCAGGCTCGCGAGCCTGGGCTTGGCGAGCTCGCAAGCCCGGGTGCTCGGGCTCGGCTCGGCTCGGCTCGTCTACCGAGCCCGCTCGGTTACTGTGGCAGTCCGAGCCGAGCTCGGACTGCTACAGTAACAGGCTGAGCGGGCGGGCTGCCGAGCCAGCCCGCCCGTTGGCCACCACTAGACATGGCTATAAACTCCATAGCTGCGACCCAAAAATAAGGTTGTTAGTGACCTTTTGTAACGGTTGAGCCGCGACTATGGTTCCTATTGCCGCAACGGCAGTGTTAAATTGTCACGACCCGGAAGGGGCCGGACAGAAACACCGGACCAAACGACCCGATCTTCGTAGAAGACCCGGTCGCCCAACCCAAGGCTAGTTAAATCATTGCGGAACACTTGTATAAATACCTAGCCGCGACCCACTTGTGATGGGCCACGGTCCATATAGTGATTGCGAGAATAATAAATAATGCGGAAACAATAAACCTTAAAGTCCAAATAAATACTGTGCATCTAGTTCAGAGAATCCAACAACCAAGATAAGTGTCTTTACAGTCATCCAAACTAAACAATTTGTTAGCTAATGTTACGCTTACCAAAAATTAAAAATTCAACTAAATGAACTGAGTGAAATGGAATAAGGTCTTTAACTAATCCATGCAAGCTTGGTTACTCTTTCCTTTACCTAGAATGGTGGGAGTCGTGAAGTGAGTGACTAACTCAGTATGAAATTTATACTAAATACTATGCATGTGTAAAACTTATTTTACCTTTTTTTGAAAACCATGAGTTTCGAAGAATCATACACATTTTAATAAAACATTTAAATCATTTTCGTCTCAATGAAATCAAGCCCAAGGCCTCCGACGAGGTTTAGAAAATAATATGGTTGTATACATAGACAACTATAGTTTTAAATACTTTCGTCATGTTTTATACCAGAAATCGTAGTCCGTGAAAAAAGAGGGTCACTCAAGGACTCCCCCGAACAAACACACAGAAAGATGGCCATATCATGCAAGCAACACCTCATGAGCCCGGAGAAAGAAAAATCACAGCGGTCCATAGACCGGGCCCATCACCCAAGTTGTCGTGCAAATTCCGCTACGACACGCCCGTAATATATATACACCCTAATCAGATTTAGGGATTTGCAACCCACGGAAGCAGTCAACACCTTCCCAAAGTCTCCTATTTAACACAGCGCACAAACAAAACATCTCCACGCAGCAGGAGATGTATCGGGGGGTGTCCCCTTGATACTTTGACGCCGAGACCATTCAAAGTGCCGGGAGGATTCAGCCCAAACAGGTTATAGTCATCATATAAAAACATGAAATTCAATGCACGAAAGTAAACGTGTAAAACTTTCGTGCATATATAATATAAAAGCTGACGTGCTGTCGAATAGTTCCCGTCAGGTTTTTCATGTGTGGTAATCCACAAAATAGAGTTTTATTTTGAAAACTTTGCAATGCGATGCAAGCAATTAAGTATAAAGCCCCTACCTCGATGGCGATCCCTCCTTTTAACCGAAGGAGCAGTAACCTCAAGTATCGGCTCTAAGTCCTTGAACTCGTCCGAGCCTACAACATGTCAAACATAGAAAGAATAATCTTATAAATACATCTTGGAGCAAAGTGAAAGAATCCTATATCGAGACGAAACTTAACATATATCATCATGCTTATCATCGTAAGCAAACTCTTCTAAAACCAACATTTGAATTCTCTAACTTCATAACTTAATAAACATAACAAGGCATCCAAAGAACATTTACAGTTCTTCACTAAACAATAAGTGATATATCCCAATAACAGACATTTCACATTAATCCAACTATTGTCTTTAAGAGTTCTCTTATACCCATGAGTATACAAAACAATCCCTAAAGTATACATTTCTCATCATCTTACGTCACAAGAAGCTAAACAATGCATCAGCCAAACAATACTCAATTCTCAACATCCAAAAAAAATCCAAAATTCATTATCCAAGACTAAATCTACAACATTCTTCCATCAAACTGAGAATTGCAAATCCACATCTAACAATCTCAATAGAGTAGCCAAGACCCATTTCATTAACCACAATTCCTCTCTTTTCATCATCCAATATTATTATGTAAAATAATGGTAGATGAAGTCAATTTAGAACCAAGCAAAAACAGGAACAAGTTATTGACGTTTTTCCATATAACAACAACAAAGTCTGAAGGCAGAGTTCAGCATCAAAATATCAGTTAAGGAAACTAGAACCAACTTCAATGACTATCAATAAATCTAACATTCACCTCCCATGATTTTTCAATCTCCAACTCAACAAAATCACGAGCAGAATGGGACAGAAATAATTCATAACTGGGCGTTTCTTTTAATCCCAAATAGCAACAGAATGGACAACAAAAATCAAACCAGACTTGCTGCATTACTCACCTAATTGGACAAATCCAAAAATGGAGCTTAGCTCGGTTCGACCGTACATCGTTCAGACCATTCTGCCTCGTCGGAATGCCCTCGACTGTTGCTCAGAACGTCAAAGGCGTTCGTCCCTGTCTCAGTCAACCTTTGCTTGTCGAACCTCTTCGTACGGACGGCTCGCTAGTTGCGGTTTCATCGCCCACAATCGCTTGGAATCGACAGCCTTTGTCGACGGGAAACGACGGCTCGACTCAGCTAGACCTCCCCAATGAAGTTGGGTCTCTCAGCCGCCGAAAGGAATGAGAAGAAAACCCTAACTCCTCTTCCAAAACTTCTCCTGCAAACTACTGCCCCTCAATCTTCTATTTAATCCTTTTGTTTATTTCCCTCTTGAATTGCATTTCCCTCCTTTTATTTCTCTCTTCATTTCTCTGCAGCAGCGGCGTGCCTGCTTCTCTTTTCCCTTTATTTCTTTAATTCATATTTTCAATTTCCTTTACTTTTAACTCTTCTCTTACTTTTTCATTTTTATTAGGGTAAATAACACTGTAGACCCTATAGTTTACGATCAACGATAAGTCAAATCCTAGAGATTATTTTTTAACAACTAAAATCCTGAACTATGAGAAAATGTCGCCGGCGACCTCACAGTCACGATTTCCGTCCAGAGCCGTCGAGGTTAACGCCCCGTTTGTACCCTGTCTAGCGGCGTCGAACGGAGTCGAAGGGCGATGGCAGAGCCGACGGTCGAATCGTCCAGAGCCGACCGAAGTACGACATTCGTTGGCCGTTGGATCGACGAGAATCGTCCCTCGTCTGGATCGACGACCAGGATTGAATCTGGCGTCCCTGCCAGATGCGATGACGGACAAAGATCCTTGGCCGTTGGATCGAGCGAGGGACGTGCCTCGGATCGACGGCCAGGATTTAATCCGCTTGGCGAAGACGGTCTTCGATCCTTGTCCGTTGGATCCTCGCCTGGATCGAACGGTCAGTAGTGACTCCAAATTAATTGGGTCACGTGCGGGTCACATGCGATCCTAAATCGCCAAAATTCCCCATTATGACGGACGTCCGTGGGAATACCACGGACGTCCGTCTTTAAATAACACGTCATCAACATCTGGACGGCGTCCGTTGGACCATGACGAACGTCCGTCATAACCAAAACGACCGCGTTTTCGTCCTGACGGATGACAAAACGCTGCTTATACTCGCGAAGGGCGTCCAAGCCCTAGAAATCGCCCTGTACTTCAAATCGCGAGCGAATTCTCGATTTCCCCCGACGAATTCCCGAACCCCCGAGTTTTGAATCTGAAAATGGCGCCGAGGAATAGTCAAGCGTCGAAGAAGCGTAAGGTGATGGCTCCCACCGAGACGACGGGTCCAGTGGAGTCTGTAGAACCTGGGATGTTCAGCTCAGCCTCCGCCCATGTACGGTATGAGAAGGACATTGTACCCCGTGCAATAATTATATCCAGGAAGGTAAATTTCAATTCATTTGCTGATTTTTGATTGAAGGCAATGTTTGAACGAATTGGATTGGATAAACTGTGCACAATGGGAGGTTATTTCTATGAGAGAGCTGTCAAACTGTTTTATGCCAATTTGGAGTTGGACAAATCAAGTGATAGAGAGTTGAGGAATTTTCTGTTTGGAAAACAGATTAGGATAACTCTAGGACAATTAAATGAGCTCATTGGATGCTCCACGGAGGAGCCGTTGGAGGAGTATTACCATGCGACAAAGGACCCCGAATTTGTCCAAAAAGGAGAAGGTCTTGCATTGCTGAAGCAATTGGTTCGCAATCCTACAGCCGTTGAGTCTTTCTTCCGGCCTAAATCAAAAGACCTCGATGCGAAAGCAAGGGTCATCTATCATATGATCACGCACACATTTATGCCTCGTGATGGACATAGAGACCTTGTCACAGCCATGGATTTGTACGTAATGGAAAAGCTATACAATGGGAAGAGGTTCATACGTCATTATGCAGCAAATGAAAGCAACTCTGAATAGTGCAAGGAAGAATCTCCCATATAATTGGCTCATTCAGCGCATTATTGACAGCAACGGGTTGGTTGTCCCTCACACAGAGCGACGAACAGACGAAAAACCACTTGACATGTATAATGAAGTTACATTGGCTCGGATGGGGTTGCAAAAAGTACGAGGGGAGTGGGTATTGAGAGGAGATGTGGCAGCTGTACCTCCTGCACCTCGTCCTTCCACTTCAGCTGCTCCACCGCCATCCACGTCAGCTCCACCACGGCCATCATCGTTAGCTCCACCACTGCCATCCACGTCAGCTCCACCTGCTCCTTCCATGTGCACTGCCATAATTCCGTGGACAGCAAACGCACAACCGACATATCACGTGGAGGTGGATGATGATTTTGTGCGTCCTATGGATGACGATTTTGTTCATCCTATGGCGGATGTTGCACCTCCCCCACCCCAGTCCTCATCGTCGCCCTCCGCACTCAGCAGCGAAGAGAGGTGGCAGTGGCTTGTCACCCAACTTGGCCAGATTCAAGCCAAGTTGGATAGACAGGAGAGTCAACTTGGCCAGCTTCAAGCCACTGTACTACAGATGCAAGAAGTACAAACACATATGGCAACTGCTCGCACAGCCGCCCAGCCATCTCATCCATCAGCATCTCATACATCTTCCGATGCCAGTCCAGACGGATGCCAGTATGTCTTTGATTTTACATGTAATTTCCTTATATGCATTAGTATCGTTGATGAAGGTGTCGTATGAGCGTTCTGCTCTTACACTGCCACTTGCGGTGCCACCTGTTGAGCCTCCGCCTTGACAAGAACGGACATTGTGGCCTACACCATGACAACGACTACATGTCATAGGGATATGTCTCCTGCTGAGTACCATGCTGCTACGGGGCTCGTCTGCACCTCGCACTCTTCGTTTTCGAGGCCGACCCGGGAGTCTCTTTACTGGTGGTGGCAAAATTGGAGGCTGGTTCGTTGCAGGCCACATGTGGTGGCCACTGACAGGTCGGGTAAAATGGGAATACATCCTCATATATGTGTCCCGATGGTACCATGCATGCACATAATCCTCCGCTGAAGTCCGCATAAAATTGATGCAAGGGATGGCATGCACGCATGGGATTCCAGTCAGCTCCCATCAGTTACAATTACAAGTACGCGTGTCCAGATCGACTGCGTACCGTTCGTTACCATCGCTTACCTCAAACCGATTACATCCTGAAGGTGTTGGACACCAATTCCGAGCCGCATGTTTCAGTTTGGCAAGCTTCTTTGTGGTCTTAGGACACAAAAGATCTGTTGATTCAGCCAGCTGCTTATGTTTCTTAACGATCCTAGTCATTATGCCCGTTCTAATCATCTCGAACATAGTGAGGATTGGTTTGTCCCGTGCTGGCAGGAGGCAGGCATTGTAGCACTCGCTCAAATTATTAAGGCCCATGTCGCACTTTGGGACAGGACTGAATGCATGTTTTGACCAACACCTCGGGTTAATTTTCTGCATATATGCATGCGCTGTATGGTCGAGCGCAAGTAGTTTACTCATCTCTTTCTGAAAGTTCGGTGATGTTGTGGCCCTTGCTGCCTTCCACATGATATCTTTGTATTGTATTCCTAGAAATTGTTTTTTGAAATTGGCATACAAATGTCTTAGGCAAAATCGATGCTCAGCTGCTGGTGCATATTGTTCAATAGCAGGCACCAACCCCTTCTGTCGATCGGAAATGAGTGTCCATCCTCTGCTTATGTCACTGTCTAAGTCCGTCAGCAAGCAACACAAAAACCAGGTCTAGGAGTCTCTGCATTCTGATTCAACAAGTGCCACAGCAACTGGATAAATCCCATCATTGGCATCAATGCTGACAGCTGTGAGCAATTGGCCTGGGCACGACCCCTTCAAGTGACAGCCATCAAGACAAATAATGGGTCTACCAAACTCCTTCAGACCCCTCTTGCACGCATCCAAACACATGTACATTCTTTTAAATATTGGACTTGGACGGGCCACCAAATCTGGAAAATCTACCACCAACAACAGTTTGCTACCTGGATTGGATCTTCGAATCTCTTCTGTGTAGGACCAAAGTAGCTTGTACTGTTCGTCACCATCCCCTTCGTTTAAAGTCTGTGCTAAATTCCTTGCCCTTCTAGCAAGACTCAGAGAAATATTGACATTAAAGTCCTTCCTTACAGTCTCAATCATGGAAGCAAGGTCCCACTTGGGTTGACTTTTTAATCTATCCAAATATTGGTTTGCCACCCATTTGTAGGAAGCGTGTCAGCTTTCCATTTGTCGTGCACATGTGTGCTCCTCATTATAGCTCTTAATTTGAAAGGTCAGCTCACCTTTCATTTTTGAAGCGTGAAGCCGCCAATTGCATCCATCACTGCACACAGGAGTTATCCGATGTCGTTCGCTTTTAACAAACCTGATCCCGTGCCCATTTTTCAAAACATAATTAACCACTTCATCTCTAATATCCTTCAACGCACTATACTTCTTACCCAGACAGAGCTCCGAGGACGAACATTCAATTTGGGGATGCATACTCTCTGCCCAATCATCATCCTCTGAGTCACATATCGAACGTAGCTCCGATTCCAGGGATCCCGAGATTGAACGCAATTCTATACCAGCTTCGTGGTAGAACCACCTGATTCTCATTGGTCTCTACTGTCGAAATAGGATTAGGATTAGGATCCACCTCCATTCCACAGTCAATGGATTCTTCAACCATGTATGATGAAGAAGCACACCTTGACGACTCCATGTGATGTGCAACACTCTTGTTCGTTCGCTTACGTTGAGGGAGTTGGTCAGGGGAAACAAGTTCTCTCTCTCGAATATCTATGGCAATGGTCGGACTTTTTGTGCCCGACTCTGTTAGGGTTTTCGCTGCTTATATCGGGAATTAGCTCGCGATTTGAAGTACAGGGCGATTTCTAGGGCTTGGACGCCCTTCGCGAGTATAAGCAGCGTTTTGTCATCGGTCAGGACGAAAATGCGGTCGTTTTGGTTATGACGGACGTCCGTCATGGTCCGACGGACGCCGTCCAGATGCTGATGACGTGTTATTTAAAGACGGATGTCCGTGGGAATAATGGGGAATTCTGGCGATTTAGGATCGCATGTGACCCGCACGTGACCCAATTAATTTGGAGTCACTACTGACCGTTCGATCCAGGCGAGGATCCAACGGACAAGGATAGACGTCCGTCTTCGCCAGGCGGATTAAATCCTGGCCGTCGATCCGAGGCACGTCCCTCGCTCGATCCAACGGCCAAGGATCTTTGTCCGTCATCGCATCTGGTAGGGACGCCAGATTCAATCCTGGCCGTCGATCCAGACGAGGGACGATCCTCATCGATCCAACGGCCAGCGAATGTCGTACTTCGGTCGGCTCTGGACGATTCGACCGTCGGCTCTGCCATCGCCCTTCGACTCCGTTCGACGCCGCTAGACAGGGTACAAACGGGGCGTTAACCTCGACGGCTCTGAACGGAAATCGTGACTGCGAGGTCGCCAGCGACATTTTCTCATAGTTCAAGGTTTTAGTTGTTAAAAAATAATCTCCAGAGTTTGACTTGTCGTTGATCGCAAACTATAGGGTCTACAGTGTTATTTACCCTTTTTATTATCTCTAAATTTCTTCCTTTTATTGCCCTTCCTCTTTCTATGTACTCTATTCATTTTCTCCTTAACCCCTCCTATCTTCTTTAATTACATTCTTATCCCTTATCCATATATTTTAATAAATTTCCTCTTGTCCAATTTAACACACATATCATATATCAAATAATTTGCTCTTTATCCCGACTTATTCCGAACGTCGCATAATAACGTTTATAACTCCAATTAAATCTTTAATTACATTTTTTTAAAATTAATTTTCCGTTCAAAAATTTTCAATCCCCGACTTAAAATCTTAATTCGCTTCAAACGAAAATCGACAACAATCCTTTAATTTTCCAACTTCTTTTTTTAATTTATTTGATCGCTCGATAATATCCAATTTCACCAATTTGACTAATTGACAAAAATTTCACACATGACTGCTACTCAAAAAAAATTTGCATCAATTAATCAACGTCATAACAAATCTCTTAAGCGAAAAATTCACACGTGAAATTTATTCTCTTGAAAATTCTCGGGTTTCACATCTTAACCTCCTTAAAAGAAATTTCGTCCCGAAATTTAAAATACAACCATAATACATCAGATAAGATAAGGGTAACTCCATATCATGTGAAATTCGATCTCCCAATCTTCTCCACAATTTGAAACAGACCAATATACCTTAGAGCTAACTTCCTTTAATGTATTTCCTTTCTATATAATGATATGTATATATATTAAATACATATATCATATATTAATTTATCCATTTCCAACTGTTGACTTAATCCAAACATCACTCAACAATGTTTACCGTTTCAATTTAATTAACTAATTTCACTTCTTAAATAAGTTTCCATCGAAAATTTTCAATTCCATTATGCCCACTTAGACAAACTCACAAGATAGGATTAGTTGTCACCGTACCATGACCACCTCAGTAGACATCAACTCGCCCATCATTTGCAACAACTATAACCTTTTTCAAATGACATTTTGCAATCACTTAGTACTTCCTTAGTCAATTCATATCTAAAATCACATTAAACTGACTCATCGGTAATATAACCAAGTTCACAAACGAACATGCAGTCGTCGATCACCACACGAATTGCTCCACACATAGATCTTACTCCACTATGAAAACCCAAAGGAGTAATGAAAATCAACGGGATTTCCATCTTCCCCACTGACCGTTGACCGTAGACCAACTCATCAAAGACTTTGGCCATACACTCCTAATGGCTACAGCTACTATACTGCGCCCCAAATACCTCGAAATTTTTTTTTTCATCAATGGGACATCATAACTAGACCTCACGACATTTCACCAATTGGACGCTAACTTCTCTAAGTAACAAGTGGTAATCCCTACATGGAACCCTTCCAAAATTTGAAGTGCCTCAAAATTTTTCTCCATTTTCCAAAATCAACTCTCCGCTCTCATTGGGTTTCTACCACCTTAAACACGGGTCCGGAATTGCTTTTAACCACTCTTCTTTTTTTCAATTTATAAAAATTTGGGCAGAGTCTCCACAATTTCTTTACTCCCCCAAAAGCTACAGACATACGTCCTGTATCAAATCCCTAGCAATTTCAATATGATCTATCGTTTATTACATCCCTCAATAAATTTTATCAATGAATTATAATGATTCACATCAGATACATGTGTAGTACTATTACTAACAAGGTTCAGCAAAGTCTACATCATTGCTACAATAGGATCAAAACTACCCTCTTGTTGTCGGCCACAAGATGTCCTTCTCGGTGGCATTTTAAAATTTTAAGAAGAGAAATACACTTGGTTTGAAACTTCTTATGCACAGTAAACTTCGTCCAAACTTTTCAATCCAAAAATTTTCTCAAGCAATCACCATTTGGAAATCGTGGAACCTTGAGCTTTGATACCAAAAATTTCTAATTTCTGTCACGACCCGGAAGGGGGCCGGACAGAAACGCCGGGCCAAACGACCCAGTCTTCGTAGAAGACCCGATCGCTCAGCCAAGGCTAGTTAAATTATTACAGAAGACTTGAATAAATACCCAGTCGCAACCCATTTGTGATGGGTCACGGTCCATATAGTGATTGCGAGAATAATTAATAATTGCAAAAATAATATTCTTTAAGTCCAAATGATAGAAACTAAATCACCTTTATTCAAACATTTCTAATTTCTATTCTCTAATTAGAAATTGAATCATGTTGCGATTCAAACTTAGAAACTGTAAAGAAATTAGCAATATCTACAAATTCTGTGTCCAATAAAATTCCTTAACTTAAAATCCAACCTTCAAGCCTAATCAGTTTCCAAAATTAAGGAACTTAAATTTTTTTTTAACATTGTTAGATTCCAATCTCACCAACAAAACAAAATGATTCACCCTTCTTCATAAATCTCCTAACTCAGTATCAAAGTAAACATATCCTCGAGACTCTCAAGTAAGCATCATATTCTATCAAACAGCTGATCAAGCCATACAACACATCCTCATAATCCAAAAATAAGAAACATAGACTATCAAACAACACGTCAAAGTAATATAACAATTCCTCGAGCATTATATAACTAGCTAACACAATCTCAAACCTATAACTAGAATATCCAAACTGATCAGCCTGTAAGCAAGCTATCAATCTTCGAGGTAAATGTAACATATCAACATATTTTTACTCTTAACAGATCATATCCTATCATCAATAATAAAACACGTCCTCAAGAGTAACTGTTCACATATACCAAATCACACAGCTATCATGAAAATCCTCAACAGAGTAATGTATCCATTCAATGACATATACATAAATTTTAGGAATGGTTGCACCTACTCAATAACAATTATAAAACCAAACCTTAACATTACACCAACAATGAACAGATCAAGGTACCATTCCAACAATAACTGATCCTTAACAAACTTATCATCATGAAACAAATCCAAACAATTATTCTATGAAAACTGTAGCACAATCACATTGAACGACACTTCTCAACCAATAACAACAAAAACTAACCCCCTCGAGTCCTAACTAATCAACAGTGAATATACTAAAATTTTCAAGCCTCCTCAAACAACCTGAGTGCAAATAGGCAAGATCAAAATAGTACAATCCTCATAATCTTATCTAAACTGCAGCAACACAAACAGTGACCAAACTAAAATTCTCAAGTTCATCAATGAAGGCAACAACGAATCCCCAACCGTTTCACTAGTGAAACTGTAACAAAAATAGGAACCACAATCAACTTAGTACAACACTTTGTACAATCGAAGCATGACAGGCCATTCATCGGATCTCAGACAACAATCAACAGGTTAACCGTGAGCTAAACCACCACATCATAGTGCACAATCTCTCAAAAATTACACATCACACTATAAATAAATCATCAGTTTCCAAGAGTGTCCAAAAACAGTATAAAACCGAATCCAAAACATTTTCCTTAGTAAAAACCAAAATCCTCAACTTAGGCAGTAATTAATCAACAGTACCAACGAAACTTGGACCCGTCACTCAAAGCAAAAACTCAAATAGAACAGTAGACCACTACAACCTTCAACTTTCGCCAATCAACCAATGGTATAAATCATGCACAACCAACAGAGCATAACTTATACAACAACCATTATTCAACTATTCAGCTTTGCCACTGAGCTCATTGTCTTGTCACCATAACTGTTTGGCCGTTTATAAAAACCACGAAGAACTAATCCAAGTACGACTTGAAAACTCAGTTCATTAGATTCATAAATGTTGCTAGACTATTAGTCAAACCGAAGGGTAGAATCAGAAATTCAAAATGTCCATATCTCATCCAAAAAGTTGTTTTCGAAACATCTTATTCACGGAGTCTCATCTAATGATACTCGAACCTCAAATCAATCTTTGAAAAATACCGCAAACCACCAAGCTGGTTAAACAAGTCATTGATCTTGGGAAAAAGATACTTGTTCTTTACGGTAACTTCATTCAATCTCTAATAATCGATACAAGGCGTCAAGTCTCATCGGCTTTCTTTGCTAATAACACAGAAGCACCCCAATGGGACAAACTCTCTCGGATAAATCCACTTTCTCTCAATTTCTTCCAATTGTTTCCTCATTTCACTCAACTCCACCGGAGCCATCCTATATGTCAGAGTTGATATTGGTGTAGCGCTTGGAACTAAATCAATGTGAAATTCAACCCCTCGATCTTGAGGCAACTCTAGAAACTCATCAAGAAACATATTAGAAAACTCTCTCACTACGGAGATATGCATATCCTGCCCAGAGGCCTCTCCATCACTGTCAACAACAAGAGATTCTCATACTGCTCTAATCCATTGCACTTAACCAGTCGAACTTGCTGGATGAGTTAGTTGTCATAAATAGCCTTTGCAACCACCATTTTCTTTCAGCATCACAACCCAGTAATCAGGGATGCAACACCAAAAATTATTAGCAACCACTCTTTTAGCTATTGGGAAGGTTTTTTTAATTATTATTGTATTTTTCTAAATATTTCACTATCAATTATTTATCACTCATCAATTCTCTAAACTTTTTAAACTCTTTCTTTTCTAAAGTATCAATTCTTTCAACTTTCTCCTAATCGTTTTGTTTGACATCAAGTAACTTTTAACTATATTCATATTTGTTGTGTATATTATTATTAAATCTTGCATTTCTTATGACAAACTTGGAGAACATTAGAGATGATATCAATGTGATAGAACCTATTGGATCTCTATCAAATTTTAATTTGCATGCCTCATCTCATGGTAAAAATCATGAATCGAATATTGGGAAGTCTTTGACAGGATAGATGCTACATTTAGTAATAGAGAAGGAAAAAAAGAAAATGTGTATAAATTGTAACATGTTATTAAATCGCTAGAGATCCAGAAATCTTAAAAGGCATAGGTTTGCTGCTCTCACAAGCATAATATACAATATACGCAATAACATAAAAATAAAAAATGTAATTTATTTACTTTTAAATATGATGACAGTAGTGATATGATGAAATTAATAGATTATATGATTAGAGCGAAACTTATTTACATTTATTGAGAAGCATGATTGAAGCAGTATAATTTCAAGAGGGATTAATACTCAATATTTGAGATTTCTGACATCTACTGGAAAAAGAGATATTGTTGAAAAATTTGAGAGTAAAAAAATGAAATTAATTTTTTTAATATTATGGAGGTAAACTATGTTTTTACTTCTAACATGTAGACATTTACTAATCAAATGAATTTTCTTTCTTTGATTGTACATTATATTAATGAAAAATTAAGTTTACATAACGTATAATTTTCTGTTGTTGTGGTTGAATTATTTCATTTGAGGATTGTAATTGGGAAGCAATTTTATATGAACTAAGAAATTACAACATTTTATAAAAATTTTATTCTTTAACCTTAGATAATACTAGAAACAATAACGTAGTAGAGAGGGTTTTAGTTGTTATCATCCTATTTAGTGTAACGACTGATTTTTCTTACATTTGAAAATGTGTAAAATTTAAAACTTTTTCTTTTGTAAATATAGTGGAAGGCTTTTTGTTGTTAAAACTCGTTTGAAATGATAAATAGAAATCTTTTTTGAAAACATTTTTATTAGACAGAGGAAAACCAAATAAATTCGCATAGCATTTTTAAAATACACTAAATGACTTCTTTCTTTTTTCAATTAAAATACATTTATAGAATCTTCTCAACCCCTTTCTTTTACATACCTTAGCCTAGCCAACCACAAGATCCGCCCGTGCGAATCTTTCACCAACTGTCCTTGACTTGTTCTCCTGTTTCTCGTACATACCTACATCATGAGGTAAAAACAATGAGCTTAACGCTCAACAAGAATTAGGATGAAATGCAATGGTTATACTCATGCTCATGCTTATGCAATCTTTCTTGGAAAAGAATCTATCTTTTCTGCCTTTACATTTCATTATTCCTTTACATTTCGTTACCAGAGCAAAGATATATCTATTGGTATAGCTAACCAACTCCATTTCTATATGGGTGAAAGTTTCCATCTGTGGTGTCACCACTACCGTCACCTAATCTCTGTCTTTTCTAACATTGAGGACTAAGAGCATGGATACATTTGTTGGTATTGTGGCTTAACCGACTCCAAACTCTACATGGGTGGAGATTTCCATCAGGGGTGTTACCACGATGCACCATCACCCTATCTCCCGATCCCCCTCATGACCATTTACGTTCATTCGTTCATTTCATTTATCATGTCATACATATGTCATATTTTCATAAGTCCTATTATGATGCATGAATGTCATGTCATGTACAGTTCACAACAATATATAGAATATGGAAACATAATATTAAAGTAGTGATATAATAGTTCATGCTTAAGTTAAATAAAGAGAAACTCACATACTACCCAACAGAGAAAAATTACATATTAAAGAACAGGAGATAATAGTTCATATCTACATTAGTTAAGATGGAGCAATTTATGTATTAATCGACAGGGACTACCAGTTCACATTTTGACTACAAGAGAGCAAATCATAGAGCTCTTCAAGCATAGAAGAATCATCCAAGTATGGGATACCAACCCACGCAATAGCCCTATAATATTCCATTATAACCAACAAGAAATTGCCATGCAACAACCAGCATGTAATACCCCCATTTCCTATAAAAGAATTAAGTAAAGATAATTGAAACATTAATTAGGGTATAATAGGATTATTTGGAGAATTTTTATTATGAAATGTATTACCCGAAAATAAGTTTAGAAAAGTAATAAGTTGGGGTATAATTATATCGATTAATCAGATATTATTGAAGATTTAATGGAAAGAAATTATTAGAAGGGGTGAAGTGGGAAATTTTGTTAAGATTTATTAGTGGTAGATTAAATAGGGAGTAATTAAATAAAAGTGGTAATTGAAATAAAATAAAAATGATAAAAATAAGAATTTATTTTTAATGGAATGACGACGTTTGGAGAAGAGGAAAATAGGTGTTGGGATGTTTCGGTCGCATTGAGGTCAGAGTTGCGGTAGAGTATCGCGACCGAAATGCTTCACTGGTTGATCCCTGCATTTTCGGATGTACCGCGGTCGGAGTTGGGGTCGAAGAGTTCGACTGAAATGCATCCCATATTACATTTTGTGGTTTTCAGATGCAACGAGGTCATGGATGCGGTTGAATATCGCGACTGAAAAATAACAGATTTCAAATTTGTCCAATTCGTCGATTTTGCAATCGAGTCATCATTCCGGACGCGTTTGCAAGGTTCGGCCAAAACAAAAAATAGAGGCAAAAATTAAGGAATTGGTCGATGTGAGGTCGAGGGTTTAGTTGACTCCTTCGACCGAAAAGTTTATTTGTAACGGGAAAACTGATTCTGTCACAACTATTCTTCTATTCCCCCCCCCCCCCCCCCAAAAAAAAAATGATTCTATCACAACTATTCTTCTATTCCACCCCCCAATATTTCTTCTCCTCTCCCGAGACGAACTTTCCACACAACATAAGCTGGTTAGACCTTTCCCCTTGGTATGTGTGATTGTTCATCCCCACAAAGCTTCTTGGTTATAAATTAATGGCAGCAGTGAAGTGTTATTTTTATTTACAGAGAGAATCAAGAGAGATGCTCTCTTGTGTGTTCTCTGGATTGATGAGCGAGAGCAGAAAAGGGAATAAAGAAGAAGAAAGAAGGCTGGGGGGAGGTGACCGAGAGGCTCCCTGCTTCTAATCTCGGCTTACCTCGGGTAATATTCTGGTAAGAATTTTCTCCTCTAATTATGTATGTTTATGGATTGTATAGATTGAAGTATGTTAGAAGTAGAAGATAAATGGATGATAATGCACTGCTATATAGTTTCGGTCCTCGAGTTCGATTTTGTTGAAGGATGTTGTTCTGCAATTCCTTTCATGTTTGTTGGATACTGAATGAGAGTATGTATTGTGGTGCTATAAATAGTTTATGGGTTGCTCTCTGTTGTTGTTGAATGTGGAAGTGAAAGAAGATATTCTCTATTATTATGGCTTGATAAAAATGCTCTACTACTTGGAAATGGTTCTCTATCATTCACGGCCTCGTTAGATATTATTGAGAAAAATGTGTATGCATTGATTTAAGGAAGTTGATTCCCTATTTTGTTACTACTATTGTTAATCATGGGTTGTCACTATTCAGTTTCGCATGCTAGATATTATGGAATTATTATTTGAACCAGTTAAGAAATTAAGTTGAAAGTAGACGTTTAAGGCGTTTTAAGTTGTTCTGTTCTCCAGGATTGGTTTCTAATTGATGGATATTGTCGAGGATAATGGGATGGTAAAAATGGTGTTAATAATCTATGATTGTTAATAATGGTTATTTAAATGTTTTTGAAGGTATTGTGAAGGATAAAGAGTTAAACTCGCTACGGACCCACAGGTAAGTGATATGTATGTGTTTTGGTCTTTAGACCCTACATCGCAAGAATTAGGGTCGTTTGCTGATTGTTTATTAGATTTAGGTTCTTTTATGTTGTAGATTTTATATGATAAAGTTATGCTTTGATAGATTATAGGATTTGATAGAAATTATGTTTCAAGGATTGTATTGCTATATGTTGTGTGTTTACTAGAATTAGGTTCTTTTAATAATATGTTTATTAGTTTTGAGTTAAAAATAGTGATAATGAGATTAAGCATGTTGGAGGCCTACATAGAGGAGATTAAACTGTATGCATTCATGAGCATCATGCATCATTGTTTTCAAAACGATTCAAAAATGGATTTTCATGCATGGTTTTAAAAGGAAAACGGAAATGAATATTAAATGATAAATGACAAATTAAAGTAAAGAAAAAGATAAAGGAAATTGAAAAGTTAATGTATATATTGAGGCATGGGCGAGATTGTTCCCCTATGGTTAAAGACATTGGTACGTAACTCATAAAGAGAGGCTTGGTGGACGTTGTAACGACCCAGTTTTTTTATGTTTAAAAATCGCGAGAAATTTAAAACTTTTCTTTTTATAAAAACATTGGAAGATTTTTCTTCCATAAAAACCTGATCATTAAATTCTTTACTTAAATCTTTTTATAAATTTTAGTGGAAGTAATAAAAATTCTTTCTGTAACACAGTTATAAGACACAGCGGAAGACTTACAATAAAATGAGATATTAAGAAATACAATTGTAATGACCCGGTTTCTCAAAATTCCTTTAAAATATGTGAAAATTTTGAAAATTTCATTTTAAAGCAAGTCAGAGCACGCACGCCTAAACTGGACCACTACCAACCGTTCATAAAACTCGTTATAAAAATCTCATAAATGAAACTATGCGGAAGCATTATGATTAAAACCCATGATATAAAACGTTGCGAAAACGTAAATAAATCAGTTAAGGAAGAAACACTACATAATTGAAATACTGCATTTACACAAGTAAAACTAACAATTAAATACAATTTGGAAAACTAATTTAATTACATTAGTTCTCTTTTACCCTATTGCCTGGCCAGCCACGAACTTCCTCGCACGTGCAAGTCCATCATTCGCTGCTCTTTATATTGTTGTTCATCTTTTCGTTACTCCTAGTCTGTGCATTTACTCTACGTACTAGTACCTACATCTACACCACAAGCAACTGTAAGCCTGAATGCTTAGTAAGGAAAAAGGGTTAATGCAACATGAATGACACTCTTTAGTGCATTTTGGAATGGACAAACCAATCATTTCAGTAAGCCATTTACCAGTTCATTACTTTACTTTAAGCCATTAGTTCGTTACTCGTACTTCGAGCTGGAATTGGAGGATTTCCTTCGTGATGGAATAGTGCTCGGATCTAACCTTTTACTTGCAACTAGAACTCCCGTACCTGATCAGGGAGGGGCTTCAGCTAGTTGCAGACTATACCCGCTACCCATCTGCCCTCCAATTCCCATTGTTATCATCCAGTTTCTGTGCCGAGTTGAGCTGATGGTACCATAGAAACCTTTATTATCTTCTTATCTCTTTTCCCAGTTCCTGTGTTGGGTTAAGCTGATGGTACCACAGGAACATTTACTATCTTATTGTTTTCACCCATTTTCGTCAATTATCCTCACTCATGCATGCTTACGTACCACCCCGTGACACTCCCTATTAGTTTCTATTAACATGATGCATACTCATACTGTAACATCCCAATTTTTCCATAATATAATTAAATTAAGATAATTGAAAATTAATCAGGTATAATTAGATTATTGAGAATTTATTTGGAAAACCAAATGGAAGAAAGTGAATTGGACCGATAATGATCATCAAACAATTTTGGAATAAATCAAGAATTTGAAATGAGTCTAATAATTTAATTAAATTAAAAGAGAATTATGAATGTATGAATAAAAATAAAATGGGTTTGTTTTTAGAACAGCAGTTGTAAAGCTGCTCAAAAATTGAAGAAAATAGAGAAAGGGGCCGAGGAAAAGTCGAGAGAGGAGAGGCAACATGGGAGGGGTTCGCGTTCGACCGACGGTTCGCGCAAGGCTGGGCTTCGCGTGGGTGAACGGCGTGCGGGCTCCGCCGACAAGCATGGGGTGAACGAAACCGTAGAGTGGCGTCGGAGATGCGCTTGAGCCACGGGATTTGATGAACCGTGCGCTGCAATTTCTCCCGAACTGGTGCTGCAAATTTGTGGGTCGAGGTAAGTTGGTCATTTTGCTTCCCTGATGTTTGATTTACTGGATGAATTATTGGACAGGTTGATGAATTAGTTATGGTTGCCAATTACGCAGTGGACCTCGCCTGTCCGCAGATCACCAACATATTTTTAGTAGCCATTACTCGTTTTAAGTGGCATTTATGTATGGTAGATGTCTGTCTGCCAGCCACCAATCGTTCCTACCTGTTAAAAGGAAGGATGGGTCTTCTGTGAGGGGGAATAGCTTGCTGAGCCGAGAGGGTGAATGTGTGAGGGTGGTTTTGAACTTGAGCCATTCGTTGGGTTGGTTATCCCTTGCTGCGTTTCTCACTAACTGTGAGGTAAGGAATTGAGTAGGAAGAGATTTGGCAATTTAAAGCCCTACCCACAAGTTGGATTTCATAATTGTGACTCTATTTGGTAATTGTTTAGTTTGTTTCTTGCTCCAATAATGCATGAACTTGTGAATGAACTAGAAGTAATTTATGCTTACTAAATTTGAGAGAATATAGAATGATAAATTAGTTCAATTTATGGCTATCTTATTAGTTCCTATTAGTTAATTTTAGATTGGTTTAGTTGACCATTACAGAGTATTTGTGATCTGATGTTGGATCCTATAGCCACTATTTCGTTGTTAATTTTATAGTTGCCGTATTTTAAATATTCATACTCAGAATTCTTGGTAGGTATTGGTTAGTTATTGTCAAGATTTTCAAAGCATGTCATATGTTTTAACTTGTTGTAAAAACTATTATTTGGATGATGAATTACCAAGCATGTTAGTACGTTTTGTCCTTCAGGAATGCGCTGTTACTTTCTACCCAATTCGGAAGATGTTTATACTTTGTTTATCGTTGTAATTCTCCAAATAACGAGCATGAATTGCTGCTGTTTTCTATTCAAACATAAAGCATGTGATTCGTTTTATTTCTTAAAAACTCGCTGTTGAGACGCTGCTGTTGCATAGTCCTTTTCTGTCAATTCCGAAGCATATTTAACACGTTTTAATTGCTTAAAATTCGCTGTTGATACGCTGTTGTTCTGTAATTCTTTTTCGTCAATTCCGAAGCATGTTTAGCACGTTTTAATTGCTTAAAATTCGCTGTTGATACACTGTTGTTCCGTAGTTCTTTTCCGTCAATTCCGAAGCATGTTTAGCATATTTTAATTGCTTAAAATTCATTGTTAAATTCGTTGTTATGTTGCCATTATTTTTCGTCAATTCCAGAGCCTATTAGCATGTTTTATCCATTGTTAAATTCGTTGTTGTGTCACTGTTAATTCCTAATAAATTCTGAAGCATGTTAGATGCTAGATTCGCTATTAGAATTGTTATCCTTTTGCTGTTAGTATTCCTTGTATTTCGATACTCGTTAGCATGTTGGTTGACTGTTTTATTCACTGTGTTCGTGATTATTTCCTGCTGGTGTAGAGAGCGCTAATTCGTTGTTGGTTGTGATTGAAATTCCATGAATTACTTTGTAGTTTTACATCGTAGTTATAGAATTCTTGATAATATTGACTTGTGTATTCAATTGGATGTATTACATTATTTTCGTTCTATTATTTATATTGTACTGTAATGCATTCGCGATAATAGAAATCCTAAGAAATAGGGTGGGTACTTATACGGTGAGAAGAAAATGATGAAAGAAAAGAAATTAAGAAATTGAAGGTTAGGAAACATGATTCAGATCTAACCGGTAGCGTCAAATTTATGACCCTCCCCTATCGGGTCGCGAGAAACGATCTACCAACAAGGTGTTAGATGCCGACTAGAGGCCATCTCCCCGACAGGAACCTTCAATCTTCCAACTCGATCCACGAGTCTATGATATATGTAACCATAATTAAAGAGCGGTTTGGGGCGGATCCCATTCCGATGAAATGAGTTAGAGGCATTCATATTGCATCTCTTTTCCTTACTAAAACTTTGAGCTTACAGTTTACTTGTGGTGTAGGTGAACATCAAGAATTAAGTATGAATGAAGTGAAGGAGGAGGTATTCCCCATGGAGGGCTTGAGTTATCCAGCAAAGTAGACCTCGGAGGTTATGGCTCACAATAAAAGGATGTTTTATTTAAATTGATTTCAATTGGGACAATGGTTTGTAAAACTAAGTAAGTATTTTAAATTCAGGTGTGTTTCCGCTTTAACTCTAATGAAGTTTTTAATTGGGATGATTTTACCATATGATTTCATTAAAAAAAAAATTACACAGTGAATTTTATTTAAGGAAAATGGTTTTAAAATAAGATGGGTCGTCACACATATATTCTCAACTTATCATGATGCATGATGTGTAGGAACATAACATTAATAATTGAAGTGTGCATTAAATGAAAGTAATTGTAATTGAAAGCGCATATAAAGAAAGTAAAATATATTTCATATGAAAAGTAACCTACCATAATTGAATAATAGCACACCCAAGGCAAGTATATCAGTTGAACACCCAATCAGACAATATACAATGAATTTAAAATAGGAAAGTATGCTCGAATTAATAGAACACAATACTATTAATTAATCTGGTAATTCTTCTAGTTAATTAGTCCATTTACATGCTTCCTACATTTATTATTCTAGGTGATTATTCCACTTAGTTACCCTAAGTGGGTTACATACTCGAGAGTTGATTAGCAACTATTTATTAGTTAGGCTACTTGATTAACATGTTAGGTACTAATTACAATTAGTTAAGTTATATAACGTGCTCGAGTTAATTACATGCTTAAGTCGATTAACGTATTTATGTCTAATTAGCATGCTGGAGTTTAATTAACTTGTATACATGCTTAGATTACTAAAATGGTTAACATGCTCAATTGATTACCAATTTACCAAATTATATCCTAATAAGTTACATACCCAAGAAATACACTTTAACTATCAACCATCATTGTCTAGGTTAGGGTGTAGTTACTTATTTAGTTGATTCCAGTTGAAAATTAGTTAAACATGTTTGACTAGTTGTTTGTGCTAGTTAATTTATTAGGTTAATTATTAGGTTACTTAGTAGTCTCAAGTCTGTTCTAGTTGATTAACACGCTCTGTCAATTTCCTTAACTAATTAACATACAGATAATTAAACACGCAAGCTAAATTAAACATGCTATAATTATCAACTAGTTGGTTTCTCTCTAGATAGATTAACGTGTTCAACTTGTCGTTAGCATGCTTGGTCGAACTAATAAATGTCAGTTTAGTTATCTAACATCTAACATGCTCATTGATTATTTAATTACTTACATGCTTAGACAAGTAAATAGTTAACATGCTCAATTGTTTAACCATTAACTAAATTGATTAGCAACTAAACATGCTAGGTTAGGAAAGTAGGCAACAGGGAAATAATGAAAGTAATAACAGTTGGTATCAACAACTAAATAGAAGTTAAAATGTAAATATCATTTCATAGAATTCTCTTGACACTTAACTCATCTATCTCATCCATTATCTAAACCTTACTCATACATCTATTGTTTAAGAACTTGTAACAGATCTACTAGCAAGAATTAAGAGAATTAACAAGGAAATGCAAAGGAAATCTATGGACTGCACCAAGCAAATAACAGTTATTCGTCTAAGAAAAACACTACAGAGTACTAACAGTAGGAATTATCTACAGAATGTCAACATTGAAAATATGTAGAATCAACAAGGGAGATATATAACAGCAAGGAAATCTTAAAGACAGTAACATCAACCAAATTTATCCACCAGCACAAGCATCAATATTGTCACTTTATCTAACTACCAATCACAGTATAGCATAAGGGAACTAAACAACAATAATTCATCATTCACACATCGACGTTCATCACCTTTAAGCCTTAACGTTTATCGCATCTCTATTCACGCAAGACATTTACTTCACATAACTAACCGTAAAACTAACCTACCCTATCAACAAGGAAAGTCATGAACAATGGGGAAATCATCACAACAAGGAAAAAACTCAAGCACACGCTTGTAGTGCAGGGTCTTCAAAAGGCCAAGACACCTATAATTCCTTACCAATTTTGAAGACACTAAAACCAGGGACAACTGCACTCCAACCTTCACAGTTCTAGTAGGGAGTAGCTCCAGCTCACACTTCACCTCACCTTCACATACTCAACTCACTAGCTAACCCACACATTCCCTCAATCCTCATGCATCCCCACGAGTCTCTCTCTTTCTCACTCTTCTCTCGCAGCTCTTACTCTCGCTGGAAGGGAGAACTCACCTAGAATGGAAGACACAAAAATGAAGACTAAAGAATGGCAGAGGAGGAGAGCTTTACCTGGGAGAGGGAGAAGGGACACCATCATCACCATAGGGGAGGAGGAGGTCGGCGCCTAGCTGGAGGGGTGGGGAGGCATTGCACTCTGTCGGATTTCCTCGATTTTTCAACGATTTCCATCATTTTCTTTCTATTTTATTCATAGGTCTAGGCTATTTCGGACGAGTGCGGATGCATAAACTTCGTCTACATTCGTCCGCAAGTATAAAATCACTCAGGCTAAAATGAGGCTACGGATGGGAGAACGGATCCCCGTCCTGTTCGTACGGTTCGCAGGTGGGTTTTGAATGACATTTGGCATCTGCAAGTGGCGTCCTCGTATCGTCCGAAAGTGTCCTAAAATCGAACAGAGGCAAATTAGACAAGGCATCAACTCGTCTGCAGTCATTCGCCGTCGTCCGAAAGTCCCTAGTATTGTACAGAGTCGATGCAGATTAAGCAGCTTGCGTCCGCATCGGGACATCGTCCGCAACACTACTAAGGACGCCAAACCACGTCCTGAGTCTTGTCCCAACCCTCCTCCGCATGTGCAACACATTTGCGGACGACACATCTCATCTGCAGTGTTGTCCGGACTCGTCTGAAATGATGACTTAGGCAGGGATGACTTTGGGAGGTGGAACAGCGTCCATGAGTAGTCCCCTGGCTAAGGGCGGCGTGCAATGGTCTTGCGGATGACACTTCTCGTCCGCAAGGTCATCTTCAAGCGTACAAAAGTCGACTTCCAGACACTTTAGGACGAAAAACCTCATCCTCGACTCGTCCCAAACGTCGGGTACACAACGCAATGCACTTGCAGACGACATAATGCGTCCGCAGTGTCATCCCCAGGCGTTTGAAAAATGCCTAGGACAGCCTTTCATTACATTTTTTTCACTTAACTCCTACCCCATAATATTTTCTCCACAAATACATGTCATAAGGTAACACGTATAAATACACAATGTAATATCCCCAACATAACAGAAATTACTCCTTGACTTAACGCCCCGAACACGCCTTGGTAATACCCCTATGGTTAACCCACTTAAAAAGTCAGGGTATTACATAGCTAGTCATTTTGGGGAGAAGAAAATTTATGAAGAGGTGAAAGAAATTTTCTATTGGCATCAATCTCCTTAGAGACGTGCAAAGTGTACCAACATGGTTTTTCTTACTTTTAAAAACGTATAAAATTTAAAACTTTTTCATTGATAAAACACACTGGAAGTTCTTTCAATAAAATAAAACATTTAAGGATACATTAATTAAATCTTTACAAAATATTTTACAAAACTCTTTACAAACCATTTCTTTCTTTAAATCCTTGAGCCTAGCCAGCCAGAAGATTCGCGAGTGCAAATCCTTCATCAACTACTTCTTATCCTGCTATCACATGTACCTACATTACAAGACTTAAACTAATGTTCCTAACACTCAGTAAGTGATATAAAAATAAACTATACAATGCACAGGTCATGCAGCCTTTGAAATCCGTTTTCCTTTTTTGTTTTCCTTTCCTTTCTTACTCTTACTATCTTATAAAACCGTGGTGAACAGTGATGAACCGTGATGAACTGTGATTCTATCAAACGAGATCATGATGGTGACCCAAATAGATGTCGGGTGAACCTGGCTATCATGATGAACTTATGTTGTTTACCTTTTTTGTGAACATCTCATTAGCAAACGGAATCATGATGGTGACCCAAAGCAAAGTTGGGTGAACCTGGCCTTCATGATGAACTTATACCCTTTACCCTTATCTGTGAACGTTTCATTAGCAAACGAAATTGTGAGGATGACCCAAACAAATGTTGGGTGAACCTGGCCATCATGATGAACTTATACTATTTATCCTTTTTTAACTTTTATCTTTCTCATTTTCAATACATTTATTCATATTTCATTTCCATGATCATTTTCTTTTCAAAACCATGCATGAAAACCATTTTTTGTTTCTTTTGAAAACCATGATGCATGATGCTCGTGAATGCAAACATTCTATAATATCAGTACTACAATCTCTAAGCATGCTCATCTATTAAACACATCACTAAAAGAACTTAATTCTAACAAACATCTAGCAAGTAGCAGAACAATTCATGAAACATGCTCAATATCTGGCTATTCTAACAAAGTAGTAGACATGCTCAATATCTTACTATTCCAATAAAGTGGTAAACAATCAGCGTACAATTCCTAACTCTTGCGATGTAAGACTCGAAGACCAAAACACATGTATATCACTTACCTAGGGTACGTAACGCATTTCAATACTTTATCCTTCTTTCTTTTCAATACCTTTAATACCTTCACAAATCTATAACATTTAAGTATCAACAATCACAATTCAATAATCTCAACAGCATCAACACCACCTCAATATTCATTTACCGAGGTTTATAAACCATAATACCTAACGGTGCATCCCCACCAAATAAAGACTAATTCCAACAACAGAACATAACCCCACTATGCATTTCATATTGTTTCTTCATTATTTATAAACTAAGCAGTATCAACAACAAACCACAGATAGCAACATAATCCAACTTAGCATTTCTCAATCGTTATAACATCAATCATACCATCAACAAAGTACACATATGGTCCTCAATGTCTAATAATATCCTTAATTATTTCAACCAAAGCAGTAATTAACAAAGAATTATTTTTCCTTAACAGAGCACTATCCATAATCTTCATCATCCAACAACATTTTACAAGGCAATAATAAGAGGTTAACAACTTTAGGCCAATACAGAGAGCATATACTTGAAGTATTCTTCACAGAACCAAATGGTAGTAACCAATGGAGAGTATTATCCAAACAGCAGATTAACAAATTTACTTTCCAGCAACATGAACAAAATCTAACATATTATCACTTTGTCAAAAACATCTAGCAACAAGGAGGAAAACATTACCTGCAAATCACCCGAGAGCTCCCTTTAGCTTCTTCTTCCCCTTTCTTCTTTTCGTTTTCTTCCTTTTCTTCTTCTTTTTCTTCTTTTCCTTTTGCCAGAAGCTCACAGTCTCTCATTCTTCCATCATAGAGACATTTTCTCTAGAGAGTGTATCACACAACACTCTCCCTCCCACTCTGTCTATCTTTTTGTCGCTGCACTCTGTAAAGGAGAAAATAATAAGAAGCCTTTACACGCCCTACCTATTATAAGTATAAAGAATTTGCATGGAGAAATGATGGTTGATGGACAATCACCCAGATCAAGGGAGGGGGTCCAATATTGTAACACCATGTGGAAAATCCTTATTGTAATGAGATGGAGATCATCAGGAGAAACATGAAATGACAGCGGAAAAAAAATACACTTTTTGCAAAATGCATAGTCTTTTGTCGTTCTATAATTTTCTATGAGGGACGTCCATTCCTACAAGGGATGTCCATTTTTTTACATGTTCATACAACATCTATTATTCCATCTTTAACGTCCATCAGCCCTTTCGCTGTAAGAGACGTCTGATCCACAACAAGGAGCGTCTATTACCTTCACATTTTAGACGTTCATCAACCTTTAAGAGACGTCTATCAACTTCTTCGCCATGAGGGACGTCCGTTCCTCAATGAGGGATGCCCGTTCTGTCTTAAAAGCTTTTCCTGTTCATTCCAAACGACGTCGTCCTGCTTAAATCTTAGCGTCATTCCCTTTATTTCTATTTCGGTTGTCCTTTGTCCATAAAGGATGTCCATTCCTTCCCGTTTCCTTCTTAATTCCAAATGATGCCGCCCCACTTAATATTAACGCCATCTTCTATTCTTTCATTTCGGACGTCCCACTTTCCATTAGGGACGTCTCTCGCTTCCTAAAACGACAACTTATTCTTTTAATTCCACAATGATGGAACGTCCGTTTTCCCTTAGGTATGTCCCACACATAAAAACAATGTCATTTTCTACTTACTCTTAACAAATGATGCCAACCCTTTATTACGCCAAACATTTTCCTTCCACAAGAGACGTCTGTTCCCCCATACCCGTCATTCATTCTTCACATTTTTCGTCCATTCCTCTATAAAGGTCATCTCTTCCTCATCTTTCTACTTATTTGGAAGATAACTCAATAGTGGACCAAGTGGAGGTGTCAACATCTCGTGGGGATCAAGAAAAGCCAATGCATGTTTTGTTATGGAAACCATCTCAAGTGACCGAGCATGAAGATAAAGTAAAGTCAAAACATGTTGAGTTAGGAAAACCTTCCCAAGTGGCCGAGTATGAAGAAGAAAGAGTTGCCAAAATCAATCAAGATGTAGAGAAAAAGAATCAATAGTGAATTTAAGTAATTTACTTTAAGTTAAGTTGCCAAAAACCTAGTATAGTAATCGGCCAACTGTGTGTGTGTGGCTGATTTAGTATTATTGTTTAGTTTCCTTTTTAGTTATTTCCTATTTCTTAGTTTATGAGTGGTTATTTAAGCTATTGTGCATGGTTGTTTTCAAAAAATTGAATTGAATTAGAATATTAGAGCTTTGCTTTATTTATCTTGAAATTGGGAGTGATTCCTTTTTCTACCATTTGGTGTGTTCATCCAAAGTTTGTGGTGTGATATCACATTAAGATTACTTTGTGAGTTGAGTAATCTTTCTTTTTAGCATCCATGTTCTTATTCTTTGGAGGAAAGACGTGTAAAGTAGTGTTCAACTTTCAAGAAGAATTGAATTGGTTGAGGTTTCCAAATCGAAGACTAAAGTTGTGATTTCTTGTCATCTTTGGCCAATCTAATTCAATTGAGCATATTTACTTATTTGTGGTGATATTCAGCATTATTTTTGGAGGAGTTATTCATCATTTATTGAAGGAGTTACTGTCCAAATTTTGTGAAAAAAGCTCACATATTCATCATGTTATAGATTTATAAAGTCAGAAATTTCCTAAAAGTATTTTGTGGCAAGTTTTTGAAACTACCTACTTACCAACTTTCATCCAAGCCAAGCGGTCGATCACATTCCACAGTCAATCGATCGCCATTCATCCAAAAGCAATAGAATTTTGAAAATGTGAGATTTTTGGTCGATCACCTTCAGAGCCGAAGGACCACACAGTTTCTCTTCTTCCCAAGCTTGTTTGGTGCATCAATACCGCATTGTCGATGCTTCTTACTTAGCTTATATATCTCTTTTGATTTTTTTATGTTCACATCATCGAAGCTTCTAATGTATCTTTTATATATATATATATATATGTATGTATCTTTTGACTTTTTTATGTGAAAAAATATGCATGAAAAACCATTTTCATTCTTTTCTTGAAAACATGATGCATGAGAATATCTTAATATATCATATAATCATAAAATATAATCGATCAACGTTATCATGTATCTTAAAATACCATCTAATTGTAACATATCTTTGATCAACGTTATCATAAATACTATTAGAAAATGTAACATGTTAGCAGATAATTTTATCAAAAGAATACAACATATTGTCGAGCAACATATTTATCAATCAATATCAACTTGTTACTAATAAATCATGTAATCATCCTACATCTTTTGATGTAGGCCAAAAGATCAAACACATGTGACATTATATACTTTGGGGTCTTAGCACAATTTACAACAACTTATGAATTATCTCTGTCACGACCCAGAGGCGGGTCGAACAGAACCACCAGGTTAGGCGACCCGATTCTCAGAGAGAATCCGGTTACCCAACCCAAGGTGTAAATTTTTATGCGGAAGATTCAACATGAATAATACCAAACTCAAACCCAAAGTACATGAGTTGGGATTCATAGAGTGATCAACTCGAGACATGATAACATAATAAAGGAAAATACTGTGTAGTAATTAAATCAAACAACACCAAAACTAAAATCCCAACATACCAAGAACGGGGTGATTGAACCAACGAACCTCCATCCATCCACGGAGAGATCAAGACACCAATCAGGGAACACCAACTTTGCCCAGCTGCCACATGCACAAGACCAGTGCACCGAACCTACACGCTAACCCGGGGAAAAATATAGTTTAAGGGGTGAGTGACTAACTATAACGACTCGATTTTTCTTCACGTTTTGAAAATGCGTGAAAATTCGAGAAAACATGTCAGAGTGTGTCTAAACCAAATCGCTACCAACCGTTCGTTAAACTTGTTATGAAAATCTAATTAATAAAATGCAGAAGCGTTAAAAACAAATCATTTATTTGAAACGTTGCGAAAATAAAACCTTTGCGGAAGCGTAAATAATTTAAAGAAAATGATCTAAACATTTAATTATAATTTAGAAATTCAATTAAATTACAACTTAATTATCTCTCACTTTTCATAGTTTGGCCAGCCACGAGCTCGCACGTGCGAATCCCTCATCAATTGTTTCTTCATCGGATCAAGGACTCCGTGCATCTGTGTACCTACACCGCAAGTAAGATGTGAGCCTAAAGGCCCAGTAAGAAAATGAGTTTATGCGGGATGAAATGTCTCTCTTTAATTCTTTTGAATGGGTCCGCCCCAAACCAACCTTTTAATTACGTATATTAGGAATAGCTCGTATGTAGAGCCTGGATTAGGGAAATCCTATGGTTTCTAATTAATTATGTTAATTAGTCTTTTGATCCCGATATGGGACGGATTAACTATTTTCCTCACTCAAAGCATGTAGCCACCCCGTAATGCTGTTCCTAATTGTTTCTATCGTCATGAAACTACTCTAAACGTACATACAAGAAATTAACCAAGGGCACATACAAAAGTTCATATAGCAACCATAACGGACATAAACATGCACGACGATAACAAGCATTTCAAATGGTAATTTAATCAAACAATATCGAGATTATCGAAATAAAGCAACGAAAAATATGCTTCTTAAAGCGGGAATAAACAGCAGTAAATGTCAAAGCAAAATAGCGAAACCTGTGATTTAAACGATTATGTACAGCAGCAAAGTATGGAAAACAAAACAGGGAAAATGTGCTTTTGAACAAATAAAAATACAGCAGCAAATTATTGAAGTAAGGCAGCAAAACATGCTTCTTAATAACTAAAAACAGCAGTAAAATATCGAAAAAAGAATAGCGAAAATGTGCTTTTTGACGATTGAATTACAACAGTGACAATGGAAAAACAGAACAGCGAATACATGGTTTTTAACAACTAAAATACATCAGCGTATATGAAAATATGGAACAACGAACACATGCTTTTAACGACTAAAATATAGCAACGAGAATGGAAAAACGGAACAGTGAATACATGCTTTTTAACGACTAAAATACAACAGCGAAAATGGCAAAACAGAGCAACGAATACATGGTTTTTAATGACTAAAATACAATAGCGAAAATGGCAAAATAGAACAACAAATACATGGTTTTTAACAACTAAAATACAGCAGCGTATATGAAAAAACATAACAGCGAACACATGCTTTTTAACGACTAAAATACAGCAGCGTATATGGAAAAACGGAACAGGGAACACATGCTTTTAACGACTAAAATACAACAGCGATAATGGAAAAATAGAACAACGAATACATGGTTTGTAAAGACTAAAATATAGCAGCGACAATGGAAAAACAGAATAGCGAATACATGGTTTTTAACGACTAAATACAGTACTTTATATGGAAAAACGGAACAACGAACACATGTTTTTAACGACTAAAATACAGGAGCAAAAATGGCAAAACAGAACAGCGAATACATGGTTTTTAACGACTAAAATACAGCAGCGAAAACGGTAAAATAGAACAGTGAATACATGGTTTTTAACGACTAAAATACAGCAGCGTATATGAAAAAATAGAACAGAGAACACATGCTTTTAACTACTAAAATACTGCTGCGAGAATGGAAAAACATAACAGCGAATACATGGTTTGTAACGACTAAAATACAATAGCGACAGTGGAAAAACAGAATAGCAAATACATGGTTTTTAACGATTAAATACAGTATCATATATGGAAAAACGAAACAGTGAACACATACTATTGGAATGACTAATGACAACAGTGAACAATGACGAACAAAATAGAGATTCATACTTTCCTAAACAACTATAAACAGCAGTAATATCGAATGGAATGGTGAAGCAAAATTTCTAATTGACTAATTAAACAAATAACAGGGCATGTTTTTATATCATGAGGTTGAAAGCAGTAAATAGTATGGAGAACATCAATTAGAATGACGAAGCATGCCCTTTAATCAACAACATACAACAGCAAGTAATTGAAAATATCAGTAGAGAAAATATCAAAGTGTTCTCATCAAGTCATTTGTTCCTTTCGTTCATATTCATGCTTCATCCATGGTCCCATCTACTAGACTTAGCATCAAACAACATTTTCAATAAACATAACATGCATTGAAACAAGATTTGTTGCAGGTCATATAGAGAGTAACTACAGAGTAACTCAACCACAGATAAAGATTAGAAACAGTAAGAAATATTGTAAGGGATATTGTCAGAATTCATTTAAGACATTTATAGGATTTAACAACTGAACAACACAACGCACACACACAATTTACTTGGGTGCAGGGCCTCCACATGGCCAAGACTATCCCATTCCTTACCATCACTGAAGACACAAGGCAAGGATAGCAAGCTCCTGCTCCAACTCACACGGCAGCAGCGCCAGCAAGGATAGGAGCTCCAGCAGTTGGACACCAGCTTCATGAGCACCAGCAGCACGCACCACAACAGCAGCACTCCACACTAGCTCACACACTTGGCCACCAGAAGAACCAGAGAGCTCTCAGCTCAAGCTCTTCAGGGAGCTTTCTCCTCACTGCCTCCATCTCTCTTCCCTTTAATACAACAACCTTGTAGCACACACTTCCCACCCTCTACCAACAACATCCTTTCAATTCTTCCAGTCACTATCCATTCCAAACAAAACACTCATCATTATCCCTTTGTTCCTCCCTGCTTTCCAAAAGCTGTCGTGTATGGTTTTGTTCTCCAATTTGCCAACCAAGTGCGATGCCAGCTGGAAAGGAGTTGTGGGTTGTCTGCTCAGCAGACAACGCTCCAATCCGAACTGGACAAGCCGGACCTCGTCAAATCCGAGTCGCGGGTCACCATCCGCACCGTTCGGATTCGCCCCCGACGTTCCTCTCGAATTGCAGCTGTCGATCACTCCCAACAACATTTGATAATCAGAAAGTATAGGAGGATGAAGAAATCAACTGGACTTACCTCAACAACCTCGCCCGGAACAGAAAATCGTCGCTGGCAGACTCCGATCCCGAGCCCTAGCCTGTGAACGTTCCACCGAGTAAACCCGCCCCGTTCGTCACCGCCGGACAACGCCACCTTGCTCGCCGTCGCTGTCTCCTCGCTCGCTCGCTGGCCTCGGTCCTGATCTCTCTCGTTCTCTCGTTCTCTTCTTTCTCCCCCCTTCTCTTCAGTCACGATTAGGCCAAAGGCCAATTAAAATTCTCTCCCTGTTTTCTTTGTGTTCCAACCACTAAATGGCGTGAACCGGTTCAACTGAACCGGTTCGGCCATCCCCATCTCCATTTAATTTTTTCTTTATTTTAATCTTCGTTTAATATTAATTAATCCCCTCCTAATCATATTTTAGATCTTAATTTTTAATTAGTCTCATAGTCATAGCCCTAGTTGACCTTTCTTTCCCTTTTACAAGCCAATGGACATAAATAAGAAGGAAGTCTTCGTTTGCAATCATAGGTTCTCCTTACAACTTAACCCCTAATAGTTTAACCTCTCTCTTATTTTTATTCAATAAATCCTTAATTTAAAACGATTATAAGTAATTCCAAACATTATAATTTAATTCATCAAATTTATATATTTATTTTAATTACGGTAAATTCCATTTAATCTTAATAAATGGAATTCTTACGAATAC
>CM039473.1:15025081-15107701 GCA_022433065.1 Begonia loranthoides
GGTGTAGTTCGTAACTCAGGAAAGCTTGGATGGACGGATTTGATGGTGGAGAGTACGTTTGAGTGTGCCAAAGTCGTGAGTGAGAGAGGAAATGCCTAGGTGTTAGGCCTTAAGTCACAGAGTGCGAAGGATCTGAGGGGTAGAATCGTATAAGAAATGTGAGTTTGACGTCATGTTAGTGTTGAATTCACATGGAATTGGTGGAAAAATTTGATGTGGAACATCAAATTTGGAGAGAAATGCTGTTGATTCAAGAGTTGGGCAGCAACTATGACATAATTATCAGACTAAAGTGACAATTGGACATAAGAGAGTTGCCATTTTGCTCTTGATGTTGAAGAATGACTATGATGAAGACAGTTCTTCTCTTGGAATGAATGAATCAGAGTTGCACAGCAAAAGTGTGGTGTGTGGACACCAGAGTTGGATTGACTTTTGGTACTAAAACACACATTTGGACAAAGGCAAGTAGATAGTTATAGGCAAGAAAGAAGTAGATTGTCTAGAGAAACGAAGTATTAGGACCGCTAGAGGGTAACTACGTCATCAAATGGGGTAGCCAAGAAGAGATTTGATGCGTAGCTGTGTCAGCGAGAGTGTTACGTGGGGCAAATTTTGAGGACGAAATTTATTTAAAGGGGGAAGTATGTAACACCCCGACTTTTTAAGTTGGACAGTTATCGGGGTATTACCAAGGGAATGCTAGAGATTAAGTCTAGTGGTGTTTTTGTTACATTTTCCCCATATATGCAATGTAATTAAGGGACGAAGGGGTAAGTAGGACATTACGTTGCATATTTATATTTGTCATTTTATGACGGGTGTTCATGGGGAAATTGTTACGAGATAGGAGTTAAGTAAGGACTTAGCAAGGAAAGGCTGTCTAGGGTGTTTACGGACACCTATGGACGACATTGCAGATGCATTATGTCGTCTGCAAGTGCATTGCATAACATCCACAACGCTTGGGATGCCTCGAGGACGAGGATTTGCGTCCTAATGTGTCTAGGAATCGACTTCTGAACGCATGAGGACGACCTTGGGAATGAGAAGTGTCGTCTGCAAGTACATGACACGTCACCCTCAGCCTGGGGATGACTCGGGACGTGATTCTATGTCCTGACTTCACTGTGTAGGGAAGTTGCGGACGAGGTCTGGACGATGCGAACAAGAGGAACTACGTCTGCATCGAATCTGTTATAAACCTAGACAATTTTGTAGGGGAAGATTATTTTATTCTTAAAACCATTTAGTAATAAAATTCTTTTCGTAAAAAAGGTCATTTTTAGATAAAATGAACCTTTAAAATACAGTTAATTACTTTATGAAGTCTTTTACAAAACTCTTTTACAAACCATCTTTCTTTCAATCCCTTTAGCCTAGTCAGCCACAAGATCTGCGTGTGCAAATCCTTCATTCACTGATACTTAACTTGTTCTCTTGTACGTGTACCTACATCGTAAGACTTAACTAATGAGCCTAAGGCTCAGTAAGTGATATAAAGTAAAATGTACAATGCATATGTTATGCAGCTTTAAAAATCTCTTTTCATTTTTTGTTTCTGTTTCTGTCGTCCATTTTCTTCTTCTTTTACCATATTCTGAATCTTCACTTTACTTTATCTTCACTTTACTTTACTGTTCTTTTCTTTATTTGATCTTTACTTTACTTTATCTTGAAAGAAGTTGGAGATGTCCAAACTTGACGAGGAGGAGCAGCCAACTCAACCTCACATCCCCAGACGACCCCATTTTATGTTTATTGTTGTCTTAATCTTGAAAGGTTTTGGAGATGTCTAAACTTGACAAGGAGGAGCAGCCAACTCAACCTCACATCCCCAGACAACCCTTTTTTGTTTATTGTTGTCTTAATCTTGAAAGGCGTTGAAGATATCTAAACTTGACGAGAGGAGTAGCCGACTTAACTTCACATCCCCAGATGATCCCTTTTATATTTATTGTTGTCTTAATCTTAAAAGGCGCTGGAGATGTCTAAACTTGACGAGGAGGAGCAGCCAACTCAACCTCACATCCCAGATGACCCCGTTTTATCTTTATCTTTATCTTTATTTTATCTTGAAAGGCATTGGAGATGTCTAAACTTGACGAGGAGGAGCAGCCAACTCAAACTCACATATGACCCCTTTATCTTTATCTTTATCTTGAAAGTGTTAGAGATGTCTAAACTTGACGAGTAGGAGCGGCCAACCCAACCTCACATCTAGTTACACCCGTTTACGTTCATTTCTTTACATTTCATAACCATTTCGTTTCTTCTTCGTTTCCTTTACAAAACCATGCATGAAAACTCATTTTTGTATCTTTTGAAAACCAAGATGCATGATGCTCGTGAATGCATACAATTTCTAACATATAATTAAGGAAATATAAATAAACACCCAATTCACAGAACGTGCTCATAAAAACTATAGACATGCTTTTAATACTGTAGACATGGTAGTAAAGCTAGATGTGCTATTAAAACCATAGACATGCTCAATATCTATTAAAGCAGTAAACAAGAAAACATACATATTCTATTCTTGCGATGTAGGGCCCCAAAGACCAAAGTAAATTCGTATCACTTACCAAGTTTCCATAGCGGGTTTCTAAAATTAACATTATCCTTCTCTCTTTAAACACCGTCAAAATCGACAATATTTAATTTTTAACCCTCCAATATTCCTTTATAGATTTCTACAACCCGTAATAATATTCTTTAACTACAATTTATCATTGATAGTAATCATAACTTATTACTTTAAATTATCCTCAGTAAACTATTCCCAAATAGAATATGGCTTTGACAGAATATAACCAAAACATCAAACCGTCACATCCATATTGACTAAATGCCAACAATAAAATCCAAACAAGATTCACATAGTATAATATCCTGATTTTCCATAAATAGAAATTAAATAAGAAAAAGAGAAATTAATTAGAGGAAAATATGGATATTAGTCCATTCAGATAATTTAGATTATTGAGATATTATTTATAACAAATATTTAGATAGTTATTGATGGAAGAGAATTATTAGAATTAATTAAGTGAGATATTTGATGAATAATTTATTAAGGGTTTATAAATTGAATTGAATAAATTAAATTAGATCGATAATTATCGTCAATAAATATTTGGAATAAATCGAGAATCTAAATTGTGTTGAAAATAATTTAATTAAATAAAAATTTTAATAAAATTATTAAAAGGAGAAAAATTAAATGGAATTAAGGAGGAAATTAAAATAAAAGAAAATAGAAATAAAATGGGGATTTAAAACGGTTCATCTCTGGTCCAGTTTGGGTTTATGTCTGCTGTGTCGATTTTTATTTTAACAAAATCAAAAGGGGATATGAAATTAGGGTTAAGTGTTTTATGAATTGGGAGAGAGGGAACCCGATGAAAGGGAGAAGAGAACGAGAGCGCGAAGGGGAGAAATCGGGATCGAGGTGTCGCCGACGACGGAGAAGAGAACGAGTGCGCTGTTGTTTTGTTCTATAAATTACCTCCATGGTGTTCTGTTTATTGGACAAAATTATTTGGGTGAGTTTGCTGGGTGGTAAAACATAGCTGTGGGGGATTTCTAGAATTGGCAGGGGAAGGACGAACTGCTGTTGTTGTGGCTTGGTTCGGTTTTGTTCAACCCATCAGCTATGGTCATTGGAATAAGTCGGTCAAGTGAAGACAAATTGCTTTCCAGCAATTTCTCCACTTGTCCCAACTGGCATCGCACTCATTGAAGTTAGGAAGAAAATTAGGCAGCCATCTTCAAGAGGTTGTCGAAGCCATAATTAAGCTGCAGATGAAATAAAGAATGCTGTTGAGGGAGGAGAAATAAAGATGACTGAGTGTAATACCCCGACTTTTTTAAGTTGAATAATTATCGGTGTATTACCAAGGATGTATTCGGAATATTTCAATTTATGAGAATTATTAATTAAGTGAGAATTAATTTGGATTAAATATTAAGTGGGAATTTAATTAGGATTTAATAAAAGGGTTCAAAAGAGTGAAAGGAGGGAATGAACTGGTTCACACTATTGGTCTGGTTTAGGTATTAAAAAAAGGGGATTTATGGAATAAATTAGAATTTAAAATAGATGATTTAATTAATTAAATTATGGTGTTAGGGTAAATTAATTAGGGAGAATAATTAAAAAGGGAAAATTGAATGGAGGAATTATGAGTGGTTGAACCGATTCACTAAGTGAACCGATTGAGAGGGAGAAGAAATGGCCTCTAGCCATTTCTTCGCAGGCAGAAGCGAGAGATGGGAGAAAGAGAGAAGAGACAAGGGAGAGAGATCGGGACCGAGGGAGACGGCAACGACGAACGATAACGAATGGCAACAGTGAGCAAGACGACGGGTTCGGCGTGTACGACGTCCAAGCGAGTCACGGGCGTGGTTTTTCGGCAACGGTTGAGGTATGTCTAGTTAATTTCTTCCTCCCCCCTTGTGTTCTGATGGTCAGGCGTGGACAAGGTCAATCGGCGGTGGTGATTTGCGGTTGGTAGGGACTTCGGCTGGCGTATTGCAATGAGTAGGGGAGTTTTGGGTTGTTGGTTGGCGGTTCGGCTGGACCGGCTGAAGGCATTTGGTCAGCTGCGGCTCGGTCCGCATGTTGCTCTCCATTCCATCTATGTGGTTCTGCCGACACACGATGGGTAGCACATTTTTGGGGTTCGTTGACGAATTGAAGAGGCTATCGATGGCTAGGGAATTGAATGCGTCTGAGACGATTTAATGGCAGGGAGCTTCTCTTCTCTGGTAAAGGTTGAAGGCCGAGGGAGGGTTGGTTGAGAGGCAGAGTTGTGATGGGAGGCAGGGCATGGCTTGGGTGATCCTGGAGTTGGAGTGAGCTACTGGAGCAGGAGAGCCTGTTAGTATGTCTTTAGTGATGGTAAGACTTCGGTGTGTCTTGGCCAGGTGGAGGCCCTACACCACAAGTAATGTGTGCTTGAGTGAGTCTTTGGTGGTTTATTTCCGTTGCTAGTTTTCTCTGTATTGTTGATAATCTCCCTGGAATGCTCACTGTTTGTTGGTGGTAGTGTAGGATATTAGTATGTAGAATTATTACGATGTTTGCCTGTATGTTTTATATGCTTGTTTGTGGTATGTTTTCTATGTTGGATTTATAGGTTAGTTTTCTATGCTTCCGTTGTAGGTTCACGTACGTTTCTCTTGGTGTTGTTGTGTGCTTGATAATGTTAGCTCTAGAGTTTGTTATTGATAATCAAAAGCTGTTAATTATTTGTTAGTTTTATTGCTTTGTTAGTAGCTTGTTGTTAGCTCTCTGTTAGTTTTGCCGTTAGTTGTCAGTTGCTTCGTTGATGGCTCTGTTTGTTTTATTAGTTTGGTTGCCTTGTAAACATTAATCGGTTATAAATCGACAACTTGAGTATGTTTAGATTAACTTAATTAATAAGTATGTTAATTAAGAGCTTAACTAATTTACTAGTTGTTGGTTTAGTTGTGAATTTATTAAAAGCTAGTAATGAATTGGGTGGATCAACCTAGTCAAATTAGTTAAGCCAAACAAGTTAATTAATATGAGCATGTTAACGAATTAAGCCATAACTCCTTAAGCATGTTAACATTCTTTAAATATATTGTTGCGATTTTATTATTGTATGGTTTGATATACTTCCTTGTATGTGCCTGTAGGGTAGTTTTTCATGCATCATGACATTAGAAACAATTAGGAACACCACCATGAAGTGGCCACATGCCTTGAGTGAGGAAAAGAACTAATCCTTCCCTTGTCCAAATCACAAACCATTAACACAGTTAATTAGAAACTAATAGGCTATCCCTACACTCTATATACGAGCTATACCTAAAATACGTAACTATTCCAAAAATACGTAATTAAACTAGTGGCTTGGGGCGGACTCATTCCAAATAATTCGAGTGGCATATCATCTTGCATAAACCTATTCTGTTACTGGGCCTTGAGGCTCACGTCTTACTTGTGGTATAGGTAGACGTATGAGCGGAGTCCTCGAGCAAATGAAGAAGCAGTTGATGATGGATTTGCACGAGTGAGCTTGTAGTTGGCCAGGCTACGAGAAGTAAAAGATAATTGGGTTGTAATTTAATGAAATTAAGTTTTGTTTTTCCTAAATTGTAATTAAATGATTAATTTATTTTGTTAAAATATTTTATGCTTCCGCAATAATTTACTTGCGCAATGTTTTAAAGTTTTTCTAATGGCCCGACTTGCGTTCTAATACTCTTTAAAAAGAGTTTTAACCAAAAAATTCAAATTTCACGCATTTTAAAGGAACTACGAAAATCTAGGTCGTTACAATTGGTATCAGAGCAAGGGGTTTTAAAAACGATTTTTCTTAGTAGGCTGCTCTGATCGTTTTTAAAATCAAATCCGTAGTTTGCTTGTTTTGTCTTACTGCATATTAAACGAGATTTGATATGTTTTGCTGAATAAAATAAATTTGAGTAAAACGATTTGTACAATTTAGAAACTGATTCTGTAGCCTGCCTGCGAGCACAAGCCTCGACGTGAAAATCTTTCACCGACTGTAAGTACTTTAATTAAATCGCTTGTACTTTAATTTGATCGCTTTAATTTCTTTCTTTAATTAAGATTATTTTGTAATGAGAAGGAGTTTATAGTAGAGAATGAGTCGTAGATTGATGATGGTATGTAATAAAGGGTAGATGATACTGGAACTGTTTGGGATATTTTTTTTATGCAGGATGTTTAGCTTTGGGGTAGTCGAAAAACAAGGGAGACTCTGCTCAAAATTTTGGAAACTAGGAATAGGGTAATAAGTGGAAGGGACTTAGGGTTAAATGAAGTTAGATAGTTAAACAAAGTTGGATAGTTAAACGGAGTCAGATAGTAAGCGAGTGCACTTAGGTTGAGTATGCACAAGTTGGGCACAAACGACGAATGCATCATGAGCAACGAAAGTGAAGATAACGAATGAACGAATGATAAAAAGCGAACTAAAGAAATAAAAGTAAACTAAAAGAAGAAGAAAACAGCAACAATATGATGCAAGGTCGTTAAGTCCTTTGTGGACAAGTCCTTCATGGACACAGTGGCTAGCGAGCTTTCGGATTATGCTATTGCTGCTCATATATGTTGCAATGTCCTTGGATTATGCTGGGACAGTTTCTGGATTATGCCGGAACATAACGACCAATGATTAACAGTCTTTCGGATTATGTCATTGCTGCTATATCGGAGGCAAATGATAAAAGAACGGCCAATGGTTAGCAGACCTTCGGATCGTGCCATTGTTGCTATACTGGAGGTAACGACAGAAAAAGCGAATTATAACGACAAATTAAAGCATACAAGATAAAAGTTTAAGAAAAATGAGGGGTTACAACGGGTAGATAAAGGGTTGACGTGATAGTAATGGCCAACCGGATTAAGTGTTGTAGCCTAGGGAATTAGTCAAAACTTTTCAACAAACGAGCACATAAACTGAACCAGATACGGGAACAGAAACAAAAACTTCGAAAGCGGAAACGATATAAGCACAAAAATCAAAACGAGAATGGAAACAGAATTGGAAATGAAAATAGAAACAGAAACAAAGTTTCCAAAAATGGAAATGGAAACGGAAATGGATATAGAAACGGAAATAGAAACGGAAACAAAAACAGAAACGGATACGAAAACGCGTACGACCATGGATACTGAAATGGATACCCATGTAGAAACAGAAATGGTAACATAACCTAAAACAGAAATGGGAACAGAGACGGAAACGAAAACGAAGTTTCCATAGTGATTTCTGGGAATGGATACAGAAACAGAAACGAAAACTAGTACACACACAAACTGGGAAGCACAAATAGGTTAGAAACCTAAGAGACATAAATGGGTAATAGGTGTATCAGAGTAGCGCAACGGAAGTGTGGAAGATTGACTTCAATAGTTGGATTGACTTTAGTGCAAAGAGATGTGTTTGGACGTTATCAAGCTGATCCATTAGCAAGAGTTAGGCAACTGTCAGTCCGAGAGGGGTGAAGCCTAAAGTCGACTAGGACACCAAATTGGGTAGCTAACGAAGGGTTTGGCTTGGTAGTTTAGAGGTTGCTAACGGGGGCAAATTTTGGGGATGAAATTTTTATGAGGTAGGAATGTAATACCCTGACTTTTTTAAGTTGGATAATTATCGGGGTATTACCAAAGACGTATTCAAAAGATTTTAATTTATGGAAATTATTAATTAAGTGAGAATTAATTTGGATTAAATATTAAGTGGGAATTTAATTAGGATTAAATTAAGGATTTAATAAAAGGGTTAAAAAGAGTGAAAGGAGAGAATGAACCAGTTCACATTATTGGTCCGGTTTAGGAATTAAAAAGGGGGATTTATGGAATAAATTAGAATTTAAAATAGATGATTTAATTAATTAAATTATGGTGTTAGGGTAAATTAATTAGAGAGAATAATTAAAAAGGGAAAAATTGAAGGGGGGAATTATGAGTGGCTGAACTGGTTCACTAAGTGAAATGGTTGAGAGGGAGAAGAAATGGTCTCTGGCCATTTCTTCCCAGGCATAAGCGAGAGACGGGAGAAATAGAGAAGAGACGAAGGAGAGAGATCAGGATCGAGGGAGACGCCGACGACGAACAGCAACGGCGACTGAGGCGACGGGTTTAGCATGTGCGATGTCCAGGCGAGGCAGAGCGGCGAGTCACGGCGGTTCACGACTAGGGCTCGCGAATTTGGGACTCCCGCGGGCGTGGTTTTCCAGCAACGGTTGAGGTATGTCCAATAGATTTCTTCCTCCCCCCTTGCATTCTGATGGTCAGGTGTGGACAAGGTCAATCGGCGATGGCAGTTGGCAGGGACGTCGGCTGGCGTTTTACGATGAGCAGGGGAGTTTTGGGTTGTTGGTTGGCGGTTCAGCTGGACCGGCCAATGGAATATGGTCCAGCTGCTGCTCGGTCCGCACGTTGCTCTCCATTCCAGCTGTGTGGTTCTACTGACACATGATGGGGAGCACATTTTTGGGGTTAGTTGACGAGTTGAAGAGCCTGTCGACGGCCAGGGAATTGAATGCATCTGAGAGGATTTAATGGTAGGGAGCTTCTATTCTCTGGTAAAGGTTGAAGGCCGAGGGAGGGTTGGCTGAGAGGCAAAGTTGTGATGGGAGGCAGGGGATGGCTTTGGTGATCCTGGAGCTGGATTGTGCTGCTAGAGCTGGAGAGCCTATTAGTATGTCTTCAGTGATGGTAAGACTTGGGTATGTCTTTGCCAGGTGGAGGCCCTACACCACAAGTAATGTGTGCGTGAGTGAATCTTTGGTGGTTGATTTTCGTTGCTAGTTTTCTCTGTATTGTTGATAATCTCCCTGGAATGCTCACTATTTGTTGGTGGTAGTGTAGGATATTAGTATGTAGAATTATTACGATGTTAGCCTGCATGTTTTATATGCTTGTGTGTGGTATGTTTTATGTGTTGGATTGATAGGTTAGTTTTCTATGCTTCCGTTGTAGGTTTATGTACATTTCTCTTGGTGCTGCTATGTGCTTGATGTTGTTAGCTCTAGAGTTTGTTATTGATAATCAAAAGTTGTTAATTATTTGTTAGCTTTATTGCTTTGTTATTAGCTTGTTGTTAGCTCTCTGTTAGTTTTGCCATTAGTTATCGGTTGATTCGTTGATGGTTCTATTTGTTTTACCAGTTTGGTTGCCTTGTAAACATTAATCGGTTATAAATCGACATCTTGAGTATATTTAGATTAACTTAACTAATAAGTATGTTAATTAACAGCATAACTAATTTACTAGTTATTGGTTTAGTTGTGAAGTTATTAAAAGCTAGTAATGAATGGGGTGGATCAACCTAGTCAAATTAGTTAAGCCAAACAAGTTAATTAATATGAGCATGTTAACGAATTAGGTCATAACTCCTTAAGCATGTTAACATTCTTTAAATGTATTGTTACGATTTTATTATTGTATGGTTTGATATACTTCCTTGTATGTGCCTGTAGGGTAGTTTTTCATGCATCATGACATTAGAAACAATTAGGAACACCACCATGGGTTGGCCACATGCCTTGAGTGAGGAAAAGAACTAATCCTTCCCTTGTCGGGATCACAAACCATTAACACAATTAATTGGAAACCAATAGGCTATCCGTACGCTCTATATACAAGCTATACCTAAAATACGTAACTATTCCAAAAATACGTAATTAAACTAGTGGCTTGGGGCGAACCCATTCCAAATAATTTGAGTGGCATATCATCTCGCATAAACCCATTTTGTTACTGTGTCTTTAGGCTCACGTCTTACTTGTGGTGTAGGTACACGTACACGCGAAATCCTCGAGCAAATGAAGAAGCAGTTGATGATGAATTTGCACGAACAAGCTTGTGGTTGGCCATGCTATGGGAAGTAAAAGATAATTGGGTTGTAATTTAATTAAATTAAGTTTTGTTTTTCCTAAATTGTAATTAAATGATTAGTTTATTTCATTAAAATATTTTACGCTTCTGCAATGTTTTAAAGTGTTCCTAATGGCCCGACTTGCACTCTAATACTCTTTAAAAAGGGTTTTAACAAAAAAACATTAAATTTCACCTGTTTTAAAGGAAATATGAAAATTAAGGTCATTACACTAAGTGCTCGGAATTTGGGGAGATGTTGTTGGGTAAGTGATTTAAAGTAGAGGGTTGTGTCTATGCCGAAGGAAAAGTGATGGAAGCTCTGAAGAATTGAGTGGAGAAGGCCGTGAGGAGTTGCCTTTGGTTCTTACTCTTGGAAATTCTCGAGGAAGATGGTTTCTTTCTCTGAATTAGGTGATGGATACTCTCTGTATATTGTTGCTCAGTTTGGAAATTATTATGGTCAACGTTGAGGAATTTGAAATCAGTTCTATGTTATTCTGCTTCAATGAATATGCCCTGTTATAAGTATGTGTTGTTCTCTGTGGGTGTTAAATTGTGGTTGAGATATATTTTGTTAGTGAAATTGTGGGTTTTGGATTTACTCTTTGTAAATGGGTTTGGTACTCTGTTAGATTACTTAAGAAAAATGTTAAGGCTTGAATATGAGATGTATTCTGTTGTTGTATTTTGTTTCTTATTTCTTAATGTTGGAAAAGATATGGTATTGTTGAGGGTGGGTTTTTCTGCGATTTGGCTTGTAGCTTTGATGAACCCTATTAAGACATTGTCATTGGACATTGTGGAATATGAAAATGTTCTTATTGTTTGGAAATTGGTTTATGTTTTGATTGATTAATTAAAGGTTAGATAATAATTGGAATATAAGTTGGAAGTTGGAATAAATTTTGCTGAGTGATAGATTTTTCTGTTAATTGCACATTGGATTATGTATATATATATTGAAAATAATTTAGTGGCAATTAAATAAATAATTATTGGTTAATTGGTTGGATGAAAATAATTGGGTGAAATGTAAAATGAATTGTTAAAAGAATAAATGGAATAACGGTATCAAAGATGAAATTTATAATTGATAAAAATATTAATAAAGAAATGTTAATTATTTTGAAGGTATTAATGGGGAAAAAATAAGGAGCTAAACACGCTAAGGGACCTAGGTAAGTTGATACGTACTATGCTTTGGTCTTTGGACCCTACATCGCAAGAGTTAGGACTGTATGTTGTGTGTTTATTAGAACTAGGTTCTTTTAATGATATGTTTATTAGACATTTACATCATCATATAGGACTATATGTATTCATAAGCATATTGTATGACATACTTAATATATGTAAATAGGCGTGTAGGGGTTCGGGAGATTTTGTGACAATCCATTGATAGGGACACCATAGGATGTATCTCCCTATAGGAGTGACGGTTAACCACGTGGACTATAGGATGTATCCTCTTCTCTTGTAATAAAATCTCCAACGTCTTTAACAAAGGAGTGCGGTGACGGTCATGATAGTGAGGTCATAGGATGTATCTCCATGTAGGAGTGACGGATAGCTACTGACCATAGAACGTATCCGACTCTTGGCTTAATAGAAAAATATCGTTCTTTTCTGTAATGCATTGCATGATCACGCATATTATTTGCATTACATCTCATTCTATCACTTACTGAGCATTAGACTCATTCGTTTAAGTCTTGTTTATGTAGGTGTATGCTTGGAAATAAATGGTCAATGCAAGGAGCAGTTGATGAAGGGTTTGCACGGGTGGATCTTGTGGTTGGTTGGGCTAAAAGAGTAAATGAAAATTATTTGTGAAANGTTCTAATGTATGGACGTAAGTTTGCACTACCATGGTTTGTTTTGGAAGTAAATAAGATATATAAGACTATACAAGGATGTAAGAAATGGATTTATTAAGATATTGGAATACCTTGTGTTTAAAAGGTGATTTATATGAGGAATATATCAAAGACTCTTGATGTTAAAAGAAATAGAAACCCAAAGTGTAAAGAAAAATACTAAGAGAAAAATACTTTGCTTGAACTCATTAGATACAACAAGGTTTGGTCAATTTCCCTAATATTACAATTTGGGAAATTATTGGGGTTATCTAGATCGAGGATATATATAAAAGATAATAAGATGTGGCGTAAAACTTTCCCATATTGAAGGTACAATGTGAATGAAGAAGATTGCTTGGACTTTGGAATTAAAAAGTTCTTATGATCGTTACTAAAGATTTAGGTTGGTATTATGAATGGATGAAATCTTAATATGATGGATGACTACGAACAAAATGATGAAAGAGACAAAGAATCCAAAAGACAAAATGATTATGGAAGCATCAAATTAAATCTATGAAAAAAAAATATGATGTTGAATCTAAGAATTTAAAGAAAATAAATGATACTAAGTTGGAAAATTTATTCATTACTGCTTATAACTTGGATTTCAAATTGCTTCCCGTAAATTAATTTTTGGAACTATTAATGCCTAAAGATTTTGGTTTATAAGGGATTCCCTTCATATTGTAGAAATATATGATATGTGTTGAATTATTTTAAGAAATAAAATTTTTCTATGAATTTTGATGACATACTGCATGAGCATTAAGAATTGTTGATTGGAAGTAAGAATTATATGATTGAATGATTCAGTGTTGTTTTGAGTTAGAATTGGAAATCAGCCATATACCAAGATTACCTGTAAAGTACCAAAAACATAGGATCTAAAGTTTAGACTTCAATTATATTGACCAAGACCTTATGATGGATCTGTATTCTAAATCGGTTACTAAGAACTTTATTGGTAAGAGAAACAAGATATAATAAGGACCCTAGTGGGAATGATCAAAGGATTAATGGATGATAGAGTCCAAGACTCTAAACTTCCACACTTGGGCTTGGACAATCAACTGAATCAATAAACTCGTGCTCTAAAATTAAAACAGGGAGAACTCAACTTGCATAAGATGGATTAAGCTCAAACTTACAGAACATGTAGCTAACAAATCAAACAATATCGCCTCCAAATTGCATCTTCAAAAAGGTAGTACAAATAGAGTTATGCCTCAAGGAAGAACAGCTTCGGATTAGGGTTTTGGAAACCGAATTCTGGGCACAAATATTAAAACCATAAGATCTCCACTTGCATATGCTTGTTAGGCCCCAAAATTACAGGTCCAGTAGATCACAAATAAGGCAACAACACTTTCAAATCTTGGCTTCAAAGATCACGTACACACGGAGTTGTACGTGATGCAATCCGAGATTAAGATCTAGAATCGCAGACAACAGATTTACGGGGATACTTCCTTTCCTTTTTAAACTTCAATAACGAAACTACAATCCAAGCAAAACCTTTACCAAATCCACTTAGATAGAATGCTAGCTCCAGGGGATCAAGAATCAAGATTACCTTTCAAGAAAATCAAAGAACAAGAACAAGAAAACTGATTAGGTCCGCGGAACCCTCCAATGTCCAAGGGGGCAACTGATTCGGCTACTTCGATGAAGCAACACTCCAAACTGGGGTTTGCTGAGGTCTTCTATTTCCACACCACGAACACAACTTCACTTGGAGGCTACTGGAAGAGATAGCAATAATTCTTCTTCTCAAGACCAAGCAAGAACAAGAAGAAGGAATGAGAAGGGGGGGAAGCCGAGAGCTTTCCACCTGTGGGTTTACCACAAAAGCAATGAAGCAAAATCACAATTAGGGTTTTTCAAAAGTGCTTACAAATTTCCATTAGAGAGGAGTAAATACCCTATAATGATACAACAAAAGGAAATTACCTAATTGCCCTTGAAAACACAAAAGTTGGGCATGAGGGCTCAGTTTACATGCAAACGGAGCACATCCAATCCTACAAACATAAAATGATCTAAAAACTCTCATAACAATTTCCCATCCATTATCCAGCAACAAAACATCCAAAAATGATAAATATAACGTGGAACTTGAATAGAACGCTCTCAATTAACCTTATGAGCTTCGGTCCATGATAACTTCTCCAAGCCGAGACAAAGTGGATCTAGCCGATTAGGGTTTGCATGACTCCACGTGAGAACATGGCGCGGAAACTTCTTTATCTTCGTGTGTTGGCTCCTCTGTAAACTCCAATGAATTATTGTTCCCTACAAAATAAGTGTAACACCCCGACTTTTTATGTGAATTTAATAAATATATAATTACAACGTAAATTAGGAATAGTCGGATTTATTGACTAATTATCGGTGTGTTACCAATGACGCAACTGTTAAGTTATAATTTAAGAGAATTCATTAAAAGTTTAATTAATAGAAATCAATTTATAAAATATAATTAAGAATTTTAAATTAGATCTCTAATGATCTTTAAATGACATTTGGAATAAATCGAGCATTATAATTTGGGTCGATTAATATTCTATATAAATCGTTATCATTTAAATGTATTTTTAAGATTAATTAAATTAGGATTAAGATTAAAATGAATTAGCATTTCAAAATAGACAAATTTAAAATAGGGAAATTGGGTTAAGTGTTACGTTTTCAAGGAGAGAAAGATGAGGGAGAAGTTGGAGTTATGGCCTCCGGCCATTTCGGATCTACAGATCTGAATGGAGAAATGAGGGAGAGATAGAAAGGGAGAGCGGAAAGGGAGAAGGAGGCCGAGAGCTCCTTCGGCTGAGGAGAGAAATCGCGGGAGAGGGAGAGGCGATCGGCGACGGGTGAAGAACGACGATGTGAGAGGAGGCGACGGTGCGCCCGGATCCGTTCTAGCGCAATCGGGAGACGGCGATGACGGCGAAGTGGGCGAGCTCGGGTCTCGGCATGGCGGCGACGAGCTGGAGTCAGCTGTTGCGATGACGAGCTTGTGCTCTGGTTTGTCCCGGTCGGACGAATCGGCACCCAGCGAGCGACTGAGCTGTTGGTCGACGACGAGCAGATGGTCGTCGGAGCAACGTCGAACATTGAAGCTCTGTCGATTTCAGTCGACGATGGCATGGGAAGGCAGCGGCGAGGTAGTTTGATGGTGGTCATGGTCGAACAGAGCCGTTGTCTCTAGCTTCTCGATTTGGTCCAGTTGGGCTCTAGATGGATGCAATGAGAACCCGATTTGGAGCTGCAGTGCCCGACATGTTGGTTGAGGTGAGTTTTAGGTTGACTTAAGGGTTTATGTGTTAGTTTTTGTGATTGGAATTGGAATGGACTGGATTGCAGAGAAGGGGAAGTGTCCTTTGATGTTGAGCCGAGGGCTCTATGCTGGGAAAATGGAAGCCGTGAAGGCTGAGAGCTGGAAAGGAGGACCTGCCCTGTTCCGATGGTGAGATCTCTTCTTGTGGTTTAATCATTTGGATTTAAATACCCAATTACATATTAGCTTTGATTGTATGTCACTGCCTCTGAAGTCTGTAAATATAGTTGGGTGAATTCTGACTAGTTGTGGCTAAGCTGAGAAATGAATTATCTATGTGAATCATTGCTTCGATGGTCATACTCTGTTGGTTGAGCTCTCTGTTTTCCTTAAGATATGGCTTCTGTTGGATAACTCTGTTAAAAGGGATTATATATTGGTGATTGTCTAGATGAATTTCAAAGCATATATTCTATAAGATTGAATCATTCGATTGGCTGCCTATTGTCATTGAATGTGAGAATATATTATGAAGTTGAATATGGTGATTGGATGCTAAAGTAGTTATTGAATATGCCCAAGGATTTGTGTGGATTAAGTTGAAATTATGCTCTGTACGTTATACGTGTTAAGTGTTATTGCGTTGGATTAGTCACATGTTCTCCATGACATGATAATTAATTAGTTCGTGCCTTACTTCGCTGTATTAGTATTACAATTTGGATATTAGGATATGTTATGTTCCGTTTACGTAATTAAGGACAAGGAAGTTTATAAGTCATGATTTTAATGATAGACGTTTTTAATTATGAAGGTATTGGAAAAAGAGGAAAAAGGAATAACAACAAAGTGCAAACGTGCGATTAAATCGAGGTAAGGATTAAGGATTGTTTTGGCCATTGAGGCCCTACACCACAAGTATGGGTGAGTGAGTTAGTTTGTTGTTGATAGTATTGCTAACATTCTGTAGAATTAGTATTTTGTGATTTGTTGGCTTGTGAATGATGCTCTGTAATTTCTGATTAGGTTCTATGAATGTTCTGCGAGTTGCTATTGTTTTGTGTTAAGTTTCTAAATGTTAGTAGTTAGAAAATGTTCATTAGCTTTAATGACAATTGTATGCTTATTCACTGTTAGTATCAGTTTGCGAATGTTAGTTGTTTGATAGTGAGGGTGATTAGCATGTTGCAGTTTATTGAGAACTAAAGAATGAACAAATGAAGGGAAAATGGTATAAGAAGTAAAGATGCACGAATGTTATAGTTATTCCGAATTTTCCTTGTTTTCTCTAAATGTGGATTGTGCACTGGTTGTAGATAATAAACTTAGCTTGTAAATGGTTACTTTATGATTTTGGATGGAAACCTTTTGGTTTTATTTTATATGAATTCATTAGTTAATTGCTAATTCATTTAGTTAATGGGTAATCAATTGAGCATGCTAATTAAGTAGAACAAGTACAAAATTAAATAACCAATGAACATGCAACTAACTAGAATAATGTTAATTGTACGAGTATGAGCATGTAATCGATTAGAGATCAATTAGTAATTAAGGTAACCCTTGAGTATGTAATTAATTAAGATAATCAACTCGATTAGAAATCTTAATTCGAAGTAAGCAATTAACCAACTAGAATATTTAATTAGCATGATAATGCAGTTAAATGTTAAATATGATAGTTTAGATAAATTACTTGCATGTTTATCGCACTTGTATGCATTCACTGTTTCGATTCTATATTGCTTTACTTTCAATGCAAGTATTGTTTACTTTTCTTCATATGTACTTTTACTTTCATACAATACGTACTTCAAATATATAATTCGATGCTTTACTTTTCTAAAGAACAGAATGATAAAATGGATGAAAAGAGAACGAAGTAAACGAGAATGAACTAAGGGGTTCAATGATTAAGTGAATGGATGCTTTTGTGGATTATCTTCTTGATTACTTACGATTCCAAATTCTTAGCATGCTAATTTCTGTTAAACCAAGACATGATTAGTTAAGTGGAATAAAAGTATGAAAATCAACGTAGGAGCATGTTGATTTAATAGGATAATTTATTAGAATAATGACTTAGAAATATAAATGTAAGAAGCATGTAAATGGACTAGGAAGTTAACTAGGATAATTAGTATGTTAATTTCTGTAATTTAATATTACGAATGCTTCTTGTTGTGGATTGTTCTAGTAGCGGTAGTCTTCGTTGTATTGCGTTTTTAATTCATGCTGTTCAGTTATTCCCCTTCATTTGTACTTTCAATTATAGTTACTTTTCTTATATACGCATTTCTATTTTTATGAATGTTATGCCATGTCATCATGCATCATGCTAGGTTGAGAATGTATGTTCATGCATCATGTAATAGAAACCAAGTAGGGAGTACTCCAAAGGGGTAGTGCTCACATGCAAGGTGAGGAAAAATGATAATGAAAAGACCAAAGGAAATGAATGAAAAGAAAAGGGAGTTGGAGGGCGGATGGGTAGCGGGTCTAATCTGCAACTAGCCGAAGCCCCTCCCACATAGGGTACGGGAGTTCTAGTTGTAAGTAAAAGGTTAGATTCGATCACTATTCCATCACAAAGGAAATCCTCCAATCTCCAGCTCGAAGTACGAGTAAAGAAAGAAAGCAAAGAAAGAAAGGAAAGAAAGAAAGCAAAGAAAGGAAGGAAAGAAAGAAAGAAAGAAAGAAAACGTAATGAAAGAATTGGTTTGGGTGGCCCCTATTCCAAATGAACTAAAGAGAGACATTTCATAATTGCATTCCCCTTTTTCCTTACTAAGTCTTTTTAGACTTACAGTTGCTTGTGGTGTAGATGTAGGTACTGTACGTAGAGGATTGCACGGATTAGGAGTAACGAAAAATAAAGAACAACAATAGCAAGCATGGATGATGGGTTTGCACGCTCGAGGGATGCTCACGGCTGGCTAGACATAAAAAGGGTAAAAGAAAAACTGTTTTAATTTAGTTAAGTTATAATAAATTGTATTTAAACAATTTGGTCTCTTTAATTGAATTGTATTCATGCTTTCACAACGTTTTACATTAATGGTTTTGATTTCACGCTTCCGCATAAGTTTTAATAAATGTGATTTTATATTGAGTTTTACGAAAGGGTTAGTAGCGATCCGGTTAGACGCACTCTGATTTACTTTCAAAAAGAAAATTTAAATTTTTACGTATTTTAAAGGATTTACGAAAATCCGGGTCGTTACAGTTGGTATCAGAGCAGTGGTTTTAAAAACGATTTTCGTAAGCTGCCCTGATAATCGTTTTTAAAACTGTTAGTAGCTCACTAGTTTATTTTACTGCATTTTAAATAAACTCTAGTATGTTGTGCTAAGTAAAAAGATTTTGTATGAGTCAAACTAAATAAAGTAAAGACAACTTGCCTGCCAGTATGAGCCTCGACGTGGAAATCCTTCATCGCTGTAAGTATACTTCATAATATTTTCCTAATACTTTAATATTGTGTGATTTTCTTATAGTAGTTTGATAAATAAATTGTTTGATCTCCTTATTGTAGTTCGATAAAGGAATTGTTAGAAATTAATTGTAGTGATTAGTGGATTAGGTAGGCATGACAATAAATGTTTTGCTTGTATTTAAGATTGTCGATTTATTAGTTAGCCGTTACCATTGGATGCTATACCTTGTATATTAGATTTTGGATTTGGATTCTGGATTTGGATAAGTGAATATTCTGGAATTGTTGGATTTTTATACAGGATTTTAGCTTTGGGGAGCGTAAAAACAGGGGAGACTCTGCCCAAATTTTTGGAAAAAAAAAAAAAAAAGAAAGGAAAATAAATGGAAAAGAAAATCCTGTATAAGTTAGATTGACTAAATAGGTGAGCGTAAGCTAGATCAACTAGATAGATAAACGAGGTCACCTAAGTTACAACAAACTAGATAAAATTTAGAAAAAGGAAATCCTACTAAATAGCTAGACGTGAATATTTAGGTTACAACAGAACAACTAAATTGAAGTAGGGACGTAAGACCGACTAGTAAAGTTATTGCCGACAGGATATTGACCTTTGAGGAAAAATTAAGAGTATAGGGTTTGGTCTCTTATGGAAGGCAGTCGAAAGAGGAACTTGTTGGATTTTAGGTGAAGCTTGAGTTCCTATGCAGGGTAGAACTCCTACATGGACGAGAAGGGTGATGAAGAGAAGTTGATTAAGACTGCGCTAAAGTAGATTTCTCGTAAGGATGAGAGATTCAAGGATTAGTCTAGTGGTATGACCAACTTGGATTTAACGGCATTTCTGACATGATGTACTCCATGTTCGTTAATAAGACTTGGATTAAGTGCTTATCTGGAGTATTAGACTAAGTGTGGACTTGGAGGAGTAAAAAAAAAAAAAAAAAATGTCTAACTTGGACTATGTTCTCCATCTCGGTTCGAATTCAACCAAGGTGACCAAGTACATGATTACACAACTGTACGGCAACGATGGAAGCAATCAATCGAACTTCTCTGGAAACAAGTAACATGAACCGAAACAGAAACTGAAACGGAAACAGAAACGGGAACAGATACAGACACGGAAACAGAAACAGAAACAGAAACGGAAACGGAAACGAATTCCTAGAGACAAATTTCTAAAATGAAATTCTAGACATTCATTTCTAGAAATGAATTTCTAGGAATAGATACGGATACAGAAACAGATACGGATACAGATACAGATACAGATACGGACACAGAAACAGAAACAGATACAGATACAGAAACGGGAAAGGTTATAGATACAAAAAGAGAAGTAAGACTGAACGCGTCCAACTTAGCCATGGAGCAGTGTAATTCATAACTCGGGAAAGCTTAGTTGAACGAATTTGATGATGGAGAACATGTTTGTGCATGCTGTAGTCATAGGTGAGAGAGAGGAAGTATAAGTACTAAGCCTTGAGTCATGAAGTGTAGAGGACTGGAAGAGGAGAACAGTGATGGAGATGTGAGCTCGTCGCCAAGTTATGACTCTAGTGGTGGTAAGAAGTTCGAAGGAACTCTCCTTTGGTGTCGAATCACTTAGGAATAAGTGAGAAATCTGATATGGAACATTAAATGTAGGAGAAAAATGCTGCGAAGTCAAGAGTTGAATGACAACTGTGGGGTATTTATCGGATTGAAGTGACAGTTTGATATAAGAGAGTTATCATTTTGCTCTTGATGTTGCAGAATGGTTATGATTAAGGCATTTCTTTCCTTAGAATTGACGCGATTAGAGTTGCGCAGTGAAAAAGTGACGAGTAATACGAGAGTTTGGTTGACTTCTTGGTGCAACTGAATACATTTTTGGGTAAAGTTGAATTTAGTTGATCAAAAGAGGGAGTATATAACCTAGATAAATGGAGTATCATGACGACCAAATGAAAACTACGTCGTCAAATGGGATAGCTAAGAAGAGATTTGATGCATAGTTCAACGTTAGCGACGTTAGTGAGAGTACGATATAGAACAAATTTCGAGGACGAAATTTATTTTAAGGGGGTAAGTATGTAACACCCCGACTTTTTATGTGAATTTAATAAATATATAATTACAACGTAAATTAGGAATAGTCGGATTTATTGACTAATTATCGGTGTGTTACCAATGACGCAACTGTTAAGTTATAATTTAAGAGAATTCATTAAAAGTTTAATTAATAGAAATCAATTTATAAAATATAATTAAGAATTTTAAATTAGATCTCTAATGATCTTTAAATGACATTTGGAATAAATCGAGCATTATAATTTGGGTCGATTAATATTCTATATAAATCGTTATCATTTAAATGTATTTTTAAGATTAATTAAATTAGGATTAAGATTAAAATGAATTAGCATTTCAAAATAGACAAATTTAAAATAGGGAAATTGGGTTAAGTGTTACGTTTTCAAGGAGAGAAAGATGAGGGAGAAGTTGGAGTTATGGCCTCCGGCCATTTCGGATCTACAGATCTGAATGGAGAAATGAGGGAGAGATAGAAAGGGAGAGCGGAAAGGGAGAAGGAGGCCGAGAGCTCCTTCGGCTGAGGAGAGAAATCGCGGGAGAGGGAGAGGCGATCGGCGACGGGTGAAGAACGACGATGTGAGAGGAGGCGACGGTGCGCCCGGATCCGTTCTAGCGCAATCGGGAGACGGCGATGACGGCGAAGTGGGCGAGCTCGGGTCTCGGCATGGCGGCGACGAGCTGGAGTCAGCTGTTGCGATGACGAGCTTGTGCTCTGGTTTGTCCCGGTCGGACGAATCGGCACCCAGCGAGCGACTGAGCTGTTGGTCGACGACGAGCAGATGGTCGTCGGAGCAACGTCGAACATTGAAGCTCTGTCGATTTCAGTCGACGATGGCATGGGAAGGCAGCGGCGAGGTAGTTTGATGGTGGTCATGGTCGAACAGAGCCGTTGTCTCTAGCTTCTCGATTTGGTCCAGTTGGGCTCTAGATGGATGCAATGAGAACCCGATTTGGAGCTGCAGTGCCCGACATGTTGGTTGAGGTGAGTTTTAGGTTGACTTAAGGGTTTATGTGTTAGTTTTTGTGATTGGAATTGGAATGGACTGGATTGCAGAGAAGGGGAAGTGTCCTTTGATGTTGAGCCGAGGGCTCTATGCTGGGAAAATGGAAGCCGTGAAGGCTGAGAGCTGGAAAGGAGGACCTGCCCTGTTCCGATGGTGAGATCTCTTCTTGTGGTTTAATCATTTGGATTTAAATACCCAATTACATATTAGCTTTGATTGTATGTCACTGCCTCTGAAGTCTGTAAATATAGTTGGGTGAATTCTGACTAGTTGTGGCTAAGCTGAGAAATGAATTATCTATGTGAATCATTGCTTCGATGGTCATACTCTGTTGGTTGAGCTCTCTGTTTTCCTTAAGATATGGCTTCTGTTGGATAACTCTGTTAAAAGGGATTATATATTGGTGATTGTCTAGATGAATTTCAAAGCATATATTCTATAAGATTGAATCATTCGATTGGCTGCCTATTGTCATTGAATGTGAGAATATATTATGAAGTTGAATATGGTGATTGGATGCTAAAGTAGTTATTGAATATGCCCAAGGATTTGTGTGGATTAAGTTGAAATTATGCTCTGTACGTTATACGTGTTAAGTGTTATTGCGTTGGATTAGTCACATGTTCTCCATGACATGATAATTAATTAGTTCGTGCCTTACTTCGCTGTATTAGTATTACAATTTGGATATTAGGATATGTTATGTTCCGTTTACGTAATTAAGGACAAGGAAGTTTATAAGTCATGATTTTAATGATAGACGTTTTTAATTATGAAGGTATTGGAAAAAGAGGAAAAAGGAATAACAACAAAGTGCAAACGTGCGATTAAATCGAGGTAAGGATTAAGGATTGTTTTGGCCATTGAGGCCCTACACCACAAGTATGGGTGAGTGAGTTAGTTTGTTGTTGATAGTATTGCTAACATTCTGTAGAATTAGTATTTTGTGATTTGTTGGCTTGTGAATGATGCTCTGTAATTTCTGATTAGGTTCTATGAATGTTCTGCGAGTTGCTATTGTTTTGTGTTAAGTTTCTAAATGTTAGTAGTTAGAAAATGTTCATTAGCTTTAATGACAATTGTATGCTTATTCACTGTTAGTATCAGTTTGCGAATGTTAGTTGTTTGATAGTGAGGGTGATTAGCATGTTGCAGTTTATTGAGAACTAAAGAATGAACAAATGAAGGGAAAATGGTATAAGAAGTAAAGATGCACGAATGTTATAGTTATTCCGAATTTTCCTTGTTTTCTCTAAATGTGGATTGTGCACTGGTTGTAGATAATAAACTTAGCTTGTAAATGGTTACTTTATGATTTTGGATGGAAACCTTTTGGTTTTATTTTATATGAATTCATTAGTTAATTGCTAATTCATTTAGTTAATGGGTAATCAATTGAGCATGCTAATTAAGTAGAACAAGTACAAAATTAAATAACCAATGAACATGCAACTAACTAGAATAATGTTAATTGTACGAGTATGAGCATGTAATCGATTAGAGATCAATTAGTAATTAAGGTAACCCTTGAGTATGTAATTAATTAAGATAATCAACTCGATTAGAAATCTTAATTCGAAGTAAGCAATTAACCAACTAGAATATTTAATTAGCATGATAATGCAGTTAAATGTTAAATATGATAGTTTAGATAAATTACTTGCATGTTTATCGCACTTGTATGCATTCACTGTTTCGATTCTATATTGCTTTACTTTCAATGCAAGTATTGTTTACTTTTCTTCATATGTACTTTTACTTTCATACAATACGTACTTCAAATATATAATTCGATGCTTTACTTTTCTAAAGAACAGAATGATAAAATGGATGAAAAGAGAACGAAGTAAACGAGAATGAACTAAGGGGTTCAATGATTAAGTGAATGGATGCTTTTGTGGATTATCTTCTTGATTACTTACGATTCCAAATTCTTAGCATGCTAATTTCTGTTAAACCAAGACATGATTAGTTAAGTGGAATAAAAGTATGAAAATCAACGTAGGAGCATGTTGATTTAATAGGATAATTTATTAGAATAATGACTTAGAAATATAAATGTAAGAAGCATGTAAATGGACTAGGAAGTTAACTAGGATAATTAGTATGTTAATTTCTGTAATTTAATATTACGAATGCTTCTTGTTGTGGATTGTTCTAGTAGCGGTAGTCTTCGTTGTATTGCGTTTTTAATTCATGCTGTTCAGTTATTCCCCTTCATTTGTACTTTCAATTATAGTTACTTTTCTTATATACGCATTTCTATTTTTATGAATGTTATGCCATGTCATCATGCATCATGCTAGGTTGAGAATGTATGTTCATGCATCATGTAATAGAAACCAAGTAGGGAGTACTCCAAAGGGGTAGTGCTCACATGCAAGGTGAGGAAAAATGATAATGAAAAGACCAAAGGAAATGAATGAAAAGAAAAGGGAGTTGGAGGGCGGATGGGTAGCGGGTCTAATCTGCAACTAGCCGAAGCCCCTCCCACATAGGGTACGGGAGTTCTAGTTGTAAGTAAAAGGTTAGATTCGATCACTATTCCATCACAAAGGAAATCCTCCAATCTCCAGCTCGAAGTACGAGTAAAGAAAGAAAGCAAAGAAAGAAAGGAAAGAAAGAAAGCAAAGAAAGGAAGGAAAGAAAGAAAGAAAGAAAGAAAACGTAATGAAAGAATTGGTTTGGGTGGCCCCTATTCCAAATGAACTAAAGAGAGACATTTCATAATTGCATTCCCCTTTTTCCTTACTAAGTCTTTTTAGACTTACAGTTGCTTGTGGTGTAGATGTAGGTACTGTACGTAGAGGATTGCACGGATTAGGAGTAACGAAAAATAAAGAACAACAATAGCAAGCATGGATGATGGGTTTGCACGCTCGAGGGATGCTCACGGCTGGCTAGACATAAAAAGGGTAAAAGAAAAACTGTTTTAATTTAGTTAAGTTATAATAAATTGTATTTAAACAATTTGGTCTCTTTAATTGAATTGTATTCATGCTTACACAACGTTTTACATTAATGGTTTTGATTTCACGCTTCCGCATAAGTTTTAATAAATGTGATTTTATATTGAGTTTTACGAAAGGGTTAGTAGCGATCCGGTTAGACGCACTCTGATTTACTTTCAAAAAGAAAATTTAAATTTTTACGTATTTTAAAGGATTTACGAAAATCCGGGTCGTTACAATAAGAGCGCATTAGAAAAGCAACAAGCCTCTTGGCTCGCGAATGGGTGATCTGTAATGCCCCGTTGATTTAAAAACATTTTTCCTCATTTTAAAATATGTCATATAAAAATTTTTCACTTAATTTACTCAACACTCGAAATGTATTTTAGAAGAAAATGAAATAAGAGTAAATAGTGTGGAAATAATAGTAGGGATTCAAAACATAGTTCAATTGTTCTCCATCAAAGTCCCAAAAGTCCCTAACTACAAATATTAATAATATTCAAAATACCACAAAGGCCAGTTACCAAAATACCCTTCTCTCAGAATACCATTATCTCTCATCCCACATGAGCCACACCCAGCAGGTCAAATCGGCTGATAACACGAGGGGTCATCCTGGAACGTCTCCTCCTCAATTGGTATATCATCTTCATTACAAATATCACCTACATTACTGGAAAAACAATGAGCCTCATGCCCAACAAGAATTAGAATTTAAATGCAATGCAAATGATGAGTGGCCATACAATGCATTACAGAAGAGAACCATATCTCTTCTGGAAGTCAAGGTGGAATACTCCCTAGGGTCTTATGGCATAACCAGTCACTCTGATGAGGAGATATATCCATCGGGGGTGTTTGCACAAGCCAGTATCCTCACTTTTGTTGAAGATGTTGGGGGTTTCAGAACGGGGGAAAAAGTGAACCCTATATTCCACGTAGCTAAGTCTCTTTTCACACTGCTTCCTACATGGGAGTATCCTACCGTATGGAAAGTCACCAATTCACCGGAACCCCCACACACCTATTTACGTATATTGGGATGACATACAATATGTAAACAATTTGATAAACCCTAGGATGATGCATGAATGCCACAAATTACATCAAAGAAGCAATGCACCGAAGAAACATAAACATTACTATTAACAAAACAAGCTAGCATGGAGGTTTTTCACATTTTATATAAATTGATCAACATGTCAATTATTGGTTTAATGCTTGGCAGTTACAAGCAGGGAAAACAACGCAATTTCATTAATAGGGCTCCACAACAACTCAACTAATCTCATGCCAAATTTCCCAATCTAATTATGGTGGTTAAGATGCTAAGCAAGCTTTCAACATCCCCAATATGAGCAGTAGAATAGCTTATGACACCCAAAAATTTTGACCCACAACTTACAGATTAGATCCATGTTTAAGACATTAACATTTGCAACAACTTCAACTATAGGATCCAAGTAATTAGAACCAGTATAAGCAACATCTTAAGTCCATTTCTTATGCTTCTCACGATTCAATTCCATTTTCCATGCTTACCTCTTAGAAACAAAATCTAAACATTTACAATCAAGTGAGTACATAACAGTCCCAATCGCTAGCAACTTAAACAACAGTTAACAGGGGTATTAAACCAACATTAAGCATTAGAAAATAACATCCATATCTAGCAATCAAAACCCATAATATAGGGCCTCCCTTGGCCAACTACAATTCCAATTCTTACCTTAGATTTCCAGCGATTTAGCACAAGCAGAACAACAACCAAAATGTATCAATTATCCTTCCAAACTTTCAATATGTCCTAGCAATTATGGCAATAGAGATTAAATTCAATACTCATAACCAACTTGACCTAAACTATTGAAGATCAACCATTAAATCCATAACCACCACTTACCTTCACGGTGGACAGTCTTCACAAAATCCTTGGAGCAACACACCAATCATCCAACTAAACACAGTCTTCCACACTCATTCACCAAATTACTTTCTACTCAGAGAACAATCCAACACAACACTCCTTACACTTCACGAATGTCCATTTCCAGAGTAGAGAACACATAGGAGCTTACCTCTTATAGATGAAACAGAGATGGAGAGGGAGCTGCAAGGGATAAGCTGCAGGAATAGGGTTGACCATCACACAAACCAACGAAAGGGAGGTCCACACACATAGGGCCACGTGGAAAAGCTTCCACACCTCAGGGGAGAGTGGACATCGCAGCAGGGGGCAGGGGGAGAGAGGTTTTGTTGAGTGACTTACGAAATCGAAAGAGAGAGAAAGAATAAAAATAGGTTTCCTAGATTTTCCCAAAGTGTCGTCTGTACCGTCCGCAAGTGACATTCGGATGAGATGTCTCATCCGAATCTTTGTCTGCGATTCGTCTGAATGTGTCATAAAATTGTCCAGAGTCAAATCGGATGCAAGCCATCTTCGTCCGCACTCGTTCGCAAGTCGTTCCAAATGAGTTCTAAATTGTACAGATTCAAATCGGACGAGGGCCTCTTTGTCCGCAACATCCACAAAGTCATCCTAAAGTACAGGGGCGCAGATCAACAGTTGTGCGGACATGCTAAGTCGTCCAGAGTGGCATCCCCAGGCGTCCGAACCTCACCAATGCACATTTTTCCCAAGTTTTTTATACTTAGGTTATTTTTCGATGTTAACCATACACTTTCCATGCACAACTTAACACTTATCGTCATCATAATACGATGCACTATGCATATATTAAAATCATCCATATTTAATACATCATCAAAAAGGAAATATATTTTTGGGGTATTACATGATCGGTCCCTAGGGCACATCAATGGATGTATTGTATTTTGAAGTGTATTAGAATTGTTCTTATGATATTGTAATGTATTCATTTGAGAAATGAATGCAAAATTGTTTTGGATATGTTGGATTACCGTGAAATCATTGTGGTATCATTTAAATTAAGTCATACTTAGGATTTGGAATAAAGAGAATCATCTTGAAATGTACCTTGATGATTTAATGTTGTATTTTTGGAATTAATAATAGTGGTTTTTTTTATTTGAGAACTATTTAGTTTTGGTTTGGGAAACTAACGGATAATGATTCCTAAGGATTTAAAGGTTTCAACGACGACTTGAGCCATCGTATTTTGAAGAAGATATTTAGGATCACAAGTTTTAAAGGATAAATTAGATGGAAACTTTGTTTGTGTGAAAATGATGATGAGAATTTGTTAGGAGAAGTTACGCTTGATGAATATCTAATCTTGGAATTTTGGTCGAGAGATAAAAATTTTATAAAGGGGCTACTATCTCCTTAGCTGTTGGATCGCTAAACTAGAAGAAAAGAAGATAAAAGAGATTTTTCTATAAGGATAGTTCGCAAAGAATTAAGAATTTACCTTAGGTAATACATTATTTCTAGGAGGAAATGTGAAAATCTGAGATCTTTAAGTGTTAAACGATGATTTAGGTAAGGAATTAACCATTGGATGATATGAATCCATCTTAAGGAATAGGAAAATGATTACATCAAAGGTGTTTTCTTATGAGGATGATGCAATTATGATGGATTTTTAGCGTGTCAAATTACTATTTTGATAAGTAAATAAATTGTTGGTGTGGTTAAGATGGATAAATTACGGTGATTAGTTATATTATTGAATTAAAAGGAAGGAATCCTTTAGATAATAAGTGAAAGAAATGGTTACGCCAAGCAAATTTTGAGAACGAAATTTATTTAAGGGGGGATGATTATAATACCCTTATTTTCCATAAACGTAAATTAAATAAGGAAAAGAGAAATTAATTAGCAAAAAATATGGATATTAGTCCATTCGGATAATGTAGATTATTGGGATATTATTTATAACAAATATTTAGATAATTATTGATGGAAGAGAATTATTAGAATTAATTAAGTGAGATATTTGGTGAATAATTTATTAAGGGTTTATAAATAGAATCGAATAAATTAAATTAGATCGATAATTATCCTCAATAAATATTCAGAATAAATTGAGAATCGGAATTGAGTTGAAAATAATTTAATTAAATGAAGAATTTAATTAAATTATTAAAAGGAGAAAAATTAAATGGAATGAAGGAGGAAATTAAAATAAAAGAAAATATAAATAAAATGGAGATTTAAACTGGTTCATCTCCAGTTCGGTTCGGGTTCATGCCTGTTGGGTCAGTTTTTATTTTAACTAAATCAAAAGGGGATATGAAATTAGGGTCAAGTGTTTTATGAATTGGGAGAGAGGGAACCCGATGAGAGGGAGAAGAGAACGAGAGCGCGAAGGGGAGAAATCAGGACCAAGGTGTCACCGACGACGGAGCTCGAGCCTTACGGGTGTGCGTGTGGGTTCGGCGAGCTGCTGACGTCGTGGGGACGAAAGATCGTGTGGCTGGGGCTCGAAATAGTCGCGGGTTGCAGGGCACGGATCGGACTTGATCTTCTGCGGTGATGAAAATTTGTTGCCAGGGTAAGTTTGTCATTTTGTTCTATAAATTACCTCCATGGTGTTCTGTTTATTGAACAAAATTAGTTGGGTGAGTTTGTTGGGTAGTAAAACACAGCTGTGGGGGATTTCTGGAATTGGCAGGGGATGGGTGAACTGTTGTTGTTGTGGCTTGGTTCGGTCCAGTTCAACCCATCAACTATGGCCACTGGAATAAGTCGGTCGAGTGAAGACAAATTGCTTTCTAGCAATTTCTCCACTTGTTCGAACTGGCATCGCACTCATTGAAGTTAGGCAGAAAATTAGGCAGCCATCTTGAAGAGGCTGTTGAAGCCATAATTGACCTACAGATGAAATAAAGAATTCTGTCGAGGGAGGAGAAATAAAGATGACTGCGTGCTCGGAATTTGGGGAGATGTTGTCGGGTGAGGTGATTTAAAGCAAAGGGTTGTGTCTGTGCCGAAGGAAAAGTGATGGAAGCTCTGAAGAATTGAGTGGAGAAGGCCGTGAGGAGTTGCCTTTGGTTCTTACTCTTGGATGTTCTCGAGGAAGATGTTTTCTTTCTCTGAATTAGGTGATGGATACTCTCTGTATATTGTTGCTCAGTTTGGAAATTATTATGGTCAACGTTGAGGAATTTGAAATCAGTTCTATGTTATTCTGCTTCAATGAATATGCCCTGTTATGAGTATGTGTTATTCTTTGTGGGTGTTAAATTGTGGTTGAGATATATTCTGTTAGTGAAATTGTGGGTTTTTGATTTACTCTTTGTAAATGGGTTTGGTACTCTGTTAGATTACTTAAGAAAAATGTTAAGGCTTGAATATGAGATGTATTCTGTTGTTGTATTTTGTTTCTTATTTCTTAATGTTGGAAAATATATGGTATTGTTGAGGGTGGGTTTTTCTGCGATTTGGCTTGTAGCTTTGATGAACCCTATTAAGACATTGTCATTGGACATTGTGGAATATGAAAATGTTCTTGTTGTTTGGAAATTGGTTTATGTTTTGATTGATTAATTAAAGGTTAGATAATAATTGGAATATAAGTTAGAAGTTGGAATAAATTTTGCTGAGTGATAGATTTTTCTGTTAATTGCACATTGGATTATGTATATATATATATTGAAAATAATTTAGTGGCAATTAAATAAATAATTATTGGTTAATTGGTGGCATGAAAATAATTGGGTGAAAATGTAAAATGAATTATTAAAAGAATAAATAGAATAACGGTATCAAAGATGAAATTTATAATTGATAAAAATATTAATAAAGAAATGTTAATTATTTTGAAGGTATTAATGGGAAAAAAATAAGGAGCTAAACACGCTAAGGGACCTAGGTAAGTTGATACGTACTGTGCTTTGGTTTTTGGACCCTACATCGCAAGAGTTAGGACTGTATGTTGTGTGTTTATTAGAACTATGTTCTTTTAATGATATGTTTATTAGACATTTACATCATCATATAGGACTATATGTATTCACAAGCATATTGTATGACATACTTAATATATGTAAATAGGCGTATAGGGGTTCGGGAGATTTGGTGACGATCCATTGATAGGGACACCATAGGATGTATCTCCCCATAGGAGTGACGGTTAACCACGTGGACCATATGATATATCTGATTCTCTTATATTGAAATCCCCAACGTCTTTAACAAAGGATTGCGGTGACAGTCATGATAGTAAGGCCATAGGATGTATCTCCATGTAGGAGTGACGGATAGCTACATGACTGTAGGACGTATCCGACTCTTGGCTTAAGAGAAAAGATAATTTTCTTTTCTATAATGCATTGCATGATCACACATATTATTTGCATTGCATCTCATTCTATCACTTACTGAGCATTAGGCTCATTAGTTTAAGGCTTGTTGATGTAGGTGTATGCTTGGAAATAGACGGTCAATGCAAGGAGCAATTGATGAAGGGTTTGCACGGGTGGATCTTGTGGCTGGCTGAGCTAAAAGAGTAAATGAAAATTATTTGTAAAAGGTTTTGTAAAATATTATTTAATGCGTTGTTTTAGTTCTGGTGTGTTTCATAAAAGAATTTATAACAGGTTTTCAAGAAAAGAATTATTCTGCTATTGAAAATGTTTTAAACGATTATTTCTCAATCCGATAAATAGGAAAATGATTTTAAATATAGGATTTAACACTCGGTTTTTACAAGAAAAGTCTAACCCTGATTTTATAAAAAGAAAAGTTTTAATTTTACGCGAATTTTGAAGCAAATAAAAACCGAGGCGTTACACATATCATCAACCACATGTCAGAACATCTCCAAGCCCAAATAGAGTGCAGACCCAAGCTTTAATCCAACATACATCAAAGAAACACTTATTTCCAATGAACCAATCCACAAAGCATTCCCCTCACAATATCCATAAAAGCTATAATTTGAACATTGTATCCACAGAGCTATACTTACAAATATTAAGCAACACAAAATACTCAAATGTATAGGACTAATATCAAACATCGGTGCACCATTTTATTCATTCTTTTATCTCATATTAAATATCCTTTAGCAAAAGGCAACAACAGAGCTGAACATATACCAAGGTGGCAATTAATCACAGAGCTGAACCAAACCAACAACAGTGCACAATATCCATAAATCTGAGAAGGAGATCATCATACTAGAGGCACCCGAGAAAACCCAGACATAGGAGCTTCTCCCCACCTTCTTCTCTGCTATTTCTACTTTTCATAATTTCTCATACGGGCTTTAGCTCCTTCACAACACTAAACCATTGCAGCAACCAAAGAGAGAACCACTCTACTTCTTTCTCTTCTGTTTCTTCACATAGAACACAACAGCTCACTGAAGTCCCCAGAGAGCACAAAACACTCTTCACTCACAGAAGAAGATGTATCTCCACACTTTCTCTGCACTCAGTCGCTAAATATAGGGCAGCGTCCAGAAGCAACGCCCACATGCCTAACTTATAGACGGAGGGAGAGAGAGAAGGAGATGGACGCACACTAGTGAAGGGGGCAATCTTCCATTCCAAAGGAGGGGACCCAACCAGTCATTGTAGCTTCTAAGGTTCGCTGCGGACAGGGGAGAGGAGCAGTGTAGGGAGAAAAATGAAGATAGGGGGTGAGATTATGTCTAGTAGAAGCAAGAATTCTCACCAAAAATTGGCTTTTCACAAAACAGGTGGTTCTGTCATTCCATCTCTAACGTCCATCAACCTCTTCGCTGCAAGGGACATCTATTCTACAACAAGGGGCACCCATTGCCTTCGTTATTTACATGTCCATCATCTTCTTTTCCATGAGGGATATTCATTTCTCAATGAGGGACTTCCATTGTCTTCCAAACAGCTTCCCTCAACGACGTTGTTCCACTTATCCACACAACGTCCATCTTTCATAAAAGGTCGTCCATGTTCGTCCTTTCTTTGCTATGACGGACGTCCATTCCCTTATAAGGGACGTTTGTCCTTCCATAAAGGTTCCTCTCCTCAATTTCAAATGACGTCGTTCACATTAAATCTTGACGTCATTCCCATTACTTCTATTTCGGATGTCCTTTGTCCATAAAGGACATCCCATACATCAAAACAACGTTGCGTCCTTCATACAAACAACGCAACCTGTTTCTATCTCATATAATGAACGTCTATTTTCTCCTTCGAGGGACGTCCATCGTTGCTCAAATGACGCCGTAGCCATCAACACACCCACCATCCATAAGACCATTTGCCCATAAAGGGCATCCATTCCACATAACGGACGTCCGTACTTTTCTAAAGGAAGTTCGTACTTCTATAAAGGACATCTGTCCTTCTATAAAGGACGTCTGTTATCCTTCATTACTTCGAACATCCATTTTTTCCATAGCGATGTCCGCCTTTTCCAAAGGCATCTGTCGACCCTCACACAATAAAGGACGTCTATCCCACTACAAAGGATGTCCGTCATTCCCATTTTCTTCCATTTTTGGATGTCTGTCTGTAATATCCCAATTTTCGTAACAGAATTTATTATGGATAATTGAGATTTATTTAAGAAAATTGATTGGGGTAATATTTGGATAATAATCAAGGATTTATTTAATGGGAAATTTGTTTATGAAATGGAATTGAGAGATTTAAATTGGACCCATAATAATCGTTAATCAATATTTGGAATAAGTCAGGAATTTGAATTGGATTGGAAATAATTTAATTAAATGAATGAAAAAGGGAATTTAAATTAAAAAAGAAAAAATTAAGTGAAATTAGAAGTAATTAAAATAAAAAGAAAAAAAAAAAGGAAAGAGGATAGTGAACTGATTGGCTCGGTTCGCTGGTTCGGTTCAGGGCTAGCTACGGTTAAAAGAGAAATCAAAAGGAGGGAGGGAGGGGGATTTAATTTAGCCCCTGGCCTTTCGCTGGCGAGCAGAACAGAAGAGAGAGGGAGAGAGCAATTGGGAAGGACGACGACGAGTGAAGGACGACAGTGAGGCTCAAGTGCGCGTTGTCTGGCTACTGGCGATGGCTACAGGCGATGCGAACATGGACGAAAACGTGGTGATTGGAAGCTCGGGCATTTTACACTTGGGTTGGTCGAGCGCAAAGTTGGGGGCTGCATTTCTCTTCGTGGTTGTCCAAGGTAAGTGTTTCAATTGTTGATTGTCAAGTAACTCGACTCTGTGATGGATGATTCAGTGAACGAATCAGTGACAGCAGTGATGGCAGGGGTGATCGGTGAAGGCTGGCACAAGGCATCGGTTCAAGTCCGAGTCTGTTGGTCCATAATTGAACTGGTTAATTTCTTCTCCCAAAACAATTTCAGCTTTCCAACGTGGAGTTTGGCCTTTGGACCACCCTCCTCGAAGTGGTCTCCTCTTCCTGCTGTCTATAAATCAATGGCAGGAAGTTGACTTTGAAGAGAGGAAAAGTGACAGTGAAGAGTGTTGGAAATGGTGTGAGCCGAGTGAGGAACAGTGAGGAGAATGAGTCAGTGACAGTGAAGAATTGTTGGAGATGGTGTGATGGCCGAAGGATGTTGATGGCCGAGTGTTTCTCTAGAGAATTGTAAAGCTGTGCAGAGTCGTGTGATGTCTGTAGGTAATGGACTTCTTCGTTCTTTGATTGTCTCTATTGAAGAAATTAAGGATGATATGTTCTGTGTTAGACTCTGTTGTTATTCTTTAGTGTGAAAGGCTATAAGTGAGGGACGGTTCATGTTGTGTCTAACCGTTAATACGACTGGAACTTTGTTGAGATAATGGTTAAGCTGCTGTTTGAATGAAACTTGGTTGATTAATTTTATCCTTTTGATAGCCTTGTTGATAGTTGCATCTATTAAGGTTGGATTTGTCTTGAAGAATTATTGTTAGATATAAGTTGTTAAGTTGGAATTTAGCTTATGCTACTAAATTGGTTTCTTGTGAATGTTATGTTGTGAATACATTGAGTTATAAATTAATGGAAGGTTTGAGAGGTTTCGAATGGTTGGATGGTTGGACTGTTTGAACGCCGATTAATTGCTAGTTTTTAAGTCTTGATTTTGGGAAACTGTTGAGTGATTAGTTGGGTACTGGAAGGCCTAAATGTGCAAGGTGTGATTTTTGGTAATGAAGTTAAATAGATGCTTTGTTGCTTCCAATGGATTTTCATTAAAAGATAATGAATTGTATTGTGAAGTAAATTCTCTCTATTATAGGGTCACATTGATGGAATGAACAACTATTGTGGGTTATTATTATCGCGTTGCATATGTTAAGTTATTGAAATTGTTATTGCAAGGTTGCTAAGTAATTAAATTGACTAATGGGAATTATTAAGCGTTAAGGTTTATGAAAATTTGGTGGTCAATAATTATTGGTTAATTGGTTGATGAAAATAATTGGACGAAAAATGTGAAATGAATTAACAGAATAATGATATAAAAGTTAAAGTTTATAATGAGTAAATATATTAATAAATAAATATTAATTATTTTGAATGTATTAACAGGAAAATAATAGAGTGTCAAACGCGCCACGGACTGCAGGTAAGTCATACGCATGTGGTTTGGTCCTTAGGGCCCTACATTGCAAGAATAAGAGATGCATGTTTCGGTGTTTACAGTTTTAAATAGCATGTTTCGGTGTTTACAGTTTTAAATAACATATTTTGTTGTTTACTGTTTTTATAAGCATGTCTATAATTTATAAACATGATCTGTGAATTGTATGTTAGTTGTTTTATTAAATTTCTCTAACAGAGAATATATGCATTCACGAGCATCATGCATCATAGTTTTCAAAAGATACGAAAATGGTATTGCATGCATACTTTTGAAAAGGAAACAAAGAAGAAACAAAACGATTACAAAATGACAAGAAAGAAACAAAGAAGAAACAAAACGATTACAAAATGACAAGAAGGAAACAAAGAAGAAACGAGATGGTTGTGAAACGTAAAGAAATGAACGTAAATGGGTGTGACGAGATGTGAGGTTGGGTTAGCCACCCCTCCTCGTCAAGTTTAGACATCTCTAACACTTTCAAGATAAAGATAAACATAAACGGGGTCGTCTGGGGATGTGAGATTGAGTTAGTCGCTCTTCCTCGTCAAGTTTAGACATCTCTAATGCCTTTCAATATTAAGACAACAACAAACATAAATGGGGTCATCTGGGGATGTGAGGTTGAGTTGACTGCTCCTCCTCATCAAGTTTAGACATCTCCAACGCCTTTTAAGATTAAGACAACAATAAAAATAAACGGGGTCGTCTGGGGATGTGAGGTTGAGTTGGCTGCTCCTCCTCGTTAAGTTTAGACATCTCCAACGCCTTTCAAGATAAAGTAAAGATAAAGTTAAACGGGGTCGTCTGGGGATGTGAGGTTGACCTCGTCAAGTTTAGACATCTCCAACACCTTTCAAGATAAAGTAAAGACAAAGATAAACAGGGTCGTTTGGAGATGTGAGGTTGAGTTGATTGCTCTTCCTCGTCATGTTTAGACATCTCCAATGTTTTTCAAGATAAAGCAAAGTAACGATCAAGTAAAGAAAGGAACAGTAAAGTAAAGTCAAAATAAAGCAAAGTTAAGATCAAGAAAACGGTAAAAGAAAAGAAACAGAAATAGAAAACGAAAAGAGATTTTAAAAGTTATGACATGTGCATCATACCTTTTTATTCTATATCACTTATTGAGCCATAGGCTCATTAGATTAAGCCTTGTGATGTAGGTATGTACGAGAAACAAGAGAACATGTCAAAGACAGTTGATGAAGGATTTGCACGAGTGGATCTTGTGGCTGGTTGGGCTAAAGAATTAAATGAAAATTATTTGTAAAAGGGTTTGTAAATTATTGAATTTTCTTTAATGCTTGTTTTAATTCCACTGCGTTTCAGAAAAGGATTTTATTACTTTCGCTGCAATTGATAAATGTTTTAAGTAAAAAATTTTAATGATCTGGTTTTATAAAGGAAAAATACTCTGACGTTTTTATAAAAAGAAAAGTTTTAAATTGACACGATTTTTTTTAAAGTAAATAAAAATCAGATCGTTACACTGTCTCTTCCCAAGAGACGCCTGTCAGTCAACAATTTCTTATTTCTCTATTTATCAATAATTCCCTCAACTTATAATAATTATACTAATGACATTATCATCCAATAAATTCCCATAAATTATAATATAACAACTACGCCCTTGGTAATACATCAATAATTATCCAATTGATCCAAATACCCCTAATTACTTTTCAATTTATTCTTATTAAATTTCGATATAAAAAGTCAGGGTATTACAGATGCACCACGAGGTGCAAAGGAGACAACAATGGAGATATGCGGCTGGTGACTCTTGGCAAGACAGAACACCCAATTTGGAAATGCTATAACTTTCGAACCAGAGATCTAAATTAGACAAAATTCGGAGGGAACACCAAAATAACAGAGAAAAGACGCTCCACAAAAATTCACAATCAAAATCGCATAGACGCAGAAGTTATGCTCAATAAACTCTACTTCTCGAGAGGCTTGCCAAGGGACACAGTTTCGAACACCCAAATTGATGATGCCCTAACTTTCACTCTCTACGTTCAATTGCTACCAAATTTTCCAAGTGTGTAAAATTAACAGAGGTAAAAGTCTCCACCAAAAATCACAATTCAATTCCTAACAAGGACGGAGATATGCAAACGGAATCAGATTGCCCAAAGAGACAATTCAATAAACAGATTCAGACACCAATAAAAAAAATGGCATAACATCTTAAAAATGATTCCAATCAGCACCAAATTTTCAACACTTCATTCCAATCCAAAGAGTAACAATGTCTCAAAAATTCAGAATCAAATATACAACAAAAATGGAAGAAAATTGTTTCACACTTACAAGCTAGTCCGATATCACCTAGAATAGTAATACCGACTTCAATGGAACTCTAATGCAAGAAGTCACTCCATCTTGTTTTCTTTTTGTCTTCTAACACCTCACGCCTTGAAACACCTCTAGAAGAGATGAGGAGGAGCTAATATAAGGGTCTCTCTCCAAGACCAAAACAAGAACAAATGAGAAAGACAATTTTTGGTAAAAGTAATCGGATGAAATCCAAGAACAAGTGACTAAGTCGTTTGACAAGTAAACCTCCAAACGAGTTTGAGCTATAGCTGTTGTGTAACGCCCCGTTAATTGAAAAGCCATTTTTCCTTGATTTTAAAATGCGTCATAAAAAATTTTTGCTTTAATTAATTAACAATTGAAATTCATTTTTGGAGAAAACGTAATCAGAGTGAAAGTACGGAATAATAATAGGATTTCAAAACATAACTTCCCAGTTTTCTTAATAAAAGTTCCAAAGTCTCTATTACACTGATTAAAAGGTTCAAATACTACCAATAGTAATTACCAAAATACCCTTTTCTTCATCAAAATACAAATGACAAAATACCAATGTTTCCCAAAATATGTGAGTTGTACCCATCAGGTCAATTTGGCTGATAACACGAGGGGTCATCCTGGAATGCCTCCTCTTCCACTGGTACAAATTCTTCATTATAATCATTACCTACATGGCTTAACCGTATCTTGCAATGTATTACAGAAAAGAACCGTATCTTCTCTGTTGTTTGGGGCGATGGGTACGTCTAGGTCTCGTGGCTTAACCGTATTTCCGACTAAAAAACAGACCAATCGGGGTGTCACCACGAGCCATACCCATACACTTTTGTTGAAGCCATTGGAGATTTCAGAACAAGAGAATTGAGAATCTTACGATTCCCATGGCTTAACCGTACCTCACCGCCCCCTAATTGGGAGTAGGCACTCCAATAGGGTTGTCACCATAACAACCATTCCCAACTCTCCCGAACCCCCACATGACTATTTATATATATTTTAGGATGACATACAGCATGTGAAAAATCTCATAAGTCCTATAGTGATGCATGAATGCTACAAAATAAGTCATGGAATTAATCACACAAGATCATAACCATAATTCTTTGCAAGTGATATCCAACAAAATTTAATATTTCTACTACTAGCGAAACAATTGAAAGTAAGGAGCTTTCTCGTTTATGTAAAACAAGGACATTGTAATTTCTCGTTCATTCAACTGGCAGTTTTGAGCGTGGATTCAACCTTAATTCCCTTCACAAGGCTTGACTATAATCCGACTAATTCTATGCATAAAAACGTTAAATTGGTGAACATGATTTGCAGACTTTCAATATTGTGCACTCATCGTAATTTCGTCCCAATAAAGATTCATAGTAGACAAGATCTTCGATAACATGGATGCTAAATATGAAACAAGAAAACAGTTCATATCACTTCTATTTTGACTTAGCATGCTTCACAGTAACCAGATTCGATACCAACTAATCGTATTATTTTCATAGTTTCCACTTCATAATTTTCACTAAGACATTGAGGGACAGTTTGCATCACTAAAGCTCCTAGACTACCCTACTTTATTTCAACTCATTTCATGCTTATTTTCTTTATGTCTAAAGGATAACAATACCATCCAGTACATGCTCATTTCCTAATATAGTCCACATACTGAGATTTTACGACTCTTAGAAGTACAACCAACATTTAGAGTATAACAGTTCTCAAAATAAAATCCAACATTAAGAGCATGACAGATCCAATCTCAGCAGTAGAACAAAACTTCATCATTTCCAGTCATAATCCAAAAGAGTTTGATAACATTCAAAACAATAACCCGTAATGTAGGGCCATTCCTTTGGCCAAAATAATATTATAATCCTTACTTCAAATCTCCACCAGCCTAACAATATCACAACAGCTCCAACAACAGCTCCAACAGCCACCAAGGGAAGGTTTTCAACTGTTTACACCTTCGCACTTTTCCTAAGCAGACAGCATTAGAGATTAACCCAATACTCAGAACCAATTTGTCCCAAAATGTTGGAGACTCCTAACTAATTTGACAACAAATCCTTACCTCTTCGTTACTTCATTGGTGGATGGTAACTTCCCTTAACTCACAATTCACTTCACACTCACAACAATACTCCACTCACGTTCCCTAGAGAAGAACACAGATGAGCTCGTTTTCCATAGAGGAAACAGAAGAGAGGACTTACCTATATATAAGAAGGGAAAGAGGAAGGGAGCTAGCGATGCTGTCATTGTAGGGGATAAGCTGCAAGATCTCCTGGCCATCACACAAACCTATGGAGAGGAGGCCCAATGAGGAAACGCCAAGTGGAAGGCTTCCCCAGCTATATGGGAGACCTGGCGTCGTAGAGGGAGGCTTGGGGGAGAAGATTCCTTCATGTAACTCACGATATAGGTAGAGGGAGATGATTTTTGAAATGGGTTTCTCGAATTTTCCTGATATTGCGGACGAGTCGACTCGTCCACATGTATCATCCGCATCGTCCGAATTGTCCCAGATTTGGGACAGATTCGTTCGAATGCCATTTGTTCCACGTCCGCAATCGTTCGCATCGTCCGAATTGTCCCAGATTTGGGACAGATTCGTTCGGACGCCATTTGTTCCTCGTCCACCATCGTCCGCATCGTCTGAATTGTCCCAGAATTGTACAGATTCAATGCAGAGGTGAACCCTCTCGTCCGCATCGTTCGTATAGCGTTCGAAACACCAAAAATGCATAATTTTTCTTAAGTCTTCCACACTTAGCTTATTCTCAATGTTAACCCTATACTTCCCAAGCACAACTTAACACGTACCATCACATAAAATGATTCACTATTTATATATTAAAATTATCTAGATTGAATACATTGTCAAAAGAAGAAATACAATTTTGGGTTATTACATGCTGAGTATAAAATTCCTAATTAGGGTTCTCAGGACAGCTTAAGGAAGAATAAATATTCCCCTAATGAGAAAATTACAAGTATACTCTTAAGTAAAAATTTGGACATGAATACTCGGCTAACACACTAGCCGAGCACTCCTAAAATTTCACAATCAAACAAACCTAAATCTATTCAACAATTATCCAAAATCAAGTAAAACAACAAAACATAAAGTGAACAAACATATCAAACTATTTTTAGGACATATCTTCAACTAGGGAACTTCCTTAAGTCTCGGCAACATCAATATCAAAGTGGTCTCGGGTGTTTTTTGCTAGCCAGGAAGGGGGGGGGGGGGCGTAAAAGTGTTCCAAGTGATCTCCTTTGCCCGTAAAAGTGTTCCAAGTGATCTCCTTTGCCCGTGCTTGGAAACTTGGCCTTGTGGTGCATCAGATAGAATGGTGGTGTAAAAATAGATGAAAAAGGTAAAATTAGGTAGGTTAAGTGCTTGATCATTGTTGATTATCTTCTCAAAATTTTTGAATTAAGCAATTTGGAAATGTTAATAAGGCATCTTAAGGGAGATGTAGGTCCTAGAATTATTGGATTTGGTTAAATATTGTGAAAGTTATGATTGATCAAATATAAGTAAAAATCAAAGGGAAAACCCTTAGAATACATGCTTAAAAGACTTTGGTCCTGTAACGCCCTCTTTTTAAAAACATTATTTTGTAGTAAATTCTCGTGATATATTTTTTTTTTCTTTAAAACCATCGTACTAAAAGATGTTACTTAAATTCTTGTTGCGATAAAACCATACTTTGAAACCAAATACTAAACCATACATTTATAAAACATTTGCAGTGGAAGACTTTATGAAATTAAAATACATTTCTTGTCAAACTCCCATTTTAATAGTCCTTTACAAATTTTTCATATGAATATTCATTCTATAAAAATAGTGAAATAAACCATGGAATTATCCAACAACTGCCAAGTCTTCATCATGAGCATGCTCCCTCGACGTGTTTTCGCATTTGCTATTTCCTTTGTAAGACCTGTACCTACAATGAAAAACTCATCTATAAGTCTAAGATTTAGCAAGAAATGCATGTGACCGTGAACGTGACATGTTGTAACATTTGTTTTCTTTCTTCATTCTCATCGTTTCTTTCCTTTCGTTTCTAATCTTTCTTTCTCTTTTTCATTTCTTTCACTTTTCTTTTCGTTTCTTTTCATTCCTTTCACTTTACTTTTCTTTTCATTCCTTTCACTTTTGAATATGAGTAGACACGACAATGAGACACACATACTACATTCCTCCCACCTTTGGGAGGTCTCCAACCTTAGGGAGGTCTCCAACCTTTGGAGACACACTCCAACCTTTGGGAGTCAGACTCCAACCTTTGGGTGATAGACTCCAACCTTTGGGAGTCCTCTGTTAGCTGCTGTGTCGTTTAATGCACAACAACTAGCAAACCTTTGTGCCAGTCAGCCCCCGGGTTGTGCTGGAAGCAAGCTAACGCGACTAACATCTCACTGGCCCAACCTTTGGTGCAGCCTGTCCTCAGTCACCATTAACATACTTTCTTTCTTTCTTCTTTCTCTGACAGGCGTTGGAGATGTCAAAACTTGAAGAGGGTGCGCAAGGCGGCCAATCTTAGCACACCCAAAGGCGACCAATCATAGCTCACACCCAGGTAACTTACTCAAGAGTTCACACCTCCAAACATCTATTTACGTACCTTTCTTTCTCTTGATATTATGTGGGTAACCATTCAGCCCAAATAGGTAGTTTGATTGGGTGATCGGTCCGCACAAACTTGTTATTGGGCTAGAGTCCCATACCACTAGCCTAAAACTCATCCACTTGGTATGGATGAACACCCAATCATATCTCGTGTAATTATTCATCGTCTTATCTTTCTTATATGCTAACTCATGCACAAATATACAATAATATGAAACTTGAACACTTAACAACAATAACAAATCTCCAATTACCTATCCATTATGAATAGAACTATCTTTAGCTATAAGAAATCTCCCCAAAACAGATCATCATCATCAATGAACATAAAAATAAGTGTTGTAAACAAGCCAGTTTATTCTCAAGGAAACCATCAGAAAGCAGTAAACAATGCATCTCCAGAAGACAGCCATTAAACTAAAACAGAACATAATAGCTACATATCCCCGAGCATTCCTCTATAAAACAATAACAACGAAATCCCAATACCTATTTATCATGCACAGAAACGTTCAACACACATCAATATCTCTAGACTACTGCTAGTTAATGAAACCGTAATGAAAGAGAAGGAAACAAGGCAACCCACAAAGCACTTTGCATTGTAGGGCCAAAAGGCCAAAACACATGCAGCATTTTTTACCTAATCAGCGAACGTGAAGAAAGCTCCAGGGTTCAGCTCGAGTTGATTCTCTAGTGTTAGGCTTTGTCCCCTTCGCGACGGTCTCCCTCAGAAATTGGCTCAGCAATCCTTGATAAAACCCGCCCTTCTCCCATAAAAGTTTTGCTATTTATATGCTCTGCTAGGGCGAGCAATTGCCTGCCGGTTTTTCTTCGTTCAGGACAATGTCGCTCAGCAAGAATAGAGCTTGTTGTTCACCACCGAATGTCCCCCACCCCTTGATGGACGTCCCTTGAATGTATCCTACGGTCCCAATTTCGTTCGTCCCTCCATCTGACGGTTGTCAGCCCATCCATTTCTATTACGCGTTGCGCTCCTTAGAATGGACGTCCTTCTTAGAAACGAACATCCCTCTTGTAAATTCTACAGTCCTAATCTCGTTCGTTCCTTCATCCAACAATTGTCAAATGCGTCCGCTTTGGGTTAAGTTTCCTGCATGCCACTCACATGACCTCCCTTTCTTTCTCTTAGCAGTGGACGTCCTTAGCCGCTTTAATGGACGTGCTCCGCTGCTATAACAGACGTTCCCCTCCCGACGTTTCCCCACCCCCCCCCCCTCCCCCCCACGCAGGACAACGGACGTCCCTCTCACTAATCTGACGGTCTACAGTCGGCCCAATCCTTCTTAGTTCCCATATGACGGTCATCCAACGCATCCTTTCTCATTTGAGTTCCCACGTCCTTGCACGTGGCCACTTCTTCTCTTAGCGTTGGATGTCCCTCACCGCTATAGGACGTCTCTCTCTTGGATAACGGACGTCCCTCTTTAACAACAGACGTCCCTCTTAAACAATGGACGTCCCTCTTTCTGATCCAATGGTCAGCATTCCATCTGACATTTCACAAGCCTCATCTAACGATCCCCTCATATTGACCTACGCTGTTTCTTGGCAGACGACGGACGTCCCTCTCTAGACCACGGACGTCCTTCTTAGCCATTTACATAACTACACCACCACAAACATCCCCATTGCGAACTCAGCGTGCACCATAACAGACCCAAAATATCAACCACTCCCAGACACAAATTTCCAGCCACAATTTCCAACAGGTAGCCTATATGCTTAAATATTTCGTCCCTAAATTACCATCTCAAACAGGGTAGCCTAATCAACTATTTATGATTCAAATCAATATGTTAAAATTGTACCTAACTTGGACAATAGAACCAAAATCAACCGACTATCAATCTCATCAGTTGGAACAGCAGTCTCAAAACTTGGAGATGCTTATGGAAATCATTGCGCGTGGAAATGAACGGGTTGTTGAGCAACGAGTGACGAAACATCAAGATGTAAGCTTGGAAAATTGCAACAACTATGACCACCTCAGTTTGACGGAGATACTACAGACCCAGATGGTGGAGAAGAATGGATCATGACTTTGAAAGACATGTTTGCCTATGCCAAGATAAAGGAAGAAGAAATGGTAACATGTGTTGTGTATATGATGGTTAAAGATGCAAGATTTTGGTAGGACTTAATCAAGATAACCAAGGATGTGGCTACAATGACGTGGATAGAATTCAAGAAAATTTTCTACAATAATTATTTCAACCGCTCAACGAGGATGAGGAAATTGGTGGAATTCACTCAGCTACAACAAGAAGGATCTGTTTTAGAATATATACGCAAGTTTGAGGCATTTTCACGATTTGCCTCGCATCTGGTGAGCAATAATGAGCATAAGGTATAACACTTTGTTCAAAGACTTAAGATAGAAATTCTCGAAGGTGTTGTAGTTGCAGGAACTTAAGAGTGGATTATTCGGATGTAGTATCCAGAGCTTTGGACATTGAAGAAATTAAGAATCAGATCTCAAAGTAGGATGACTCTGTTGCAAGAATTTAGTTACATGAATGGAATGAAGTAGGCACATCTGGTGGAATTAAGAGGACACATGACGATGAAGATCATTATGCAAATGACAAGCAAGCACGAATTGAGTCAGATACTACTTTGGTTAAGGTTCTCCATGTTGGATCGTGTTCTAATTGTCAGAAAACGCATTTTGGGGAGTGTAAATTCGGTACCAGACAGTGTTTTAAGTGCGGCAAGATTGGACATCTGGTAAAAAATTGTCCAATGTTAGGAAGGAAACCAGCAAAAGTTGTAACAAAGTGACTTCAATCTCAGTGGATGCGAGTGAAAAGTGTTTGTGGGGTCGTATGAGTGAGCAGTGTTACGCAATGTCTGTAATTTATGTTATTGTGTCAAATTTTAGATCAAGATTTGGTATTTGAAACTATTAAGAATGTAATGCAAGTATTATTTCTACAAGTTTTTTTTTGTCATTATTATGAATCGATTGATGAGCTTGGAAGTGCTTACATTTAGCTAAATTTCGAGGACGAAATTTATATAAGGAGAGAGGAATGTAATACCCCAAATTTTTATATTAAAATTTAATAAGGATAATTGAAAAGTAATTAAGGATACTTGAATTTATTGAATAACTATCGGGGTATTACCAATGACGTAATCAATACATTATAATTTAAGAGAATTTATTAAATTATAATTAGAGTTAAATAAAGTGAGATTAATTAGAATTAAAATGTAAGATAATTGATTAGAATAATAAGAATGGAGATTTAATTGAAATAATTAAACTAATTAAAGGGATCAAGGAAGTTATTGAGGGATATGTTGGAATTAAAAGTAAGAAGATAATTAATTGAGGGTTAAATGAGGAATTAAAAATAAAATAAAATAAAATAATTATAATTAATGGAAAGTAAAATATTATAAAATAAAAGAAGATATTAATTTGAAGGAAAGAGTTGATTTAAGTGGAGGAAATCGGTTGAAGGAGATGAAGTATTGAACCGGTTTGATTCGGTTCATACTGCCTGTGGACCGGTTGGAAACCAAGAAAAGGGGAGATCTTTTGTTGGCTGTGAGTTGGCTTTTGAAGAAAGAACAGGAGGGAGGGAGAAGAAGTCGAGACCGAGAGAGAATGAGATCACGGCGAGACTCTGGTGAGTGACGCGTCGGAGTGCGGCTGTCGGCGACGACGAGGGGACAACTTCCACGGATGGCGACGAGTGAACGTGGAGCGGCGGCAACGGGAGCTAGGGCTCAGAAATGCATGAGCTGCTAGTGCGATGATTGAACCACGAAAACTGCAATTTCTCTACGCGATTGACTGAGGTAAGTTGCAATTTTTGTTACCTTGTGTCATGGTTAGGCCTTGGGCCTTAGTGGGTTGCAAGGGGACCTGCAATACCACATTGGAAATGGGAAGGATTTGAGACTAGTGTATAAGTGGGTACCCATCCTTGCCTGTTGGACGCGTTTTGGCTTAGGGTTATGGGGCCTTGGGCTGAGAACAAACCCGTTCGGGTCGTATGGGAGGCCCAAAGCGGACAATATCCAGCGACGAGGTAGTGTCCACTTGTAACAGTGGTATTAGAGCTAGCCCATTTCCAATTGTGGAATACTGACGCTGGGAGACCGGGTCGGGCCCTAAGGGGGGTGGATTGTCATGGTTAGGCCTTGGCCCTTGGTGGGTTGCAAGGGGACCTGCAATACCACATTGGAAATGGGAAGGATTTGGGACTAGTGTATAAGTGGGTACCCATCCTTACCTGTTGGACGCGTTTTGGCTTAGGGTTATGGGGCCCTGGGCTGAGAACAAACCCGTGCAGGTCGTATGGGAGGCCCAAAGCGGACAATATCCAGCGACGAGGTAGTGTCCACTTGTAACACCTTGTTGATTTCGGATAATCGGAGGTGGCGATTGGCAGGGTTGGAGCGGCGATTTCGTGGTGAAGACGGGGTTCGGTTCACAAGCAGTTGTTGGTTCGGTTTGCTTGTGATTAGACTGAATCGGTCCATCCATTGGTTCTTGCTCTAAAAGACAACAAAGTGGTTCAAGTTCAAGGATTTGAACGAGGAAGATATTAGCCAAATTCATGGGATAAGTTGTGCATTCAAATTTGTCATCTATGTTTAAATACAGCAAGGAGAACGTGCCGCAAAGAGAGAAATCTGTAGAGAGGGCAACCTGAAGGAAGTCGAAAGTGAGCAGAATGGGAGTCAGCAGAACGGGAGTCAGCAGAACTCTCTGGAGGCCGAGAAGGTGAGAGGTTTTCTTTCATTCTAGACTTTACAGTCTGTAAGGCTTGTGTATCCTGGAGATTTGTTTCCTGTTCTTGGGTTTACATTCCTGGTGATTACTTTCTATTGAGTTGCGATGTAGAGAATTAGTCTGTTGTTGATGTAGTGTTCTGTACTAACTTGATGTTTAATGCTCTATGATGGTCTGGATTAACACGTTGGATGATTATTCTGAAATACATTGGATGTATGTTTTGGGAAGTCACTGCACTGTTAATATGTTTAGCTACTGCCTCTATTGGTTTTAGTTTCTGGATTTTGTGAATGAGAATCAATCTGTTGGATTTATACACATGAACTTCTCTGCCTTTGCGGTATTTGTCTGTTGTTGATATTGGTTGTGTGAATGGATTTCTAACGCCACTGTTGGGTTTTGTTAGGATTATTATGAAGTGGAATAAGTTGTTAAGTTGATTGAAGTTAGAACGAGTTGTTAAGTTGGTGATCTGTTTGGGTAATTTGTTTAGCTATACTTTTATTCCTTTGTGAAGCATGAATATAGTGGATGTTGATAAGTGTAGAACTGTGATATTTGGAGATAAGCCTGTAAAGTTTCTGCTTTTGATTCCCGCTTTGATAATGAATATGCTGTAATTTATAGCTTGGTTCTAAAATTGAATATTGCTAAGGAATAAGTGTTAAGTGAGTTAACATTTAAGAAGTTGTTATTAAATCTCTGGTTAACTGTTGGTTGTTAAGATCAATTGTTAGCCTGTGTTGGATGAAGACATGATAAGGGCTGAGCAATGAATGTGGAGATTAATTATTAAACTAAGTTTAAAAGATTATATAATGTAACTAGGAGTTAGAATAGAAAAGGCGTTAAGATTGTAAATTAAATGATTTTATTAATTACTAAATGTTTTTAAATGTGAAGGTACTAAGAAGAAGAGGGATTAGTATTAAGCGTTGAATGAAGAATAGAGGTAAGTGATATGAATGTCTTTTGGTCTTCAGACCCTACATCGCAAGAATAGGATATGCATGTTTCGTTGTTTACCGCATTCCTAGCATGTTCCGTTGTTTACGATTTTTAAGAGTACGTTTCGTTGTCTACAGTATTTAAATTCACGTTTCGTTATTTACTGTTTTATAGGATGTACTGTGAATTGTACGTTGACTGTTTATTTATGCTTTCATATGAACTGTCATATGCATGGTTTTGAAAAGGAAAAAATGGAAAGCAAGAAGAAATATGAACGAACAATTAATAAAAGATAAAAGTTCTTGTAGTCCGATAAGACGAGCCCGGTACAAGAATAAAAGATAAAAAAAAGACAAAGGTTTCTGTGATCCGGTTTATCACGCCCGACACAGGAACAAAAGAAAAGAATAAAAGATAAAGAAAAGACAAAGGTTTCTGTGGTCCGGTTTATCACGCCCAGCACAGGAACAAAAGAAAAGAATAAAAGATAAAGAAAAGACAAAGGTTTCTATGGTCCGGTTTATCACGCCCGGCACAAGAACAAAAGAAAAGAAAAGTAAAGTAAAAAAAGGAATATGAAAAGAGAAACGGATACGGATACGGGAACGGAAATGGAAACGGATACGAAAACTATATGAGCACAGATACGGGAACGTAAATGGAAACAGAAATAGAAACGAGTTTCCATAAATGGAAACAGATACAAATACAGATACGGATACAGAAACAGAAACAGACACGAGAACAACTACAGAAACGCGTACGATCATGGATACCGAAACAGGAACAGAAAGAGAAACAGAAAGAAAGTACGTAAACGAGAAAAGATATAAGATAAAAGAAAGAGAATGAAAAGAGAAACTGCACACGATTTTAAAATGGCACAGCATGTGCATGTAGCATATTAGGTATTATCACTTACTGAGCATTAGACTCATAGTTTATGACTTGAGATGTAGGTACAAGTTCAAGAGAAAATAAAGAACATATTAAATGAGCAGTTGACGAAGGATTTGCATGGACAAGTCTTATGGTTGGCCAAGCTGAACGAAAGTAAAGTGAAAATGAATTTGTAAATGTAAATAAACACTTTATTTATTTATTGTCTTTTCAAATAAACGATTTATGCTTCCACTGTAAATTAAGAAAAAGAAAAGTTTTAAATTTTACGCATTTTTAAAGGGTTTTAAAAAGTCGGGTCGTTACAGAAACTACAAGTGGAAAAGCCTATAAAGAACAAGGTAAGAAATATGCATGTGTTTGACCAATGGTGGTCTACATCACAAGATATTAAGATGTATTATTTTGTATTGTTGTTTGGTTATTGTTTTGGTTGATTGATAGTTTGATAATGATAATGTTGTTTGATAATACTGATGATGTGTTACTTTGCTAATATTAATGAGTGTAATTCAATGATAAACTGTTGAACGCATGTTAAATGTGGAATGGAATACATACACATTATGCATCATGGTTTGAGTATGATATGATAATGTTGGAATGGAATACATACACATCATTATAATGTACATGAAATAAATTGAATAAACATAAATAGGCATTGGAGATTGGGGAGATTAGTAACGGTTTTACTTAGGAGAACTACATGATGATGTATCTCATCCATCGTCGGGATTGAGTGACGTTTCTGCCTAGGATGGACCCCTAGGATGTATCTTTTCTCTTGGACTGATAATCTCCAACGTTTTGAATGGTTATGTGACTATAATTAATGAATAAAAAGATAGGTTCTTTTCTAAAATGAACATCAAGAGCATACGTGAATCACTTCATTCTATCTCTTACTGAGCGTTAGATTCATAATTTAATCTTGTGATGTAGGTGAGGAATATGATCCAAATGAAGTAAATATAGAATGAAGAAAAAAGGACTGTGGTGGAAGGAGCATAGCCATGATGAGCGCTTCCAGTTTTGACCTAGAGGTTGTGACTCACTAAAGCATGGTTGTAATGTAAATTATTTAAAGTATGTTAAAAAATACTTTTATGAAAAGTGTATCTTTTGAATGGGATTGGCTTCCGCTTTTACTCTCATTTCTCTTCACACATTTAAAAAAAAAATTTGAATGGCTAATGAAAAAACAAATGTAAAATAGGCTGTGACACCACAATCTGCCTATTAGTAGAGTACTAGCCTTAATCATTATTTTGTGACATCATAGGTGTGTTGAGTTATGGAGTCTAATTTTATTGTTTAGGGTATTTTGGTAAATTCACCTGTTTTCTTGAAACTCTATTTCTTTATGTATATATAAAGATGTAATTAGGGTTTTTAGAGATAGAGAGAGAGAAACAGTGAGAGTGAGGCAAAAGCAAGAAACAACTTCTGTAACTCCGTTTTGATCATAGTGAGATCTGTTAGCGGTCAGTCGACGTAGCTCTCAAACTGAGAGTGAACCACTATAAACTGTGTGTTTTCTATTTTCTGTTTTCTTTGATCAATCGTTTCGATACAAGTCGGATTAGAGCGTTTAATCTCAACACCCTCTAATCCCAACAACTGGTATCAAAGCTTCAGGTTAAAGTGGTTTCGATAATCAGAGATTGATTTGTCGAAAGTATCGAACGAAGTTAGGGTTTATAGTTTTTGTGAAAAAAATTGTAAATTTGAGAAATAAAATTAAAAAAAAAAAAGGAAAACTTTCCCTGCTTGCGTCACCATCTTCCAAAAGAAAAGGATTTGACTTTTCATCTTCTTGTGTGGTTCCCAAGGCAAGAAGAAAAGAGCTTCTTCTTTGTTTCTCCATCAACAGTTTCGAAGAAGCAGATCGAACAGAAGAAGGGAAACCGCCGATCGATTCTGCCCAGAACCAAGAAGAACAAAGTTGCCGCCGCGATCTGAAGCGAAGACGTTCAGAGACTTCGCGAAGAACAGAACCGACGAAGGAATCGCGATCCGAAGCGCCGTCGTCTGCCGATCGTCGAAGAATAGAGGCGAGATCCTAGGCCCGCCGTCCGTCGCCTGCCACCGATGCCGAACAGCTCTCTCGCGCCGTCGTCATCCATCGATTCTGAACAGGGAGTTGGCCACCGATTCATCCCGATCCATCCAGCAAATTGAAAAAATTGGGGAAAAATTTTTTGGTTGATAAAATTTGGATAATAACTTTTGTGCTGGATATTGATAAAATGACAGGTGAAGACAGTACATACGGTATTAGTAAATTTGATGGGACTGATTATGCTTTCTAGAGAATGCAGATTGAAGATTACTTGTATGGAAAGAAGCTTCATATTCCGTGGAATGAGAAACCGGAAAAAATGGAAGATGCTGAATGGAATCTTCTTGATAGACAGGTTTTGGGAGTTATCCGATTGACGCTAACCAAAAGCGTTGCTCACAACGTAGCAAAGGAAAAGACCACCGAAGGATTAATGAAAGCGTTATCTGATATGTATGAGAAACCATCTACAAATAATAAGGTGCATCTGATGAAAAAATTGTTCAATCTGAAAATGGCTGAAGGCACTTCTGTAGCAGCTCATATGAACAAATTTAATACAGTGGTAAATCAGTTGAATTCTGTAGAGATCAATTTTGGAGATGAGGTACGTGCCCTAATTTTACTAGCATCTTTACCAAATAGTTGGGAGCCTATGAGAGCAGCAGTCAGTAATTTAATTGGAAGCTCAAATTTGGTATTTACTGATGTGAGGGATCGAATTCTAGCCGAGGAAGTTCAAAAAATTGATTCTTGTGAAACATCGACGAGCTCAGCATTGAATGTGGAAAATAGAGGGCGAAATAGTAACAGGAATTCTCATCAGAGCAGAAGCAGATCAAAGTTGAGAAATGGAAGGGGTCAGTCTAAATCTGGGAGAAAATTTGAGTGCTGGAATTGTGGCAAGCAGGGTCACATCAAAAGGAACTGCAAAGCACCGAAGAAGAACAGTATTGACAAAAGTGATGGAGCAAATGCAGCAACTGAGGAAAGCACAGACGCATTGATTCTTTCAGTCGATAGCCCAAATAGACTCATGGGTTTTGGACTCGGGAGCATCTTTTCATACCACGGTACATAAAGAATTACTTGAAAATTATGTAGCTGGAAATCATGGGAAAGTCTACCTTGCAGATGGTGAGCCACTGAATATTGTTGGCATCGGGGACATAAAATTAAAGACAACAACGGGTCAGTATGGAGTATCAATAAAGTGAGACACGTTCCGGGGTTGATGCGAAACTTAATATCAGTGGGGCAGATTGATAGTGAGGGTTACCACGTCACTTTCGGAACCAATGTTTGGAAGGTAACTAAGGGAGCAAAGGTCGTTGCTCGAGGTCAGAAAACAGGAACCCTATACATGATATCTACATGCAAAGATACAATTGTAACTGTTGACAGTCAAAGCAACACAGATTTATGGCATTGCAGGTTGGGCCATATGAGCGAGAAAGGAATGAAAATTCTTGTCAAGGGTGGTCAAATTCCAGAGTTAAAGTCTGTTGAGCATCAGCTATGTGAGAGCTGCATTCTTGGCAAGCAGAAGCGTGTCAGTTTCCTAAAGGTTGGGAAAGAGCCAAAGAAGAAGAGACTTGAATTACTACACACCGACGTGTGGGGACCCGCAGACGTTTTCTCTCTTGGTGGATCAGTCTATTATGTGACTTTCATAGATGATTCAACAAGAAAGGTATGGGTCTATTTTTTGAAGAATAAGTCTGATGTTTTCAGTGTGTTCAAGAAGTGGAAGGCCCTGGTCGAAAATGAAACGAACCTGAAGGTGAAATGTCTAAGATCTGACAGTGGAGGTGAGTATATAAATGCAGATTTTAAAGAATATTGTGTTGTAAATGGAATCAAGATGGTGAAGACCATTCCTCGAACGCCTCAAGAAAATGGAGTAGCTGAGAGGATGAACAGAACGTTGAATGAGCGTGCAAGGAGCATGAGATTGCATGCCGGATTACCTAAATATTTTTGGGCAGAAGCAGTTAGCACAGCAGCTTTCTTGATAAATAGAGGACCCTCCGTACCTTTGAATTTTAAACTTCCAGAAGAAGCTTGGAACGGGAAAAAGGTAGATTTTTCTTTCATGAAAATATTTGGCTGTTTATCTTATATTCATGTTGATGATTCTAATAGAAGCAAACTTGATCCGAAATCTAAGAAGTGTTTTTTCATTGGCTATGGTGACTTCGAGATTCGTTATCATTTCTAGGATAACCAAAATCGGAAGATCATACGCAGTAGGAATGTCATCTTTAACAAGAAGGTTCTCTACAAAGATACGGTTGGTAACACTTCAAACAGTGGGAGTTCAGTATTGAAAGAGTCTACTATGGTCAACTTCAGAGATTTTTCAGAAGAAGATACTCCGACTAGAAAAGAAGATCAGAGTATTATTGAAGAAAAAATTGATGAGAACACGGCTCTAGAAGAAAATTTGCAAACCCCAATTACAGAACCAAGACGATCATCCAGAACTAGCAAACCAACTCAGAGATGGTCCCCGTCTCTAAATTATATTTTGCTTACTGACAGAGGTGAACCAGGATGTTATGAGGAAGTCAAACAGTCAGATGATTTGATTGAGTGGGAGGCAGCCATGAAAGATGAAATAGACTCACTGAATTCAAATGAAACCTAGAAATTGACTAAGTTGCCGAAGGGAAAGAAAGCACTGCATAACAAGTGGGTTTACCGGATTAAAAAAGAACCTGATGGAAGCAAGAGATTTAAAGCTAGATTAGTTGTCAAAGGTTTTCAGCAGAAAGAAGGCATTGACTACACTGAGATCTTCTCACCAGTGGTGAAGCTGACGACGATCAGAACTGTTTTGAGTTTGGTTGTGAAAGAAGGTCTTCATTTGCAGCAAATGGACGTGAAAACTGCTTTTCTTCACGGCAGTTTAGATGAAGAAATCTACATGCGTCAACCACAAGGTTTTGAGGTGAAGGGGAAAGAGGAGTTTGTGTGTAAACTTCATAAAAGTTTGTACGTTTGAAACAGGCTCCAAGACAGTGGTACAAGAGATTTGACAGCTTCATGAACAGTAAGAACTTCATGAGATGTGAAGCTGATCACTGTTGCTACATTAAAAGGTTTGATACTTTCTACATTATACTGCTCCTTTATGTTGATGATATGTTAATTGCTGGAGCAAGCTTGACTGAGATTGACAGGCTGAAGAGGGAGTTATCTAAAGAATTTGCTATGAAGGATTTGGGTGCTGCAAAACAAATTCTTGGAATGAGAATATTCAGGGATAAAGATGTTCTCAAACTTTCTCAAGAAGACTATGTGAATAAAGTTTTTAGCAGGTTCAACATGCAGAATGTGAAACCAGTTACTACACCTTTGGCTAGTCACTTCAAACTATCTAAAGATCAATCACCGTCGACCGAGGAAGAGAGGAGCTACATGGCCAGAGTTCCATATGCCTCTGCCATTGGTAGTCTTATGTATGCGATGGTTTGTACACGGCCAGACATTGCACATGCAGTGGGAGTTGTCAGCAAGTATATGAGTAATCTAGGAAAACAGCATTGGGAAGCTGTAAAGTGGATCTTGCGATACTTGAAGGGAAGTTCAGGGTTTGCTTTATGTTTTCAGATGTCATATTCTAGTTTGGATGGATATGTTGATGCTGACAATGGTGGTGATATTGATAGCAGTAAAACCAGAACTGGGTATGTTTACACTCTTGGTGGTACCGCAATCAGTTGGGTCTCGAGGCTTCAAGATGTAGGTGCTCTTTCTAGTTGTGAAGCAGAGTACATTGCAGTGACAGAAGCTGCGAAGGAGATGATGTGGTTACAACCTTTTCTACAAAAATTAGGCCAAAACTACGATGGGAGTAAATTGCATTGTGACAGCCAGAGTGCCATCCTTTTGGCAAAGAACCCAGTTTATCATGGCAAGACAAAGCACATATAGGTACGCTATCATTTTATCAAATCCATTTTAGAAGATGGTGTGTTGGCACTTGAGAAGATATCATGGAGTCAAAATCCAGCTGACATGTTGACAAAAGCTGTGACTAGTGAGAAGCTGAAGTTGTGTGCAACTTCAGTTGGACTACTTGGATGAGATATGTGCATGATGCCGCTGCAGATGGAGAGATGATGTGATTGGTCTCCAAGTGGGAGATTGTTGAGTTATGGAGTCTAATTTTATTGTTTAGGGTATTTTGGTAAATTCACCTGTTTTCTTGAAGCCTTATTTCTTTAGGTATATATAAAGATGTAATTAGGGTTTTTAGAGATAGAGAGAGAGAAACAGTGACGGTGAGGTAAAATCAAGAAACAACTTCTGTAACTCCGTTTTGATCATAGTGAGATTTGTTAGCGACCAGTGGACATAGCTCTCAAACTGAGAGTGAACCACTATAAACTGTGTGTTTTCTATTTTCTGTTTTCTTTGATCAATCGTTTCGATACAAGTCGGATTAGAGCGTCTAATCTCAACACCCTCTGATCCCAACAAGGTGCAATGTATTCGAAGATCCACAGATGGCTGGTCGTTCGCACCTGTCACCCAAACAACAATTTCCAAAGGCATAATCTAGTGTCGGATATATGCCATAGATATATAGGTTTCCGCAGACACCAACACTTCCATGGACACTCACGCTTCTACAATTTCTAATTCAACCGAAAACGATGACATTTTTCACCATTTTAATTCACCACAGACGTGTTTCCTTCAGTGGATACTCGTTATTTGCTAATCCTTTAGCTAAACGATGTTGTTTCTTTTATTCACTGTGGACACATTCTCTTTCCGCAGATTCTTGTTATCCACAAATCCTTTAGTCAAATGACGACGTTTCTTTTTATCTGCCACAAATTCATTCTCTTTCTGCAGATTCCCATTATTCAAGAATCCAAATGATCTCTTTACTTATCCACCGCGGATGCATTCCCTTCAGCAGATTATCGAATCCTTCAATCCAAAAAATGACCTTTTTTCCTGTTATTTACCTGTTGCGATCATCTTTCCTTTGTGGATATGCATCTTATCCTAATATGACGTCGTCTATTCTGTGGACACATTTTCTTCTGCGGACGTGTGAACTTCCACAACCTCACTGTTTACTGTGTACATATACTTTAATGTCCACGGACGTTCTAAATCCAAAACGACAACATTTCTTTCTTGTTAATTTCCTGTCATGGCACCTTTCCTTCTATACATACATTCCTTATCCTAATACGATGTTTTCCATTATGCAGACAAATTTCTTTTTGCGAATAAATAAACTTTTGCAACCTCATTGTTCAGCTCAGACACATACCTAAATATCCATGGACATTCTAAATCCAAAATGATGATGTTTCTTTCTTGTTATTTTCCCCCGTGAACGTCTTTCCTTCCACAAATACATTCCTTATCTAATACGACGTCATCCATTATGAGGACAAATTTCCTTCCGCAGACGCATAAACTTCAGCAACCTCACTATTCATTGCAGACACATTCCATAGACATTCTTAAATCCAAACGATGTCGTTTCTTACCTGCAGCATACACATTCCCTTTTGTGGACACAAAATTTCCATAGCTACCTTTCCTTCATTGAACACATCACCCCTTGCTCAAATATCCACATACAGTTGTTTGTACCTTGAATTGGTCAATCACACTATTTTCTACTGGTAGTTGGCCCCTTACCATATTTACTATTTTTTACCAAATTCTCAACTACTCTTAATACTTAATAAATTTTCACTCAAAACATCAATACTCATATATTAAAATATCATAATATTACATGATAAAACCACCATATATTACATTCTCTGTTTATTTGAAGTATATATATAAGTCCTTAGAGTTGACTAAAAAATGAAAGTAGATTAATAATTTTATAGTGAGAGTTTTCTTTTTGGTTCTTTAAAGAATTTTGAAAATTCATCAAGAGTTTCTTGTTGTATTCAATCTACATTTATCACTCATATTCTTCTCTTATTTCTTAAGTGTGGCGTCTACAATCTTTCTTATACATTAACTCTTATTTCTTTATAGATAACAAGTTGAGGTCTTTTATCTGCCATCAATATTATACATTTGGTTTTTATCTCTTCATAGATAAAAAGTTGAGGTTTACTAATCACATTTGTTTTTAAAATTGATTTAGAACAATCTTTCATATTTTTTTTTTTTTTGATTTTATTATTCTTGGTGAGGTTCATATCACGTGGGTCATGAAAAAGATTATTGTGTCAGGAAATCCAACTTATTTGGTGAGGTGGAAATGCCTTGATGGAGAAAGTTAGTGAGACCTAATGATGTCAATGAGGTCTCAAGTCGTCAAGTAACTTAACATATAGCATGTAATTGTTAAGAACTTGATGAAAGTTGATTATGTGCACTAAATTGTGCACATATTTTGCTTACAGAGATTCTTATCTAATATAAGTGAATTTCTTATGGAGAATGAGAACTTTTCATATGCAAGAGAGCATATAGATAAGGGTGTAGATGATTAGATACATAATATTGAAAAAGAAAAAAAAGAGATATGGAATTGATTGAGAGAGTTTATTATAATTAGTTATACAAGGTTATAGTTTTTGGGATTTATCTTTACTTAAGTTGTTTATTAATGGGGACTTAATTGCTTATTTTAATGTTATGTAAATATGATATTATTGGTGTTTGAAAATTTAAATAGACTGTCATTGACCATCGTAGTTGACAATTTAATTATATTTAAATGCTTACTCAAGTTTTAATTTGTTTTGGATAGATTAGGGCTTTGGAAATAGGCAGACAAAGTTCAATTTAAAGATTAAACTGAGGATAAAACTAAGATTTTAAAGTTAAGACAACAATTAGGTGGGGTCGTTACATAGTTTAAAGTGGGGAAGCCATCTATAAATAGGAACGAGGCGTATGGGGTATAAATTGTCCGGATAGAGACCAAGTTTCACGAATATCTCCATTCATATACAAATGAGAAAGTGACGGACGTAAAGAATCTTCGTTTTAAACAAAGTTAAACCATAACTTCTAAACTGGCATGTAATTGATTCAATTCTGAAATCTACACCGCGTTTATCTGCGCATCGTAATGAAAGAGCACTCTCTTCTAAAAGTATAACTTGAAGGTTATTTTTACTTACACAAAGACGAGACTCATTTGACATTGCCATCTACCAATCCTGTATTTCATCCTCAGAAATTGAGTTTTCCACATCATCAGAATCTATTATTTCCCCGTAATTATCGTCTCCTTCCCTTACCTTTCTTAGATCCACAGATTCTCTGTATCCAAGCCATTTGGCAACCGGAGTGTACTCAGAAGCAACAGCTGATACGCGGCATAAGCTTAGACCCCCATAACATACTTTTCCACGCTTTATCATCTCAATCTGCAATTATAAAAATACAATAATATGCATTGAAACGCTGCCAAAAAATGCAAATTGAAATGGAATTGCATTCCGCTTCAAATAAATGGAGTGGAATAACGAATTTATACCTACCTTGTTTCGTAAAGACGAATCTTCAACGAACCAAAGCCTCGGTTTGCGAATGGCATGCCACCTGGAAGCCAATGGACTAGAATTTCCAAATAGCACCCCACGAACAGCTACAGATGCTGCAGCTGATTGTAGAACACTTTCAGCTTCATTATAGTTGCCTAGCCATCTACTGGAGAAAGCAAGCAGAGAGTCTGCATCGCTTAGATATGAAGCCACAGTCGACGCATCATCTATAGCCCCATCATCCAGGAAATCCAGAACTGCAATAAATTTGAAAGAAAAAATTTGAAATTAGTGGATCTTGCATCAGATTTCAGTGACATCAATAACTTTACTCTGAATCTTGCTCCCTTTTTTGTGTGCGCAATTATGTAAAAGGCTACATAGATAAAAGGTTTACCATTTTCATGCAGAAAATCCACAACTGGCCTTGCCTGCCCATGTGCTTGTCTGAGAACTTTTTCAGGAGCATCCATTTTTAAAGGTAATCTTGTCAATCTCCCATGAACAAGGAAGGCATGGTCATCTACAAACAGAAACTGCTTCAGTTTGGGTGCCATACCACTTGCGAACAATGATGTGAGAGAAATATATAGATGAGGGGAGATGAAACTTTAATCAAAACCAGAACCTACCCTGCACCATGGCAGTTTGAGCCTCTCTTTTATTGTGAAGAAACTTCCCAAGGGCATGAAATAAGGAAAGTGTCTCATCTCTGCCAAAGTTAAATGAAAACTCATCACAGCTTTTGGGCTCATCCACATTGTCTTCGGAGTGCTTGGGATGGTGAGTTAACAAAGGCGAACATGGAAATGTAGATTTCAGGTTGAAGAATTGTAAGGATGTGATGGCATGTCTGATGTCACCACCACTTCCTTTCGCTATCATATTAATCTGCTCAAGAGTTAACTTTTTCTGCTCTTGTTGACATATTCTGGACAGTACCTTCTTAATGGCATTCGTTGTTATAGGATTGAAAGTCACCTGAAAAATTCGAACAGGTTAAAATAAACTTGTGACAATTCAAGCAAAAGGCCTATAATTGTCAAGACAATAACCTTACAAGCTCCAGCATTTTCAAGGCTACACTGAATATCTTCCAGATACTGGGTAGTGAAGTCTTTTGAATCAGCTTTAGAGCAGTCGGTAACTAAAATAGCTGTTGGTATCTGAGTTAATTGCACAAGAAGATTCAAACACTTCTGAAGTCTTCCACGGGCAAGATTCCCATTAGTCAGAGGCAGATCATCAATTAAAATTACGGTTGATGATTTTGGTTCTCCGCTAAATGCAGATGGTACCACTCCATACTTTCTCACTCTCTCAACAAAATTTTCAAATTCATCCAACTTAGATGTATACTGCATCCCTAATTACAGATCAGCAGACATCACACAAGTAATAATATAACACAAATTGCAAAAAGGAAAAAACAGAAAGCACAAAACAATTTATGTGGAAACCTTGACGAAAAAAAAAGATAATGGTAGATGAGAGAAAATTCATAATGAAATTGGAGTTACAGAGAGTTTTCAGCGCGGACAAATAATGAGAACCTAATCCCAATCCTAGGTCAAAATATAAATAAATCAGGTTACAATTTTTCTGATCTCTCTATTACCATCATAGACTCCCATAAAAACTATAATTTTGTTCCATAACTTTTGTTGTACTGTGGGTTTTTCAGGACAAACCTATAGAATTCGGATCACCAAACTTTGAAGACACATTATATTAAAAAACATTAAAAAAAAAAGCATTCTCTTGAGATGTCGAGCATTCAATAGAAGGGGTATTCTTTACAAAAAAATCTCTACAGCTTAAACTTAGAAGAGAAGTCGCAAGATTTCAATGAGTTTGTCAGAACATGCAAAATAAAAAGTACAAGTCCAAAACTAGCTTCGATGTCTTTCAACAAAAAGAATTAAGTTGATTTTGAACCAACCGACCAAAACATCAACTTTAGTCCATTAATACAAATTATAGATTTAAGTTAGATTAGAACCTGAATAAGAGTTATGTAGACGCTCTTGCCAGATTATTGGTGTAGGTGTGTCCCATTCACACAACCTCAATCCAAGACGAGATGCAATCACACGAACAGTAGCCTGCATAAGAAGTTGTCTGCTTATTCAAGATTCATCTACCTTATGAAGATAAGATAACATGAGTAGGAGAGTAGTTTAAAGACAAACTACAATCACAGCAAACAAATGTAACACAAGTCCTTAATTCTTTTGAAGTCAGAGAAAAGGCATCCTTCCACAGCCAAAATAAAACCACACATAACTCCCGAAAGTATTGCATACCGATTTGCCAACTCCAGATGGACCACTGATAACAAGGGCATGATTGCCTAAATTTTTCTGTAAAACATGTAAACTGCAGTCAATATTTCCACATCCATAATTAATATAAGAAAAAATAATGATATAAATTAAACCAAGTAAAACTGATATTAGCCTACACTAAGAATAGAACAAGATTAACCAATGGATGAAACAGACATCCATACCAAACAAAGAAGAAACATCACGTATGAACATACATTTTCTACAGCAAATAAGCAGAAATGTGCATGCGTGCACACACACGTGTAATTGTGATATGATGATACTCAAATTTCTAATGTTCAAAAATTAGAATGCGAAATAAAAATGGGACAGTAGTTGCATATTGTTAGGCATGCAAGTCTCACAAGCATATTCAAATTCATTTTCTACTTTCCTATCACCTGTGGAGCTCTCAATCTTTCTTCAAACCATAATTTGACTTCTTCTATCTGCAATTACCAAGAATAAAATATATTGGAACAAAATTTCCATCAGCAAAATTAGGAAAACTAAACGAATACCTTCTTTTTGTGAACAACAAGCTCTTCAAATGAACTAGGCTTGTATTTATCTACCCATAGTTCCTTTGTATTGTTGCTTCTACAATCTAACATAACCATTGTTTAAAAGGTCAAAGATTAAAAATACAGTAGGAGAACAAGAAAAAAAGAAAATATCATGGTCGAGTTAAGCAAGCAGCTATATCATAAATAAGTTCTTATGGTTTATGAGCATGTCATGAGGCAATAGTTGTATGGATAAGAGGATTCGAACTCCTTTTCGCTTCTTCTTGAGAAAGTATGTAAACACACTGGGTAGCATACCAGCTGATAACTTGATCCCAGAAAATGTTTGATAAAAATCTTCAAATAGTAATCTGAACTGTATGTAAGCAGTAGATAATCAAAATCCCACCAAACAACTATTTTCCTGTATATGAAGTAAATGAAAAATGAGGATAAACAGATGTAATCAGCAGCCAAACACAGGTGGAAAAGCAAGTTAAGCGATTATAACAACCCATTGGAAGTAAAATCTCTTGGAAGTAAAATCTCATGGAAGAGATTCACCCTAGCCTCGACACTTAGATTATTCGCCCATAAGAGGGGAAACTTCAAAAACTTTCACAAGCGAAGACTTAAGCTTAATAATCTAAGAAAGCGTCAACTTTCTGTTTGCAAATTACCCACTTTCGATGAACTTTCCATTTCAGAGATCATAATAAACAATCTTGTACATCTTTAATTTAGTTGTATTCAAAATGATCAGATATACATGCCCCTATCGCATAGAATTCAAAATAATCAGATATATATAAGTTTAATCGTGTCCTTATTCTACGCAATCATGAAACAATGCTCACACACACACACAAACAGATGTAGATGTATATTCAAAGCAGGAAAAGTCTAGTATACGTCATTCGAATCACTGGATTTCTCACTCGGACGTGACTGAGGACCTGAAATGCGAGCCTTCTTAGGTCGCGGAAGGTTTAAGTGAGGGACCGTTGAGCTCAATTTCTTCTTGTCATATCTGCCCTTCGAACTATATGACATGTTGCTATCTTCATCGTCTGACGATAAGACAACCAATTTGCCTCTCTTCCTCATCTCAAAGAGAGTTTCACAAAAAACAACCAGCGAGAAACAAAAACATTAGTTCTGTTGCAGCAATTAGCACGCCTAATTGATCGTACGTACAAAATCTTTACAGAAGCGTAAAGTTCAGCACTAGATAGGGCGCCGTCGGAAACTCCGATTCTCAGATAGCTATTGACGATCTGAAACCGCAGACTTAGGTAGTTGCAGTCGCAGAGGTCTCACCGGAACGGTAGCACCAAAATGGCTGTAAGGTTTTCTATAGAAAGAAAATTTGGGAAGACGAAGGCGTATACGAGAAGCTAACTGGAAGGGATGGAATTGACGTTTATAACCTTAGTCAAGAATTTGTTTTTGAGTCCTTTAAGCATTTGGAATTTGTTCTGGAGGGGCCCAAAATTTGTTTCGAGACCTTCAGGAGTATCCAATTTATTCGGAAGTGGCAAAAACTAGGGTCAACAAGAATAAGCCTGAGCCCAACTTTACAGTGTCGTCATAGGCCCAAAGTTTCTAAGTTGGCTCACAGCCACTCCCCTAAGGGCAGGGGAACGAGGAACACGACGAGATGGGAACTGAAATGTCGAAATGGTGAGAGTAAGCAAAGTTCTGCTCAGTGATGCTGGGTCCGTTCTTAGCAAAACGCTTTCGGATATACTTGTTTGCCCGCTCTCAAAGCAACCTTTAAGGTGAGCGATTCTCCTAAATATTTTCTTTAGTTTTTTGCCTTTTTCTTTTCCAATTTTTGTGTGTGATGATGATAAGGTCGTTCAATGCTATGGTTTTCTTCATCAGATTCTGTGACAAAACGAATTCTCTAATCAGTGACGCCATCGGCTTTTCTTTTCCAGTGAGTTATAGCTTTGCTCTTGTCATTTAACTGTTAATGATTGCATTTGTTCAAATTAGGGTTCTTTTTTATTCAACATTTCCATCTTTATCAGCTTGTTATCTGACTCGCTTCTTTTCTTTGGAAATTATCAAATCAATTGCTGAACTCTTAGCTCACGATAGAAAGCTTTCTGTAATCATCGCTTAGCTTCGTATTAATCTGTGTAATTTAGGGTAATTTTGTCATCGCCTTCATTTGAGCATAAATTCCATCCACTGGAGGCAATCGAAATTAGATTGTCTATTTGATTTCTGGATATTCTGTTTGAATCAACAAAGAGAAGCTACTTTCGTAGTGTTTTGGCGTGCATTCACCAATTAACATACTATTTGCTTAGCATTTGTTCAAGATAAATTAGTTAATAGAAGAATCATCTTCAAGGGCATCATATTACCAATCTCTTGCTGCTCGGGGATGGCGAAAAAATGTGCGTGAAGAAGTTTTTTTTTTCAATTAGTTTCTTCTTCATGCGTTCTTCGTTTGAGTTGAGCTGCCCATCATTATTTTATATACGCGTGTGAATGAGTTTATGATTACGCATATTTGGATAGATCAAAGATGGGATCCCTTGCTTGGTACCAACTGGCCGGATAATTGAAAATGACGAGCGGGCAGAATCTGAGTTAACTCGCAAGAGTAGGGCGAATGATTAGAAGAAATACTTGATCTGGATCTGGACAGTGGGTATGATCTTATGTCATACATCTAGTGTGTTATTATCGAATTGTTTTGTAATTGAAAAGACAGATTAGGTTTCAGTTCAACCTGTCTGTTTTAAGTGTTTCATATTTTAATGGTAAGGCATTCAGTGTTCTTGAGATGAAGACTGGCTTCTGAAATTGAAGCCATGAACTTGAAGCTTGAAACCCTTCTCATTGTTGGGTTTAATTTGTTTATAACTAATTGGTTATACTCTCCTTGTAAACAGATGTTCAACGTAGTTGTCCCAATTTTTATCGAGACAGAGATACTGAAATTGCGCAATCGGTTTTCAAGGGAAAACGTGAGTAGTATGTGAAGCCAACCCATATGAACCACTCATCATCAGCACAGAAATTTAAACCAAGTGGTCGTGAACATCAAATTAATTTCTTACACTAAATTCCTAAGCAAAAAAACCTTTCCATGCATGTTTGGAAGGCGTTTGAGTATCTTTTCAACTTTACTATGGGGCAATTGTTGCTAGAGGACGAACTGGTTTGGCCAGAACCAAGTAACTAAAACCGAACCGAGTATTTATGATGAGAATATAGAAGCTTTGATATTAAATGATGTGGAAACAAACAATTTGTTGATGAGAAAACCGTGAACAACAGAAAGTTTCATAAATTCTTCATAGTTTACGAATGCAAAATTCAACGGAAATAAAAACAACTCTTAACTAATGAATTTTATCGCAATTTCTGGGCCGTACAACACACAATAAGGGAATAACAAACCCTGAAACTTTCACCGTCAAATTCGCAAGTATGAGAAAGTTATACTCAAAACATTAAAGGGTTGCAATGTTTGTTGTCAAACTGTCTCATAGATTCTCGCTCGATTTTTGTAGATGCAAAATCTCAATCAAATGGATGAATTTTCACTTGATTTTTGGATAGGCCCGAGGGCTATGTGTGCAGAAGATGCCCTCCAAGTGTGGTTGAAAATACGCACAGGCGAAGGAGATATACTTGAATGAGAGCAAGTCGGTCTGAAAGGCTACCTAATCACAACTTCCAAGTTCAATGGCTGCCTTCAAGAAGGGAGCTCTGCAATTTGATAGGTAATAAGTTTCTTACAGCTTTGTTAGAGATTCTCCTCGTATGAACAGAGAGGAGAAAGCTGTAGTAGAAGAATACTTGATCAACTCTTACATAGAATCAAACATAAGTACACAATTCAATTGGATTGTTAATAATCCGAATAGAAATTGTAATGTCATGAATTTCGTAACATAATTAATGAAGGATAATTGAGATATTTATTTGATGAGAAATTTAATTGGGGAATATTTAGATAATAATTAAGGATTTATTTAATGGAAAATTAATTAAGGAATTGAAATTGGGAAATTAAAAATGAGACTCGTAATAATTGTTAATCGATATTGGAACAAGTCGTGAGTAGGGATTTGGGTCGATTGATATACAGTATGTATATTCGACGAATAAAAATATATATGTAATATTAATTTATGAAAGTGGGGATTAATTAAATTGAGGAGGAATAAAAGAAGAAATTAATTATAAGGAGATTAGAGATTTGAGATAAAAAGGAATAATTGAAATAATGGAGGATTTAAGGAAATGGTTGAACCGAATTGTTGAACCATGAACCGGTTCATGGTTCGGCCTTCTTATTTTGAGTGGCCTACGGTTCTTTTGAAATGAAGAAATGTTGAAGACAGGGGGAGAAGAAAATAGATAGAACGAAGAGAGAGAGAGAGAGAGAGAGAGAGAGAGAGAGAGAGAGAGAGAGAAGAAGAGAAAGCGAGAGGCAAGGCGACGGAGATGGCTTGGGAGAGCGAGAAGGCTCGTGTTCGACCAGGTTTCTTTGCGGTGGCAAGGTTCTGTCTGGTGTATGGGTACTGCGGCGATCACGGGTGTACTGTGCGGGCTAGGGCACGGGTCGGTCCTTGTTTCTATGGGTTGGAGCTGCGATTTCTAACCAAGGTAAGCGTCTCTGGTGGTTTATGCATAGTATTTAGTATTCTGATTGCTTGGACGAATTGCTTGAATTTATTGCTGCAAAGTATTGGACGCGAATTGAATGGGCAAGGTTCGGGCGAAATTGTTACGGCTATGATGTTTGTGTCCGGTTCTGTTGGTTCCACAAATGAACCTGTTTATTTTCTTCTGGCTGTCCTGTGATTTCTCGTTCTCCCAAAACGATAGCAACTTTCCCGTGGAGATTGAGCAATGGACCACTTCCTTTGATTTGGGTGATTTTCCCATCAGCCTGGCGTGCCCAAAAATCTCCTCTGCCTATATAAGTATGGCAGTGGGTGTTATTGAAATTGTGTCGAAGTGGAGAATTAATGACAGCTCCTATGAATGCTAAAGGCCAAGTGGTGGTGATGAAATGTGAATGATTTTGAGGTGCTATTCTCGGGTCTACTGGTAATGGACTTCCCCTGTTCCTTGATTTATTCTGGTTGATGAATTTGTTATTAAAGCTGCTCTACTGTGAGTTATTAAATTTGCTTGTTGAAGTGCACTATTGGAGCCTGAAATGGTTCCTGGTGTTGGACATTTGTATATCTTGTAAACTGGTTGTTCATGGTTTAAATTCTATTATGTTAATGGGTAATCTGTAAAGGGAATAACCTGTTGATGAGCTCTATATCTTTTGGGTGAGCGATTTCCTTCCCAGTTTAATTAGTTGAAGCATATATATATATATATATATATATATATATATATATATTGTGTTATGGATTGATTGTTGGACTGCTCATTGATTTAGATTAAATGTTCTGTGAAACCTCTTGATGCATCTCTATGTCAGATTGGGTTATGCTACTAGGAAATAAGATGTTAAGTTGGATTTCTGTATGAATTTATGGGGAGGAATATGCTGTTAACCAAAAGTGTGTTAGGTTGGATTTATTCACTGTTATAGTTATCAGGAACGCTATAACTTGTTGTTGGATGTTTAATCTGTCATTGAATGGTGTTTCCTTGCTTGGGTGTGTTGATTGCTTAGATATAAACCTATTAGTTAAAGCTTTGTTGATGTATTCTTTTGTTGGGAAGTTAAATTGTGGAATTGGGCTATGTTGCTGGAGGACGAGCTGTTAATAGGTTATGCATGATTATTGGAATTAGTTATGAAGTTAAGTTTAGAAGATTTTAGTAAGTAAACTAAATGATGTAGGGTGTTAAGAGTTAGTTAATGAGTAGATTAAATGATTTTAGTAATGACTAGATATTTCTATATGTGAAGGTACTAAAAAGAAGAAATATAGCAATTAAGTGAGAACGCAATGCATCGAGGTAAGTGATACGCATGCGCTTTGGTGATTAGGGCCCTACATCGCAAGAATAGGATATGCATGTTTCGTTGTTTACCGCTTTCCAAGCATATCTACAATTTTAATAGCACGTTTCATTGTTTACAGTTTTTATAAGCATGTCTACAGTTTATAAGTATGATCTGTGAATTGTTTGTTGATTGTTTTATTAAATTCCTCTAATAGAGAATGTATGCATTCACGAGCATCATGCATCATCGTTTTCAAAAGATACGAAAATGGTTTCCATGCATACTTTTGAAAAGGAAACAAAAAAAAAAAGAAAACGATTACGAAATGTTAAGAAGGAAACAAAGAAGAAACAAGACGGTTATGAAATGTAAAGAAATGAACGTAAATGGGTGTGACGAGAAGTGAGGTTGAGTTAGCCGCTCCTCCTCGTCAAGTTTAGACATCTCTAATACTTTCAAGATAAACACAAACATAAACAGGGTCGTCTGGGGATGTGATAGTCGCTCCTCCTCGTCAAGTTTAGACATCTCCAACACCTTTCAAGATCAAGACAACAATAAACATAAATGGGGTCGTCTAGGGATGTGAGGTTGAGTTGGCTGCTTCTCCCCGTCAAGTTTAGACATCTCCAACGCCTTTCAAGATAAAGTAAAGAAAGAGACAGTAAAGTAAAGACAAGATAAAGCAAAGTTAAGATCAAGAAAACGGTAAAAAGAAAAAGAAAAGAAAAAACAGAAACAGAAACAGAAAACGAAAAGAGATTTTAAAAGCTGCATGACATTTGCATCATACCTTTTATTTTATATCACTTACTGAGCCTTAAGCTCATTAGTTAAGTCTTGTGATGTAGGTACACGCACAGGTGAACAAGCTAAGAGGCAGTTGATGAAGAATTTGCACACGCGGATCTTGTGGCTAGTTAGGCCAAAGGGATTTAAAGAAAGATGGTTTGTAAAAGAGTTTTGTAGAAGACTTTGTAAAGGAATTAAACTATATATTTGTTTTATTCAAAAAGGACTTCCACTGTGTTTAATAAAATATTTTACGAAAAGAATATTATTATTGTCTTTTAAATGGTTTTAAGAATAAAATAATCTTCTGCTACGCAACTGCAAAGAAAATGATTTAAGTAAAAGAAAATTTTTAAATTTTTCTCGTTTTCAAGGAAATTAAAAATCAGGTCGTTACAGAAATTGCGGTTTTTTGCAAGGATGCAAGGAAGAAGCCTTTGACTCTATTTTTTTTTTTTACTAAATCAAAATCCCATCAAACATTCCCATAAAAGAGGGCTTAAATATCTCACGAAATTAGTGTTTTTGTCTTAAAGAAAGATTACCAAAAAGACCCTCACAAAATATACATACTCGGCTATAACAAGATATAGCTGAGTGACCTAAAACATGACCCTTAAGAAAAGAGCAATCGAATCCGCAAAGTGCATAACATAATCCTCAATCAAAACTAAAATAAAAGTAATCAACATGGAACCAATTAAGTGACTTAAGCTCCGCCGACATAAGCTTTAACTCCGATCTAGATAAGTTTGGCTTCCAAATAAGTTCATGCTTCGATATTGTAAAACCCGTGAAATTTTAAATAAGAAATTTAACGTGTAAATTTTTCACGTTAAAATCGGGCATAACATTGAAAAGTTGACCCGATTTGTCGCGTAGCGGCCACGTAAGAATTTTTAGTAAATTGATCAAACTAATGGAATTAGAGATTTTCAAATGGAAAATTCAATTAAAAAATAAAATTAAAGAACTTGATTGGAGTTATAAAGTTATTTAAATTCGGAATACGTCGGAATCTAAGAATTAATTTTTCAATGTACGATAGATATGTCTATATGAAGTGGTAATTGCGTAATTAAATGAAGTAAAGTTTGCACACCGTGGATTGGAATAATAAATGAAGAGGAAAATTTAGATTAAAGAAATGAGATAAGGAAAACTTAAATGAAAAGAGACAAGGGAGAGGGAAAAGAGACAAGGGAGAGAGAATATAAGAATTTAAAAGTACAAAGAAGAAGGACGCGTGCATAGATTGAAGGAAGAGACTGAATTGAAAATTAAAAAAATAAAGATTGATTAAAATAAAAAAAGAGAAGGAAAGTAGGAAAGAATATGCGGCAGGTTGGAAGGGCAATCTTGGAATAAGAGGAAAACTTAAAGTAAGAGAGTATTGAAAGAAGGAAGAGGAGATGCGAGTGTCTGAAGAGAAGAGTTGTAGAGAAAACAAAATAGGGCTCCTCTGTTCTCCTTCGGCTGACAGAGGCGATTCGAGCGAGAGAGAGAGAGCTCGGCCAAGAGCCTTCGTGTGAGAGAGAGGGTATGCGATGACAAAGGTGGACAATTCCGGCAACGAGGGTTGAGGTTCATTCTAGCATTGTCGACTGCGGGTGGTCGCACAGTCGGACTGAACACTCTTGAGCTGCGAGCGAACAGGGCTCGAGCTTCCAACCACCGCGAAGCTCCATTCCTTCGATTTTGAGACTCTAGTGAGTAATGCAGAATCCGGTTATGTTTTGGTTTCAGTAAGGGATTTTCGTTTTGAGTTTTCTACTCAGGATTCCAGACAGTCTGGGACGAGAGAGGGAGGCTAAGCAGTGGAGGAAAATCAGCTTCCTCCATTCTCCGATTAAGGCGAGGATTTCTTGCATTTCGCCCCTGTCTTTTACAGCTTTGTTACCCGATTTGGATGAAAAGAAAATGCTGTATGATTTTCAATTCCTCAGCCAATTTAATGATCATTTGCTACTATTGTTGGGATGTAAAAATGCTGATAAATTTGGTCCCTGTTCAATGATAAGTTTTTGGTTGATTTTTGGATGAGTTTTGTTGGTCTGTTCGATGGAAAACTCCCTGTTGTTGCTACGGTTATAACAATAGAAATTTGGATTCTATTTTGATGTTGGATTATACTTTTGTGTTGGTTTAAGATCTGTGCTGGTTTCGGTTATGCTCTGTTTGTCATTGGGTTACAAAAAAAAAAAAGAGAGGCTGGGTTAGAGTTGAAAACCTGTTGGTTTATGTCATTAATGAACCGAGGGATAAAGTTTGGAGATTATTGTTTTGTTGGTCTGTTGGGTGAGTTTGAATTTGTGAACGCCGAGTTGTAGTCTTGAAGCAGTGGGAAAAATGATATTCGAGTATGGTCTGCCATCGATAATTGGTTCTATTTTCTTACTAATTATCCATATAGCTTTTATGGACATAAAGTGCTTATAAAATTGCTCACTTATTGGAATGTTGCTCGTTGTGCTAAATCTTGAAATATATTGTGAAATTGATAACCCGATATATTGAAATTGGAGATTGGTAATCCGAGCGTATTAGTTGAATTTTGGTCTCAAGTTCAATATGGGTTGAAGTGAAATCTATCAACGTTAAACAAATGAGATTTGGATGTTTGAAATTGTGTAGGTGTTCAAAGTTGGCTTTGGGTTAAGGATTGTTGTTAGATAAAGTTTGGAAAATTTGGTTGGGATTCTTAGATAGGTCACTTACACGTTGGTTGGGGTCTTATTTCCAGTATACGACCCTCCACTTATTTCCTAGAATTTATTTATAAATTCCCATCTTTATACCTTTGTCAGGCTTGGACAATTTCGGCAAGTGTGCTACCCTTCCTGAGGAGACAGTTGCTCTGGTTGGCAAGAAAAATCATCGCCGAGGTAGGGATTTCTATACCTCTTGCATTGCATTACATCGCATCTCGTTTTCAAAATAATTATTTTGTGGAATACCACGCTTGAAAAATGATGGGGACTGTTCGACAGCACGTTAGTTTTTATTAGTAGTATGTTTTTCTTGTTTAATTCTGTACATGGTTTGAAATTATTGTGCATATACTGGGGATGAATCCTCTTGATGCCTTGGCACTTTAGCTTTAAAGCATCACAAGATTGTCCCATTTGAAACCTTCTGGTGCGTGAGGGTTAATTGGTTGTTCGTGCGAAAATATAAGTGGGGCATTAGTGACATGTCCTCAAGTTGAACTCCTGAAAGTTGTAAACAGTATGGGAGAGTGATGACGTCTCCTTGGGTCGCAAGCCCCTAAACCTGGCCATGGTTTGTCCCATGAATCAGACGGTTGTCAGTCGCTGAGACTTGTTTAACCTAAGTACCATTTCACTTGACGGGTGGCGTGATGGCCGAGTTTACTCGTCGGCAACCCTTGTCCATTTGGAGCTTCTAGTATCTTAGCTGTTAAATGAGCCTACATATAGCGAGCAACCATATTCGTTATATTTTATTGTACGGGTTGTCGCTGCAGAGTTCTCGCCATTATTTGAAACCCTTATATTAGCTGTATCATCGCAGAGTTCTCTCTGGCAACCCGGGTGATGTGTTGGATCTATGGACTGCCGTCATTTATACTTCTTCTGCCTCATGAGGTGTTGTCATCGATGAGTGATCACCTATTCTCTGTTGAGTGACCACCCCTTCTCACTGATGGCATTTTTGGATTGGAAAACGATGATGGCCTACTTTACGAGGTATAGCTGTCTATATATACAATGAGTTTTCGATAAAAGCCTCATCGATGGCCTTGGGTTAGATTTATAATATGATAAAGAGATTTCATTTAAAAATTCATGTACGGTAAAATGAGAAACATAGCCCTGTTTTCGAAAATAGTGAAAAACTAATTTTGCATGATGTGCATCTATTATAGCTATAGTTTACTGAGTTAGTCACTCACCCCAAACGACTCTTCCCCCAAAACTTCAGGTAAAGGCAAGAGTAGCTGAAGATCAGAAGCTGATGTGTTTTGTTATTTTTATCTGAGTGATTTATCGTTATTTGGTGAGGACATTGATATTTCTATTTAGTTTGTAAACTTAACACTATTGATTTGGATTTGTTGTACAGTACTTGGATTTCATTTTAATTTATGCACTGTTACTTTCTCGTGATCCCTACTCAGACCTAGGCCCATTCTTTTTTTAGCCAAACTTAATATTTATAAAAGTCTTCCGCAAATTAATTCATGCCTTGGGTTGGGTGATTGGGTTCTCTACGAGAATCGGGTTGCTTAACCCGGCGGTTCTATCCGGCTCGTCTCCAGGTTGTGACAGAATTTTATGGTGTCAAAGCTCAAGGTTTCAAATTCCTAAGTAGTGATCACTCGAGAATTTGATGGTGTAGAATAAGAGTTTGACAACTGTGCACAAGTCAAGTTTCCTAACTAAGTGGGATTTTCTTTTCTCTGAAATTTGAAAATGTCGTCGAGGAGGACATCTCGTGGTCGATCGGAAAAGGTTGATTCCAATCCCATTGCAACAATGATGGATAGTTTGTAGAATTTGACGTGTGATAGTTCTGCACATGAACATGGTATGACGATGATGATGTATTTTCAAGAGTTTACTAAATTGATATCTGTAATACCCTGATTTCTCGTATCGGAAGTAAGGATAATTGGAAAATTAATTAAGTGTAATTGGATTAATTGAACAATCATTAAAAAGAAAATATTAATTGATGGAGAAAGTGGTTGTAATTTGGAATTATAGGTTCCCAAGTGATGATATGTCGAGGGGCTTCTTTGTCATCATGTAATGGTTCCTCTTCAAGCTCCATCAATTTGGTGTTACCTGCAAAATAGTAGCTCATTAGATAAGCAATGATCTTCTTGGCCCTAGAACGAGTGACGGGGCCTTGGGGTGCATCATCCTCCCCGGGTGATTGAGGATTTGTCCTCAAATCCAGAGGTTGCTCCGCATTCACGTTGGAAACTTCATCATCTTCTCCTAGGTATGGAGACAAGTCTTGAAGATTAAAAGTGGTGGAAACTCCATAATCTTCCGGAAGTTCCAACCAATAAGCGTTGTTGTTGATTCGTTCAAGTACTTTGAAAGAACCGTCCGCTCTAGGAAGTAACTTGCATTTTCGTTGCCCCGAAAATCTATCTTTCCGCAAATGTAGCCACACCATATCTCCCTCTTCAAATATTACTTCCTTGCGACCTCAGTTAGCGAATCTAGCATAGTTTGAATTTTTCTTCTCAATAGTCTTTCGTATGTTTTCATGAAGATCTTTGACTCTTGCGGATTTAGAGGCTCCATCTTCACTAATATACTCGTCCATGGGTAATGGAATAAGATCAATTGGTGTAAGAGGATTGAACCCATATACAATCTCGAAGGGAGTGTGTTGAGTCATTCGGTGCATACTTCTATTGTAAGCGAACTCAATATAAGGCAGCTGTAAATCCCAATTCGCTATACATTTGCTTAATATAGTTCTCAACAATGATCCCAAAGTGCGATTCATGACTTCGGTCTGGCCATCGATTTAGGGGTGGAAGGAAGTACTAAAAAGTAATCTAGTACCTAATTTCTTCCAGAGGGTTTTCCAAAAAGCACTTAGAAACTTGGTGTCACGATCAGAAACAATAGACCGAGGAACTCCGTGTAATCTCACCACTTCTCTGAAGAATAAGTCTGCCACGTGGCTGGCATCGTCAGTTTTGTTGCGAGCAATGAAATGTGCCATTTTAGAAAATCGATCAACTACCACCATGATAGAATCTTTAGCTCTAGCGGTTTGAGGAATTCCCAAGATGAAGTCAACACTAACCTCCACCCACGGATGTGTAGCTACGGGCAAGGGCATATATAATCCTTGCGGTAGAACATGGCTTTTGGCCTTTTTGCATACGATACAACGATCAATAATTCGTTGGACATCCCTTCGGAGATGAGGCCAATGGAAATGTTCCTGGACGGCCTCCAAAGTTTTCTTGTCCTCGAAATGACTGGCTAGGCCCCCACAATGTACTTGTCTCACAAGTGTTTCTCGAAGGCTGCAAATAGGTATGCAAATTTTTCCCCCTTTGAAAAGAATACCATCCACAATATAGAAGGGATGCTCAGACTTGTTCAAGCAGCGTTGATAGATAATTCCGAAGTCACAATCCTCTGCATATAAATCTTTGATCCAATTAAAACCGAAGAGTCTTGTGTTCAATTCTGTCAATAAAGCATATCTTCTAGAAAGAGCATCCGCCACCTGATTTGTCTCTCCCCGTTTGTATTTTATGATGTAGGGATAACGCTCTAAAAATTCCACCCATTTTCCATGACGACGATTCAACTTTCCTTGGCTTCGGATGTGCTTGAGGGCCTGATGGTCAGAATGAATAATAAACTCCTTAGATATTAGATAGTCCTGCCATACTTCTAGAGCTCGGATAACTGCATAAAACTCTTTGTCATACGTTGAGTAGTTCAAGGTAGCTCCCTTTAACTTTTCACTGAAATATGCAATCGGCTTTCCTTCTTGCATGAGAACAGCTCCAATGCCCAATCCGGAGGCATCACACTCCACCTCGAAGACTTTGGTAAAATTCGGTAACATTAGCAACGGAGCATAACACAATTTTTCTTTAATAGCGTTAAAGCTCGTTTGGCAAGCCGCGGACCATATGAATTCTCTTCCCTTTTTAGTACAATCGGTGATAGGGACCATAATAGTGCTAAATCCCTTAATAAAACGCCGATAAAAGGAGGCTAATCCGTGGAAACTTCTTACTTCAGAGATACCACGCGGAGTCGGCCACTCCTCAATAGCTTTAATCTTTGCGTCATCCACCTCCATTCTTTATTTAGTAATAATAAAACCCAAGAAGTGCACCCCTTCTTGAGCAAAAGAACACTTCTTCAAGTTACCAAAAACTTGTGCCGACTGTAGAGTTTCAAATAACGTTTGGAGATGGACTATGTGTTGGCAGATCACGACTATAAATAAGAATATCGTCGAAATAAACGACGATAAACTTTCCCATGAAATCTCGTAAAAGATGGTGCATTACCTTCATGAAGGTCCTTGGAGCATTGGAGAGGCCGAAGGACATAACAATCCACTCATAAAGACCATACTTTGTCTTGAAGGCCGTTTTCCATTCGTCCCCTTCTTGCATTCGAATCTGATGATAATCACTCTTAAGATCAATCTTAGAGAAGATAGAAGCACCGCTGAGTTCGTCTAACATATCTTCCAAACGGGGTATGGGAAACCGGTATTTGATCGTAGTCTGATTGATGGCTCTACTATCCACACACATGCGCATGGAGCCATCCTTCTTAGGAACCAATAAAGAGGGTACGACACACGGACTAAGTGACTCACGGATATAGCCTTTCTAGAGAAGCTCCGTGACTTGCTTATGTAGCTCTTTAGATTCTTCCGAATTAAGCCTATAAGATGGTCGATTAGGTAATGTGGCCCCAGGCACAAGATCAATTTGATGCTCGATGCCTCGAACTGGTGGTAGGCCTTGAGGTAACTCTTCCAAGAAAACATCTTCGAACTCCTTTAGCACATGCAAAACCGAATCGGATATAGCTCCCAATTCATCAACCCTTTCTTGGAATACCAATAGAATTAGGGTCCCCTTTGCAGGAAAGATTTCTCTAAACTTTTCTTGGACATTAACAAATTAGCTTCGGCCTTCCCTTTATTCATGCACTCGTAGTCACGGGCTATTTGATCGGGTCGGACGGGGGCTAAATTAATCGTTTTTCCTTTGAATTTGAATGAGTAGAAGTTCGTAAAGCCATCATGGATTGTCTTTCTATCAAATTGCCAAGGTCTTCCCAATAATAAATGACTCGCACTCATAGGCACAACATCAAAGAGAGCTTCGTCTTCGTAGCCTCCAATAGCAAATACTATTCGAACTTGTTTTGTAACTTTCATAGGATCCCTATCATTTAACCAAGTTAGCTTGTAGGGGTTTAGGTAAGGTGTGGTTTCCAATCCCAATTTTTCAACAACTTCATGGGATACAACATTAGTGCAACTCCCCCCGTCTATGATCATTGAACAAAGTTTTCCTCCCACTTGACAATGGGTGTGTAATATGGTTTCTCTTTGATTTTCCTCATCATGGTTTTGGAGAGTCATTGACCTCTTCATTACAACTAGCAAAGGACCCTCTTGTGCATAAAAAGTTTCTTCCAATGCTTCTTCTATAGGGCAAGAGGACTCTTCCTCTTCATCTTCACTAACAATCTCATTGGAATCTCCTCTTATTACCATGACACGTTTGTTGGGGCATTGAGAAGCAATGTGACCATGGCCGAGGCATTTAAAACATTGGATATCCCTTGATCGAGTTTTGGCACCATCACCACTGATTTTCTTTTCTTCAAAGCCCTTATTCCCTTGAGATTTCATAGGGGAACTCTTCTCATCACTTCTTGGAATTGGCTTGAAGGGCGTGCTATGTTTTTGAAATGGCCGAGTGCTATTCTCCTTTTGCTTCCTCTTTCTTTGTCTTTCAATTTTGAGAGCCAATTGAATAACATCATCCATAGTATTATAAGATTGTAGTTCAACAAAATCTCCAATCTCCCTTTGTAGGCCTTTTGATAAATCTAGCAACAATTTGTTCCATTAGTTCTTCGAGGGCACACTGGATCTTTAGAATTTCAAATTTTGTTAAGTAATCTTCTACGGATTGAGTACCCTGTTTGAGATTTTGAAGTTGAAGGAATAACTCTTGCTTGTAATGGGATGACACAAATCTTTTTTGCATGAGCGATTTTATAGTTTTCCAATTTCTTATTTCTCCACCACCAACTCATCGTCTTTGTGCTTTAATATCCTCCCACCAAAGACTCGTATACCCAGATAGTTCCAAAGACACCAATCTAATTTTTGCTTTCTCGGAGTAATCATAACATTCAAAAACTCGTTCCATTTTCTCAACTCAATCCAAGAAGTCGCTGCCATTACTCGAACCCTTGAATGGAGGTATGGATAATTTTACATTCCTCAATTCATCTTTGTCTCTTGAGCTTCTTTTCGGACTTAATGAATTTTCATCATCGGATTCTTCATCCATTTCTTCAAATAAACTTTCACTTCGGCATCTAGAATCAATAAAAGTGCTAATCCTTCTTCTAGGATTAAGAGTCCTTGGTCCCTCATTTGTGCATGAGAAGGTTCCTCTTGTCTTTGCAGAAATTTTAGGAACATATCTTTCAATTCATCAAGTTGGTGTTGAAGGCCATTCTCGACTTGTGTTTGATTTCTCTCGGTGGTTGGTGAACTTGTGTTAGGTATTGCCCTAACACTTTGGTGATAATTGGTGCCACTTCTAGTACTCATTTTTTGCACAATTAAAGTCACAGAGTTGCACACAAAAGCCAATTAAGGATCTGATACCAAATTAGGGGTGGAAATCGGTTCGGTTCGAACTGGGTAACTGAAGAACCGAATCGAATACTATTCATCGATTCGGTTTAGTTTCATTAGAAGAAAAAATTTAAAATAGAACCGAATCAAACCGAACCGGGTTGTTCGGTTCGGTTCTCGGTTTTTGTTCAAACCGAAACTTAAATAAAAAAATATAAAAACCTCAAAAACCCATAAACTTGTTAATTACTCGCCCTAATTTATGGTAAAAAGTTTTTGACATAAATGATTATTTTTTTAAAAATTTATTGTCCTCTCCTCTACCCTATTCTTCTTAGTCTTATTCTTTTGAAAACCTCAACTACCCCATGCCACCCAATGTTTCTGTCCTACACACAAATTTATTTTCTTCTTGTATGTGTTTACAGATCGAGGACATATAAATAGAGTGAATTTGAGTTTTTCTTTTGTGGGTTTCTTGTATTTTCTGCAACGATAAACTGTATCCAATATGTAATTATATTGTCGAGGGAAGTTCTTACTATGTATTTAGGATTATAGGATTGAAAACTTTTTCAATTGGTGGTAAAGAAAATGTTTGTATGGTGAGGTTGAGTGTTGCCTAAATGATTGAACTTTGAAATTTGTTCATAGATTGATCGGTTGGAGATCTATAAATACATGTATTCTTTGCTTTTGTCTCTTAATTAAGAAATTGTTGTTTGTTTAATTATTGATTCACAGTTTAAAATCTGTTTTGAATATTAGAATTGTTAATTTTTGTGGAAACTCTAAATTTACTCATATCATGAAACTATGAGTTTGATGTGCTATTTAGTTGTTGTTATGTAATATTGCACTGTTGGATTTTTTTTTGGTGCCAAATCAGAGTTTAAAAGAGATAATTAGGATAATTAAAAAAATTAAGTGGCATGAAATATATTAGGAAAGTTAGAAACTAAATTAAATCGACAAAAAACTAAAAGAACCAAACCGCCGAATCGATCTCAAAATCGAGTACAAAGCTGAAAAATTAAATCAAACACATACAAATTGATGCCATAAAAAACCAAACCGATTAGAACCGAAACCGAACCGATTAGAACTGAACCAAAGAGAACCAAACCGAGGAGAATCGAACTCTCTCGGTTCAATTTTGGTTTTCTAAAATGAAAAACCGAACCGAATCTGTTCGGTCCTAATTTGGAACCGAACCGAACCGAACCGTCCCACCCTTATACCAAATGATAGGCCCCAAATATCAAATCGGCTAAATTGTAACTTAGGGCACTCGATAATATCAATCTGAGCACGAAATTTCATTAGAAGAGAACTCCACTTGTATACATGGTTTGGGGCTCAAATTTACAGAATCACTAAATCAAAATCCAAATAATAACACTGTCAAAAATCAGCTTCAAAATCGTTACACAAACGAAGTTGTGTAAGAGAGAACTCAGAAATCGAAATTCGCGGAAAAACAATTCTACACCTCTCTTAGTAAAACGGCCATAACTTTAAAAATACGAATCCAAATTAAGAAATTCCAATCACCAAAACACCATAACAGATAGGGCAAGCTTTGTGTCTCATAAAATAGCAGGGTGCTTAAGGAAAATCTAATAGAAACAGATTACCAAGTTGGTCCGCTCCTCCCCCACAGCCGAGAGTAGCGAGTGAATCGGATTCTCCACAAAAGAACCTTCCCACCTTGGTTTTGACTTGTTCTTCTATCTCCTCACGTCAAAGGCCACCCTCAAATGAAGATGGTGGAGAAGATAGCGCCGACTCCCCCTCAAGAACGATCAAGAACGGATGAAGGAGTTGGTTGTGGTGTAGGATTTGCTTGGAGCTAGTCAAACACCCAAGGAAGAGAGAGCACAGCTCTTTCACGAAATTTGCTTAGCAAAAATGAGATTTCAAAACTCCTATTAGGGTTCCATTAAGGGAGGCTAAATACTCCCCTAATGTTCATAAGAGAATATTACAAAAATGCCCCTAAGTTGGCAAAAATCGGACGTGAGGGCTCTGTTTATAAGTCCACCGGAGCACTTCTTTTCAACAATCCAATTCAACAAAATATAATTCCAAAAACAGCCATAATTCAACCAATAAACTAGGTACTAATCACATGGGGATCAAACATAACTATATCTAAGTAGTGTTGTTGGTCTCGTTCAAAACAAGCTCACCAAACTTGTGGGAATGCACTCCCAGCCGATTTGGAGTTGTAGGTTCCCAAGTGATGTGTCGAGGGGCTTCTTTGTCATCATGTAATGGTTCCTCTTCAAGCTCCATCAATTTGGTGTTACCTGCAAAATAGTAGCTCATTAGATAAGCAATGATCTTCTTAGCCCTAGAACGGGTGACAGGGCCTTGGGGTGCATTAGGATATCCCAAAGACAGCTTTTAGGATGAGGTATGGGAATTTCGAGTTTCTAGTCTTATCTTTCTGGTTGATTAATGTCCCGCAGCATTTATGGATCTCATGAACCGAGTTTTTTGACCCTATTTAGGCCGATTCATTGTGTTATTTATTGCCAAGTCTCGGAGTCAACATCAAGAACATTTTTAGATTGTATTACAGACTTTGGGAGATCATCGATTATATGTCAAGATGAGTAAATGTGATTTCTGGATGTCTGAGGTCAAGTTTTTGGGACATATTATTTCACGAGATGGAATCTCGGTAGATCCTACAAAGATTGAGGTAGTTGTGTAGTGGCAACCTCTGAAGAACGTGTCAGAGATTCGTAGTTTTCTTGCTCTTGCCGGGTACTATCGACGGTTTGTGGAAAATTTTTCTTCACTAGCAGCACCATTGACAAAGTTGATCCAAAAAGGGTACGATTGAATGGAATGACTAATGTCAGAGTGCATTTGAAGATTTAAAAAACATATTAACAAGTGCACCTATCCTAACAGTCCCTGAGAGTGAGCAGCCTTGTGCAGTTTACACAGATGCATCGAGAGTTGGGCTTGGTTGTGTCTTGAAGCAGCAAGGTAAGGTGGTTGCTTATGCATCCTGACAGTTGAAGCCTCTTGAAAGAAATTATCCAACACAGGATCTGGAGCTAGCTGCTACAATATTTGCTTTAAAGATCTGGAGGAGTTACTTATATGGTTCAAACTTCCAGGTGTTCTCAGATCACAAAAGTTTGAAGTATCTTTTCACTCAAAGGGATTTCAATTTGAGATAGCGAAGGTGGATGAAATACTTGGAGGACTATGATTTTAGTCTGGAGTATCATCTGGGAATAGTGAATGTAGTGGCCGATGCTCTGAGTCGAAATCCTCAGGGATCACTAGCTTGTTTGATTCTTGATGAGTGGAAGCGATCTATGATTGTTGGAGAATATAGTCGATAGTACTAAGGTCAGATGATATAGCTTGTGCGTATAATGTGTTTGTCACACCATATTTGCTCTAGAGGACAAAGCAGTTAAAACAATAGGATGATTTGATCAAAGTGAAAGTAGAAGAACTTCAAAAATGGAGAGTAGTTGGATGCAGTGTGAGCCATCGTGAATCGTTTGACCAAATTCGCTTACTTTATTTCGATCTAATGTTTTGTCCATAGCCATTAATGAATTTGGTTACTGATTTTGGGATTCTTATCTTTATGTTGGATTTTGCTTCAATAATGGGATTTGTTTGGGTTGTTGCTTGACATTGTTAGCTGCGAATATGATAAATTATTGTTTAATGGAAAATTGTGGAGACTTTTTGATTGTTGTTAGAGACCCGATGAATAGTCTGTTATGTTTTGATTGTAAAGAGTGTTGTGTTAAGTTAATTTTGGTTCCTATTTGGGCTACAGTTTCACTAGGGAAACTGTTGGGGATTCGTGGCAGTTTTCATTGATGAACTTGAGAATTTTAGTTTAGTCACTAGATAAGATTATAGGGATTGTACTATTTAGACAATGCCCATTTGTGCTCTAGGTTATTGAGGAAACTTGAAAATTCTGTTATGCTCATTGTTGATTGTTAGGACCCGAATGGGCTAATTTTTTTGTTGCTATTGGTTGATAAATATTGTTCAATGTGATTGTGCTACGGTTTTTACAGAATAACGGTTGGGAATCGTTTCATGATGATAAGCCAGTTGAGGATTGGTTATTGTTAAAATGGTACCTTGTTTTGTCAACTGTCAGTGTAATGTTGAGGTTTGGATTTATAATTGTTTGTTTGTGGTGGAATGTGAGATCAAGGATATGTTATTACTATTGGTGTAAATATTGTACATTGTTTGATGGTCACATTGTAACGCCCCGATAAATTTAAAACTATTTTTCCTTTATTTTAAAAATTCGTCATATAAAATTTTTTGTTCAATTTGTTCAAAATTTATTTGAAAGAGAAATGCATTGGAGTAAGCTGTGTAGAATAGTAATGGGATTTCAAAACGTAGTACTAATACCAAAATAGTACTACAAAACGTATGTAGCATTCAAAATAGTACTAATACCAAAATACCAAATGTCCACAATTTCAAAGTAACAATATATTTCAACCATGTGAGCCGCACCCATCAGGTCAAATCGGTTAATAACATGATGGGTCATCTTGAAACTCATCCTCCTCAACTAGTGTGTTGTATATGTCACCTACATTATGGGAAAAACAATAAGCCTAAAGCCCAGCAAGAATCAGAATTCAAATGCAATGCAAATGATATGCATGACCATACGATGCATTATAGAGGAGATCCATATCTCATCTGTCAACCGGGGTAATGGGTAAGTCAATTGATCACATAGCTTAACCGTATTTTCAACGAAGAAATACACTAATAGGGGTGACACTACGTGCCATGCCCATACACTTTTGTTGAAGGCATTGGGGATTTCAGTACAAGAGAATTGGAAATCTTAAGGTCCATGTGACTTAACCGTACCTCACCGCCCCCTACGTGGGAGTATGCACTCCAATAGGGGTGTCATCACGAGGAACTGACATGCCTCGGGGGCCAAGGCCTATTACTCGATCGCAAACAAGGTCCTTACTGTCACTTAGCCAAATTACTGATGATCTTGTTTCTTTTGCAG
>CM039473.1:15112672-15352094 GCA_022433065.1 Begonia loranthoides
CAAAGGTCTACATCTCCGTCCCTGTCATTCTTCGTGGGTTGCTAACATGTACTTCCTTTTGCAGGTCGTCTCGTGTCAGGAACCATCCCCAATTCTCCCGAACCCCTACATGACTATTTACATATATTAGGATGACATAAAATATGTAAACAGTTTATAAACCCTAGGATGATGTATGAATGCCACAAAATAAATCATAAAAATAACACATCAGAGAAGCACAACCAATTCCACAACATTTGCATACGAGAATTCAATTTAAAAGACAATGCGTTATATATCATGATAGCAAGGCTTAGAACAAGAACTTAAAGTAGTATAAATTTTGAGTTATTCATTAGTTGTTATAAGCAAGGGAGAACATATCCAGATCCAAATCAAGAGTAGAGTTCGGCTTCATCCCCATTCCACTATCCAACATGGTCTTCTCAGATTTAATTCAAGTAATTGTGTCACTTAGCACACTCCAACTCAATGATACTAATAGTGTGCATAAAAACAACTTACGATGCTTAGATCTACCATGTGCAGTTCATGAGTCCTAAATGACAGCAATTCAAGCTCCAAAGTTAAATCCAAATAAAATCTCTAGGTATGACTTAACAATACAAAAATGTAGGATTTCACAGAGTAACACTTACAACTACTCACATTAGGCAACAACTAACATTTATATCAGACAGTTCATATGTTCCATTCGCTCACAACTACGTTGTCAAGGATTCCAAACAATAGACAGTCCAAGTTTCCAACAATTCAATAATTTCAGATTTTCATTATAATAACTAACAATTGTACTAGTCATGCTTTTCATTCAATCAACCATAAATCAACAATTTAACACACAAAACCCGTAATGTAGGGCCTTCTTTGGCCACTACAATATTCTAATGCTTACCTCAATTTTCCAGCAACCAATACAAGCCAAGCAACAGCCAACACAAACAACCAAGAGAAAGTTTTCCATTTGTTTCAACCTTCACATGTTTCCTAAGCAAGGTTAGCATTAGATTCAATCCTAAAATAAATTTGAGATAAACTAGAGATTAATAGATCCCCAAACAATTTCTTTCCTGTAATTTACTTCACGGATGGATAGTAATGAGCAATACCAATATCATTCAATTCTTCACTTATTTTACCACTCTTCACTTACTCACAATTTCTTCACACTCACAATTTCACTGACACTCACAACTTCATATTTTCCAGAACTAGAGTAAAGGAGAATACAGGGCTTACCTCTTATAGATGAAGGAAAGAGAGCTGCAGGGGATAAGCTGCAGGAAGAAGGCTGACCATTGCTCAAACCAACGAAGGGGAGGTCCATTGAGGAAATCCCACGTGGAAAACTTCCACACCTAAGGGGTGGACATGACGTCGCATCAGGAAGGCTAGGGAGGAGAGAAAATTCGTGGGAAACACGAAATCGGAAGAGAGAGGGTGAAATATAAATGGGTTTCTCCGATTTTCCCGATAATTCGAACGAGAAGAGTCGTCTGGGCCTCGTCCGCACTCGTTCAAAAGTCGATTTGGGAAGAGAAACCGCGTCCCCAGGCTTCTTTCGTACCATCCGCAGGTAACATTCGAACAAAATTTTTTGTCTGCAGGTCACCTGCTAGTCGTCCGAATGTGTCCGGGATTTAGGACAGATTCAAATCGGATGTGAACCATCCTCGTCCGCATCGTACGCAAGTCGTCCGAATGTGTCCCAAAATTGTAAAGATTCAAATCGGACGTGAACCATCCTTGTCCGCCTCGTTCGCAAGTCATCCGAATGTGTCCCAAAGTTGTACAGATTCATTTCTTCCTCATCCACGCCATCCGCACCTTCCGGACTCGATTTCAGACTTCGTCCGAAAATTCACTAGTACACGTTTTTCTTAACTTTCACACTTAGATTAATTTTCAACATTAACCCTACATTTTTCAAGCATAATTTAACGTGTATCATCACGCAACATGAATAAATATTCATATATATTACTTATCAAAATTTAATACATCCACAAAACGAGAAAAATATTTTCGGGGTATTACACACATGATCATGATAGATTTTCTTTTTTCGAGGTTGAGTCGCCTCTACATTGAAAACGTTATTCATCTCCATGGCATCTATTCGAGTATTGTTTCAGATCGCGACCCGAGATTTACATTCAAGTTGTGGAAGTCACTACAGAAAGCTTTGGGGATAGTTAAATCTCAGCATCGCCCATCATCCTTAGACGAATGGACAGTCGGAGAGTACTATTCATATTTCGGAAGATATGCTACGATCTTGTATCCTGGACTTTGGTGATAATTGAATAAATCATTTGTTATTGTGGACTTTGTATATGACAACAGTTATCAAACAAGTATTAGCGTCTCTCCCTACGAGGCATTGTATGGGAGATTGTACCATTTTCCACTATGTTTGGTCGAGGCAGAAGAGAGGGTTACTCTTGGGCCTGATACTATCCAAGAAACTATAGACAATATTCAAATGATTCAAAATAGGCTTAAGGCAGTGCAAAGCAGACAAAAAAGTTATGTTGATCTAAAAAGGAGGGAAACAACAACTTGGGAAGTTGAGTCGGATATGATACGCAAGTATCTGTATCATTTGGATGTGTAATGAGTTTTATTTTAAATTTCGGAACGAAATTTCTTTTAAGGAGGTTAAGATATAAAATCCGTGAAATTTTAAATAAGAAATTCCACGTGTAAATTTTTCATGTTAAAATCGGGTATAACATTGAAAAGTTGACCTAATTTGTCGCGTAGCGGCCAAATAAGAATTTTTGGTCAATTGGTCACACTAATGGAATTAGAGATTTTTGAACGGAAAATTCAATTAAAAAATGAAAGTTTGGAATAAGTCGGAATCTAAGAATTAATTTTTCAATATATGATATCTATATGAAGTGACAATTGCGTAATTAAATGAAGTAAAGTTTAATTAATAGATATATAAAATAAAGTAAATATGGATAAAGGGGGGAGAAGGCCCGCAGTGGATTGGAATAATAAATGACGAGGAAAATTTAGATTAAAGAAAGGAAAATAACAAATCAACCATTGTGGTTTTAGGTCAATGATAAGTCAACCATTATGGTATAAATCTTAACAAGTAAACCATTAACGTATGAGAAAATGATAAATTTAACATTGCAGTGACGTTCTCCGTTAAAAATTAGTCAGGACGCCGCAGCGGTGTCCCAGGACACTGCAATAGTGTCGTGTGTTGCGAAGGAAAAGACAAAGTTTTGCCTGGACATCGCTGAGGTGTCGTCAGAACGCCGTTGTAGTGTCTTAGGACGCCGCTGCGGTGTGCTCACGACGCCCCTGCGGTGTCGTCAGGATGCCCTTGCGGTGTCCTCACGACACCTCTGCGGTGTCCTCATGACGCCCCTACGGTGTTGTCAGGATGCCCTTGCGGTGTCCTCACGACACCCCTGCGGTCTCCGAAATCAATGTTTTTATTAGATTTTCGACCTCTTCAACTTCAAACGACCATAACTTTCGTTACGAGTGTCGAAACTGGACGTAGAAGGTATCAAATAGAATCTCTCTCACAGATTTATGACTTACCATATAGTTTACCCCATGACCCCCCCTGTTTCGACCCCTAAATCAATTGTTTAAGCACTCAAATTTACGATCAAACATTTTTTACCCTAAAAAATGCAGGATGCCACCGCGGTTTGCTCAGGACGCCGCAGAGATTTCCCAAGACGTCGCCTAGTCCTAGGACGCCGCCATGGCATCCCAACTACGTTTTAATGGAAAACGTGATTGTACTGATAAATTCGTTATTTTTTCATACGTTTATAATTAACTTGTTAATATTTAAATTATAGTGGCTGACTTATCATTGATTTAAAATTATGGGGGTTGATTTGTCATTTTTACTTTAAAAAAAAATGAAATAAGGAAAAATTAAATGAAAGAGGACAAGAGAGACAGAATATAAGAATTCAAAAGTACAAAAAAGGACGCGTGCATAGGATTGAAGGAAGTGACTGAATTGAAAATGAATAAAATAAAGATTGATTAAAATAAAAAAAGAGAAGGAAAGTAGGAAAGAATATGCGGCAGGTTGGAAGGGCAATCTTGGAATAAGAGGAAAACTTAAAGTAAGAGAGTATTGAAAGAAGGAAGAGGAGATGCGAGTGTCTGAAGAGAAGAGTTGCAAAGAAAACAAAATAGGGCTTCTCTATTCTCCTTCGGCCGACAGAGGCGATTCGAGCGAAAGAGAGAGAGCTCTGCCGAGAGCCTTCGTGTGAGAGAGAGGGTATGCGATGACGAAACTGGATGATTCCGGCAATGAGGGTTGAGTTTCGTATGAGCATTGTCGACTGCGGGTGGTCGCACACTCGGACTGAACACTCCTGAACTGCGAGCGGACAGGGCTAAGCTTCCAACCACCGCGAAGCTCCATTCCTCCGATTTTGAGCCTCTGGTGAGTAATGCAGAATCCAGTTATGTTTTGATTTCAGTAAGGGATTTTCGTTTTGAGTTTTCTACTCTGGATTTCAGATAGTCTTGGACGAGAGAGGGAGGCTAAGCAGCGGAGGAAAATCAGCTTCCTCCATTCTCCGATTAAGGTGAGAATTTCTTGCATTTTGCCCGTCTTTTATGGCTTTGTTACCTGTTTTGGATGAAAAGAACTTGCCGTATGATTTTCAATTCCTCAGCTAATTTAATAATCATTTGCTGCTGTTTTTGGGATGTAAGAATGCTGATAAATTTGGTCCCTGTTCAATGATAAGTTTCTGGTTGATTTCTGGATGAGTTTTGTTGGTCTGTTCGATGGAAAACTTCCTGTTGTTGCTACGGTTATAACAATAGAAATTTGGATTCTATTTTGATGTTGGATTCTGCTTTTGTGTTAGTTTGAGATTTGTGCTGGTTTCGGTTATGCTCTGTTTGTCATTGGTTTACAAAAAAAAAAAAAGAGAGGTTGGGTCAGAGTTGAAAACCTGTTGGGTTATGTCATTAATGAACCGAGGGATAATGTTTGGAGATTATTATTTTGTTGGTTTGTTGGGTGAGTTTGAATTTGTGAATGCAGAGTTGTAGTCTTGAAGCAGTGGGAAAAATGATATTCGAGTATGGTCTGCCATCGATAATTGGTTCTATTTTCTTACTGATTATACATAAAGCTTTTATGGACTTAAAGTGCTGGTAAAATTGCTCACTGATTGCAATGTTGCACTTTGTGCTAAATCTTAGAATATATTGTGAAATTGATAACCCGATATATTGAAATTGGAGATTGGTAATCCGAGCGTATTAGTTGAATTTTGGTCTCAAGTTCCATATGGGTTGAAGTAAAATCTATCAATGTTAAACAAATGAGATTTGGATGTTTGAAATTGTGGAGTGTTCAAAGTTGGCTTTGGGTCAAGGAATGTTGTTAGGTAAGGTTTGGAAATTTTGGTTGGGATTCTTAGATAGGTCATTTACATGTCAGTTGGGGTCCTATTCCCGGTATAGGACCCTCAACTTATTTCCTAGAATTTACTTATAAATTCACGTCTTTATACATTTGTCAGGCTTGGACGATTTCGGCGAGCGTGCTACCTTCCTGAGGAGACAGTTGCTCTGGTTGGCAAGAAAAGTCATCGTCGAGGTTGGGATTTCTATACCTCTTGCATTGCATCCCGTTTTCAAAATAATTATTTTGTGGAATACCACACTTGAAAAATGACGGGGACTATTCGACAACACGTCAGTTTTTATTAGTAGTATGTTTTCTCACGTTTAATTCTGTACATGGTTTGAAATTATTGTGTATATACTCGGTGATGAATCCTCTTGATGCCTTGACACTATAGCATTAAAGCATCACGAGATTGTCCCCTTTGAAACCTTCTGCTGCGTGAGGGTTGATTGGTTGTACGTGCGAAAATATAGGTGGGGCATTGGTGACGTGTCCTCAGGTTGAAACGCTTGAAAGTTGTAAATAGTACGGGAGAGTGATGATGTCTCATTGGGTCGCAAGCCTCTAAACCTGGCCAGGGTTTGTCCTACGGATCAGACGGTTGTTAGTCGCTGAGACTTGTTTAACCTAATTACCATTTCACTTGACAGGTGGTGTGACCACCGAGTTTACTTGTCGACAACCCTCGTCCATTTGGAGCTTCTAGGTATCTTAGCTGTTAAACAAGCCTACATATACCGAGCAACCTATCAGTTCTATTTATCGTACGGGATGTCGATGCAGAGTTCTCGCCATTATTTGAAACCCTTATATTAGCTTGTATCGTCACAGAGTTCTCGCCGCCAACCTGGGTGACCGCCGGATCTATGAACCGCTCTATTTTGTATTTCTTCTGCCTTATGAGGTGTTGGCATTGGTGGGTGACCACCTATTATCCGTTGAGTGACCACCTCTTTTCACTAATAACATTTTCGCATTCGAAAATGATGATGGCCTACTTTACGAGTATAGTTGTCTATGTATACAACGGATTTTCGATAAAAGCCTCATCGATGGCCTTGGGCCAGATTTATAATATGATAAAGAGATTTCAGTTAAAAATTCATGTACGGTAAATTGTGAAACATAACCCTGTTTTCAAAAATAGAGAAAAATCAGTTTTGCATGAGGTACATCTAGTATAACTATATTTTACTGAGTTAGTCACTCATCCCAAATGATTCATCCCCCAAAAGTTCAAGTAAATGCTAGAATAGCTGATGATTAGAAGTTGAGGTGTTTTGTTTTTTTTATCTGAGTGATTTATCGTTATTTGGTGAGGACATTGACATTTATATTTGGTCTATAAACTTAACACTATTGATTTAGATTTGTTGCACAGTACTTGGATTTCATTTTAATTTATGCACCGTTACTTTTTCGTGATCTCTACTCGCACCTAGACCCATACTTTTTTGGGCTGAACTTAATATTTATAAAAGTCTTCCGCAAATTAATTCACACCTTGGGTTGGGTGATCGAGTTCTCTACGAGGATCGGGTCTCTTGATCTGGCGGTTCTGTCCTGCCCGTTTCTGGGTCGTAACAGATATATCCTTGTTATTGGCACTAGGTGGCTCTTCCAAGTTATCTTGAATCATATTTCATGCAAAAGAAAAGAAATTTATAGGTTAGTTTGTAATATCCTGAATCTTCGTTAGACATAAGTTAAGTGATAATTTTGGGGATGATAAGAACTGAGTTGGACAATTAAAGATATTGGTCAAGAGAAATGCATTTGGAATAAGTGAATTATGATACCCCGTTATGTTCATAGTTAGATTAAAGGAATGATTGAGGTTAATTGAAGAATTGTTTGATGGTATTGAAGTTAGATTAAATGATATCAATTAGATTGATAGTCAGTGGAAATAGTAAGAGAAAATATATTTAGAAGTATTTTGATATTGTAAAGATTGAGAGCTGGTTAATAACAAAGTCAAAGGTATAAGATTTATACTATTTTAGAACATATTGAATTTAGTGAGGAATAATGTGAAGAAACAATGGTGAGACATTTGATATATGACGAGGCTTGGGTAATTTGGAAAAGTGATTTATAGATTATTAAAGGTAATGTGTATATATATATATATATAAATAATTGGAGAATTAAACGAAAATAAGAATTTGGAATCGGCGATCGATCGAAGTGATCGATGGACGAGGTATCTATCTACTGGTGTCGATCGACCAGCGCAATATTTGGAGTTTTCTGAAGGAAAACGTGGTGGCTGTTTGTGGCGATCGTTTGGCATGGAATGATCGACCGGCGTGATCATCCGCCCATTTATGATGGATAATCAAAGAGTTGTTGGACGATGAAGAGTTTCGTAACGTCTGGAAGTCGAAGAGTTGTTGGACGATGAAGAGTTTTGTAACGTCTGAAAGTCGAAGAGATGTTGGACGATGAAGAGTTTTGTAATGTTTGGAAGTTGAAGAGTTGTAGGACGATGAAGAGTTTCGTAACATCTAGAAATTGAAGAGTTGTTGGATGATGAAGAGTTTTGTAACATTTGGAAGTTGAAGGGTTGTTGGATGATGAAGAGTTTCATAACGTCTGGAAGTCGAAGAGTTGTTGTGTGATAAAGAGTTTCGTAAAGTCTGGAAGTTGAAGAGTTGTTGGACGATGAAGATTTTTGTAACATCTGGAATTCGAAGAGTTGTTGGACATCAAAGGTTTGGTAGTCCTTTGGCCTTTCGTTTTCACATTAATGGACATTGATGAACTGCAAGTCATTTGGCCTTCCGTCTTCACATTAATGGGCATTGATGAACTGCAAGTCATTTTGTCTTCCGTCTTCACATTAATAGACATTGATGGACTGCAAGTCCTTTAGCTTTGTGTCTTCACATTAATGGGCATTGATGGACTGCAAGTTCTTTGGCTTTTCGTCTTCACATTAATGGGCATTGATGGACTACAAGTCCTTTGGCTTTTCGTCTTCACATTAATGGGCATTGATTGATTGCAAGTCCTTTGGCTTTCTGTCTTCAGAGAGTTAATGATGGGTCAAGTTTTGCAGCCTATAAATAAAGGGTGAAAGGTGTGAAGTTTGAGAGAGAAGGAAGAGTGGGGAAACTCTGCCAAAATATGGAGTGCTTGTCACGACACGGAAGGGGGTTTGACAGAAACGCCGGGCCAAACGACCCAGTCTTTGTAGAAGACCCGATCGCTCAGCCTAAGGCTAGTTAAATTATTGCGGAAGACTTGTATAAATACCCAGCCGTAGCCCATTTGGGATGAGCCACGGTCCATTTAGTGATTGCGAGATTAAAAATAATAATAATGTGAAAATAATAAACTTTAAGTCCAAATAATAATGTGCATCTAATCCAAAAAATACAACAACCAAGTTAGATATTTTTACAGTCATCCAAATTAAAAGTAGTGGTTATCTATTCTTACGCTTACCGATAAATTAAGAAATTAACTAGTCAACAAAAAAAGAACGAATAAAACAAGATCTCCAGTCTGATTTCTGCTCAGGCTTAATTTATCTTCTCTTTACCTGGAGTGGTGAGAGTCGTGGGGTGAGTGACTAGCTCAGTATGGAATTTATACTAAATACTATGCATGTGTAAAACTTGTTTTACCTTTTCTTGAAAACCATGAGTTTTGGGGAATCATGCACATTTTAATAAAACATTTAAATTATTTTGGTCTCAAGGAAATCAACCCCATGGTCTCCGACGAGATATTTAGAAAACATAATTGTATACATAGACAATTATAAATTTAAAATACTCTCATCGTGTTTTACCAAAATCGTAATCCGTGAAAAGGAAGGTCACTCAAGGACTCCTCCGAACAAACTATACAGAAAGGTGGCCATATCATGCAAGCAACACCTCATGAGCCCGGAGGAAGAAAAATGACGACGGTCTGTAGGTCGAGCCCGTCACCCAGGTTGTCGTGCAAATTCCGCTACGACACGCCCGTAATAAACACACCTTGATCAGGTTTAGGGATTTGCAACCCACGGAAGCAGTCAAAACCTTCCCAAAGTCTCCTATTTCACACAGCACGCAAACAAACCATCTCCACGCAGCAGGAGATGTATCGAGGGTGTCCCCTTGATACTTTGACGTTCGCGACCGTTCAAAGTGTTAGGAGGATTCATCCCAAACAGGTTATAATCATTATATAAAAATATGAAATCCAATATACAAAAGTAAACGTGTAAAACTTTTGTACATATATAGTATAAAAAGCTGACGTGCTGTCAAACAGTCCCCGTCAGGTTTTTTATGTGTGGTATTCCACAAAATACGATTTTATTTTTAAAACTATGCAATGCGATGTAAGCAACTAAGTATAAAGCTCCTACCTCGATGGCGGTCCTTCCTCGTACACGAAGAAACTGTTATCTCAGGTGTAGGCTCGAAATCCTCGAACTCATAAGAGCCAAAAATCGAAGGAAGAATCCCCGCTCGACGGACAGGTTGCTCTCGCCCGTACCGTCCGTTCACAGCTCACCGAAGGACTACTTCTCGTCCAACTGAAATGTCCTCGGACGGAGCTCACAGTGGCTGGAAGCTCAAATTCGTGAAAATCGCAGCAAACACGGACGAACATGATTAAGTTGAAAGGTTGACAACAAAACCAACAGAACCCTCACCTCAATCAAAAAATGGAGAACGGCTGAGAGGTGTTGCCGAAGTCACTGGTTCGTCGCGATTAGACGCCATCGCCGAAGCTCGCCTCTCCTGTGAACGGCGAAACCCTTCAGCCGCAGTCGTTCTCTCTCTCTCTCTCTCTCGCGCGAAGTGCAGAAGCCAAACAGGGGAAACCCTATTTTTTTTCCTTTTTCTCCCGCAGCTCTCCCGCAGCCCTCACCCGCTGCTTCCCCCTCTCTATCTTTATCCTTCCTTTAAAATTCATTTCCTTTAACAAATATTCTTTTATTTATTTACTATCACTTTTCCCACTTTCAATTCATTCTCTCCCTCAATATGTACGCCACTTTCTCTTACTCACTCTTCTTTTCATTTTCAATTCTTTTATCTATCTTATTTTATTCTTTCTTCTCCCTTTCAAATCATGTGTGCATTCTCCTTATTTAACATACTAAACCTTAATCTTCCTTATCTTATTTCTTCAATTCTCTCCATTCATTTTCAATTCTTTTATTTCCTTATTTTATTTCTTTTCTTTTAATTCTTCTTTTCAAACCTCCTGGAGCGGCGCAACTTTCTCTTCACTCCAAAACCCTACTCCTTCCTCCTTTAATTAATTTCTTTCGTTTTTCTTAAATCCTTCTCTCTTTATTTTACTTACTTTTCTTCTTTGTTTTCTCAAATCAGCCGCCAAACTTCTTCTTTTAATTTCAACTCTTTTCTTCTCTTTTAATTTAATTTCTTAATCCTTTCAACTATATAATAACATTGATAATGTATATCAAGTATATATATTACACAATTTATTCTAAATCACGACTTATTCCAAATATCATCTGACAATATTATAAGTCTAATTAAGCTCTTCAATTCCGTCTTTTGAATAATTTTCCATTCAGGAATTTCCAATTCCACTTATTCAACTAATTGATCAAAATTTTACATGGGGTCGCTACATGACAATTTGAGTCAATTTTTCCAACGTTAAGACCAAATATTAATGCGAAAATTTTACACGTGAAATTTACTCTTGAAAATTCTCGGGTTTCACAGTGCTGGCGTAAGAAGTTGCTGATGTTTGAGGTCTCTGTTGTGTTATAGTTATGAGAGAAAGAAATAGTGAAGGTTTGTAGAAAGGTGAAACCGTGGAGGAAAGAAACTGTGAAGAATATTTTGGAGTTTGAGAGAGTGAGTGGTTTTGGAAATAGTAAGGCTCTGGGATTGGGTTCATATTGTCATGCACTTATTTGTATTTATACTCTGCTGGTTCATTTCCCTACTCTGTTGTTAAGTACGTAACTCCTCACTGCTTTGTTGTGATTATAATGTATGTTGTGCCTTAGTTATCTTGTTTAATTTCCAAACCCAATAGGTCATTGTTAAATGCCAACATTTGAGCGTGATTTATTCATTTCCATTATGTTAGTTTCAAGCATGCCAATTAGTAATTATCTTGCAACTCCCCAAGTAGGCAACTTGAAATTAATTACTAAAATGTTAATTTACTCTCGTATAACCTTCAAGCATCTTCTCCTTTAACTTTAATCTTGTAAATCGACCATCACTCCTTTAAAGCTCAAGCATGGTAATTAATTGTAATTAATTGTTTCTCGTATGCTAATCAACTATTACTGTGAGTTAATTATGTAATACCCCGAATTTTTATATCGGAGTTTAAAAATGATAAATTGGAAAAGGAGTTGGGAGTGTACGAATTAGTTGAATAATTATCGAGGTATTACCGGGGAAGGAATTGTTAGATTATAATTTGGGGGAGTTATTGGGTGATAATTATGTCATGTTGGGAAATTATATGGTCAATATTGGGAAAATAATCTAAGTGTAAAACTTAAGAGAAAATGTGTACAGTGTGTTTCAGATGAATTGCGGACGAAGCGAACGAAGAGTGCTCCCGTCGGCATTGAATTTGTACAATTCTGGGACAATTCGGACGGTAGCGGATGACTGCGGACGATGAAGTATAGCGTCTGATTTGACTTTGGACAAATCTTGGACACTTTCGGACACTGCTTGCTGACGACATGTCGCGTCCGCAAGACACCTTTGGACGGTACGAATGCCACTTTGGGACGCGTTTTCCCGTCCCAAATGGACTTGCAGACTAGTGCATACGATGTTGCGGACGCCACTGCTTGTCTGAATGTTTGGGAAAATTCGAGAAAACCCATTTAAATTTATTCTCTTTCTTTCGATTTCGTAACACCCTCACCAAAATCTCTCTCCAGCCTACTCGCTGCAGACGTCCAGCCTCTCCCCTACAGCTTGGAAGCTTTTCCACGTGGAATCACGTTGTTGGACCACTTCTTCTTAGGTTGGGCGATTGACAGCTTATCCCCTTCCCTTTTGCAGTCAGCTCTCTCTCTCTCCTTCCGTTTATATAGGTAAGCTTCCTGCTGAGTACTCTGGTCTAGCAAATTGTGAGGTGTGTGAGAGTGTTGCTCTTGCTGTGAAGAAAATTTGTGAGTGGTGAGAGTGTATTGAAAGTTGCTGAGTTAACTGTTGGTGTTCCACCGTGAAGATTGGGAGGTAAGTCTCGAATGTGAAATTGTGATTTAGTTTAATTGGGACCTCCAACTGCTAGGATCAAGTTGATATGGGGTATGGATTTTAATGCTATATTTTGTTTAGGAACCGTTGGGAGTTGTAAGTATTGTGGATATACATTGGTTTCTGTTTTATTGGATCTTGGAGGCTGTCCTGTGTATGCTAAACTGCTCTAAGCTGTTGGAAAGCAAAGGTAATGATTAGAATTTGTATTGGCCTAAGGATGGCCCTACATTACGGGTTCTTGCTTGCTTGTCATTGATGTTATTGTTTGGTGCTTGAGTGTGAAGCATGTACGTTAGTTCAATACCCTATTATGACTGTTGAATTGCCGCGCTGAATGTTGAAATTGAAGTGGGTGAAAGGCATGAAAATTAATCGAATCGTTATGTTGTTCATTGGATAAAGGTCATGAAACTGATAGTGAAGTTTAAATTGAATGAAAAACAGGATAAATGGAGATCAGTGGTTATCTTTTAGTTATGAACTAAACTAAATTTGGTAGAATATTGGAAAGATATATTGTCGGTTTCTTAAAGTCATTGTCGATGTGTTTGGTGACTGGATAGGAAATGTGTACTGTTGTTGTACTCACTATTGATATCCTTGAGTTTAGCATACGTTTTAGTCTAACTTGTTGAACTAAATATGAGAAAGACCCTGATAATTAGTTGAAGGGGGATGAAGTTGAACTCTATATCTGGTGGATTAGGACATGTTATTCTTGCTCGCATTGTTAATGAACAACTCTAAAGATATATCGTCTTGATTCAAACCCTTGTTGAAATATGGATATTTGATAATTTAATATAGCATCCTTCAATTAAGTTTCTGATTGTAATGGTAATTAAATTGGTTGTGTTTCCATTGTATGTTAATTTCTGTGATTTAGTTCGTGGCATTCATGCATCACCCTAGGATTTATGAAACTGTTCAAATGCTATATGTCATCCTAATATATGTAAATAGACATGTGGGGGTTCGAGAGGATTGGGAATGGTTGTCGTGGTGACACCCCTATTGGAGTGCTTACTCCCACTTAGGGAGCATGAGGTACGGTTAAGCCACGGGAATCTTAAGATTCTCAATTCTCTTGTACTGAAATCCCCAATGCCTTAAACAAAACGACTGGATATGGCTCGTGGTGACACCCTGATTGGCGTGGTTCCCCATAGGAAACACCGGTTAAGCCACGAGAACAATTGACTTATCCATTGCCCCAAACTAACAGATGAGATACGATTCTCCTCTGTAATGCATCGTGTGATCATGCATCATTTGCATTACATTTAATTCTGATTCTTGCTGGGCGTTAGGCTCATTGTTTTCCCCGTAATGTAGGTATACGTGCGAGAACAGATTGTAGCCGTTGATAGTGTATTTGCACGATGGATCTTGTGGTTGGTTGGGCTAAAGAGTTTAAAAGGAAGTTTTTTGAAAAAGGGTTGTAAATTTCTTAATATTCTTTAATATATTGTTTTTAATTCCACTGCTTTTCATAAAATGATTTTATTACTTCTGCTGAATTTGATAAGGGTTTTAAATAAAGAGTTTTAACGATCGGATTTTATAAAGAAAAGTTTTACTCTGATTTTATAAAAGAAAGAGTTTTAAATTTCACACGATTTTAAAGTAAATAAAACTCGGGTCATTACAGTTGGTATTAGAGCGTCCCGGATTTTAAAACCGATTCTGTATACTGCCTGCCAGCACAAGCTTCGACGTGAAAATACTTCATTGACTGTAAGTATGATAATTAGCTCTTTCCTTATCTAATTATTTAAGTGTTTGTTTTGTTCTGCGTTGAAAGGGGTATCAAGGTCAGGGTACCATAAATTATTAAACTAGAGAAGTTACGAGTGACGAGGATGAGACTATCGATCGGTTGACTGAGTTGACTGTAAACTAAAAAGGTATGGTACTTGGATGATTGTAATTGATGCAAGCAATAGTGATTCTTTAGTGATTCTTTTGATAGAATTGAATGATAGAAATGATAATAGATAGACAATACTGGAACTGCTTGAGTTTTGAGTGCAGGAATTAGCTTTGGGGGAGCATAGAAATAGGGGAGACTCTGCCCAAATTTTTGTAAATTGGAAAGTGGATAAGTGAAAAATAAACTCTGCACGAATTAGGTTAAATGAGCATTTTAACAAGATGGCCTAAGCTACAAGGAGTTAGATAAGGGTAGGCTCATTATGAGAAGGAAGTAATTCCCTAATAAAACTTACATAATGTTTCAAATATTCAAATAAAGGTATAAAAGGAAAACTTAACATAAGATAACCATTCATTATTAGCTTTTATTGATTCTCATTTTCTTCTATTCCTTCGTGCCGTACTACTACTCTGTTGGCGTCTTTGTAGGACCAACCGCAGGTTCCACCGGAATGACCTCTTCCTTAACTTTTGGCATAATCCCTCGTTACCTACACCACAAGTAAGGATATGAGCTTATGCCCAGTAAGGAGATGGGGGAAAACAATTATGCATTTCTCTCTTTAGTTCTTCTTGGAATGGGGGCCACCCAAACCAACTATTTCATTACGTTCATTTTCTTTGTTCGTTTTTAACTTGTACATCGAGTTGGAGATTGGAGGTTGTCCTTTGAGATGACATAGTTGTTCGGATTCTAACCTCCTATGTGCATACCCCTTTCCCAACTTGGTGAGGGCTGTTCTAGCAGCTAGGCTAGATCTGGACTATCCATTTACCCCAACTCCCTATTGTTTCCTTTTTTCAGGCGTATCCCGCCTTCTGGGTTCTTTCTCTTTCCGGCGTATCCCCCCTTCAGAGTCTTTTCTCTTTACGGTGTATCTCGCCTTTAGAGTTTCTTCCCTAACGACATATCCCGCCGATAGGGTTTCTTTGGTGACGGCGTATCCCGCTCGTCCCGAACATACTTGTTCTTAGCGTTTTCCTCACTCATGCATGTGGGTACCATCCTGAAGGTTACCCCTTACTTGGTTTTTATAATCATGAATTCAACCTAGCTTTTTCCTAAACAAACAAAACATATATGAGAAGCAATAGCAACACTTTGGGCGATCCTATTAAACAACGAATGAAACAAAGATCATTACATGCTTCTCATAACAAAAGGAATGACAGCGTTTAACTAACTGTGCTATTACCAGTCATTATCGTAAACCAGATTAACGGACATGCTTTATAAATTCATGGCATTATAACAATGAACTAAACGGAAATTAATAGAAAACGATATGGAGAATAAATTCTACAAACAAGCTTCGGAATAGACGACAATTAATGACGAAATATAACTAATGAAGCATACCAATGAGTTAATAACAAGAGCAAAACTAAAGACAGTGTTTCATGACAATATGCTTAACGAAGTCAACCAAAACAGGCTCAATAATTCGACTAAAACCAAAAGGTTTCTAACCAGAACCATGAAATAACAGCATTATAAACTAAATTAAGCATTTCAGGCATTTCAATGCTTTGCACAATTAAATTACATCATCTAGATACTACACATGCTTTAAGCTAGCATAGATATTCAAATGTGTTACTGAATTAAAGTTAGGACAACAAAGAATACCATCAAACACTATCTGCACATTGAAGAATAGATGACCAGAATTAAAGAAATCAAACCCATATGTCAATTGTCCATTATTCATGCTTTGCTTCATCATAGCTTTAATCTTCAGTTTCTAAAATCATGCTTAAGAGGAGAACATGCTTAACAGGAGAAATAGAAGCTAAAACTACACTCACACACAGAGATCAACTTATGGGTAGGGCTTTGACGGCCAAAACCTCCCCATTCCTTACCTCGAAGTTTTTATCTTGTTTAGCACTTAGTCGTTATCCTCCTTCGTCTTTCGATACCAAACAGGGAACCCTGTCATCCTCTAACTCTCCAACAGGTAGAAAGCACTCGAGAGCTTCCAGTCTTTCTGCCAATTTATCCTCCAACCAATATTAGTTCTAATAGATCACCTAAACAATTAATCATTTCTACATAATATTTGTCCAACTACAACACCACTAACAAAACCAACAGAGGAGGACAATCGCAGGATATATATATTTAAGTCATTGAATCAAGCCCACATAGCTATATCACCCAACATCAAAATACATTCCAAAAACATGTCCAGAGATCAACACAAAAGCAGAGTCAATTACTCCTGTAGATAAGCATTTCCTCATTGTTTTATACTATCTAACAACATGCATCTTCTCATCCTGACAATTGGCAGAACCAAACCATCTATTCAACATGAAAACCTAATTCCAAATTTAAGGCAGTAGCTACCCAACATAGTCATAGTTGCAGAGTCAAACCAACAGAGCAGATCACCCAATCAAATTGCATCATATTATCAGCACAGTTGCTCCATTAACGAAATCTAGACGTTCAAAAATCCATAATACATGGAAGGAATTTGTTCTTATCATGAAGACCTGAGGCAGCTTCTTTCCCCTACTTCTCCTTCTTCCTCATTCTTAACTCACCAGACAAGCTCATTTATCCTATTCCTCCCGACAGTTCCATAACTCCTCACCTGTAGCCAGCCACCGACAGCCATCCACCCGACAACTTCTTCAAAGCTTCGACAACCTCATCAATTCCCTCATTGTCGGCAGCGTACAATCCAGCTGGAAGGGGGCCAACGTGGAAGACTCGTTCCTGAAAATGGACAACTCAACCTAAATCGGATTGAATCTGATTCGATGCACACGAGTTGGAGCACCTGTCCGAAATCTACCCCCAGCCCGTCGCGAATTTGCTCCTGGCTGACGCCAACAATGCCTGAAATTGCATCTTGTAATCGCTCCTTGCCAACACATAAACACCCGAATGCAAAGGAGGAGGAAGAAAGCGATCAAGCCTACCTCTAATCGTCGCCGAAAAACTCGTCGCGGAAGAGGTCCGATTCCGAGCCCGAACTGCCACCGTCCAACCTTTCCTCGTCGCTCGCAACCTGCTCGTCGGGAAGTCGCCATGCAGTAGGATAGCGTTGCCCATTCGCCGTCTTCGTGCTTGTCGTCGCCGGCAAACTCCTGTCTCCTCGATTTCTCCCTTGCTCCTTGGCATCTCTCTCGTTCTCTCTCTCAAAATTTCTTTCCATTTCTCTTCTCTAGCAAATCCCATTTTCTTTTTGTTTTTTTGTTTTTATTTTATTTTATTTTATTAAATCTTTAATTAACACGTTTTGCACTTTAATCACAACTATACAATATTCATTAAATCTTCTTCCAAATTTCCTTTCCTTCATTTTAATCATCTTTAATCCAATTAAATTTTTCTTTAATAATTTAATTAAATCCTTCATTTAATTAAATTATTTCCAAATCAAATTCTAATTCTTGATTTATTTCAAATATCGCTTGATGATAATTGACGATTACGTCTTTGGTAATACTCTGATAATTTTTCAATTAATTCAAATACCTTTAATTACTTTTCAATTATTCTTATTAAATTTCAATATAAAATTTGGGGTATTACACTGTCCATCAAGCCTTGCATCCCTAGGAAGCTTCGTCTTTCCTATAAATCAATGGTTGGAGGTGAAGTCTATGCTTTTGTGATCTACAGAGTGACAAGTGAGTGTGAGAAAGAGAGAGAAAGGTCGGGGAAGGGATTTAACTTTGGTCTTTTGTTTTACGGTGAGTTGAGTGAGCGATTGGGAGTGTGTGAGTAAGCCAGTGTTTGTTGCTTGCTTGGGTTGTCTTGAAGGAAATCGTGCACTGCTACTTGTGGGGAGGAGAGGAATCCTGCAGAGAACCTTCGAAGAGGCAAGAATTAGGATGTATGTTGGCCAGTGGAAGCCCTGCATCACAGGAATTTAAGTGATTCTTTGGTTTCGATTTCTGTTTCTGCCTTGATTTCTTACTGCTAATTGTTGATGGCTTGCTGCTGTATTGTTGAATTTTTCCTTGGATGATTGTTGGAAAAATTATTCATCTGCTATGATTCCAAATATGATTGTTGATAATTACTACAAATTCCTAACTTGCCGTGAATAAGGGAAAATTATACTGCCGATTGGTTTGCTTGAACACTGCCTGGATAGTCTCTGTAAAATGTTGTTTAGACATTGCCTTGGATATTTGCTGTCAATTGTTAATCTACTGTGAATAAAAGGAATGTAACACTGTCAATGATAGATGATGAGGAAATTAGATTATGGTTTTGAAAAGCTCTCCATGAAGTGCAATTATTTAATGGCTAGTTTCTGTTCACTAAATGTCCTGTGAATTGTAGTTAGCCGTGATGTAAAGAAATGGACAGTACAGAATTGCCCTCGGTTAACTTATGCATGAATTGCTTCCTATCAAGTACTTGCTCTCTGTCAATTTGTACTCTGTTAGTTAATAGATAACTTGCTCTCTATTAATTGATTAAAGCATAAATTATTCTATGAAATTAAAATATAAACTGCTCCATGTGAAGTGAAAATATGAATTGCTCCTTATTAATAAATTACGAATTTCTCCTTGTTAGCAAATGTAACGACCCGATTTTTTGTTACCTTTTTAAATGTGTGAAATTTAAAATTTATCTTTTCTTTTATAAAACGATGGAAAACCTTTTAAATTAAAATCAGATTGCGTTTCTTAATACTGAACCATTACTACCCTTTCATTAGACTCGTTTGAAAATCGTTATAAGTGGCAGAAAACTATAGTTATAAAATCTTTTATCAAAACATAGCGGAAGCTTAAATTAGTTTTTATTTGAAAAAGTAGCGGAAGCATAAAATAAAAAGTTCATTTACCGACAGTTAATTAAATCATTACTTTATATTCTACAATTGCTCTTCTCAGTTACTCTTTACATTAATTAGTCTGACCAGTCACAAGTCTCGTCTGTGCAAATCTTCATCAATTGCTCTTTGATTTGTTCGTCGTTTTCTCTCATATTTGTACCTACATCATAAGACATAAACTAATGAGCATAATGCTCAGTAAGTGATAATACCTATCATAATACTACATGCAGTTTCAGTTTTCGTCTTTTTCCTTATTAGCTTATCTTTTACGTTTTAATTATCATTTTCGTCTTTTTCTCCTTAGCTTTTGTCTGTTTCGTCTTAATTATTATCTTTCATTGGTCACTCTTTTCATCATTTACCTCCGATATAGCAGCAATGACATAATCCGAAAGACTGCTAATCATTGGCCATTAGGTCCCGACATAATCCAGGGACTGTCCCAGCATAATCGTGGGACATTGCAATAGATACGAACAGCAATGGCATAATCCGAAAGCTTGCTAGCGACAATGGCATAATCCGAAAACCGGTAGCGATCGTGCCACAAAGGCTTAAACGGCCTCACGTTGTATCGTTGCATTTTTCTCTTTTTTACTGTATTATGGCTTATTATTCGTTTGTTATCGGTTTCTTCGTTCGTGATTTGTTTCTTTGTTCACTATTTGTCTCTTCGTTCGCTATTTGTTTCTTCATTTGTTTATTACATTTTATGGCTTATGATTCGTCCGTTATTTGTATCTATTTCGTTTGATGCTCGTGAATGCATACAATTTTTGAAAGCATAAATAAACATTCAACGTGCGATTCACCAAAACGTGCTATAAGTACTGTAGACATGCTGTTAAAGCGGTAAACAACGAAACGTGCGAATAATAACTGTAAGCATGCTTTTTAAAAACAATAAACAACGAAACATGCTATTAAAGACTGTAGATGTATTTGGAAAGCGGTAAGCAACGAAACATGCGATTAATAACTGTAGACATGCTTTAAAATGGTAAACATCAAGCATGTTATTTAAAATAGTAAACAACGAAACATGCTATTAAAACTGTAGACATGCTAGGAAAGTGGTAAGCAACGAAACATGCATCTTCTATTCTTGCGAGTAGGGTCCGAAGACTAAAACACATGCACATCACTTACCTCTATTCGTTGCGCTCTCACTTAATTGGTCCCTTTCTTCTTTTTAGTACCTTTACAATTTAACAACATTTAATTATTATTCTAATCATTTAACTATTAGTCTTTTTCTATCCTTAATCCATATACGTTGCTTACTAGAGTTTCTCAAACGAAATCGTTTCATTAATTACAACTCAGCTTAATTAATTAATATCGATTGATAACGTTTAGAAACTAAGCATAACATATAGCGGAAACCAACGTGATTTCATCTATGAATTATAGACCCATAATTATCATCAATATTTCATCCATGAATTATTAGCCCATAATTCAACGCTCGACAAGAATATCCAAAATGAGACATAAAACTGTACTTATCCAATTTCCATTCTATACATTAACCCGATTAATGACTTGAATCCGAAACAAATCGATAACCTAATAACTCACGTCACAGAATCAAACAATAGAACAATATTGCCCAACCCTGTCAATCAAGCTATAACCAAACAACTTATTTCACAGGAAAAAGATAGATTATCACAATGCATCCAAATGTACAAAACATATCTTTTATATCTCATCCAGACAATAATCAATAGCTTATCTTATCACACCCAACCAGATCATCCAACAACAGCATATAATTATCAACTAAACATTTCAAACCATAAATCCAAGCAATAAAGTGTTGATCCAGATATACACCCAACGTACATAACCTCTTTTCTTTATAAAATCAAACAGTATTTCATAACTTAAAACCAAATCCAATAGAATATTCATCATCCCAAAATACTAGCTATAGAGCTTAATCTTAAACTATTAGAGTAATACTAGAAATTCAAAGACAAAATACAGAATCCAATCCCCAAAAGAAGGTCTATAACTACTGAACATCTCAAATTAACTACAACATCCTTAAACCGTAACCATCAGAGAATAAAACCCATAAAATCCATAACTAAAATGAAAGAAGTCCTTACCCAATAGCACATGAGAGCAGGCCTTCAGATCACCAGAGAACTCACCAGAGTCTCCTTTCTCCCTCTTGGCATCACTTCACCTACAAGCTCTTTGCCCCCCTCACTGTCCTCTCTCAGCCTCCATCCTTCTCACTCTGTCCATTTTATTTCATCTCACCCGACAACCTTCCATCTTTTCTTCTCCTTTCTAGAAGCTGTCTCCTTTGTATGCTCTCCCCTTTTCTCTTTATTTCAATTCATCAGCAATAGACCTCTAACACACACTCACTGCCCATTTATTTCTCTTCTCCTCTTTGCTCAATAATTTCACCCGACAACATCTCCACAAATCCTTCTGCTTTTCTAGAGACTGTCCACCATGTGGGGTGTGATTCTAGGTTGGAAAGGAAGGCCAACGTGGAGGATTTGTTCTTGTCATTCCACGACTCAACCCGAACTGTAAGCTGGACCCAGGCCTTCGGCCGGTCCAACACAAATCACCGGCTCCCCTGTCCATCGTGAGCTCGCTGGATTCCATCCCTGCAACACATGATCACTAGAACTCCAAGGAGAAGGAAGGAACGATTGGCTTACCATGACTTGACGCTTGAATCACAGCCGACGGAGAAGACCGAAACTTCTTGCTTTGTCTTTCCTCTAGCTCGGCCGTTTCTAAGCCCTAGCTTCACGCACCTACACCTGCAGCCCACCGGAGAACCCGTGATGTTGCTTGGCGTCGCATCCCCCAAGCCCGCGTCGCCGACTCCCGCTCATCGTTGCTCGCTTGTCTTCTCTCCCGCGGTCTCCATCAGTCTCTCTCGCCTCTCTTCTCTCGGGTCTCAGCATCGAAGGCCAAAGGCCAACTCCAAATTTCCTTCTTTTATTTCTAATTGAACCAGCCAACCATCATCATGAACCAGTTCAACCCTTCTCCTTACCCACTTAATCCCTCATAAATTAATTCCTCTTTCAAATAATCCAATTTTTCCTTTCCTACATTTTAATCTTCTTTAATCCAATTATTCACTTGATTTTGGATTATATGCTCTTTCCAATTAAATCCATAATTATTATCCAATAAATTTTAATAATTTATAATATTATGAATACGTCATTGGTAATACCCGGATAATTACCCAATAAATCCAAAAATCATAAATTTCTTTCCAATTATCCTTATTAAATTCTGATATAAAAAGTCAGGGTATTACATCAAATGTTTAATTTAATTGATAGTTCTCTTAATTGTGCCTTATAAATTGTTAAGAAATTGCTAGATGATAGGAATGGATTGTTTTAGATTAAGCATGAACTGTTATATCACTACTTTTATATCATGTTTTCATTTTGTATATTTTGTATATATATTGAACTGTACATGACATCCATGCATCATGATTACGCTTATGAAATTGTTGACATATTGTACGACATGCATGATAAACGTAAATAGACGTGTGGGGGTTCGGGAGATTTGGTGACGGTCCATTGGTGGTGACACCCCTAATGGATGTACCTCCTTCCACGTAGGGAGCGAGTGACGGTTAAGCCACATAGACTATGTGATGTGCCCCGAGGACCTGTCACTTGAGCCCGAGCCAAGGGCTCCTTTATTTTCTAACTTTTTATTTATTTTTTAGGTTTTTGAATCCAAATAAACAAAGAGGAGTGGGCATTTGGACTAATGGAGATCTTGAATTCTTTTGGAGGAAATTGTGGGTTTTCCAATTCCGCCTAAAATCTGACCCTCGGCTATTCAAGGGCAATTTGGACCATTAAGACAACTTCCTTTACATTTTAGTTCTTCATAGAAAATGTAGCCAACATCCATAGCTTTCCAACAAGCTATTGGACGTTATATTTGGTTATCTTTTGCTATGTCAAATATTTCTTTTACAGAGACTAATTTCCCAAACTCGGACTTATTGTTTATGTTTTATTATTTAGGGTTATTTTAGTAATTTTCTGCTAAGGTATTTTGGTCTTTGACCTATTTTGTAAACCCTAGGGTTTAAGACCCCTTCTTGCTGATGAAAGAGGAGTTTTTGAAGAATAGAAAATTGAAGAGTGAAGACTCCTCCTTGCCGCGGCCAAGCTTCCCCTCCTAGCGCCGATTCCTCCATCCCATTGCAAGGGTCCTCTTGAAGTTTCTCATCCTTGCTATCTTGGGTTATTACCTCTTCCAATCTTCCTTTTCAAGGTGTGATTGTGGTGTGGAGGTAAGAGAACTATCCCCCATTGGAGATAGTTGGTTTCGGCCAACCAAAGACACGCCCTCTCACTTTAGGAGGTGCTGCAACTCCTTTGCGTTTTTCTGCTTATTTTGGTGTTACTCTTAAGTTTCCTCTTTACTGGTTGGATTGTTTATGAAATGGAGGGTTGAAATATGTTAGTTGCTGCAAATTTTCTTTGAAAGTTTTACGAATGAAAGTGACATTTTCGGAACCTTGTGAGCTGCAGAATCTGTGAATTTTTGTTAACTGAATTTCTTGCTGATTGTAGCCCCTGTTTGGACCCCTTATTGTAAGCGTCTTTGTTCGAGGCCTTCTAATGAATTTTCTAGGATTAAGTCAGAAATCTAACCTCGTTGATTTGAGCCTCATTCGTTACTGGTAGCTCAAGTTATAGCATTTTAATTCGGAACTGTAAAATCTGTCTGTTTGGAACAGTTTTTCTGGGAATTTTGAATCGGATAGATCTTCGACTCTAGAACGAATTTTGGCCTGGGATTTTGACACAATCTTCGTCTCTATATTGAGTTTATACCCTCCAAACTACAGCTCTAGATCAGTTACGGAATTGGAGTTCTAATTGTTTGATTATTGCTGGTCGATTATTGTTGTTTGTTGGAGCAGATTTCCATTAAGGTTTCCAAGTGTTTCTTGGAGCCTGTCACTATGAGATGTATCCTCTTCTCTTGTACGAAAATCCCCAATGCTGGGAAACAAAAGAGATTGGTGACGGTTTCTGGTGACATCCCTAATGGATGTATCTCCTCATCGGAGTGATTGTTAAAATACATGACCATAGGATGTATCCTTTCTCTCGTTATAACAAAAAAGATAGGTTCTTTTCTAAAATGCATCGCATGAGCATGCATGAGCACGCATGAGCATGAGCATGAACATTGCATTTAATCCTATTTCTTGTTGAGCGTTAGGCTCATTATTTTACCCGTGATGTAGGTATGTACGAGAAACATGAGAACAAGACAACGACAGTTGAAGAAGAATTTGCACGGCCGGATCTTGTGACTAGGCTAAGGAAATTTAAGGAAAAAGAGTTTTGTAAAGAAACAATTAAAATGTTTTTGTAAATATTTTAGTAAATGTTTTAAATTGCAAAGGTTTATTTATTGAAATTCTAAATGTTTTGTTCAAAAATCTTCCAATGTGATTTGAAAAAGGATTGTATGAAACAAAAGTCTTCCGCTATATTTATAAAAGAAAAAGTTTTAAATTTTACGCGATTTGAAATGCAAGAAAAATCAGGGCATTAAAGCTGGTATCAGAGTCCCCGGATTTTAAAACTGATTCTGTATACTGCCTGCTAGCACAAGTTCTGATGTGGAAATGCTTGATGGACTATAAGTATATTTATGATCATAGAATTTAAATTGTAAGAAATTTCATTAAAACTTTCATTAGAATATGAAGGTATGCAATTTTTCTGTCTTCTCTGATACATATGATATATGTGTATGAAAATTTTCATTATTTTAAGGATTTTCTTACAAATTGGATTTAACATAAGGATAAGTACTGAAATATGTGAGTGATGAAGAATCTGATTAGGAAGGTAAGCGGCACCTTTGTTGTGGTATGTAACTACGATTATGACTGGAAGTAGATGCTTTGTTTCCTTGGATTAAGTTGAATGGTTGATATGATAAAAGATAAATACTACTGGAACTGTTGGGGTTTTGAATGTAGGATGAATAGAATATGGCTTTGGGGGAGTAAAGAAATAAGAGAGACTCTGCCCAAATTTTTGTAAATTGGAAAAGGAGATAAGTGAAAGGAAAATCTTGCGTGAACTTAAACCAAGTAGATAATTAAATGGGATTGCCTAAGATGCAAAGTACTAGATAGAGGGTATAATTGTTATGGGAAGAGAGAACATTAAGGAATAAAGACTAAGCTGAATTATGAGGATGATAATTAACTAGTCAAGTGTTTATCCACTCTATAAGGATTATTAAGAAATTTTAGAGAGAGTGTTGTTGACCTTTAGTGGCGGATAGTTGGGTATTTGGTACCATGATCACTGTTTGCATTGTTGAGCTAAGAATGTGCCTTAAATAAGAATAACAAATCTAAAATGAGAAATTGATTTATTGCTGCTTCTTGTATAGGTTAGATTTTTGTCACGAATTAGAAGTTTGAAAAATCTAGTCTGCTTGTACGATTGACTTGGATTAATATTGACGATGAATTTCGACGTGTTTAAGATAATCACTGTTTATCATTGTGGGTTGTAGCTTAGGTTGTGTTGAGAGTAAAATCCTAGTGTTTGGTTAAGATAGGAGGAATTTAGAATCGATGATAGAACCTATGTTAGATTTGGTTTTAAGTTCTCTATCTTGGATGGAACTCAATCAAGATAACCAAGGATATGACTACGATGCATGGGCAGAATTCAAAGAAATCTTTTATGACAAGTATTTCAACCGCACAACAAGGAACAGGAAGTTGGTAAAGCTTACTCATATACGGAAATAGAAACAGATATAGATACATATACAGAAACAGAAATGGATACAGATATAGAAGCGGGTACAACAACGATATAGAAACGAAAATGGATATGGATACAGATATGGAAACAAAAATGGATATGGATACGGAAACAGGTATGGAAACGGAAACAGATATGAATACGAATATAGATACGGAAATAAAAACGGATACGGATACAGAAACGGGTACGGAAATGAAAACGGACATTGAAACAAAAACAGATGCGGAAACAAAAATGGAAACGGATTTCTAGAAACAGATTTTTGGAAATGGATACAGATATGGATATGGATACGGAAACGGGAACAGAAACAGGAACGATACAAAAATAGATACGGACATGGATACAGATACAAATACTGACACAAATATAGATACTGATACAGATACAAATATGAAAACGAATACATATACGAAAACAGATACAGATACAGATACAGATACAGAAATGGATATGGATACGGAAACAGAAAAAAATTTGAAAGTGGATACGGGTACAGAAATGGATACGGATACAGATACGGATACAGATATGGATATGGATATGGATACAGATACAGATACAAAAACAGAAGCAGATACAGATATGGATACAAATATGGAAACAAATGAAAAAGGAAATAAAATTGAACAAGTATCTAATGGATGAAATGGTCAGTAAACTAACAGAGGTATAGGTACATCAAGATTTGACCAATGGAAAAGAGAAATCATCAACAGATGGTTCCTAAAGATTTTAAGTGCAAAAGATATCGACGACTAAAGTTGCCATGATTTAAAGGTAAAGTCCATGATTCAACGAGCTCAAAAGAATGGATCCGAATAGTAAGGAGCAAGTTTGAGCATGCTAAGGTTGATGAACAATAAGAAGTTATAAGAAAGCTATGTGTGCTGAGTTTCAAGTCGTGAAGTTCAGGAAGAGTAATAGGAAAGTGGTGAAGGAAGTAATGTTCTAACAACAAATGAAGTGTCAACAAGGGATAAGAGGATCGAATGGACTTCCCATTGATGGTAAGTCACAAGAAGGTGGAAAGCGTGTTCAGGGAGACATTTCGCTTCAAAGAGGAAATGTTTTGTCATCAGAAGCTAAGCAGTGTCAAAGTGTAAAAGAGATCACTTCAAAACGGGTTTAGCTGATTTGAAACGATATTTTAAAGGTAATAAGGGTGGTCATTGTAACACCCCGATAATGTTTTCCCTGTATACCCGATGTAATCAATTTTTGAGATAATTAATATACTACATTGCGTCTCGTTACATGTTAAGTTATGACATGTAATGATGGGGATAATATATTATGGGATAAAAGCTTAGTATGAAAATGTGAAGATATACTACACTACAAAATTTGGACGCATGCGGTCGACTTGAGGACGAGAGACATCATCTGCAAATGCATGGAACTTCATCCCAGCACTTTGGGACGATGCAAGATGGAATCCTCGCATCCTGATTTGCCTCTGTCTCTATGCAAACAGAAACGGACGAATATGGATGCGACCATTTTGAATTTGTCCAATTCCTGGACAGCTCAGACGCTACATGTAAATGCGTTTCTTCATCCGAATGACACATTCGGATGAGTATGGACACATGAGGATAATTGCGGACACAACAAATTTGAATCTGTACAAATTTTTGGACAGTTTTAGGCGATTGCAGATGCCTTTTCTTGTTCAAATGGTTGATTTGGACAAACGCGAACGAGACAAGGACGCACACCCTCGTCCAAAAAGTCTCAGTTTTGCAAAAAATTAGGTTTTAAATAAGGGAAATTTGGATGTGTGGGCATTTTGGAAACACACGAACTCGACTCTAGGGCGAGTTTCCCCCCACGATTGGACCACGTTGCCCCATCTCCACATTTTCCCTCTTCCATTGGCGCACGATCATCCCTCTCTAGGTAATGTTCTACCCCTTTTAATCCAGATTAGGTCTCCTCCTGTACTTGTAGAATTTCCTGGGAGAGAGAGAGGGTACTCTGGGCGAGTGAGAGAGTCTTCTTACAAGTGTGAAAAATCTGTCCAGCAAGTGCAGTACATTCCTTTAGCGTGAATCGTGAACAAAAGGAGGGTGATCATGAATAAGGAGTTGGTGGGGATTTCTGCTATCTGTGATTGAATTCTCCAACAAAGATAAGGAATGGGTAAGGAGGCATTACCCACAAGTAGTGTCTGTTTGCTTTTAATATTGATGTTTTGTGTTTTCCTTCCTGTGAATCAATGCTTTGTTTGGTAAGGAAATTGATAATGCTTTGTGCTAGGATTATAGTCATTAACGTTTAGACCTATAATGCAAAGTAATGAACTAAAGACTTTAGACCTTGCTGTTAAACCTTATGATATGAACTGTCCCACTGTAAAGTGTTTTATGATCTGTAAATTTTGAATAAACTGTTGGTTAATCTTTTAGTTTTATCTGACATTATTTCCCTGTTAATTTCTGACTCTTGGTTCTGTTTTCTTTGGATACTTCGAACATTGTTCCTGCTCACTATTTGATGGCCTCAAAATAATATATTGTTGCTTAATCTATCATTGTTCGGTACCACATGCTAAATATTGATATTTCTTTGATGAGAGCGTGTTTAGTTAACCCCTACTATGAACTGTTTCACTATGTAAATGTAAACAAATTGATAGATTTTGGTTAGAACCATGACAAATCTTCATATCTTGGTTGTCTAATCTCTTTATTAGAAGCATGATATAACACTGAATGTTAGCTGTTTAAATTCTCTGTTAAAAGTATGATAAAATATTTAATGTTGGTTGTTTACAATTTCGGTTAGAAGCATGACAAATTTTCATATGTTGGCTGTCTAATTTCCATGATATAACACTGAATGTTACCTGTTTAAATTCTTTGTTAAAAGCATGATAAGTCATTATACATTAGTTGTTTAAATTATTTGTTGGAAGCATGATAAATCTTTGTATGTTGGTTGTCTAATTTCTTTATTAGAAGTATGATAAATCATTGTATGTTATCTGTCTATTTTCATTGTTAGAAGTATGCTAACATGTCATTTCTTTTATTGTTATACTCGGTAAATTTATACATGTTATTCGCTAACTACGTCATTGTCATATTCGTTCTACTATTCGCTTTTATTTTGCTGCTATTCAATTTTATGCATTGTTTAAATTCCTTTATTTGTTTCTGTATCAACATGCATCACGATAATAGAAACAAGTAGGAAGTACCACCTTTGAGGTGTACTTGCATGCATGAAGTGAGGAAATGATAAATGAAAAGAATAAAAGAAAAGAAAATAGGGAGATTGAGGACAGAGGGGTAGTTTGGATCAAACTTGGTAACTGGGCTTACACCACTCCCTACTGCCTCCTTGGGAACGAGACCAGTTACACATAGGAGGTTAGAAGCCGACTAAGACTATTCCCTCACACATGGGTTCCTCTATCTTCCGCTCAACGTACGAGCAACGAATAAATGAAAGAAAGAAAGTAAAGAAAATATTGGTTTGGGGTGGTACCCACTCCAAAAGAACTAAAGAGAGGCATAGCATACTACATAACCACACCCTTACTGGGCCTTTAGGCTCACGTTTTACTTGTGGTGTAGGAAATAATCATAAAATGATAATGCTAGGAGCAGAGGAGGATGAATTTCCCATGGAGCCTGTTGATTATCCAGATGAATTGCGACCTGAGTAGATTATGCCTCCAAGGAAGAAAAGAATAAATCACTCATTTGAAATAAATTGAGAAGGGTATTATTTTTGTAAAAATTATTAACTCTTACTCTATCTGCTGAACCATGTTTTGATTAGTATTCATATTTCTGTTTTAAAACTTGAACTTTATTTAATGCTTTTAATGTTTCCGCTTTAATCTGATTTATCTATATTTCTCAGAATTCTGTGTTAAGCTTAAGTTTTATTTTCACCTGTTTTAAGTAAATAAAAATGAAAAAAAAAAATTTACACGGAAAATTTAAAGAGAAAAGTTAAGAAAGAACGGTTTTTGACATGGGGCGTCACAGTTGGTATCAGAGCCATAATCAAGTCACGCGCAATTCACCGCGGATAAATCAGACTCATCGGGCAATGTTCCTCTGACTATAAGTTTACGTTTATGTTACTAAACTGTTTTCCCTCAACTTATTACGCTACGACATGAAAATGTATAGAACTATAAATGACTGAAATGTTTCCCTTAAACTTATTACTCTATACATGAAACCATATAGGATTATAAATGGCTAGGCGTGGTAAAGGAAATATTCCATGTAATGAGGAAGGGCCCTGAGTGCCTGGCCAGAGAGAGGTCAACGGCTGTGACGAAGCTCTTAATTGTATCGTTGAGGTTGTGGAGCAACAATCTCAAAATATGCAATGAAAGTCTCAATTCATGGAGCAACATTTATAATACATGGAGCGAATGATGGGACAAGATCATGACAATGGTAACGAAAATCAACGAGATTTACTGATTCAACCGATTCAAAGAGAAGTCAGATGGGAAAGGTTCCAAAGGCTCAAACCTCCCTATTTCAATGATAATATTTCAGATATTACGGGAGTCGAGGAGTGGTACGCTCCCTGGAGGAGCATTTCACTTTTGTAGAGGTTAGCAAGACGGAGAAAGTCAAGTGTGCTACTTATTTGCTGACTCATGATGCGCGTTTCTGTTGGGACTTGGTCAAGTCTTTCATGAGATGTCACTACCCTTACATGGAGAGACTTTAAAGAGCTGTTTAATGAAAAATATTTCAACCACACCGTCCATACGCAGAAGTTAATGGAATTTATACGCCTATGCCAGACAGGAATCGTAGTGGAGTATGCTCAGAGGTTCGAGGCATTATCCTGTTATGCTCCTCATTTGGTGGCTACAGAGGAGCACAAAGTTCACCATTTTGTTCAGGGACCTAAGATTGAGATTTTGGAAGAAGTCATTGGAGTTGGCACGGAAGGTGTTACCTATTCGAATATTGTAGCAAGGTCCTTATGTAACACCCCGACTTTTTATATCTTGGTATTACAAAGGATGTGTTTGGAGCATTAGGTCTAGGGGTATTTCCTTTACGTTTTCCCCGTATATGTGATATAATCAAGTGTTGGGGTGATCAGGATGTTACGTTGCGTATTTATATGTTTCATTTTATGACGTGTATTTGTGGGGAATATATTATGAGATAAATGTTAAGTGGGAAAAAGGTTAGGAAAGGCTGTTCTGGGCATTTTCGGATGCCTGCAGATGCGGACGAGATATGTCGTCCGCACGTACATTGCATGGCGTCCCTGTACTTTTGGACGCAACGGGATGAGCGTCCTAAATGCGTCGGATGCTGGACTTTTGAACACATGTGGACGACTTTCGGATGAGAGATGTCATTCGCAAGTGCATAGCCATGTCGCCCCTGAACCTTGGGACGACTCAGGTTGCTATTTCACGTCCTGAGTTCATTGTGTTGTGGACTTTCGGACGAGTCCAGACGAGTGCGGATGTGGTGATGCCTCATCCGAATGGAATCTGTCTAATTTTTGGACACTTTCAAACGAGTGTGGACGCCATATAACTTCCGGACGAGTCCGGATGAATGCAGACATTGTTGGCTCGCGTTCGATTCGACCCTGTCCGATTTCTAGACACATTTAGACGCATACGGACACCATTTTGAGTCTGAATGTCTCCTTCGGATGGTATGGAATGGGCGGGGACGCCATTTCTCGTCCAAAGGAATGCTTTTTCCTTAGGTGTTTTGCTCTTGCGGACGAATGCAGACGAGACCAGTGCATCCGCACTCGTCCGAAATAGCCCAGAGCTACGAATAAATTAGGGTTAAAATGATGGAAACTTGTCGTTTAGCCATTAATTAGAGACACGAATGACCTCTCCCCACCCTCCACGCTAGGATGCTGACCTCCTCCTGCCTGGAGCTACCTCCTCTCTACCCTTAGGTGTCCAATTTGTCTCATTCAGGTACGAATTGACTCCTCCTTCAGGTATAAGCCATTATCCCTTCCCATTTGTCTTCCTTCCAGCGAGAATGAGACCTGCGAGAGAGGGATTTTTGTGAGTGGGAGTTTCCTATGAGAGAGTGTGTGACGAGTGAGGAATTGTGGGTTAGCTATTGTGAGTGAAGTGTGAAACGTGAGTGAAGCTAAAGCTTGAGCTGCTATGATCTGGAGTGCCGTCCGTGAGCTTGGAGCTGGAGTGCTGTCCCTGTTTTTGAATCTTTGTTAGTGGTAAGGAAATAGGGGTGTCTTTGCTTGTGGAGGCCCTACACCACAAGTAGGGGTGCGTGAGTTGTATTTCCTAGTTGTTGATAGTCTTACTAATGGTCTATAAAATTATAATGCTCTGTGATTTCCTTGTCGTTACTGTCATTAGTTAACTACTAGTTGCTGTTATTTGATTTTAGATGATAGTTCCTTGGATGATTATTGTTGCTATTTCATTTGTTGATTCCTTTCTTGTATATGTTTCTTGAGTTGATGATAGTGTAGGTTTGTTAGTGCTCTGTAGTATTTCCTTGGCTGATTTTACTGCTGTTGGTTTCCTTAGTCTTCTGTGGTTTATTTACTGCTAATATTGGAATGAACGGGTTTAGAGAATGCTTAGGAAAGAATGAAATGGTTAAACGTGATGAATGTTTGCTGAAGGTTTAAGGTAAGAATGAATTACTCACTGCGATATTCTGCTGTATTTAGTTTGTCACTCTAGTCGCTGTAATACCCTGTTGTGTTTGGTGTAAATTCCTAAGTGACAAGTATAAACTATCATTCTATATATATTTCTATGCATTATATATATTGTTCGCACATATTATTTTTTCCTTATGTTTGATAATCTAGCGACTAGTACGTTAACTTAACTAGAATCTCAATTGTAATTATTATCTAAGCATGTTAATTAACATAACTAGAATAATACATTAAGCATGTTTAGTTAATCAATTACGCCTGTCTAATCTACTAGAATAATTAATCAAGCATGTTTAGTTAACTAGATGCGTACGTCTAATTAACTAGAATAACCTTTGTAGATGTTAATTAACTAGGATAATTGATTAGAATAATAATTGTGATTAGCATGTTCATTTACTCAGTTTTGCCGTGTTTAATTAACTGCCATGTTGAATTGCATGTTTAATTTAAATAACTAGAATAATTAAGTAGATAAGCATGTTAATTAACTAACTTATCATTAATTTCGAGTTAACACATTTAGAATAGTAGCGAGCATGTTAATTAACTAGTTGAGCATGTTTACTTAACTTGATACATGTCAATTAAGTAGAGGAATCAACTAACTAAAATAATTAACTAGACGATCATGTTAATTAACTAGACTTGAACACGACTAGTCAAGTATGGTTAATCAACTAGCTATGCATGTTTAATCCTTTATACTATTAAAAGTATGTTTAATTTACTATCATGTTTAATCAACTAACTGGATTAACATGTTAATCCTTCCTTTATGAATAATCTGTGTATCACTCTTTTACCGCAATTACCTTTAATATAGTTATATTGCCTCTCACTGCAATTTCCTTTACAATGCTTTATTTTAATTAAAAATATTAGAGATTCTTTACTTTATTAGAAAAGAATGGAGAGGATGAAAGAAGAATGAACTAAGTAGGAACGAATTTATAATTTCATTGACTATGTGAATAAATATTTTTATATTTCCTTTGTTATTGTCTTCTTGGCATTGCTTACAATCTTGCTTATAATTACTTGTCCTTCGCATGTTATTTTCTAATAAACCTAAGCATGATCATTTAACTGGGCTAACAAACTTAATAAACTAAAGATAAGCATGTTAATCAATATGAACATGTCAATCAATTAGAATACCTATCTAGAGAATAAATGTAAATATTCATGAGCCTGTAAATCACCTAGGATGACAAATTAGAATAATCACCTAGAACACTAAATGTAGGAAGCATGTAAATGTACTAGGAGTCTAACTAAGATAATTAGTGTGTTAATTAATAGTACGTTTTGATTCTATTTCGATTATTATTGTGTTCCATTAATTCGAGCATGCTTCCTTGTTTAAATTCATTGTACATTGTTCTTATATGGGTGTTCAATTTCTGCAATTCCTTATTGAGTGCATTCGATGTTTGATTTCCTTATGTGCTTCATTATTACAATTCCATATTTCTATTGTTCTTTGATATGTGCGCTTTCAATTTCTATTATACATTTCTGTGCGCAATTTCAATTACAGTTACTTTTATTTCAATGCACATTTCAATTTCTCTTAATGTACGTTATATAGCATCATGTATCATGTTAGGTTGAGCATATATGGTCATGCATCACGTTAATAGAAACCAATAGGGATTGCCACCTTGGTGGTGGTACTCACACATCTATAATGGGAGGAAAAATGTTAAAAAAAGAAAAAGAGAAAAAGAAGAAAAGGGAGTTGGGGGATGGTAGGGTAAGTACGGATCAGCCAGGCAAACAAGATTAAAAGAACATTACCTTTCCCTTGTTGGGACTGCGAGACTGTCTGCTCTAGGTGGTTGAAGTCGACAAAGAGCTACCCTACTGCCACGGATTCCTCCAATCTCCAGCTCGAATTACGAGTAGAGAAAAGTGAAAGAACCAATGACTTAATGAAAGGATTGGTTTGGATGACCCCCATTCCAAAAGAACTAAAGAGAGTCATAAGCATAATTGCATTAAATCCTTTTCCTTACTAAGCCTTTGGGCTTACAGTTTACGTATGGTGTAGGTGCAGTTACTTGTATGCGTGAATCAAATGCACGGAATTAGTAGTCAATGCGAGAGACGATAATCAGATATTAAAGCAAGGATGAAAGATTTGTATGTGAAGGAGCTTGTGGTTTGCCAAGCTAAGTGAGTACAAGAGAGAATGATTTGTAATTAAAGTATATTTAATTGTTTAGTGTCAGTAGAGCAAAACAAAAGATTTTTATAAATTATTTACACTTCCACAATGTTTTAAATAAATGATTTTATAACGCTTTCGCTATGTTTTACAAATGATTTTATATCTGTGACATTTCACAATATACCATGGTTTGCGAAAGGTTAGTAGCAGTCTGGATTAGACGCACTCTGATATTGTTTTAAAATGAAATTTCAATGGTTTTATAAAAGTTTTAAATTTCATGCATTTTAAAGGATTTACGAAAAACCGGGTCGTTACACCTTAGCTGTGGAAGGAGTAAAGTTTATGGCAGCTAGACAAAGGGAAGCAAATTAGAGAATGTGGAAAAATAATTCTAAGCAGTAATCACATGGTGCTTCCTCAACAAGCCAAGGATTTAAACGACCTTCTGCGGGTGCAGCACAACAAAGACCAGATAAATGACCAATGATGTAGACGACTAATGCCCCTCAGCCTAATGCATGTCCAAAATGTAAGAGAGTGCATCGTAGAGAGTGCCTGGCTAGCTCTAAGAAGTGTTTCTCGTGTGGAAAGCTTGGCCATGTTGCTAGAAACTGCCCAACCCGATTTCGTGGACAAGGAGGAGTGGCCCCACGGGTTTTTGCTATGTATGGACTGGACCTGGATGAGGAGTAGCCAGTAGTTGTGACAGGTACACATAATTTTATGCAATATTTGTTGATGTGTAGTATTAATTGATCCCAAGTCAAATTAGGAGATTTTACCTTAGATTAAACAAGTTACCTAATCCTAATAGGTACTGTTTATGTTAATATGCGTGCTGCATACGTTCTATTTGATTAAGGTGTTATGCACTTTTTTATTTCAATGAAGTTCTGTGAAGAAATAAATTGTTTCTCTAGTAGCGTGAATTACATGCATCGCGTGTTGTTACCTTTCGGTGGTTGTTTAATTACTAATGGAATTCTCAAGGCCTATGCAATGGAGATAATGGCCGTGTAATTCTGGTCGATCTAATCATTATGGATCTAAAGGGCTACAATATTATCATCGAAATGGATTGGCTATCTTCTCATCACGAGGTCATCAATTGTAAGAAAGGAAAGTCTGTTTTTTCCCTCCAGGTGGTGAAATTCACATTTTTCAAGGAACCAAGGAGAAGGGAAATGTGGTTATAATCTCTGCGCTCAAGGTAGATAAATTGCTGAGAAATGGATGTGACGGATTCCTAATCAATGTGATCGACACTATTACAACTCTAGAGACTAAATTGGAGGATGTTAAGATAGCCCGCGACTTTCCAAATGTATTTCTCGATGATCTTCCAGGTTTACCCCCTAACCGTGAGATTGAATTTGAGATCAATTTACAGCCTGGCATAGAACCTATTTCTAAAAACTCGTATTGTATGGCACCAGCTGAATTACAAGAGTTGAAGGTTCAATTGGAGGAATTGATTTCCAAGGGATTTATTCGTCCGAGTTTTTCTCCTTGGGGTGCACTGATACTATTTGTCAAGAAGAAAGATGGGACGATGAGGATGTGCATCGATTACCGTGAATTGAACAAAGTAACAATCAAGAACAAGTAACCGCTACCAGTTATGTGGTGCTCAGGTGTTTTCGAAAATTGACCTCCACTCAAGCTATTACCAATTGAAGGTTAAACCTGATGATGTACCTAAAACTACATTCCGCACTAGGTACGAAAACTATGAATTCTTGGTTATGTCATTCGGGTTAACCAATGCCCCTATAGCCTTCATGGATATGATGAATCGGGTCTTTAGAGAGCTTCTGGAAAAATTTATTACTGTATTCATTGATGATATCTTGATATACTCTTGATCAGAGGTAGAGCATTGTGAACATCTATGAATAGCTTTATCGATTCTTAGCTAACATCAGTAGTACACAAAATTTTCCAAGATCGATTTCTAGCTGAGCAAGGTTGGTTTCTTTTGGCCATGTGATCTCCAAGGACGATATCTTCGTGGACCCGGCAAAGGTGCAAGCAGTTATGGAGGGGTTCAACCAAAGAATGTTGGAGAGGTGAGAAGTTTCCTTGGATTGGCTGGATACCATAGTAATTTCATCTAGGGATTTTCTAAGATAGCTCTACCACTCACCAATCTGACAAAGAAGAAGGCATGATTTCTGTGGTCTAGCGATTGTGAGAAGATTTTCCAGGAATTGAAACACAGACTAACAACTGCCCCTGTGTTGACGTTTCTGTTAGAAGATGAAAACTTCTGTATTTATTGTGACGCGTCAAAGAGAGGGCTTGGTGGAGTCCTTATGCAACATGGAAACGTTATCGCATACGCCGCTCGACAGCTTAAGCTTCATGAGTTAAATTATCTCACGCACGATTTAGAGCTCACTACAGTTGTCTTCACTCTCAAGGTTTGGAGGCACTATTTATTTGGGCAGCGTAGTGAAATCTTTTTAGACCACAAAAACCTTAATTATATTTTCACACAGTAGGAACTAAACATGAGGCAACGGCGATGGCTTGAGTTTGTGATTACGATTGCGAAATCAAGTGTCATCCTGGAAAAGCCAACATGCTTACAGATACTCTCAGCCGCAAGGTTGCTGTAATGAGCATTTTATGTGAGGAAATGCCTTCTGGACTCCAGAAAGAGTTGCAGTAGTTGGATATGCAGTTGGTCCCAATGCAGTTGGAGTTGGTATTGTCAAAACTGACCCTAATGTTGTCTATACTAGAGCAAATTAAGGAAGCTCAGCAAAGTGATAGTGTATGTGAGATATTCATTTTGAATCCATCTTTATCATAGTTTTGAGATCACTCTATGTCTGTGGAGAGCATTGTAAAGTATAAACTGATGGTTTGTCACGAACATTACAGTCTTGAAAACAAAGATCTTGCAAGAAGTTCATTCTTCTAGTTTCTTGTTTCATCCTGGTTGTAACAAGATGTATCGGAATCTCAAGGCACACTATTATTGGAAAATATGAAGTATGATATCGCTGAGTACGTAGCTCTATGCCAGGTTTGTCAGTGGGTGAAGGTCGAACACCAATGACTAGGTGGTTTGCTCCAACCATTACAGATTTCAGAATGGAAATGAGAGCATATCACAATGGATTTCGTTACATGCTTGCCCAGAACTACTAAAAGCCACGATGCAATCTGGGTGATTGTGGATAGATTGACGAATGTTTCACACTTCCTACGCGTAGCCATGACGTATAAAATGAACTAGTTTGTTGAATTATATTTTAAGGAGATTGTAAGGCTTCATGGTGTTCCGATTTCTATTGTGTCGGATTGGGATCCACGATTTAGTTCAGTATTTTGGAAGAGTCTAAACAAGGCCATGGTTACCGATCTACAATTTAGCACAACTTTTCACCCTCAAACCGACGACCAAAGAGAGAGGACTATCCAAACTCTTGATGATATGCTTTGTGCCAGTGTTTTGGAATTTCTAGTCAGTTGGGAGAAAATGCTACCCTTGGTCAAATTCGTGTATGATAACTGCTTCCAGACCATAATTGCCATGGCACCTTATGAGGCACTATATGGGAGGAAGTGCAGATCTCCCTTGTACTAGGACGAGGCAGGTGAAACTGCTTTTATGGCCCAGAGATAGTACAAAAAATTGCAAAATCTGGGGCCATAATCAAATAAAGGTTGTTATCAACTCAAAGCTGGCAAAAGAGTAACGCCGATAACTGACGACGAACCCTAGAATTCAACGAATGAGATAGTTTATTTCTTATGGTATCCCCATTCAAAGGAGTGGTACGTTTCGAAAAAAGGGGAAAGCTCAATCCAAGATATGTGGGCCGCTTTATCATCTTTAAGAAGATTCAATTAGTTACTTACCATCTGCAGCTATCAGACTCTTTGGTGGGAGTGTATAATGTATTTCATGTCTCAATGCTCAAAAATTATTTGGGAAATGCTACTGCGATTATTTTTTGATAGAAGTTGCTGAATATCAAAAACTTATTACAAAAAATCCTATTTTTTTTAGAACGAGTTGATGGCGTGGGCATTATTGGTGGAGAAGAAGTAATAAATTGGGGTTTATTAGGACCAATGCTGCGAGCTTTAGGAATACAATGGGATCTTCGTAAAGTTGATCATTATGAGTGTTATGACGAATTTGATTGGGAAGTTCAATGGCAAAAAGAAAGACATTATCGAATAGTGCCTTTTGATGAGAGATATGAACAAGGGGCTTCGAGAAAACTAGTCTTTTCTGAATTATATGAAGCCAGTTAGCAAACAGCAAGTCCATGGGTATTTGAACCTGAGTATCCAAGAAAAAGCAGAATCTTTGATGGAAGAATGGGAAATCCTTTTGAATAGCCTGTTATAATAGGAAAGCCTTATATCTTGAAATACGAAAAGCCTATTCAAATCCTAGACTCCAGAGTAAAAGAACTAGACACAAGCGAATTCCCCTAGTCAAGGTTTTGTGGAAAAATCACTCAAGAGAAGAGGCCACCTGGGAGAAAGAAGATGACATGAGGGCTAAGTACCCAGAGCTTTTTAGTAGCTAAATTTTAAGGACCAAAATTTTTGTAAGGAAGGTAGTATGTAACATCTCAATAATAGTTTCCCTGTATACATGAGGTAATCAATTTTTGAGATAATTAATATACTACATTGCGTATTGTTACATGTTAAGTTATGACGTGTAATTATGGGGATACTATATTATGGGATAAAAGCTTAGCATGAAAATGTGAAGAAAAACTAAACTGCACCAATTCGTACGTATGCGGATGACTTAAGGACGAGAGACATCATCCGCAAATGCTAGGAACTTCGTCCCTGTACTTTGGGATGATGCAAGATGGAATCTTCGCGTCCTAATTCACCCCTGTCTCTATGCGAACGCATGCAGACAGAAACGGACGAATGCTGACGCGGCCATTTTGAATTTGTCAAATTCCTGGATAGTTTGGACTCTACATGCGGGCACATTTCTTCATCCGAATGACACATTCAGATGAGTACGAATGTATGAGGATGATTGCAGACAAAGAAGATTTGAATATGTCCAAAATTCTGGAAAGTTTTGGACGCTTGCGGATGCATAATGTGGACGCCTTTTCTTGTCCGAATGGTTGATTCGGACGAACGCGAACAAGACCAGGACCCACACCCTCATCTGAAAAGTCCCAGATTTGAAAAAAATTAGGTTTTAAATAAGGGAAATTTGGACGTGTGGGCATTTTGGAAACACATGAACTCGACTATAGGGTGAGTTTTCCGCCACGATTAGACCACGTCGCCCTATCTCCACATTTTCCATCTTCCATTGGCACACAATCATCCCTCTCTAGGTAAAGTTCTATCCCTTTTAATCCAGATTAGGTCTCCTCCTGCACTTCTAGAATTTCCTAAGAGAGAGAGAGAGTTCTCGGGGCGAGTGAGAGAGTCTTCCTACAAGTGTGAAAAATCTATCCAGCAAGTGTGGTGCATTCCTTCAACGTGAATCGTGAACAAAAGGGGTGTGATCGTGAACAAGGAGTTGGTGGGTATTTCTGCTGTCTGTGATTGAATTCTCCAACAAAGGTAAGGAATGGGTAGAGTCGTTGGCCTATGGAGGCCCTACTCATAAGTAGTGTCTATTTGCTTTTAATATTGATGTTCTGTGCTTTCCTTCCTGTGAATCAATGTTGTGTTTGGTAAAGAAATTGATAATGCTTCTTGCTAGGATTACAGTCATTAACGTTTATACCTATAATGCAAAGTAATGAACTGAAGACTGTAGTCCTTGCTGTTAAACCTTATGATATGAACTGTCCCACTATCAAGTGTTCTATGATCTGTAAATTTTGAGTAAACTGTTGGTTAATCTCTTAGTTTTATCTGTAGATATTATTTCCCTATTAATTTCTAACTCATGGTTCTGTTTTTTTTTTTTACTCCGAACATTGTTCCTGCTCACTATTTGATGGTCTCAATATATTATATTGTTGCTTAATCTATCATTGTTTGTTACCACATGCTAAATATTGATATTTCTTTGATGAGAGCGTGCCCCTACCATGAACTGCTTCCCTATGTAAATGTAAACAAATTGATAGATTTTGGTTAGAAGCATGACAAATCTTCATATCTTGGCTGTCTAATCTCTTTATTAGAAGCATGATATAACACTGAATGTTAGCTGTTTAAACTTTTTGTTAAAAGTATGATAAAATATTTAATGCTGGTTGTTTACAATTTTGGTTAGAAGCATGACAAATCTTCATATGTTGGCTGTTTAATCTCATTGTTAGAAGCATGATATAACACTGTATGTTACCTGTTTAAATTCTTTGTTAAAAGCATGATAAGTCATTGTATGTTAGTTGTTTAAATTATTTGTTGGAAGCATGATAACTCTTTGTATGCTGGTTGTCTAATTTCTTTATTAGAAGTATGATAAATCATTGTATGTTATCTGTCTATTTTCATTGTTAGAAGTATGCTAACATGTCATTTCTTTTATTGTTATACTCGTTAAATTTGTACATGTTATTCGCTAATTACATCATTGTTATATTCATTCTACTATTCGCTTTTATTTTGCTAGTATTCAATTTTATGCACTTTTTAAATTCCATTATTTGTTTCTGTATCAACATGCATGCCAATAATAGAAACAAGTAGGAAGTACCACCTTTGGGGTGTACTTGCATGCATGAAGTGAGGAAATGATAAATGAAAAGAATGAAAGAAAAGAAAATGGGGAGATCGAGGACGGACGGGTAGTTCGGATCTAACCTGGTAATTGGGCTTACGCCCCTCCCTCGCCAGGAACGGGACCAATTACACATAGGAGGTTAGAAGCTGAGTAAGAGTATTCCCTCCCACATGGGTTCCTCCATCTTCTGCTTGACGTGCGAGGAACGAATAAATGAAAGAAAGAAAGTAAAGAAAAAATTGGTTTGGGGGTGGTACCCACTCCAAAAGAACTGAAGAGATGCATAGCATACTGCAGAACAACAATCCTACTTGTGGTGTAAGAAATAGTCAAGAAATGATAATGCCAGGAGCAGAGGAGTATGCATTTCCCGTGGTGCCTATTGATTATCGAAATGAATCGCGACCTGAGTAGAATTATGGCTCGAAGGAAAAAAAGAAGAAATCACTCTTTTGAAATAAATTGAGAAGGGTATTATTTTTGTAAAAACTATTAACTCTTGCTCTATTCGCTGAACCGTGTTTTGATTAGTAGTTATATTTCTATTTTAAAACTTGAACTTTATTTAATGCTTTTAATGTTTCCGCTTTACTCTGATTTATCTATATTTCTTAGATTTCCATGTTAAACTTAAGTTTTGTTTTTCACCCATTTGAAGTAAATAAAAATGAAAAAAAAAATTTTACACGAAAAATTTAAAGAGAAAAGTTAAGAAAGAGCGATTTTTGACGGGGGGCGTCACAGTCATTCCGCCAAAGATTAGTCTGGTTTGACTTATAGGACAAAAATTGTTGCATCAAAGGTATTTTCTACTGTGGCTGATGCAAATGATGATGGAAATTGGTGAGTAAGATAGATATTTTGGAGTATAAGAATCTTTAGGATGCAATATGTACTGTACATACCTTGTAGTATCATATACAAATTTGATGTTTTGGTGTGTAAAAGCGTTAAGGATGTGAAATGAGTGCAATTTATGTAAGTTTCCTCCTTGGATACAATGGCGTATAGACAAGGGAGATGTTTGGATGCAATAAGGTTGGCTATATTGCAAAAAGCTGCTACAAGCTATCAAATAAGAAGGAAGGAAACGTTGACAAAGGTTTTCTCTTTTGCAGCAAATGTAATTGAAAATCAAGTGACCTTGACGTGAGTTAGTGTTTTGCTAACTTGGGATATTCTGTAGAAGTGGGAGTAACATAATCCTTTGGAAGTTTTGGGTAAAGATATAATATGAGGAGTTGTTTCAGGCACTTTTATGCAACAACCGCTAATGGTTATTTTGGTTGTTTGATCGAAGGACTTATATTGAGCAAATTTTGAGGACAAAATTTATATAAGGAGGGAGGAATGTAATACCCAGAATTTTACTCGGACTAAGAAAAACAATAATTGTGAATTTTGGAGATTTTGGGGATAATTTTATCATGGAATGTAATACCCTGATTTTTCGTAACGGAATCAAGTAAAGTTAATTTGGAAATTAATTGGGTGTAATAGGATTATTTGGATAATTATTGGAAATCTATTTGATGGAAATTAAGTGGGGGGAAATTTATTAAGTGCATTGAGAATTGGAATTGATTAATAGGGTTAAAAGGAAAAGTGGACAATGGAAACAATGGCGTTTTAAGGATGGGGCGAAAACCTTCAAGACTGGTCGATTGTCCATGTCGACCGGAGCCTCTGATTTGCGAAAAAAATTAGATCTTTATGATTTTTCTTCCGTGGCCATTTTTGTTATTTCTCCTAAGGAAATTACCTAGATTATCCCAGAGGGATCATGGCGGCCGAACATTGGACCTCCTCCGTTGAAGTGGGCAACTGTCCATCAAGCCTTACATCCGTAGGAAGCTTTGTCTTTGCTATAAATCAATGGCTGAAGGTGAAGTTTGTGCTTTTGTGATATGAAGAGTAAAAAGGGAGTGCAGGAAAGAGAGAGAAAGGCAAGGGAAGGGATTTTAACTTTGGTCTTTTGTTTTACGGTGAGTTGAGTGAGCGATTGGGAGTGTGTGAGTAAGCCCGTGTTTGTTGCTTGCTTGGGTTGTCTTAAAGGGAACGTACACTGCTACTTGTGAAGAGGAGAGTAATCCTGTGAAGAACCTTCGAAGAGGTAAGAATTGGGATGTATGTTGGCTAGTGGAGGCCTTGCATCACGAGAATTTTAATGATTGTTTGGTTTGGATTTATGCTTCTGCCTTGATTTCTTATTGCTAATTGTTGATGCCTCGCTGTTGTATTGTTGGATTTTGCCTTGGATGATTGTTGGAAAAATTATTCATCTGCTATGATTCCAAATGTGATTGTTGATAATTACTACAAACTCCTAACTTGTCGTGAATAAGGGAAAGTTATATTGCTGATTCGTTGCTTGAACATTGCCTGGATAGTCTCTACAAAATGTTGTTTAGACATTGCCTTGGATAATTGCTGTCAATTGTTAATTTGCTGTGATTAAATGAATGTAACACTGTCAATGATAGATGATGAGAAAGTTAGATTATGGTTTTGAAAAGTTCTCCATGAAGTGTAGTTATTTATTGCTGGTTTCTGTTCACTCAATGTCTTGTGAATTATAGTTAGTCGTGATGTAGGGAAATGGACAGTAAAGAATTGCCCTCAATTAACTTATGCATGAATTGCTTCCTGTCAACTACTTGCTCACTGTCAATTTTATACTCTATTAGTTAATATATAACTTGCTCTCTATTAATTGATTAAAGTATAAATTATTTTCTGAAATTAAACTATAAACTGCTCCTTATTAATAAATTACAAATTTCTCCCTGTTTGCAAATGTTTAATTTAATTGATAGTTCTCCTAATTGTGCCTTATAAATTGTTGAGAAATTGCTAGATGATAGAAATGGACTATTTTAGCTTAAGCATGAACTGTTATATCACTGCTTTTATATCATGTTTCCATTTTGTATATTCTATATATATATTTGTGAACTATACATGACATCCATGCATCATTATTAGGGCTTATGAAATTGTTGACATATTTGGGAGATTTGGTGACGGTCCATTGGTGGTGACACCCCTAATGGATGTATCTCCTCCCATGTGGGGAGCGAGTGACGATTAAGCCACATGGACTATAGGATGTATCCTCTTCTCTTGTACGAAAATCTTGAATGCTTGTAAACAAAATAGATTGGTGACGGTATGTGGTGACATCCCTAATGGATGTATCTCCTCATTTGAGTGATGGTGAAGCCACATGACCATAGGATGTCTTCTTTCTCTCTATATAATAGAAAAAATAGGTTCTTCATTGAAACACATTGCATGAGAACGTATGAGCATGAACATTGCATTTTATCCTATTTCTTGCTGAGCGTTAGGCTCATTATTTTACTCGTGATGTAGGTATGTACGAGAAATAGAAGAACAGGCCAAGGATAGTTGATGAAGGATTTGAACGAGTGGATCTTGTGGCTAGCTAGGCTAAGGAGATTTAAGGAAAAATGGTTTTGTAAGGAAACGATTAAAAGGTTTTGCAAATATTTTAGTAAATGTTTTAAATTGCAAAAGTTTATTTATTGAAATTTTAAATGTTTTGTTCAAAAATCTTCCGCTGCGATTTAAAAAAGGATTGTATGAAACAAAAGTCTTCCGCTATATTTATAAAAGAAAAACTTTCAAATTTCACACAATTTTAAACATAAGAAAAAACCAGGGGGTTACAACCACTATGGGGGTTTGGTCAGTCATGCCAGCCCTTTGGGTTCATAATTGGTTGCTCAATGCTAGGTGCCTCGACTAACTTCATGACCATGATTTTTTCCTTTTTGGTTTGGGTTTCTATGTGGTCCTAGTTAACCGTAGGGTTGGTCTTCGACTATTGTTAAGTCTTGGACGACCACTGGCAAGTCTTGTTGATAGCTGCGAGGTCCCAATTTACCGTCATTGTGTCGTGTGACACTATGTGTAAAGACCCAATTTTTATTACCTTTTTAAAACGCGTAAAATTTAAAACATTTCTTTTTATAAAAACATCATAAGATTTTTCCTTTATAAAACCCAGTCATTAAAATTATATACTTAAAACAATGGAACTAAATAAAATACTTTTCGTTTATAATTAATACCTTGAATTATTAAAACGATAATTGCCTTTTTGAAAATATAGCGGAAGATTTATTAGTTAACCAAAATATTTAAGAATATAAATTAATTATATTACAAAACCCTTTACAATTTATTTCAATTTAAATTCTTTTAGCCCAACCAGCCACAAGATCCGCGTGTGCAAATCCTTCATCAACTGCTCCAAATCTGTTCTCGAAAGTATACCTATCAACAAAACTTAACTAATGAGCCTAAGGCTCAGTAAGTAATATAAAATAAAAGTAAATATGCTCTAATTTTTGAAGTCCTTTTTTGTTTTCTGTTTACGTTTCTTTTCCTTTTCTTTATCTTTTCTTTTTCCATTTTCATTTCACATTTCTTTTTCTTTTCTTTTTTATTCTCCGTGTACATCAATACACCCAGTTTCGACATCAATCAGCGAACCGTCATAACTGTGCACATCAATGCACCCGGTTCTGACATCAATTGGCGAACCGTTATGTGATAAAGGCTCGACATCAATCGACCTACATGTTAGCTATTGTATACATCAATATACAGTGACCCCACACCCCTGTATAAATAGCTCCGGCATCGACTGAAAGCTCTGCTAGTGGTTGAATGCATCAACGCACAACAATCTGCTAGTGGTTGTGCTTTTTGTTGTCCGTATGTGGTGTTTTAATTTCAAGGATATTTTTGTAATTAGGTCATTAGGGCTTAACCCTAATTAGCTTAGTATTTAAGCTTCTCTAATTATTACTTGTAAGGGTGAAGAACTTTGAATAGAAAAATTGAATGTTTGTTCATCCTTGGAGTTTCTCCAGTCCACTGCATTCTTCTCAGTGAGTAATATCTAATTAGTTCGTGTGTATAAAAATTGAGATCATCAACTTGTAAGTTGTGGGTGATTTCTCTTATTGCTACTCCTTTCCTTCTTTATTCCATCGAAGAGGATTTCCTAGCAAAGGTTGTAGAGAACTTTCAAAGATCCAAGTTGGAGTGCTGTCTTCTTGCAAGCAGCCATTGAAGTTAAAGACACCGCCATAGTGTTGTTCATACCAACTTGTTAATTTTCATATATTCATTTCGGTTCAGTTCTTTTCATCGGGAGCAAATTGCTGCATTTTAGTGAGAGGACTTCTAGTTTCCAAGCTTCGGCATTTCTTCAACATTTCATCTGTGGGAGTTATATTTTACCTTCAGACAAATTCGACATCCATCCTCCATCATTTCTGTGTGCAAAGGATCGAATTCTACAGCCATTTCGTTCAGATTCCTGCTTTGCCATTTCGTCACTCGTAGGCAGGCCTGCTTTGCTAGGGATGTCCAGCCAAGAAAAGAGACGTCCGTTCTTTTAATTTAACGTCAATTTTCTGTTAAGGGATGTCTGTTCCCTCCAATAGACGTCCGTCCTCCCAACGTCGTCAGCTCCCCTTAAGCGTCCGTCAATTCCTTTAGCCTTTAGGGACGTCCGTTCTTCTAAAAAGGTCATCCACCATTCTTCAAGTGTAACGCCGTCCATTCCAGCATTGTAAAGGACGTCCGTTCCTTTAAAAGGGACATCCATTATTCCCCTTTTTTAAATGCCTGCCTCTCCTTCGCTCAAACGGTGAAGCTTCAACTATAAGGGACATCCATCACCAATACCTGTCGTCCGTTATCCTCTTTTGTTGTTCGTTTGCTCCATAAGGGATGTCCGTTGTTCCCCACTTTAAGCACCAGCCTTTTGCTTGCTCCAAACGACGACGCTTCAATACCAGGGATGTCCGTTGTCCCTAATTTTGACGTCTAGCTTCTTTTTAAGAGCGTCTATCCTTCTCCCAATGCCCGAGCCCTCTTAGCCTTCACTGCAATGACCGTGTGAGCTCTGCCCTTGCCTCTCTTCATCCTCAACGCTTTCGTGGGTGCATCAATAGGCTACTCTGACCCACAACACCCTTTTTACCATTTATTCCTTTTATTCATTTACTTTTTTCTTTTTCATGATATCTGTTTTCTTCATGAAAAACATTTTTGTATCATTTTAAAACCATGATGCTTGTGAATGTATACAATTCTATCATATCATTCCAATAATCTCTAAACCTGCTCATCTATGAAACATAGCATTAAAAGAACCTAATTCTAATAATCACACAGCAAGCAACAGTACAATTTGTGAAACATGCTCAATATCTGCCTATTCTATCAAAGCGATAGGCAATATTTTAATAAAGCAGTAAACAATCAGCATACAATTCCTAACTCTTGCGATGTAGGGCTCGAAGACCAAAACACAGACAGTATCACTTACTAGGGGTCCTTAGTGTGTTTAGCTCTTTATCATTTTTCTCGTTAATACCTTCAAAATAATTATCATTTATTTATTAATATATTTATCAATTATAAATCCCAACTTTGATACCGTTATTCCTCGTTGAATTTCCACTTAACGATTTTTCATTAATTTATCTTTATTAATTTTATAGCCAATAAAAGAGTAACCTTAATTTTGGGAACCTTAGCTTCCATTTTTTTCTTTTCTTCACAATTATGCAATTAACCAATAATTATCCATTATAAATATGCCTCCAGAATACCGTAACCAAATCCGATAACATTGCTTAACATCCATAAACTCTTTTATCCGTTTAGAGCAGTAAACCAATGAAAATTAAATAGGGTGTATGCACCCCCAACAGTCGGCAGAACCAAAATCATGAACAAAATCTAATTCTCAAAAGCATGAATTCAAATTTTACAAGACATATTTCATCAAATAAAACCATTATATTCATCAAACAGTCCCATCATCACCTACAGAGAATAATCCATAACTTAATGTCCAGTTATCAATATTCAAAATAGCCATCCAGTCACAGATCACCCAACACAACTTAGCATCATAATTAATAGAGTAAGGTTTGAACAACAAGAAAGAACACCAGGCAATAGTAAACAGAGACCAACTTCCAAGCATAACTCAACGCAGACCATATTATCAACTTCCAGCACATTTTTTTTTTCAACAAGAAGAGGAGAGACTCCTTACCTGAATCCTCAGATGCTCACACTCGAGGAATAAACACTGCCAAAACTAAAAGACAGGTCCTCCATTTTTCATCCCCTCTGCTTCACTCTATTTTTCTTCAGAGACAAAATCCAACATGAAATTAACAGAATCACAATCCAACGTGAACATGAATTCCAAGTCACTCACAAAATCTACCACTCATATCTTCCTATTTAAAATAGATGTGAAGAACAACTTACCAGGAGAATCACCTGACTTCAAGAACACCCGAGAGCAAGCTCACTGTCTCCAGAACCTCTGTTGGTCATCAACTCTCAATTCTCTAGAGCTTTCATTACTAGAGAGAACACACCAGAGAGCATCACTCTTGGCCTTTCGTTCTCTTCTCACCTACTTTGTCTTTTTATTGACCTGCCTCAATTATTTCCCCCACAACATCCCAATTTCTCTATGCTTTTAAGAGGTTGTCCTTTGCTCCTTTCTTCTTTAATTCGCTAACCAATTCTAGCAAGTGTGCTTCCCAACTGTAAAGGGAAACACATGCATTTGTGTCGGCCATGTCGGCTAGAATGAATGAACCAGTCGAAGTGAACCAAATGGACCATTTGACAGACCGGGTGCACGGGCTATCAACTGTTCCTTCGCGTTTCGCCACTACTGTCGCCCCTGCGATTCGCGTCTGTAATTCCCCGCAATTTAGACTGCCAAATCAATAACATAACGCTAGGTAGAAGAAATTAAAATATAAAATTATCAATTTATCATGGCAACGAATTTGCAGCACGCAGGAGAAATCGCAGCACGCGGGAGAAATCGCCCTCATAGCCCGAGCGTGCCCTCACCCCTGCACTGTACGTCATCCCAAGCCCGTCACCACCAGTTGACCACCAGACCCATCACGCATGCCAGCAAAGCCCTCCACCAGCGCCTCTTCCCTTGTGCTCACTCTTTCATTCTTGTTAGAGTCCAAGTCTCCAAATTGATAGATTAACAATAAAAGCAATCGGTTGATGCACCAAATCCGGGTATCAAATTTAGAACAGGTGGAACTCCACTTGTATACGGGGTATGGACCCCATATTTATAGGACAATTAGAGAACAGTTAGTATAATAACACTTTCAAAAATTACCTTTCAACCAGACGCATACATAGTGTTGTGCATGAGGGAATCCGAAGCTCGGATCTAGGGTTTGTGGAAAACAGATTTGCAGCAACAACAAAACTCCTTGTATAATTTCAATATTCAGAATCCAAATCATGAAATAACTCCACAAACTTCACACCAACAGAATAGTAGCTAGTAGGAATAAAAAATATAGGAGAGCCTTTAAAGAAGAATCAAGAGAATCAAGAACATCAAGTTGGTCAGCGGGTCCCTCACTCGGCCGAGGGGGCAACTAGTTCGGATGCTTCCAAGAAACTCCACTCCAACTTGGCTTTGCCATGATCTTCTACCTCCACACTACAAGGACAAACTCAAGAAGAAGTTGCTGGTAGAGATAGTATGAGTCTTCCCCTCCTAGACCATGCAAGAACAAAGGAGAAGACTTGGATTGGTGGAGGAAGCCATGAAGCACCTCGGGTCACCGTGAAGAATAGAGAGAAAATCTCTAAACAAGATTGAATATTAAAATTAGAGTTTCAAAAGTGCCTCTAGGGATTCATTAGAGAGGACTAAATACCACTCTAATGAACATTACAAGAAAATTACATAATTGCCCTTGAGTTCTCAAAAAGGGGCATGAGGGCTTGGTTTACATGCAAACTGAACACCTTAATTCATAAGACAGAAAAATGATCTAAAAAGCATCAAAATAAATCCCAACCAGCAGACCATAATCTAGAACATCTAAAGTAATAAGTTAACGTGGAAATTTCAATAGAACACGCTTTAATCAACTTTGTTAACATCGATCATTGTGAGCTCCTCCAAGCCGGGCAATATTGGTCTAGCTGATTAGAGTTTACATGGCTCCACGTGAGAACATGACGGGGAGAGCTTTCTTGTCCTCATGCATTTGTTCCTCCATAAGCTCCATTAATTTATTATTCCCTGCAAATTAAAAACTTGTTAAATAAGTGATAAGCCTCCTGGCTTGAGATCGGGTGATTGGACCTTGGGCCACATCATCCTCCCCAGGTAATTGAGGATTTGACCTCAAATCCACTACTTTGCTTGTTTCTACCTCCTCCATTTGCTCATCCTCTCCCAAGTACGGTGATAAATCTTGAACTTTAAAAGTGGAGGATACACCATAATCCTCTGGGAGCTCGATTCGGTATGCGTTGTTGTTGATTCTCTCCAACACTTTAAAAGGACCATCGACCCTTGGAAATAACTTACACTTTCTTTGTTTAGGATATCTGTCTTTTCATAGATGCAACCACACTAAGTCCCCCTCTTCAAATATTACTTTCTAGCAACCACAGTTGACAAGTCTAGTGTATTCTAAATTCTTCTTCTCAATATTTTTTTGTACATCTTCATGTAAAGCTGTGACTCTTGCGGCCTTAGAGGCCCCATCTTCACTTACATAGTCGTTCATAGGTAGAGGAATAAGATCCATTAGTGCAAGAGAATTAAAACCATATACCACTTCAAATGGCGTGTGTTAAGTGGTCCCGTGCATACTCCTATTATAGGAAAATTTGATATAGGGCAATTACAAGTCCCAATCCGTTAGACGCTTACTAACAATGATCCTCAATAAAGCCCCCAAGGTACGGTTAACTACTTTCGTTTGCCCATCTGATGTGCCCCAAATCCCTGTCACTTGAGCCCGAGCCAAGGGTTCTTTTATTTTCTAACTTTTAATTATTTTGTAGGTTTTTTTGAATCAAATAAACAAGGAGGAGTGGGCATTTGGACTAATGGAGATCTTGAATTCTTTTGGAGGAAATTGTCGGTTTTCCAATTCCGCCTAAAATCTTACCCTCGGCTGTTCAAGGGAAATTTGGACCATTAACACGACTTCCTTTCCATTTTAGTTCTTCATACCAAATGTAGCTAACATCCAGAGCTTTCCAACAAGCTATTGGACGTTATATTTGGTTATCGTTTGCTATGTCAAATGTCTCTTTTACAGAGACTAATTTCCCAAACTCGGACTTATTGTTTATGTTTTATTAATTAGGGTTATTTTAGTAATTTTCTGCTAGGGTATTTTGGTCTTTGACCTATTTTGTAAACCCTAGGGTTTAATACCCCTTCTTGCTGATGAAAGACCAGTTTTGAAAAATTGAAGAAGAATTTGGTGTTCTTGAGAACTCCTTGCTACGACCTTCCCCATTTGCGCCACTTCAACCACCACCCAAGCAAGGATCCTCTTGAAGTTTCTCAACCTTGCATCATTGGGATATTGCTTCTTCCAATCCTTATCTTCAAGGTAAGATTGTGGTGTGGAGGCAAGAGAACTATCCACCTTTGGAGAGTATTGGTTTCGGCCAATCTAAAATCGCCCCTCTCATTAGGAGGCTAGCGAACTCCAAAGTTGTTTCTTTTTGTTTTGTGACTCTTGTAAGTTCTCTCTTTTGCTGAATGGATGCTATATATATTCTGGAAACTAAGTGATGTTATTTGTTGAAGAAACCTTTTTGGGATTTATTGATTAAAGGAGGTATTTTCGGATTAATCATGAAGTGCTGAATCTGTGATTTTTGCTGGATTGTTTTATACTACTGATTGGGGTCTCTGTTTGATACCTTTACGACGCTCAACTCTGTTTATTGTCCTCTAATGATTTGTTCAGCTTTGAGTCATTGAGCTGCCCTCCAAAATTGAGCTTATTTCGGTGTTTGTAGCTCAAGTTATTGCATTTTAGATCTGCATTGTTAAATCTGCCCTCTTGGAAACAGTTTTCTGGTGAATAATGAAATTGATAGATCTTCGACTCTAGAACGAATTTTGGCCTGGGATTTTGACACAATCTTCGTCCCTATATTGAGTTTATACCCTCCAAACTACAGCTCTAGATCAGTTACAGAATTGGAGTTCTAATTGTTTGATTATTGCTGGTCGGTTATTGTTGATTGTTGGAGCAGATTTCCTTTAAGGTTTCCAAGTGCTTCTTGGAACCTATCACCATCGGTTTGGGGGTGAATGGAAGTGCTAAAAAGTAGCTTCATACCTAGCTTTCTCCAAAGAGTCTTCCAAAAGGTACTCAAGAACTTGGTATCTCGGTCGGAAACAAAAGAACGGGGCACACCATGTAAGCACACTATCTCTTTGAAGAACAAATCCGACACATAATTGGCGTCATCAATTTTGTTGCATGCGCTAAAATGGGTCATCTTGGAAAATCTGTCAACTACCACCATAATCGAGTCTTTAGATCTAGTTGTATGAGGAATCCCCAAAATGAAGTCCACACTAATTTCCACCCAAGGGAGAGAGGCTACTAGCAAAGGCATGTATAACCCTTGTGGAAGGACACGACTTTTAGCTTTCTTGCAAACAATACAACGTTCAACAATCTTTTGGACGTCCCGTCATAGATGAGGCCAATGGAAATGTTCTTGAATAGCTTCTAAAGTTTTCTTGCAACCGAAATGACTCGCCAAACCCCCGCAATGAGCTTCAATCACAAGTGACTCTCGAAGACTACAAATTGGTACACACATCTTGCCTCCTTTGAATAGAAAACCATTCTCAACATAAAAAGGGAATTCGGCCTTATTCAAACAGTTTCGGTAAATAACTCCAAAATCTTCATCCTTGGTGTATAAATCTTTGATCCAGTTAAAACCATAGATTCTTGCATTCAATTCGGTTAACAAGATATATCTTCTCGAAATGGCATCGACATCTTGATTAGTCTCACCCCTTTTATTTTTGATGATATAAGGGTAATGTTCTAGGAATTCCACCCATTTGCCATGTCGACGATTTAGCTTTCCTTGGCTTTGGATATGTTTAAGGGCTTGATAATCCGAATGTACGATGAACTCCTTGGATAATAAATAATGCTGCCACACCTCAAGAGATCCAATAATGGCATAAAACTCTGTCATAAGTAGAATAGTTCAAGGTAGCCCCCTTCAATTTTTCACTAAAATATGCAACCGATTTTCCCTCCTACATGAGAATGGCTCCTATGACCAATTCCTAGGCATCACACTCAACCTTGAAGATCTTTGCGAAATCTGATAATACTAATAAAGGAGCGTGGCAAAACTTTTTCTTTTATTGAATCAAAACTGACTTGACAGGCCATAGACCACAGAAACTCCTTTCTTTTCTTTCATGCAATCAGTAATAGGGGCCATAATTGAGCTGAACCCCTTCATAAACCACCGATAGAATGAGGCAAAGCCTTGAAAGCTTCTCACTTGGGAGACGCTCCTTGGAATAGGCCACTCCTTGATAGCCTTAACTTTGGCATCATCCACCTCCATACCTTCCTTAGTTATAATAAAACCCAAGAAATACACCTTTTCCTGAGCAAAAAGAACATTTCTTCAGATTACCAAATAGTTATGCCACCCTAAGAGCTTCAAATAGTGTTTGGAGGTGCTCTATATGAGTTGGTAGGTCAAGACTATAAACAAGAATATCGTTGAAATAAACGACGATAAACTTTCCCATGAAATCCCATAGAAGATGATGCATAACCCTCATAAAAGTGCTAGGTGCATTAGACAAGCCGAAAGGCATAACCATCCATTCGTGTAGACCATACTTTGTTTTGAAAGCTGTTTTCCACTCATCCCCTTCTCGCATACGAATTTGGTGATAGCTACTTTTAAGATCAATCTTCGAGAAAGTAGCAGCTCCATTGAGTTTATCTAGCATATCCTCTAATCAGGGAATAGGAAATTGATACTTGATGGTAATGTGATTAATGGCTCTACTATCCACACACCTGTGCATAGAACCATCCTTTTTTGGGACCAACAAAGAGGGTACTACACAAGGACTAAGAGACTCACAAATATATCCTTTCTCGAGAAGCTCTGTGACTTATCTGTGTAACTCTTTAGATTCTTTAGGATTGGGCCTATAAGATGGCCGATTAGGCAATGTGGATCTAGGCACAAGATCAATTTGATGTTTGATGCCACTTAAAGGTGGTAGGCCTTGGGGCAACTCTTCCAAAAAAACATCTTCAAACTCATGTATTACTTGCGAAACAGAATTGGGTATACCTACCAAATCATCAACCTTTTCTTTAAACACCATCAAGATTAGAGGACCTCCTTGTAGCATGGCTCTTTTCAAATCATTCTTGGACATAAGTAAGGTAGCCTCAGCCTCCCTTTATTCATGCACTCCTAATCACGGGCTATTTGATCGGTTCGGAGAGGGGCTAAGTTAATCGTTTTTCCTTTGAACTTGAATGAGTAGAAATTTATGAAACCATCATGGATTACCTTTCTATCAAATTTCCAAGGCCTTCCCAATAATAAATGACTTGCACTCATAGGTGCAACATCAAAGAGAGCTTCATCTTCATATCCCCCAATAGCAAATACTAGTTGAACTTGTTTTGTAACTTTGATAGGATCTTTGTCATTAAGCGAACTGAGCTTGTACGGATTAGGATGCGGTGTAGTTTCCAATCCCAATTTCTCAATAACCTCAAGGGACACAACATTGGTGCAACTCCCCCCATCAATAATCATAGAACAAAGCATTCCTCCCACTTGGCATCGGGTATGGAATATAGTCTCCCTTTGATTCTCCTCTTCTTGCTTTTGCAGTGTCATGGATCTTTTCATCACAACTAGCAAAGGGCCCTCTTGGGCATAAAAAGTCTCTTCTGAGGTTTCTTGTAGAGGGCAAGAGGTCTCTTCTCCTTCATCTTCACTGAAAATCTCATTGGAATCTCCCCTTATCACCATAACACGTTTATTCGGACATTGGGATGCAATGTGGCTGAGGCCAAGGCATTTGAAACACTTTATATCACTCCTCCTTGTCTTGGAGTTCTCGCCAAATACTTTCTTCTCTTCATTAATTTTAAAGGGAACAATCTTCTCATCATTTTTAGGGGTTGGCTTGGAAGGAGGAGTACTCCTTTGGAATGGCCGATTGTTTCTCTCCTTCATTCTTCTTTTCTTTTACCTTTCTATCTTCAAGGTAAGTTAGATAACATCTTCCATAGTATTAAATGGTTGGATTTCAACTAGATCTCCAATGTCCCTTTGAAGTCCTTTAATAAACCTAGCAATTGTTTGCTCTTTAGGCTCTTCCATGGTACAACGAATTTTTAGAGTTTCAAACTCGGTCAAGTAATCTTCAACCAATTGGGAGCCTTGTCTCAAATTTTGAATTTGAAGGAAAAGCTCTTGTTTGTAGTGGAACGGTACAAATCTCTTTTACATTAACATCTTCATGGTTTTCCAACTTTTGACATCATCATACCCGTCCCTCCTTCTTTGTGCTTTTAGATCTTCCCATGAAAGAATAGCATAGCCGGACAATTCCAAGGTGACCATTTGAAGCTTCACCTTCTCTATAAAATCATGACATTCAAAAACTCAATTCTACTTTTTCTATCCAATCTAGGAAATCACAGCCATTATTAGAGCCATTGCAACGAGGAATGGTGGCTTTAACATGTCTCATCTTGTTCTTATTGGGAGACCCCCTTCTCGGGCTTAAGGAACTATCCTCCTCGGTTTCATCTTCAAATTCATCAAGTAAGCTTTCACCTCGGCCCCTTGAGTCTATAGACGTTCTCAATCTTCTTCTTGGTCTTGGAGTTCTAGGCTCTCTTATATGCCCACTAGAGGGGCCTTCATGGTCTTGTTGGAGTTTTTGGAGTATGCCTTTCAATTCATCAAGTTGAACTTGAATATCTTTCTCGAGTTGTATGGTTTCTCTTTTGGGTGGTGGTGAGCTATTGCTTGGTGCGGCCCCTTTGCTTTGGTGATAATTTATTCCATTTCTAGTACTCATTATGTTCACCAAATAAAGTCACAATATACCAGCGAAGTGATAAAATGGCTATGATACCAGATGATAGAGTCCAAGTCTCCAAATTGATAGATTGACAATAAAAGCAATCGACCAATGCACCAAATCTGGGTATCAAATTTAGAACGGCTGGAACTCCACTTGCATACAGGGTATGGACCCCAAAAATATAAGACAATTAGACAACAGTCATTATAATAAAACTTCCAAAAATCACCTTCAAACAAGACACATGAATAGAGTTGTACGTGAGGGAATCTGAAGCTCGGATCTTGGGTTTGCGGAAAACGGATTTGCTGCAACAATAATTCTCCTTGTATAACTTCAATATTCAGACTCCAAATCACAAAATAACTCCACAAACTTCACACCAACAGAATAGTAGCTAGTAGGAATCAAAAATACTGGAGCACCTTTAAAGAAGAATCAAGAGAATCAAGAACATCAAGTTGGTCCGCAGGTCCTTCACTCGGCGGAGGGGGCAACTAGTTCGGATGCTTCCAAGAAACACCACTCCAACTTGGATTTCCGTGATCTTCTACCTCTGCACCACAAGGACAACCTCAAGAAGAAGCTGCCGGAAGAGATAGTATGAGTCCTCCTCTCCTAGACCACGCAAGAACAAATGAGAAGACTTGGATTGCTGGTGGAAGTCGTGAAACACCTCGGGTCACCGTGAAGAATAGAGAAAATCTCTAAACATGATTCAATATCAAAATTAGGGTTTCAAAAGTGTCTCTAGAGTTTTATTAGAGAGGTCTAAATACCACTCTAATGAACATTACAAGAAAATTACATAATTGCCCTTGAGTTCTCAAAAAGAATCATGAGGGCTCGGTTTACATGCAAACTGAGCACATCAATTCATAAGACAACAAAATGATCTAAAATGCATCAAAATAAATCCCAACCAGCAAACCATAATCTAGAACATCTAAAGTAATAAGTTAACATGGAAATTTCAATATAACGCTCTTTAATCAACCTTGTTAGCATCGGTCAATGTGAGCTCATCCAAGCCAGGCAATGTTGGTCTAGCCAATTAGGGTTTGCATGGCTCCATGTGAGAACATGGCGGGGAGAGCTTCCTTGTCCTCATGCGTTGGTTCCTCCGTAAGCTCCATTAATTTATTATTCCCTGCAAAATAAAAACTCCTTAAATAAGCGATGAGCCTCTTGGCTTGAGATCGGGTGATCGGACCTTGGGGCACATCAATCCCTCTCAACTCTCTTTTCTTCAAAGTAAAAACAACCAATCATAATTTATCTCCAGCTGAACCGAACAAGAGAACTAGGCCAAACAGGAAATTGGGGTATTACACTATGTGGTCCCAGTTGACCGTCGTTAAGTCTTTTCAACTATTGTGTGGTCTCTGTAACATCCTGGTTTTTCATACAGTTTAAAACATATAATTTTGAAAGTCTTTTTCTTTTATAAACATAGCGGAAGACTTTTCTTATTAAAACATTTAGAAATTCCTTGGATAAAATTCTTTATGTTAAAACATTTACAACTTAGAAAAACTTGAACTTCACTCAATAAACCTTTTACAAATTGAAAACTCTTTACATATCTTTTAAACCTTTAGCCTAGCTAGCTACCAAGTCTGCGACGCACAAATCCTCCATCCATTGCTCCTTTTCGCGTTCTCTTGCATACCTACATCACAAGACTTAAACTATAAGCCTATTGCTTAGTAAGAAGTGAAATGCAATACAAAACATGTAATGCTCCATTTATAAAACTTTTTCTCATTTTAGTTTCTTTTCTATGCACATCAATGTGCTTTGTCTCGACATCAATTGAAGACTCATTAACCGCTATACACATCAATGCATAACATCTCTTGATAAAGGCTCGACATCAATTGAATCGCCTGTTAGTTGTTGTGCACTTCACTGCACCAACACGCTCACACCATCAACCGATCAAATTTTTGCACGCCTCTATAATATTTTACGTAGACTGTGATCGACCGTAAATATTGCCTTGATCGACCATAAATCACATTTCTTCACAAAACTACTTCAACCCGATCAATTACCCTCTTGTGGATGATGGACTGCTTCCATAATGTCTCTACTTTGTAATAATTTTCCATGAAGGAGATCGACCAAACAACTCTTTTGATCGACCACCACTATAGAGAACTCTTCCTCCTTTATTTTAAACTATTTCGGTTGATCAATTACCTCCATTGATCGACCACTACCTCAACCAAAAGCCATCATCCTTCACCTCAAAAATTAAAGAATACCAATCACCAAACCAATTTTAATATCATCCCATTTAACTCTAAATATCATCAAATAAATCTCTAATCAACTCCAATAATCATCATCTTTCTCTTAAGCTTAATATGACAAAAATTCAGGGTATCATAATTCACTATATCCAAAGACATTTCCTTTGACCAACACCTTAATCATCCAATTCAACTCCTAATACTCTCACTTAGGTAGTATGCTTAGCATTATGAAAATCTAGGGTATAGCAATCTCGATTGACCGTCTCCATGTCTCGTTGATTGGTGGGTCTCTTAAGTTAATTTTTGTTGTGGCTTGTTGACCGCTATTATGTCTTGGTAAACCACATAGTGTCTTCATAGAGTTGAGTTTTTAGATGTTCACTCGACTTCGTTAGCTATTTTGTTTCTGGTCGGTGTGGATTCTCGATTCAAGGTGGAGTTTTCTATCGCTCCTTGTGTTGAACTGAGAAGTGTCGTGTTAGTCCTTCCAATCTATTTTTGAATTCTATTTTAAAACTCATGGTTTCTTCTTTCTATTTCTTTATTTCCTCTCTGCCTTCATTCCTTTTGCAGCAAAGAGCTCACCCGAGAGCTCCCTTCCATTTTCTCCAGAAGCGTTTCTCTCTTTTTCTCTATCTTTCTCTTTTCTCTAGAGCACTCAACTCTCTCTCTCTCTCCCTCTTCTTCTTGTGTTTCTCTCACACAAACACTTTGCCTCATTCCCTTTCTCTCCCTCTTTATCTTCTTTCAGTAGAAGCTTCGTGTAATCACCATAAACCTAACACCTCTCCTATTCATCCACCACAAAAGGAAAGACACGTGGGAGACGTTTAGAAACATTTCTCTCGAGATTATACATTTTTTGCAATTTATATGAATTTTGGTTGAGTAGCCGGTCGAGTAAACTCAACCATAGCAATCACCAAAATCCCCCCTTTTTTTATTTTTACGTGGGACTGGTTGACATTACTGTCGACTGCTAATCCCTGGTTAACATAAATGTCAACCGCTCTAACGTCGAAGCTCCACCCTGCCAGCCGCTCCTATATGTTAACTGCTAATTATTTTTTCCTATCAACCGCTCACTCATCTGTTGCTTCACATTGTCCGTGTCTGCACTTCTTTCTGGTCAATGTTACTCGACCTCACGCTTGACCTCACCATCGACTGCCACTCATATTTTTGCATCTATAATGTTTTTCGATTGAGTACCCTCAATCACTCCATCGACCGATCACTCGACCAAAAACTCAAATTACAATTTGTAATATATTTTGGTCGAACAGCTCGACAGCGTCCTCGACTACTTCGTTGATCAAAAAACCTGGGAGTAATCTATAATAATGAGCGGTCGACCGATTTCTCCATAGTCGACTAAAAATGCTCAACAATGCCATTGCTCTTCTCTCTCCTGCTATTCTTCTAACTTAACCATATATATACATATATAAATATATGTTTCCACGCATCATCTCTTTAATCGTATTCTAAAACTTCAATCTACACATGGCTTATTTTTGGGGTATCAATATCCATAATAAAATCGTTCCATAATTTCCAAATCATTATGATCCAAATGAAATTCTTAATTATCCCTACTTAATCTCATTACAGAAAATAAGGGTATTACATTCCATCATAAAATCACTCCAAAATCTCCAATAATTCACAATTAGTACTATTCTTAGTCCTAGCTTAATTCCATGTATTACATTCCTCTCTCTCTTTATATAAATTTCGTCCTTGAAATTTAGCTAAACGTAAGCACTTTCTTAACCTAACAACCAAAACAACAACTACCATTTTTAACACAAAATTATCTGAAACAACTTCTTGCATCATACCTCTACTTGAAACGTCCAAAGGATTTCACTACTTTTGCTTTTGCAATATCAAACAACTTAGCAAAGCGCTAAATTACACATCCAAATCCTCCTATTGTCATCAACATTTGTGGCAACAGAAGAGCCTTTGTCCAAATTTCCCCCTTTTCATCCGATAGCATGAGAGATCTCTACAATATGACTAACTTAATTGCATCCAAAGCATCTTTATGCATAAAAAAATACTGAATCTACTTATAATGCTTCAAGATAATTACACTACATATTGCATCTTTAAGATCCTTATACTCCCAGACACCGATCTTACTCACTAAAATCCATCTTCATTTGCATCGTCCATAGTAGAAAACACCTTTGTGCAACTATTTTCTATTTCTTAAGCCCAAACCGGACAATCTTTGACTCATACTTCATTTAAAACATCGCTTTGAGCCAGCAAGACACCTTCCAAAGTGATTTCTCTTACACCCTTGACACTATTTAACTCTTGAAGATCCAACATTCTTTCTTCGAAATGATGTGTTTTCTTGAATATGACTCTCATTTCACTGCGACTCAGTTTCAATAATGTTCCAACTTGACGAAGTTAAGCAAACTTCATCATCGTTCTAATCCTTGTGGCATAATAAAAATACCTTTTATAGAAGACTTCCTTAAACTTCTCCCTAAACTTCATGACTTGGAACTTGGCCCACGCAACTTTCTCTTAACTTTATCTGGCTCTTCGACCTTAGCGTTCTCAAAATACTCTACACCATTCATACTCATTCTTCTGAGTTTGTTGGATCACAAACATCTCCTTCAAAACATGGCGGCTTCAGTTGTTGAAGCCCTTTGCACGTAAAATCTTTGGGAACCATCATCTGTTGGTTTCTCCGTTCCTTTAATTCCCTACTTCGTTCCATAGATTGAATCTCACGCTCCAACACTTCCATTAATCTACTACTCATTTCCTCTCTCGGACCTTCATTCCGTCTCATTTCTATTCGACCAACAGAGTCTATTACAACTCCAAATATTGGCAAAACAGAACCTCGATAGTATTAACTACAGATTCAAGCTCCACCCTATCAAGTGTAGGGAACACAACATTACTTCTTCAACAACACCTACGTACATACCATGAAATTCTACCTTCTAAGTCTAAACAACTCTCTTCAATCACCTTCCATTCCTCATTCCCTGTCTAATCCTTTGAAACTTAGGCAACTTTGCCTAATTGTCTACTTAATTTAGTTCATGTAGGATTTTCTTTTCACCATTTCCCCTTTCCAATTTATAAAAATTTGGGTAGAGTCTCCCTTGTTTTCTTACTCCCCCAAAGCTAATTACATATATCCCACACAATACCCAAGCAGTTCTAGAATCATTTTATCTTTTATCACATCTAACCATGAAACTTAATCCAAAATAAATAGAGTACTTACATCCCAATGCAATCAAAATAAACTACACATACATTACATAAAAATAAGTAAATTTACAAAAACAACAGTTACATTACATCCTTAATGTTTTACACACCAAAATACTGATCCAGTATACAATACACAAAAATACATGCACTACACATTTTGTCTACTCCTACCCCATTCAGTACAACCCAAAAGTTTCACCCTTCATTTGCATTCTCCAAGATCGAAATACCCCTGGTGCCACTCATGCTGGTCCTTTTTCTAGCATTGGAAAGTTCTTAAGTACATGCCCTTGCATACTGCACTTAAAACACTATCTGGTAACGCCCCTGCACTTCCCATAATGTTTCTTCTGACATTTAGGACATGCTCCAGCTCGAGGAACTTTACCCAAAGTAGTATCTGACTCATTATGTGCCCACTTGTCCTTTGTAATACCCAAAAAATTAGTTTAGGTGTAAAGCTTCAATTATGTGAAATACAGTAAATTTACATGGTACATTATAATTGTTGAATTTATTTATATAGTGGAATTTTATGGTAGAGGTATTTGAGTTAGTGTTAGTTTTGTAGCATAAATATAATATAAGAATTTAACAGAATACAGCGTCGTTTGGGTTATGACGGACGTCCCTCTTGGGAAAACGGACGTCCTGTATAGCGAGAATCTTTGTTAGTGTCGAAATATCGCCCAGAATAATAGCGATCTGTCGCAAGAAATATGAAATATTTTTAAATCAATGGATAGATTTTTAAATGGATGTTTACGCATAATAATCCTATCATTTTTGTGTTTTAAATATGGGAGAAAGCTAGAGGACTTGGGGGGAGGTGATTTCCAAATTCAGAAAATGGATTTATCGAGATTTGGAATGAAGAGGAGAGCACCGCTGCCAGTGCAAGAAGAAACCTCAACAGGAGAGGATTTTCCTGAAAAAGGTAAGAGATATTGCATGTGGTTTACCAGAGGTGGCCTACATCACAAGAGTAGGGTTTGTTTCTGTGAATGGCCAATAGTACATATGCTTTTGAGTTTCGGTTAATAAGTTGTCTGTTAGAAATATATTCTAATCACTGGTACGTGTTCACTGCTTCAGATTGTAAGATAACATTGATCTGCTGAATGATAAAGTTTCCATCTTTTACATTAAGCAATATAAAGTTGGTTGATTTTTGCTCTACTCTTTATTGGATTCTATTCTATGATGCTTCTTTTATGATCGATAAATGTATAAAGCATGATATTTTACTCTCTGTTGGATTTTGTTCTATGATTCTTCTTTTATGATCAATAAATGTATAAAGCATGATATTTTACTCTCTATTGGATTATGTTCTATGATGCTTCTTTTACGATCGATAAGTGTATAAAGCATGATATTTTACTCTTTATTGAATTTTGTTCTATGATGCTTCTTTTACGATCGATAATGGTATAAAGCATGATATTTTACTCTTTGTTGGATTCTGTTTTATGATGCTTCTTTTACGTTCAATAAATGTATAAAGCATGATGTTCTGCTCTCTGTTTGGTTTCTGCTATATAGTATGAACTGTTGTGTGACTTACATGGAATTGCACAAGAAGGAATAAACATAAATAGACGTTGGAGATCAGAGGGTTTAGTGATGGTGATGTTTGGGAGAACCAAGAGATGATGTATCTCATCTCCGTCATATTTGAGTGACGGTTATACTTAGATGTCATGGATTCAGTGTTTCGGAGAACTACGAGATGAAGTATCTCAATTTTCGTCAGGATGGGTGACGGTTCTGCCCATGCTAGAGCCCCATGATGTATCTATTCTCATCTGACGATATCTCCAATGCTTTAGACTATAGTGTGACTGAGAATAAAGTATGAAAAGAATAAGTTCTTTTGTTGTATGAAAAAAATATGTATATTGTGCTTGCATAAGTATTTCACTTTATTACATTATGTCTCTTATTAGACATTAGGCTCACAATCTCTTGTGATGTAGGTGATGATTGTGATCCTAATGATGTGCATGTGGAGGAAGTATGATGGAATGAGCACTTGTGTTACCCGACGAATGTTGACCTTGGACGTTATGGCTCACGAATTGGAATAAAGTTTATTTAATTATTTTTTCAAGGGTTATTGAACTGTTTTAGTTAATGTTTATTTTAAAGGATGATTTTATGTTTAATTTAAAGACTTCCGCTTATGCTTACTTTTGTATTTTCCTTTCACTTGTTTTACAAATGTGTTTTAAAAAGAAAAAGTTTTATGTAAAAAAATGGGATGTTACAATTATGATATCAGAGCATAATCGGGTCAAATGTGGTTCTGTAAACTGCTTGTAACGCAAGACTTATCATGGCTTACTTTTCCAACTATAAGTTAATTATTAAATCTCTATATTAGTTTATTGCTTTATAATAAAAATTTTGGTAGAATAACTAGCTTACTGTTCCTGATATGAAAATCTATATAGAATAATTAGTTAATGTTTCATAAACAAAATTTTTATAGAATAATAAGATGGTAAGGGAAACTAGAGGAAATTTGCAGGCAAATATGAATGAAGCTGTCGGCCAAGAAAATGTTGCTAATCAGGACGAGAAATGAAGTAATTGGCCAATTAACTACGATGGTGGTGTGACAGTTCCAGTATATTGACTTGAAATAGAGAATGACAATGGAAATCATCGTTAGATAGTGCTACCTGAGGAAACTAGATGGGAAAAATTTAAGACACTTAGACCTCCAAGTTTTGACGAAAATGTTGATGCTATGGAAGCTGAGGAGTGGATATGGTCTCTGGAGGATACGTTCGACTACACAAGAATTAGAGAGACTGAGAAAGTTTCATGTAATGCATACCTGCTAATTTAAGATGCAAGATTTTGGTGGGACACCATTAAGGCAGCGCAGGATGTTCAAACCATGATTTCGAGGCAATTCAACATGATCTTTTATGAGAAATACTTCAATCAGACTATCCACATGAGAAAGATAGTGGAATTTGTACAATTATGCCTAACCGGGATGATATTTGAATATATATATATATAGAAATTTGAAGCATTATCTCGATTTGTATCACACTTGGTGGCTAGCAATGAACATAAAGTCCATCAGTTTGTTCAAAGACTGAAAGTGAAAATTTTTAGAGGAGTTATGATTCTTGGTACTCAAGATGTCTCGTATGCGAAAATTGTCTCCAAGGCGTTAGAGGTTGAGAATGCTGAATTGTTGGTGGCAAGGCAAAGAGAAATAAATCAGAGGTTCTTGAAGAATAATCAGAGCCAACAACAAAAGGGTGGACCACCTGGAAACAAAATGATAAAAAGGCCGTCAGAGAATGAAGCATTGTAGAGGAAGGACAAACACCCTATAAATGAGACAGTTGCCGCTTCATCTAATGTTAGAACGTACCAACCTAATCAATGCCCAAAATGCATGAGGAATCATTATGGAGAGTGCAAAGCAAGAACTAGACAATGTTACAAGTGTGGGGAGTCGAGTCATATTCCAAAGTTTTGCCCAACTAAGAGTGGAGGACAAGAAATGATGTGCCCCAAGGACCATTCATCCAAGCTCGGGCCAAGAGACTCGCTTCTTTTCTAACGTGATCTTATTTTGCAGGGAACAATGATTTATTGGACTTTACAGAGGAGATCACGTTTGAAGATAAAGAGGCTCCGTGCCACGTCCCCACGTGGAGCCATGCAGACTCAATCGGCTAGCTCATTTATGTCACGGCTTGAAGGAGCTACATTAGATTGAAGATTTTGGAGGTCATTTGAGAATTTATTGCATTACATTTTTATGTTTTAATACTGGATGTTGTTTGGGATTTCAATTTTGGATTTTTTAGATTGTTCTTTAGTTCGCATTTTAGGAGGTGCTCGGTTTGCATGTAAACCGAGCCCTCATGCCCTATTTTGTATTTTTAAGGGTATTTTTGACTTTTTGGACGAGACAAGTCGTCCGAGGTAGATTTTGGACGAGATCCACGCGTCCAAAAACGTAGCAAAAACCTGTACAGATTTGTTTCCTTCTCGACTGTGCCAGATTTTGGATGAGACAGAGGCGTCCGAAATCGTCTAGAAAATGGTACAAATTCAATTCAACAACATCCGCATCGTCCGAGCCCTCGTTCGAAAATGCTCTGTACATGTTTTTCCTTAACCTTCACACTTAGATCCATTTTCAATATGAACTATGCTTTCTAGGCATACTTGAATGCGTACCATTACGAAATATGATATAATTTGCATATATATATATATATATATATATATATATATATATTAACCATCCAATTTAATACATCGACAAGCGGAGAAAATATATTTTCGGGGTATTACAATAACGCTTCCACATAGTTTCATTAATGGGGTTTTTATAACGAGTTTTATGAACGGTTGGTAGCGATCCGGTTTAGGCGTGCTCTAATTTGTTTTAAAAAGGAAATTTCAAAATTTTAACGCATTTTAAAGGATTTACAAAAATCTGGGTCGTTACATACATTCATTAGGGGTGTCACCATCATTAACCGTCACCTACTCTTCCCAATCTCGTACACCTATTTATGTTTATTGTTTATTAGTTTATTTCAGGCCATGCATATATCAGCAGTTTCATAAGTCCTATCATGATGCATGAATGCCACAGTTTATAACAGCAGTATATAAAAGGAATTAAAACAAATCACGGAATATGATAGGAAACATTGAAACAATTGCTATATCCATGCTTAGCATAACATTTTATTATTTTAACACATTTTCCCTATAATTTCAAGCATTATAAAAAATTAATTCTCTTTCATTATTTTAACAATAATTTCCATGCATATCCATTATTCTAATAGTAATTTCAACAATAATTTTAATAATAATTGTTAGTAAATAGAGCATCAAAATAGTCCCGTGATGCAGGGCTTCCACTGGCCACCGCATCCTACTTTTTACCTCTAGAAGATTTTCCTTATGGTAGAATTTCACAAAGCATAACTTCTCATGATCTACTCGAGTAATTTCACCTCAACACTTTCGCTCCTCTCCTTCTTCTTCGATTTCTCTCTTGATGTGCATTTTCCTTCAATTCAAAGCCTCTATTTATAAGCAAGAAAAGAAGGAATATTCTACCAAATATGCCAAGGAATATACTACCAAATATGCCAAGGAATATTCTTCCATGAAATATGCCAATGAATATTCTTTTCATTAATTAATTTTAATTATTCAATTCCCTTAATTTATACTTCTTCCAATTTAGTTTCATTTCTTAATTAATCATAAATCTCAACTTAATAAATTCCATAAACATCCAAATAATCCCTTATTAAATTTTTTTACAACTAATTGATTTTTCCAATTTTCTTTACTTAATTCAGTTTACAAAAAATAAGCTATTATATTTCAAACTAAAATCATCCAAAACTTCCAAAATTCATATTTTTAATCCATATTAAGTTCTTGGATATTACAATCCACCCTCCTTATATAAATTTTTTCCTCGAAATTTGTTAACTAAATAACTCTTGGTATTTAGCGCCCATATCTTCTTTGCTTTCCCATGTGGCTTCTTCAATTGAATGATTGTGCCATAGTACCTTAACTAGTGGAATCTGTTTATGTCTAAGCTTTTTTACTCTCTCGTCCAAAATCTGTACAGGTCTTTCTTCGTAACTTAGGTTCATTTGAACTTTCACATGGTTAGGAGGTATAATCAGATTTGGATCTCCAAGGCATTTCTTCTGCATCGATACATGGAATACGTTGTGTAGACCTTCCATGGAGGCTGGTAGTTGTAATTGATATGCTACATTCCCCATCCTTTTTATGATCATAAAGGGACCAATATACCTTGGGTTTAGCTTTCCCTTCTTTACAAAATGCATAATTCCTTTGAAAGGCAATATTTTTTAGAAAAACCAAATCTCCTTCATCAAATTCCAAGTCTCTTCAACGATAATCTGCATAGCTTTTCTGACGACTTTGAGCTACAAACATTCATTATCTGATTAGAGCAGTAGATTCTGTAATTTGCTTTGCAATATCAGCGCTAGAAAATTTAACTTCCCCTGCTTTGCTCCAATATAAAGGATGTGACGACCCAGATTTTTCTTCGTAAATCCCTCTTTTAAAAACGCGTTAAAATTCAAAGATTTTGTGAAAGAAATATCAGAGTGCAAGCCAGGCCGTTAGAAACACTTAAAACATTGCGGAAATAAAACATTTGCGGAAGTGTAAATAATTAAAGGAAATGAACTAAACATTTAATTACAATTTAGAAATTAAATTAAGTTACAACTTAATTACAATTTACTTCTCGTAGCCAGGCCAACCACAAGCTCGCTCGTGGAAATCCCTCATCCACTGCTTCTTTCGTTGCTCGCCGATTCCGCGTGTCGTGTACCTACACCGCATGTAAGACGTGAACCTAAAGGCCCAGTAAGAAAATGGGTTTATGCATATGTAATGCCACTCGAATTATTCGGAATGGGTCTGCCCCAAGCCACTAATTTAATTACATATATTAGGCATAGTTACGCATTTTAGGAATAGCTCGTATATGGAGCCTAGATTAGGGAAATCCTATGGTTTCTAATTAGTTATGTCAATTGGTCTTTTAATCCCAACAAGGGAAAGATTAATGTTTTTCCTCACTCAAGGCGTGTGGCCACCCCGGGGTGGTGTTTCTAATTGTTTCTATCGTTATGATGCCTAAGATTACCCTAAAAGCACATTCAGCAAATAAGAGAGCTCATATAGCATAACATACATACATATGCACGACAATACATTACAGAATCATAACATGCTTGAGAAGTTTATAACATAATTTATTAACATGCTTATAATTATTATCTTGTTTGGGTTAGCTAGATTGATTAGGTTAACATGCTTGACAAATTAACAATAAGGTTAACATGCTCAATATGCAAGTTAATTACACTAGTTATAATTACTCATTTTAGATATCATGCTCAAGGGTTTGATTTACAGCAGGGAACTCAACAATGGAACCATGAATAGGTACAAGCCAAGCAATTACATTTACAGCAACATAAAGCATAGGAATATCACATGAGCTAAAACACAACTAAACGTATAGACTAACAATAAGACATAGCCAAGGAATCACACTACAACAACCTGAACATAAGAATATCATAGAAAACTAAAGCACAAAGAACATCCAGAACATATAGAAGTAAGCATAGAAACATATATGCATAACAACAAGGAATATTCAAGCTTAGAGAATACACTGAGCACCAATCAATAACAATCGAAAGAACTAAAACACAATCCATCCAGCAGAGAAACATGTAAACTAACAATGCAGAGACAACCAAGGCATCAATAGATGAGATATTACAGAGTAACATATAAACCTAGCATTTTACACTATCAATCCAAGACACACTCACGCACACACTTACAGTGTAGGGCCTCCACCTGGCCAAGACACACCCAAGTTCTTACCTTGGAGCTTTAACGCGCATTCGTATTTAGTCATCTTCTTCTCTTCTTGTACCTTCATAATTCCGCAACATATACTTATTAATAATCACAACTCACTAATTTCATTATCTTTGTCCTATTCTAATTTGTATAATAATTCTAGGGACACGTTAACTCCTATACGAAACATATCTTATCCTCATATGATTTCACCCCCTTAACAGGCATCCCAATAACCAACGCAATCCAAGTTAAAATTATCCAATCGCACAGAGCATATATATAATGTGCATAACACTTAACTGTAAATCTCACGACGCATGATATTAATCCATCATATATAGATGATACCATCATAATCAAAACTAATTTAAACATATTAACATTATATTGCTAAAACACAACGAACATTAATCCAATCGACAAAACAACATAGCAATAACTTATTCAGACGATAACCAACAAAAGAATTTCTATATATCTCAATATCCAATAATTCAATTTAGAATATCAACACAACTCATAACCAAATCGCACATTATTATCCCATTAAGTAACCGCTTCCATTATTTAAAATTTAACAGCCATCAATCAAACTACCGAATAGCACTCAACCAATTATTTATGGATTATTACCCAACTTTACAATTTAACTAAAATTAGTGACCATGAATCCAAACATATTATTTAAAACATTTAGTCTAGAAGTACTTTGAGGAACAACACATCAACAAGGCAAATCTTTCACCATTCAGTAATATAACTCAAATAACACATATCCATTCATTATTCATCAGAAACCAATAATTAATTTGCATGAAAATCTCACCAATAGAGGCTCAATAAAGCGTGTCAAACCAACAGAGCATCAACCCATTCACAGAACATAACCGGTTGAGTACACATTCAACACACACACACACTTAACAAGAGTTAACAGAGACATTATCAAGTAAATCCTTTATCTAACCATTATAACCAATACGCATAAACTTAAACACCGAAGGCAATAGAGAGGAGATCTATCTTACCAACACAACAGGACTCCAGGAGTGTCACCTCGGCCATCACCCCTCCTCACGACACTCCAGCTCACGGACAGGGACCTCACTCTCAGCTCCCAGCACACCGCAGCTCCACCTACATCTCTCCAAGCTTCATGGCAGTAGCAAACATCTCCAGAACACCCAAGCCATCGCTCCCGCTCTCTTCCACCATAGAGGATTTCCATCTCCAGGAGACACTCCTGTTCTGCCATTTTATCCTCCCTCTACCGACAACATCCTATCAATTCTTCTTGTCGCAGTCCACACCCAACAAAACACCTGACAGCAAGTCTAGCAGCTTTATAGAATGTTCCCCACGCTGCACTGCAGAGTGCAAACTAGGAGAAGAGAACCAGTTCGAACCACAAGCTGGACCATAGCCTTTGGCTAGTCTAGTGTGAATCGCTAGCATCCTTGCTCATCAACCTGAGGTCGTCGCTCGCTGCCATCCTGACGCCGGAAATCGCTCCCTGCCAACACCCAATCGACGGAAAGCAAAGGAGAAGGAAGAATCATTTAACCCACCTCAACTCAACGCCAGAAATTGCCATTCGCAGAACCCCCAATTCGCGAGCACTAGCCACGACCTGCGCTCTGATCCACCTATAGCCCGCACGCCGTCATCGTTCATCATCGCTCGTCGCTGTCGCCTCGCCCGTTCACTGGCGCGTTTTCCTCGTCGCTCGTCGTTCCTCCCTCTCTCATCTCTCATCTCGCTCTTCTCTCACGCGGGTCACCCCACGAACAAAATGGCCATAGGCCATTCTGTTCATTAAAATGTTGGACCGGTTCTGCTGAACCGGTTCAGCCCTTAAACCACACTAAATCCCCTTTTGAAATAACCCACTTAATTTATAATACATTTATAACCATAAATGTATAATGCCCCCTATTAATTTAATTGAGCAAATTAAATCCAAATTTATCCCTTATCACTAAAATACCCCTAGGCCTAACGCTCTTAATATGCCCTGTAATATCCCGATGATTAAAATATCAGGGTATTACAAAGGAGATCTGCACTTCCTGCCATATAATGCCTTGTAAGGTGCCATTCCAATCGCGGCATGAAAACTATTATTGTATACGAATTCAACTAATGGCAATATCTTTCCCCATCCAATTTGGATATCAAGCACACAGGCTTGCAACATATCTTCAAGTGTCTAGATTGCCCTTTCACTTTGGCCATCAATTTGGGGATGAAAAGCTGTACTGAATTTTAATTCGGTACCCATAGCCTTATTCAAACTTTTCCAAAATGCCTAGGTAAATTGTGGATCCTGATTAGAAGCAATGGAAATTGGATCACCATGCAATCGCATAATCTCTTTAATATATAAATTTGCAAATTATTTCATTTTGTAGGTCATCTTTATTGGTAAGAAGTGGGCAACCTTGGTCAGTCTATCAACAACCACCCAAATTGCTTTATGCCCTTCAGAAATCCTAGGTAAGCCAGTAACAAAGTCCATCATAATGTGCTCCCAATTCCATTCAGGTATTGGCAATGGTTGAAGCAATCCACCGGGTCTTTGATGTTCTGCTTTCACTTGCTGACAAACCTTGCACAACCCCACATATTCAACATTGTCATATTTCATCACTAGTCAAGAGTAATGCGGTTTAAGGTCTTTGTACATTTTATTGCACCCAGGATGGATGGAGAAGCTTGAAGAGTGAGCCTCTCGCAAGATTGTTGACTGCAATTGTAAATCACTAGGCACATACCATCTGCCTTTATACTTTACTATTCCATCAGCAAACATAGAATAGTCCTTATATTTCACCAGTGTCGAATTTAGCTTAAAATCTTTGCATATGCTATCTTCCTGTTAGGCCTCTTTAATCTGTTCCATTATAGAAGGCTTTAGTGTAAATTTTTAAAAGATAATATCCAATTGAGTAGGAACTAGTTATACGTCCAACTCTTGAACATGTTTTTGAAGTCCCATTGGCATTTCATTGCATAATACTTATAACAACAAGCTTCTAGCTTAGAGCATCAGCAACAACGTTGGCCTTACCGGCATTGTACTTGATCTCGCAATCGTAGTTCTTTACAAATTCTAACAATCGCCGTTGTTTCATCTTAAGTTCTTTTTGTGTGAAGATGTATTTGAGACCTTTATGATCCGTGTAGATCTCACATCGTTGTCTATAGAGATAATCTCTCCAAATCTTAAGTGTGAATACCACAGCAGCAAGCTCCAAATCATGTGTGGGATAATTAGCTTCATGAGGTTTGAGTTGCCTTGAAGCGTATGAAATCACCTTGCCATTCTAGATGAGTACACCACCAAGTCCTTTCTTAGATGCATCGCAATAAATGCAAAAATTGTCTTCATCCATAAGCAGAGCCAATGCAGGTGCTAACGTTAGTCTGCGTTTCAACTCTTGGAAACTTTCTTCGCATTCATTAGTCCACCAAAATCTTATGTTCTTCTTCATCAAGCTGGTGAGAGCCAGTGCAATCTTGGAGAATCCATCAATAAAACGTCTATAATATCCTGCTAGTCCAAGGAAACTTCTCACATTGCCCACATTCTTTGGCTACGTCCAATCTACAACTGCTTGTATTTTGCTAGGTCCACAGCAATACCATCCTTAGTAATTCCATGTCCAAGGAAACTGACTTTATTTAACCAAAACTCATATTTTGAAATTTGGCATATAACTGATGTTGTTCAAGAATAGATAAGGTAATCTTAAGATGTTCGCGGTGTTCGTCTTCATACTAAGAATAAATCAGGATATCATCAATGAAAACGATAATAAACTTATCTAAATAATCTCTAAAGATCCTGTTCATTAAATATATAAAAGCCGCAAGAGCATTGGTTAATCCGAATGACATTACGAAAAATTCATAATTTCCATATCTTATTTGGAATGCTGTTTTTGGAATATCCTCAGGCTTAACCTTTAATTCATAATATCCAAAATGAAAATCAATCTTTGAAAAGACACTTGCACCTTGAAATTGGTCAAACAAATAATCAATCTAAGGTAAAGGATATTTATTCTTAATTGTAATGTTATTTAATTCCTGATAATCAATGCACATCTTTAAGGATCCATCTTTCTTCTTTACAAACAGGACCGGAGCTCCCCAATGTGAGAAGCTTGGATGAATAAAACCTTTGTTTATTAATTCTTCCAAATGAATTTTTAACTCGTGATGTTCCATTGGTGCCATTCGATATGGGTTCTTAGAAATGGGTTCCGTACTGGGGTGTAGATCGATCACAAATTCAATCTCTCGGTTAGGTGGTAATCTAGGAAGATCATCAAGAAAGACACTCGAAAAATCCCCGACTACAGCAACTTCATCAAATTTTGTACTTGGAGTCATCGTAGAGTCCATTATGTTTATTAGGAATCCTTCACACCTACTTTTCATTAGTCTATCAGCTTTGAGTGCAGATATAACTGCAAACTTACCCTTATCTTTAGTTGGAAAGTGTGTGGTTCGCCATTAAGAGAGCAAAAGCGGACTTCTTTCTTCTTGCAGTTGATAACCGCTTGATGTTGGGACAACCAATCCATGCCTAGGATGATGTCATATCCTTTTAGATCCATTACAATCAAATCAGCATGAAATGAATGGCCAGAAATCTCAACCTCTTGAGTTTTTAGAATACCACTGGTTGACAAATAGTTGCCAGAGGGTAATCGCACCCTATGTGCATAATTCGTAAGATTCGAGAGGCAATTTATTTTTGTATTGAATTCATTTGAAATAAATGAGTGGGTAGCATCTGAATCGAATAAGATATATGCAGCTGCCCACATTCTTTGATTTAGAATACCATTCATATAAATTGTACCTGACAGGATTTATAAAACATCTTGATTTTATGATTTTAAAGGTATCACAATTAGTACACTAAAGCCATATGAAACACAAACTTATAAAAAGTCATGTGTACCTGACACTGCAGCCAGAACCTCTTCTTGATTTCCCATTTCCTCATTTCCTATTTCTTCATTTCCTTCCTCCTCATTTCGATATAAGGAGAAAACTCGTGGAGCTACTCCTTAAGGCTTCTTATCCAGATTTGGACAAAATTGTGCAATATGATTCTTATGGCATTTTGGTCATGGCTTGCGTTGATTGGCTGCTTCGATCATAGGGCATTTATCCATCCTTTGTACTTCATTATACGTTGGTCTTTTAATTCCCCGGTTCATGGGGGTACCAGCTCTTTGTTGATTATGGTTATTTTTCCACAGTCTTTGACTAAATTCTTTTTGCCTTGTTGCCATTGTTTTCACGTTTTCAACCACCAAGGCTTTCGCAACAATCTTTGTGTAAGGGACATCTCCTGTTCCCGATATTGTGACTCCCTCAAGAATTTCCATTTTTAGTCCTTGGACAAAATGATTGACCTTGGTTTCGTCTGTATCCACTAGGTGTAAAGAAAATCATGATAATGCTTCAAAATTTTGAATGTATTCTGACATCGTCCCCTTTTGTCGCAATCTTATAAATTCCACCGTCTTTTGTGTTCGGATGGTATGATTAAAATATTTTCCATAAAATAATTCTTTGAAAGTCTTCCACTCAAGGGTTCGAACATCCCATGTTGCCTTGACTAAGTCTCACCAGAATCAGGTGTCTTAGACTAATAGGTAAGCAGCGCATTTGACTTTCTCAATATTGTTTATGTTTGCATATTCAAATATGTCCTCCATAGAACGATTCCATTCTTTAGCTTTAGTGACGTCGGATACATTACCATCAAAACTAGGAGGCTTGAGTCGTTGAAATTTCTCCTAGCCAAATCTTTCTAGAACCACTATTGCTTGATGATTACCATTCCCATTTCCATTCACCATGAACCGCTCCTTGAATTGGAAGTGTTGCTCCATATACTGAGATTGTCTTTCAACCACAGTAGCTATGCGATTGAAGGCTTCATCTCTCCCGATCTAAACACCAGCACCTGCATGTCTACTATTATTCTCTTGTCCCATGGGTGCTTCTTCCCTCACGTCGTTCATTTGTTCATTAACTCTTGCTCACCTATACATTTCTATAGTCCTACATATTTTGACAAAGAATTAGGAAATTGATAATTTCTTTTGTTGTTTAACATAAGGGAGTGAATTTTGTTTAACATGAGGGTGTGAATTAAAAGAACGTGGATAGTACTGATCAGGATAATTCTCAATAAATAATGCTCTTTGCAGACTCCTTAGACATAATTTTCTTTCCAAGTAAGTTGGCAGGAAAGGCTGGAGGGTCACAAATGGTCCACTTAAATTCCAATATTTTAGACAGAGCTTCTTACACAGTACAATTACACCACTAACCGATACGAAAAACATTAATTAATTTTTTTTAATTACGTAATTTCATTTGAATATTCCTACTACAAGGTAATTCAACATTTAAATTACACTATCAACATAATAAAAGTTTACTTATAGTTGGAGGAGCATTTCCCGATGAGTCTTACGTTATCAAAAGTCTAAAAAACCGAGTTTGACCTGGTTATGCACTGATACCATTTGTAACGCCCCGCGTTATATATCCATTTTCTTTCTTTCATTTTTAGCCATAAAAAAATTCTTTTTATTCATTAAAAAAAGGTGTACTAATTCAGTAAATTAGAGTTTTGAGCAGAATAAGCGGAATAAATTCAAATAATAGATTTTACATAATTTAAACAACAGTCCATAATTTACAAAATTTTGTTGAATAAAAACCATAATTAGTTATTAAAATAACTGATTTTATTTTTCTTGATCCGTAACTTAACAGGTTGAGTCTAGCTAATAACCCAAGATCTCAATTGGCAATGCCTTCTCCTCCACGTCAATAACATTAAGTTCATTACCTGCATCATGGGAATCCCATGAGCCTAGGGCTCCGCAAGAAATAGAATGTATGTAATGCACATGCTATGCTTATGCAGTCTGTCTTACAGAAGAACATATCTCTTTTTCTTTTCATTTTAGTTTCACTTAACAATATAAATGTATGATATTTATCAGGCTAGGAAGATAGGATACATCATATTGTCTTGTGGCTTAGCCGTCACGTTGACAAGGAGATACATTCATTAGGAGTGTCACCACCATTAACCGTCACCTACTCTTCCCAATCTCGTAAACCTATTTATGTTTATTGTTTATTGGTTCATTTCATTTATCATGTCATGCATATGTCAGTAGTTTCATAACTCCTATCATGATACATGAATACCACAGTTTATAATAGTAGTATATAAAAGGAATTAAAACAAATCACAGAATATGAAAAGAAAACATTGAAACAATTACTGTATCCATGCTCAGCGTAACATTTTTTTTTATTTTAACACATTTTTCCCTTAATTTTGTGCATTATAACAAATTAATTCTCTTCATTATTTTAACAATAATTTCCAAGCATATCCATTATTCCAATAGTAATTTCAACAATAATTTTAACAATAATTGTCAGTAAATAAAGCATATAAGTAGTCCCGTGATGTCGGTCTCCACTGGCCACCGCATCCTATTTCTTACCTCTAATATATTTTCCTTACGGCAGAATTTCCCAAAGCTTAACTTCTCTTGATCTACCCGAGTAATTCCTCCTCCACACTTTCACTCCTCTCCTTCTTCTTTGATTTCTCTCTTGATGTGCATTTTCCTTCAATTTAAAGCCTCTATTTGTAGGCAAGAAAAGAATGAATATGCCTAGGAATGTTCTGCCATGGAATATGCCAAGGAATATTCTTTTTATTAATTAATTTTAATTAATCAATTCCCTTAATTTGCACTTCTTCCAATTTAATTTCATATCTTAATTAATCCAAAATCTCCACTTAATAAATTCCATAAACATCCAAATAATCCCTTATCAAATTTTTTTACAGCTAATTGATTTTTCCAATTTTATTTACTTAATTCCATGTACGGAAAATCGGTGTATTATATTTCAGACTAAAATCATCCAAAATTTTCAAAATTCATATTTACTAATATTTTTAATCCTGATTAATTTCTGGGATATTACACTGGCACTGAACCGATTTTTCAGAATCTGTATAGAATGGCACCAGTTGAGCTAAGAGAATTAAAAATCTAGTTCGAAGAATTAATTAGCATGGGGTTCATACGTTCCAGTTTCTCACCCTGGGAGCATCGGTTTTATTCATAAAGAAGAAGGATGGAGCATTGAGGATGTGTATTGATTACCGCGAGCTGAATAGGGTGACAATTAAGAACAAATATCCTCTACCCAGAATTTATGATTTGTTCTATCAGTTACAAGGAGCTTGTGTCTTTTCAAAGATTGATCTTCAGTCTGGATATCATCAGCTAAAAGTTAAACCTGTTGATATTTCGAAGACAGCATTCAAAACAATATATGGACACTATGAGTTTCTAGTATTGCCATTTGGTTTACCAAATGCTCCAGCGACATTTATGGATCTAATGAATCAAATTTTTAAGGATTATGTTGATAAGTTCATCATTGTCTTCATCGATGATATTCTAGTCTATTCGCGCTCAGAAGAAGAACACTAGAAACATCTGAGAATCTCTCTCTTTATATTGGCAAAGCATAAGTTGTATGCAAATTTCTCCAAGTGTGAGTTTTGGCTTAATAAAGTAAGTTTTCTCGGCCATGTAATTTCCAAAAAAGGTATTGAAGTAGACCCATCAAAGATTCAAGCAGTAATTGATTGGTCACAACCAAAGAATGTAGGGGAAGTGAGAAATTTTCTTAGGCTGGATGGTTATTACCGATGCTTCATATGCAGATTTTCCATGATTGTGCTTCCTCTGACCAGTCTAACGAAGAAAAATGTGCAATTTTGGTGGACAAATGATTGTGAGGAAAGTTTTCAAGAATTGAAACGTCGACTGACTTCTTCCCTTTATTTGACTTTGCCGGTAGAAGAAGGCAGTTATTGTATTTATTGTGATGCTTCGAAAAGCAGATTGGGGGGTGTACTTATGCCAAACAGGAAAGCAATCACTTATGCTTTAAGGCAGTTGAAACCGTGTGAGATGAATTATCTCACCCATGATCTAGAAATTGTCGTGGTAGTTTTCACTCAAAATATGGAGACATTATTTATATGGGCAGTGGTGGGAAATCTTCACATATCACAAAAGTCTAAAATACATCATCACTCAGAAGGAATTGAATATACGGCAACGACGGTGATTAGACTTTGTAAAAGACTATGATTAAGAGATCAAGTACTATCCTGGAAAAGCCAATGTGGTACCCAACGCAGTGAGCAGAAAGGTTGCTCTCATGAGTATGATATGCGAAGAAATGCCAGTAGGACTTAGGAAAGATGTTCAAGAGTTGGATATGCAAATGGTTCTGATGTAGTTAACTATCCTTTTGTTAACGTTAACACTGAAGCCTTCTATACTTGAGAGATTTAAAGAAGCCCAGCAGAAAGACACCCAATGCGAAGATTTAAAGTTGAATCTGACTCTGGTGGAGTTTCAGGAATATTCTATATCTATTGATGGAATTGTTAAGTACAAGAATAGATGGTATGTGTCTGCTGACTCACTATTACTGTTGGAGATCTTGAGAGAAGCCCATTCCTTGAATTTTTCCATCCATCCCAAGTGCAACAAGATCTACAAAGACCTCAAGGTGCACTATTTCTATCCTATAATGAAGTATTATATTGCTCAATATGTAGCATTTTGACAGGTATGTCAACAAGTAAGGCAAAACATCAAAGACTTGGTGGAATGCTTCAACCAATGCCAATACCAGAGTAGAAATGGGAGCACATCACCATGGATTTTGTTACTGGATTACCTAAGTCTACAAAAGGGCGTGAGGCAATCTGGATGATTGTTGATAGACTAACCAAAGTTGCCCACTTCCTATTGGTGAAAATGACGTACAAGATGAATCAGTTCGCAGATATATAGTTAAGGAGATAGTACGATTACATCATGTGCCGGTATCCATTGTATCTGATCGAGATTCCGTAGTTCACTTTTGTGTTTTGGAAAAGATTAAATAAGGCGATGGGCACGGAATTAAAGTTCAGCACCGCCTTTCATCCATAAACTGATGGCCCGAGTGAGCAGACAATCAAGATATTAGAACATATGTTGCATGCCTACATGCTAGAATTCCAAATCGGATGGGGAAAGAAGCTATCGTTGGTTGAATTTCCGTACAATAACAATTTCCAAGTGACCATTGGTATGGCACCCTATGAAGCACTTTATGGTAGAAAGTGTAGATCCCCTTTATATTGGAGTGAAGCTGGTGAAGCCAAGTTTATGGCCCTGACATGATACAGCAGGTAGCCAAATCAGTTGCAATCATCCGACAAAGAATGTGCACTGCTCCAAGTTGCCAGAAGAGTTATGCTGATCACCATCATCAGGATTTGGAATTCAATGTTGGTGACTTGGTATTCCTAAAAATATCACCTTTCAAGGGAGTCATGTGATTTAGAAAGAAAGAGAAGCTAAGTCAGAGGTATGTTGGTCCCTTTACAATCACGAGAGAATCAGAAAGGTAGTGTATCAGTTGCATTTGCCAGCTTCCATGGAGGGTGTACACAATATATTTCATGTGTTGTGCAGAGGAAATGCCTCGGTGATCCGATTCAGACAGTACCGCCTACCAATGAAGTTCATGTGGAAGTTCAACCAAACTTAAATTATGAAGAAAAACATGTTCAAATTTTGGACTCAAGAGTAAAAGAACTTCGGCACAAGCAGATTCCACTAGTAAATGTGATATGGCAAAATCATTCAACTGAGAAGCCTACGTGGGAACGAAAGGAAGATATGGAAGTGAAGTATCCAAAATTATTTCGTTAGCTGAGTTTTGAGGACAAAGTTTTGTTAAGGAGGAGAGATTGTAATACTCCAAAAATTAGTGACGTGCTCCAAGTTGTAATCAACAAACTCAAAATCATCATGTCAAAATTTCAGCTCAAAAGCTCTTCAAAAACTCCAGATATAGCAGTAACAATGCAGCACCAAAACTAGGGTTCTGTCCAGAACAGATCCGACAACAAAGAATTAATCGGATAGTATTCAACATGCATACAGCCAAATGACGTCAATTCTGGAGGATTTTATCTCAACAATATAAAGAATAACTCAGCCAAAAACCAGTGCAAAAGGACGCCAACAAGTCGCTATTATCCAGCCACAATCGCAAGATCCATGCAGTAATATTTCTAGAACAGATTATCGGCTAGCAAGAAAATCACAACTAAAACAATCTAAACATATAACCTTAATTATGATCACCCTTGGAAGATAGGGGATTCTAATAATATTAGAAATATGGAAGAATAACCAAGAACTCTTTGATGAACCAATCAAGAAATCGCGAAGAACAATCGAGGAATCCGCTAAACCTCCTAACGTGAGAGGAGCGACTTCAATTTGCTAGACCTATTAAGGAAGCACTCTCCAAGGGGTTGAATACTTAACCTAGTTCCACACCACAATAAGCTCCACAAGAATGGAGTATTGGAAGAAGCAGCTACCCTTCCAACTTGGCCAAGAAGTAGCAAGAGAACCGAGTTCGGGCAAGAGGAAGATCGGCCAAGGAGGGAGATCAACACCACACACCACAAAGGACAATTGGAGTCTTAATTTTATCAAACGTAATCTGCATTCATGCTTGCCCTAGAGGGGAATAAATACCCTCTAGGGGCTTTACAACAAAAGGACAAAATTGGCCTAAAATGAAATGACAAAAATGACCCCAAATAATAAATCACAAACACAAGTCCGAGGATGGTTTTATCATCTCTGTAAATGTAACGTTTTACATGTCACAAAAACCCCAAATATAACGTCCAATACCTCCTTGGAAAGCTCTGGATGTTGGCTACAATTTGTATGAAGGACAAAAGTTGAAAAGAGGTCATTCCGATTGCCAAAAAGTCCCTGGAACATCAGGAGGTCAGATTCTAGGTGGAAAGGACAGCTCACAATTTTCTCTTATGATTGCATGACCTCCACTAGCCCAAATGTACCAACTCCTCTTTGTTGAATTCATCAAAAGCTATCCTCCAAGTTAGCTAGAGAAGAAAAACCTACAAAATAAATAAAAATATTAGAAATCAAAGGAGCCCATGGCTTGGGCTCAGGTGACGGGACCTTAGTTTGCGTGTAAAGCTTCAATTATGTGAAATATAGTAAATATACATGGTACATTGTAATTGTTGAATTTATTTATATAGTAAAATTTTATGGTAGAGGTATTTGAGTTAGTGTTAGTTTTGTAGCATAAATATAATATAAGAATTAAACAGAATACGACATCGTTTGGATTATGACAGACGTCCCTCTTGTGAAAACGGATGTCCTATATAGCGAGAATCTTTGGCAACGTCGAAATATTGCCCAGAATAATAGTGATAGGAGAAAGCTGGAGGATTTGGGGGAGGTGATTTCCAAATTCAGAAAAGGGATTTATTTAGATTTGGAACGAAGAGGAGAGCTCCGCTTTTGGTGCAAGAAGAAACTTCAATACGACAGGATTTTCATGAAAGAGGTAAGAGATATTGAATGTGGTTTGCCAGAGGTGGCCTACATCACAAGAGTAGGGTTTGTTTGTGTGAATTGTCGATAGTACATATGCTTTTGAGTTCCAATTAATAAGTTGTCTACAAGAAATATATTCTGATCACTGGTATGAGTTCACTACATAAGATTGTGCGATAACATTGATCTGCTGAATGATAAACTTTTCATCTTTTACATTGAGCAATATAAAGTTGGTTTATTTATGCTCTACTCTCTGAATGATAAACTTTTCATCTTTTACATTGAGCAATATAAAGTTGGTTTATTTATGCTCTACTCTCTGTTGGATTATGTTCTATGATGCTTCTTTTACGATCAATAATGTATAAAGCATGATATTTTACTCTCTGTTGGATTATGTTCTATGATGCTTCTTTTACGATTGATAAATGCATAAAGCATGATATTTTACTCTATGTTGGATTTTGTTTAACGATGCTTCTTTTACGTTCAATAAATGTATGAAGCATGAAGTTATGGTCTCTGTTTGGTTTCTGCTGCATAGTATAAAATGTTGCATGACTTGCATGTAATTACACAAGAATGAATAAACGTAAATAGATGTTAGAGATCAGAGGGTTTAGTGATGGTGATGTTTGGGAGAACCAAGAGATGATGTATCTCATCTCCATCGGAATTGAGTGACGGTTCCACTCAGGTGCCGTGGATTCGGTGTTTGGGAGAACTACAAGATGAGGTATCTATATTTTCGTCGGGATGGGTGACAGTTATGCCAATGCTAGATCCCTAGGATGTATCTATTCTCGTCCGATGATATCTCTGATGCTCTAGACTATAGTGAGACTGAGAATAAAGTATGAAAGGAATAAGTTCTTTTGTGATATGAAAAAAATATGTATATTGTGCCTGCATGAATATTTCACTTTATTACATTATGTCTCTTACTGGGCATTAGGCTAACAATTCTCTTGTGATATAGGTGATGATGGTGATCCTAATGATGTACATGTGGATAAAGTATAATGGGATGAGCGCTTGTGTTACCCGCGAATGTTGACCTTGGAAGTTATGGCTCACGAATTGGAATAAAGTTTATTTAATTATTTTTTCAAGGGTTATTGAACTATTTTGGTTAATTTTTATTTTAAATTGTTTTAAATGATGATTTTATGTTTAATTTAAATACTTCCGCTTACGCTTACTCTTGTATTTGTCTTTCACTTGTTTTACAAATATGTTTTAAAAAGAAAAAGTTTTATGTAAAAAAAGGGGATGTTACACCTTTGCATACTGATCTTCATTGTCACGTATCCTTTGTACTCCTCTAGATGTGCCCCTTTCTTCCCGTGAATATGGCTGAAACCTTGTAATCGAATCGTTCTATTTCGAGAACCAATTTTTTACTTCTTCAATATCAAGAGCCTTTGATACAACTTCTGAGTAAGCCATATCTTGAGTCCCCTATATCACAACACCCTCATGAATTTTTGTCTGAAGCCCTTGCACAAAGTGGTCTACCTTATGATCATTATTGCTCACTAGATGCGAGGCAAATCGTGACAAGGCTTCAAACTTGCGGACATACTTTGCAAGCATTCCTTCCTGTCGAAGCTGAGTAAATTCTTCTAACTTCCTTGTCCTCGTTGTGCAGTTGAAATATTTTCCATAAAAGAATTTCTTGAACTTTGTCCCCATCATTGTAGTCACATCATTGGTTACCTTGATTGAGTCCCACCAAAATCTTGCATCCTTGACCAGCAAAAACATGGCACATGCTACCATTTCCTCTTCCTTTATCTTAGCATATGCAAACATGTCTTCTATAGTCCTAATCCATTCCTCGGTGCTGTCTGGATTAGTAGTATCTCCATCAAACTGTGGTGGTCCCAATCATTGGAATTTCTCCCAGCTTAGATCAGGTTGCTCTGCCACTCTTGCATTCCCATATTCAGCTCTTTCCATAAAGCTCTCCAAATGAGGAAATTTCCATTCCACTAGACTTGTCAACCGACTAATGATCTCCTCTGCATTGTTCACAACTCTTTCTTGTCCGTTGATCTCCTCTGCATTGTTCACAACTCTCTCTTGTCCTTTGGTCTCCTCCGCATTATTCACCCCTCTTCTTTGACCAACTCTTCCTCGTCCTCTAGCCATGATACCTTTTCAACATGAAGTAGAAAACTTAAATAAACACTTAAAAGAAAGCAAATATATTAACGTACTTACAATTGACGGACTACTTCCATGTTGAAGCTGGTGCTGGAATGGAGTCTACAAAATCAGTTTTAAAACTCGGGTGCTCTGATACCAATTGTAGCGACCCCATTTTTCTTTCATTTAAAAATGTGTAAATCTTAAAACTTTTTCTTTTATAAAAACATTGGAAGTAGAGGTGTTTCTCTTCAAGGCAAGTTCTTGAGTCTCTACTTCTAAGGTCTCCAATTAGAATGTGACATTCAATGAGAATCCAAGTTACCTTTGGTATTCTGGTTAACCAATTTCACAATGATCAACCTCTTTTCTGCCAAAATCCCTTTTCTTCACAAAATTTTGGTCGAACACTTCTATACTAGTTGACCACTTTTCTACTCGAGCGCCCCATATTTCTAATCTGTAAATATTTTGGTCGACCGCTTCTGTACTGGTCGTTCACTTTTCAACCTGAGAGCCACTTGTTTCTAATCTGTAAATAATTTGGTCAACCACTGCTATACTGGTCGACCACTTTTCAACCCGAGAGCCTTCAAAAGTCTAATATGTGTAAAATTGGTCATCCAATTCCATTCTGTTCAGCCACTTTTCCTATCAAACCTTCTTTAGCCATTTGAATCTCCACTCCTCCTTAAGTCATAGCACAAAACTCTCAATTTATATCACATATCATGATTCCAAGACATCTAACTCATGTATCTCTATTTCCAAACATTTTATAAGTAACAAAACACATTGCATAAACAATCCTTTACATTGAAAACATAGAATTTTTTCGAGGATTACATATCAACAATAACTACAAAAAAAAATTGTCTAGAAAAAAACTTTCTACACTAATCTAGATCTAAATTGTCACATCCAGGAGGGGACCCGAGACAGAACGGGGAGTGACCCAGCCCGAACCTAAACCATGTCACCTTACCCTTTTTCTTTTAAGTTATTTATTTAGGCAGCGAAAGTCTTTAGTAAGTCATAACATGTTAGGGGCCTACCAATTGAGATATACCGAAGGTCAAATAGTGACATCGAAATAAAGTTATAATATAAGTCCACGCCACAAATACAAGAATTTATTAAAAAAATTTAATAAATAAGTCAAATCTCAACAAACTCTCAAAAAAATAATAAAGGAAGTGTTGGTTCAGTCCTACGATAGTAATCAATGATCTTCCAAATTTATACCTGAAGGGATGTCGTTGAGGTGAATGAACTAAACTCAATAGTGTAATGTCTGTAGCTTTAAAACCTTTTTTTTAAAAAAAATTATACGTTAATAGAAAACCAGGTTCTTTGGAAAAACGTAAAACTGAAGTTTTTAAGAAAACCTCTTTTGAAATCAGAGCTTAGTAAAATCCAACTTTTATTAAATATATTTTCGTACCTTTTAAAACCAAGCAATGGAAGCAAAAAGCGGAAAAATTCTTATAGATGTTCTATTCAAATGTAACCAATAATATACATAACTCTTAGCAAAGAGTTTACATTAGTCCATTTCATCTTTCCTTAAAGTCTCACCCACGGGTCAACATCGCTTCGACAATACTCAAGCTTCGTCCATGAGAATTTCTCTTCAACTGCGCTAGCAACTTCTTCTATCATCATGTTCTTTAATCTTCATCATTACCTATATCACAAAATTCACCTATGAGTCTAACGCTTAGCAAGAGATGTATAACATAATATATATAACATATAATGTGACTGTGAAATGCAACATGTAACACGACTATGAGATGCAACACTCAAAATCATGTCTTTTCAATCAATTATCTTTTCTTTCACTAATAGTTTGATTATATGCGTCATCAGTCTAAGAGAGAGTGACATCATTAGGTCCACCTTATACGGCACAACCAACTCGAACCCCACCCATAAGGATCCTTTACATTTATTCAGTTGACACCATTAGGTCCACCTTATGTAGGATAGTCAACTCATTTCGTATCTTAAATTATGTTTATGTTTTTTTTCATGAAAGCATATGCATGTAAATCATTTTCGTTACTTTCTTGAAAAACATGTTGCATAAAATACACATGATATATGATAACATTCTAAGCACATCCTCGAGTAAAATGATATCAGTCAACACATTCATAACATAATAACTAGTCAAACCTCTAATCTATTAGTATGAACACACATCACATAACATGTCCTTGATTAAATAGCCCATAGACATCATGAATAACTATACAAACACAAATCATCAAACAATAAACATATCCTAAACACAACAGTAACCATATCCTTAAAACTCACAAAGAGAGCCTCATATCCTATCAATAGACCCATCCAACAAGTCCTCAATCATTACAATAACAGATCCACAAGACATTTATCATAGTTAACAGAATCATCAACAATATCCATTGGTACAGTAAGCATCATACAATAAATACAGAAACAAATCCTCAATGATAGAACATCATCTATCTGCTATAAAACCAGACCTCCACATCATAAACAACAGTAAATAGAACCAAGCATCAATCAAAATATATAATATCCTAGACATAACTATAAACAAGTATCCTAAACAGAATAACCATCAAAACACCATACTATAGTGTTATTGTGATGCAGGCTAAAGGCTAAGCACATTCAAAACATCACTTACCTTGATATCCTCATGAAGGTCTACCTATTCAAAACCTATCCACATACTATCCTTTTTCCTTTTTTTTTTTTATAAACATAAAACTAGTTATTAAGAGAATAACCTAATGATTCACGCTATCAAACGTAACTTGGAACCTAAATCATAGAACTTACCTTGAGAATCTTGGAGGAAGACTGTAACGACTCGGTTTTTATTTGCTTTAAAATCGCGTGCAATTTAAAACTTTTTCTTTTATAAAATCATAGTAAGACTTTCTTTATAACAACCCGAGTGTTAAAACTCTTTACTTAAAAAATTTATCAACTGCAGAAGAAGTAATAAAATCTGTAACATCCCGATATTTTTAAGATGGATAATTATTGGGATATTACCAAGGACGTTCGGAGCGCTAAATCAATAAACATTTCAGTAATGTTTTTCCCGTATATGTGATGAAATCAAAGTGTTGGGATTACGAGGATATTTCATCTCACATTTACACATGTCATTTGTGACATGTATCTTCAAAGGAAACGTCGTGGGGATCACATTGAGTGCAAAAAGGTAGTGAAAAGTGGAGAAAATGGACTTGAGGATGACTCGAGATGCGAATCTGCATCCTAAACTTGTTGTTTTGAGGTGTTGCGGATGCTGGATGTGGAAAGTGCGGACGGTACGGACGAGGTAGGCCGCGTTTGCAATGAATTTGTTTAGATTTGGAGTTTTGCGGACGAATGCGGATGACTAGATTCAGCATCCGAATGAATCTGTCCAATTTTTGGGACAATTTGGACGACACATGCGGACGCTGCGGACGACGGCATGGCATCTGAAACACGTCTGTGAACGGTACAGAAAGGGGACGAGGATGCCATCTCTCATCCTCAGCCTGTGAGATTCAGGTCTTGCAGACAAATGTGGACAAGACAACGTCATCCACACTCGTATGAAAGTCTTTAGTGTAGCGTAATTTTAAGGATTGAATCTCGATCCCCTTTTTGTCTAGTCCATTTATTCCATGCCCAAGAGAGAGGGACAGTACTCCCCACGCCTCCAGACCATAGCCCGCTAAAAGCCACCTCCTCCCTACCCTTAATCGTCCAATTTGTCTTCCTCACCATTAATGGTGTCTCCCACCTTTCCAGGTATATCTTCTCTCCCTCTCCATTATTCAGCTGGGGGTTGTCTTCTGCAAGAGGGAATCCTGAGAGTGAGAGAGTGAGAAGCCGAGAGTGAGCTGAGAGAGAGTGAGCCATGTGAGTAGAGGAGAGTTGTGTGAGATGTGGGCTGGACTAGTGATGAGTTGATGCTGCCAATGGAGGAGCTGCTGAACCTTGAGCTGTAGCTGTCCAGCGGTTGGAAAGTTGTCCCTATTGTGATCTTCATATGGTAAGGAAATGGGTTGTCTTGGCCAAGGGAGGCCCTACACCCAAGTATATTGTGTTGATTCTGGATTAAGTTTTATAGACGATTTTTGAGTACTAATGTTCTAATGTATGACCCAGATTATTATTGTCTCTATGAACGAAATTTAGAATGATGAAGTGCTAAAATGAATTTCCTAATAGCTATATTGTTGAAGGAATTATGGAAGTTTAATGGTTATTATGAAGAAAAGGACTAAACCTATGTAGAAATGTATTATGACGATGAAGAAGTTATGATGATTTAGACAAAGACTCCATGTTTGTTTTACAGATTTCTATAGAATTCTAGTGATGTTAGAGAAGTCATAATGTTAAATAAATGATCAATGCTTCTTGTTTTGCTTTGGATGACCTCGTTGACCATAGTCTATAGTGTTATTTCCTTTGCATGACGTAGGTATGCTTAGAAGTTCTATTTTCTTTCACTGTTTCTGCTAGTTATTCAAAAGCATGATTAACCGTTCGTTTTTACGTAGAAACGTTATTGTAGTGATAGATCTAATGCACGTATAAATGTTCGTTTCACTGCTGTATTCAGATGATTAAAGTACGCTTCATTGGATGTTTTTCGCTATTTTCTATTGTGTGTAAATTGTCCATTAAAAAGCATGTTTAGTAATTAGTTCTTGTGTGGTTAAGTTTAATTTGAAGCATGAATTGTTGAACATATCCCCGCTGAATAGTCGATTAGAAACATATTTCGATGCTCACGTATGCTGCTACATAATAGATTTAAAACATGTCATTGCCATTATAAATCCAATATGTGTTAGCCACTGTTTCTTGGGATTTACACCATCAAAAGAGCATGTTTAATAATTAGCTTACGGTTGATTAAGTTGAATGAGGGCATGATTGGTTGTATTTGAATATACGTTGTTAAGCTTGATTCAAAATATGATTTATGATAGGCTCCAAGGATCTCCAAGAGCACAAAATAGAAATCTGTCCCAACAATCTGTAACAATCCGACTAGTAATACTAAAACAGGAATATCTCGCAATTCCCACGTGAACTTGAGCTGCAATTTAGAGGGTATGAAATTAACATATTGCAGATAACTTTTGTCAAAATTGCGTTACAAAATCCACTCTAGATCTCCACTTATGGTCGCAACAACAGAACCCAAAAACTAGGGTTTCACCCGAGTAGCATTAACATATAGGATTAAAATAGGGATATCTTGAGTTGCATACATCCAATGAACTCCAAATTTGGAAGGTAGCAACTCAACATAATATAGATCAAATCTCCAGAAGGAATGAACTTTAAAAGGATAGCACACGAACCTCAAAACAGAGCCTCAACAGAGTGTTTCCAGCAGTTCAAATAAAAACAGATTCAGCGGCAAGAAATAAAATTAATAGAAATTCAACTTCCACTTGGTTATCACGAACAACCCTTCAAGAGCTCATAGAAATTCGACCAAGAGAACAAATAGATACCAAGAGAACCAGATCTAACATAAAAACCATCAAGGAAATGGATGAAATCCAAGGAGTTCGTGAACCTCCTAATGAGAGGGACGACTTGAGGTTTTCCGATAAACAAACACTCTCCAAGGGGTGGAAACCTACTTCTATCTCCACTCCACAATCCACACCTTGAAGATGAGGTATTGGAAGAGATAGCATCCCGAAAAATGCAAGGCCAAGAGGCTTCAAGAATGCCTTGCGAGGGAGATGGAGGAATCGGCGCTAAGGAGAGGGAGGCCGCAGGTTTCTTCTTTCAAAAGAGAACCTAATTTTCTATTTCAACCAAAAATTCCTTCTACCTTTCAAAAGAGGGTATATAAAACCCTAGTGTTTACAAAATACGTCAAAAGACCAAATTACCCTTACGAAGAAATTTCAGCATGAGGCCGTGGTTTACATGCAAACTGCGCACCTCTCTAACTCTTAAACAAAACCAAACAACAAAATGGAAAAACCAAATAAAAGTTTCCAGAACAAGTCTACTACTAATTCATCAATAAGAAAATCAAATGATACTAATAATCTTCGAGCCCTCACCCTTTCATAGGCTCTTTAGAAATGGACTTGATGTATTATAAGTTTGGTTGTGCATGCTCCCATGTAATCATGTGGAACGAAACTCCTTTGTCTTCATTAGATATCTCTTTCAAAGAATCCCAAATTCTGACATTTCCTGCAAAATAAAAACGAGTTAGAAAAGCTATGATTTTCTTGGCTCAACTCCGAGTGATAGAACCTAGGGGCACATCAATTTAGTTGAACGAAAATACTGCTGAATAGTTGTGTGGATGCTATTAAATGATGAATGAGTTTTGTAAAGTATGACGTAGGTAGAGAATGATGAACTGAAAAAGGGGATGTGTGACGAGCATGAATGAGCTTTAGTTATTGATATCTATTTTACTGTCTTAAATTCTAAGTGAGATTTGATGTATATTGAATGAGATGTAAACTACTATAATGTGAATGGTTAACGGAACAAACGAAGGAAAAAGGTTTAGTTAACTAAACAAATGAACGAAAAGGGTTTAGTTAACTAAACAAACGAAGGAAAAATGTTTAAGGATTTAAGATGCATGAACGTTGCAAGTCGTTTCGGATTTCCATTGTTTTCTTTAAATGTGAGTTGCGAATTAGTTGATGAATAACAAATTTGACTCGTAAATGTTATTTCTTGGTTATGGATAAGTTAATTATAATTGTTACACATTACTTTACTGCCTTATTGTATTTCCTCGTTGTTACAATTCAATAGCATAATTGCTTCTTGTATCTACATCGATTATTGTGATTCTTTATATACGCATGTTCAATTATAGTATGTTTACTTCAATGTGCATTTCAGTTTACGTTAATGTACGTTATCATGCAGTATGCTTCATGTTAATAGAAAATCGTAGGGAGTACCACTTTGGGTGGTATCCACGCATGCATGAGTGAGGAAAATGTATAAGAACGAGAATGTTTAGGATGGACGGGATACGCCCATCACCGAAGAATCCCTCCAGCGGGATATGTCGAAAAGGAAGAAACCATGAAGGCGGGATATGCCGGAAAGGGAGGACCCTTGGAGACGGGATACACCGAAAAGGGGACGAATGCTAAGACAAGAATGTTCGGGATGGGCGGTATACGCCTATCACCGAAGAAACCCTCCGGCTAGATACGTTAGAAGGGAAGAAACTCTAAAGGCGGGATACACCGAAAGAGGAGGATACCCAGAAGGAGGGATACGCCTAAAAAAGCGAACGAATAGGGAGTTGGGGTAGATGGATAGTTCAGATCTCGCCTAGCTACTAGGATACACCCTCACCAAGTCGGGAAAAGGGACTAGTAGGCACACAGGAGGTTAGAATCCGAACAGCTATGCCATCTCAAAGGACAACCCTCAATTTCCAACTCGATGTACGAGTTAAGAATGAACAAAGAAAAACAAACGTAATGAAAGAGTTTGGTTTGGGTGGCCCCATTCCAAGAAGAATTAAAGAGAGAAATGCATAAATTGTTTTCCCCCATCTCCTTACTAGGCGTAAGCTCACGTCCTTACTTGTGGTGTAGGTTCAACAGATAGTAAACGGATAAGAAGTAAATGAGAAACACATAATGAAGAAAGGATGGATGATTTCACATACACGGGAGTCGAGCTGGCAAGGCAAAGACAAAGGAAAGTAAACGGTTATGAATCAACGAAGTTAAAGGAAAGTAAACGGTTATGAATCAACGAAGTTAAAGGAAAGTAAACGGTTATGAATCAACGAAGTAAATTGTCAAGTTTTATTTGATAGACGTAATGTTTGAATGACTTAGTATTTCTTTTGAAAGATTTCTTATGCTCCCGCTATGATTTACCAAGGGTTATTTTATGACACTTCCGCAAGATTTTAAATAGATGATTTTCCTCACAGTATTTACGCTTCCGTACATATTTAATAAGTTGGTTTTCACAATAAGTTTTAAGAAAGATGTTAGTAGCGATTCGGATTTACGCACTCTGATTTGTCTCAAAAAGAAAAATTCAACTTTTTACGCTATTTTAACGATTTACGAAAATCCGGGTCTTTACAAAATCCTTTTTATAAAACAAAACGGAATTTAAAACAAAGCATTAAAGAATATTAAATAATTTACAAACCCTTTTTACAAATAAATTTCCTTTTAAATTCTTTAGCCCAGCCAGCCACAAGATCCACCCGTGCAAATCCTTTATCAACTGTCTTTGACCTATTCACCAGTTCCTCGTACGATACCTACATCACAAGTCTTAAACTAATGAGCCTAATGCTCAGAAGTGATAAAAGAAATGCAATGCAAATGATATGCATGATCATACAATGCATTATAGAAGAGAACCGTATCTCTTCTGGAAGTCAGGGTGGAATACTCCCAAGGTCATGTGGCTGAACCATTTCACTCCGATGGGGAGATATATCCATCGGGGGTGTTCCACATGCCGGTATCCTCACTTTTGTTAAAGACGTTGGGGGTTTTAGAACGGGGTAAAGGTGAACCCAACTTCCACATAGCTAACTCTCATCTCACTGCTCCCTATATGGGAGTATACTAACGTATGGAAGTGTCACGGATCAGCAGAACCCCCACATGCCTATTTACATATATTAATTATGTCATGCAATATGTTCGTGAATACATACAGTCCTATATGATAAAAATGTCTAATAAACATATCATTAAAAGAACACAGCATGCAATCCTAATTCTTGCGATGTAAGGTCCGAAGACCAAAACTCAGTAAGTATCAATTTACATGGCATCTTCCATGCAATTATATCAATAGACTTAGTACCTTCAAAAACTGTTAAATGAACAATTATTAGACCATTATCAATCTCACTTATATAGTTCATCATTCTCACTCCATTAATTAGAACCCACTCATAGAGAACAGGACAACTTAATACGCCATAACAATCCCATAGCCAACATGCGTAACTAACTAGGAACAACCCATAATAGTTGTTCATTCCATCAATGTGACAGGATAACATAGAGAATTCACTTTATAAAACTGAATAGTATGTTATCACGAAACCATATTTCACACAGCAGAATAGAGAACCATTTAACTCCTACCTTAACTTGGAATTATAATTTACAAAGTTAACTTCATATCCATAATCATTAATCTAATCAATAAGAATCTCAACTACTCGATACCATTATCCTTTATTCATCCGTAACAGAGTATCATAATTAAATACTCTAATTCACTTAACCATTTTACCACTCACAACTGAGCAACAAATAATGAAGTATCATTCAACAATAGAGAGCAGTCATCATTTAATGATAACCATCAAAAGAGAGCAACATTTCCAACAAAACCAATCCCAAAATCAACATGGCATATAACTCCGTACAGAGAGTATACATTGACCCACCTATTCCCTAACATATCCATGCTTCCGGTAACAACTAGAAAGACAGTTCATACAACAATAATAACTCTGTACAGTCACAAAAAAAAAAAACCAACCGAGAAGCAAGAATTAATCTCCACTAAGAGCAAAGCTTGCAACTGGTCATCCTTTGAACAACATAATTCACATAACAGTGACACACACATACTGCACAGTACTCGACAACCACATTCCAGAATCATATCCTTCAACCCACATAGAACGCTTTCCAACCAATTGGAAATTAATCCACAAAACCAAGCAGTTGAACCAAAACAAACAAGAAATCCAACAAATCATCAATACTTTAATCTTTTCAGAACTGTTGACAGAAGACAATTCAACAAACCATATTCACAACAACCTACAGAAATCCATGGAAGAATTTCTTACCTGAAGACAGAAGCTTCTCTGTCACTTTTCCAATCTTTTCTGCTCTTTTCTCCAGAAGCTTTGTCTCTGTAATTCAACATACCAGACAATGACCCGAGTGCCTCCCCCATACACATCATTCTTGCCATTCCTTTATAGACGAGGTAAATATTGTCACAGACGAAGGCTAGAGGAATTGTACACTTCAAGGTAGGAGGTCCATTGCCCAACCTCCACGTGGAAGACTTGCTATCGTCTCGGGAGAAGCTGCTGAAGAAGACTCACCAGACCAAGACCAGCAATTGACCGGTTTAGAGTGAACAGAAGACCAAGCCTTGGCCGATTCGTCTCTGTCATTCTAGCCCTCAGAAGCAAATCACAGCCATACCCTGGCCGAAATCCAACAAAATGCCAGGAAGAACACATAACCGAACTGAATCCATCAACAAGACTTACCTTGGCCTGGCATTGCAAAGCTCCAACTCCGATTTCATTCAGTCCAATTGGTTCCTCACGACTCCAAATCCGCACCATGCCGAAACACCACGCGAGCCCAAGCACCACGACGCTGACCCGGGGTCTCACTGGACACCGTCGCCTCGTAGCCGCGAATACCCGTTGGCCGCCCTCTCCCTCGATTCCGATCTCTCTCTCTCGCCCTCACATCGCTCCCTCACTCTCTCTTTCTTTCTCTTAAATGGCCGAAGGCCACATTAATTCCAAGCTAAAGAACTGGTTCATCCCCCCCACTTTTCCTTAATTCTTCTTTTCCTTTTTTTTTTTAATCCATTTCCACTTAATTTTATTTAATTCAATTAATCCTTCTTATTTATCTCCAATTAATTACCCATCTATATTTTAATCTCAACTAATTTATTATTTCTCTTCCCTTCTTAATTATTTCAATTTGATCTCATTATTTATAATCTAACAATTACGTATTTGGTAATACTCTAATAATTATTCGACTAATTCGAGTACCCCCAATTATTTTCCAATTTATCATTTATAAATTTCGATATAAAAATTGGGGTATTACAAAGACTAAGCCGAGGGTTTTGGAGAAGCTCGCATTGTCTCCCATGGCTTCTAGGATAACGCAAAGCTCAACCCATTCTTTTCTATTTAAAGACCCGTAAACAGAGAACAACACGAGAGTAAATCCCATGAAAATCACATTTTCAATCCATGCTTTACCTAAATAGTCTAAGATAATCTGTGGCTCGCATTCTCCTTGAGCTTTAGAGGACGCACAGCTAGCCACAGTGGACATCTGCTGTAATACCACGATTTCCCATAACGGAACTAAGTATGAGTAATTGGAAAATTAATTAGGTATAATAGAATTTTTTGGATAATTATTGAAGATTTATTCAATGGAATTATTAGAAGTGGCTAAGTGTGGATTTCTGTTAAAATGTAAAACGTAAATTATTAATGGATTTTAGAAAAAATGTTAATTTGTGAAGATTATTGAGGGACTAAGTTATAAATTGTTGAGGAATTGGTTAAGGATTAATGGGGAATAAATTAAATAGGAAGTGGAATTAAAATAAAAAGGAATAGAATAAATGAAAGGGAGAGTAAACACAGTGTTTGGGTTATGACGGACATCCTTCAAGGGAAAATGGACGTCCGTTATAGAAGATGGAAAGCAGGTGGCGTCATTTGTTAAGAGTAAGTAGAAAGCGGCATCGTTTTGATGCGAGGGACATCCCTAATGGACAAAAGATGTTCAAAATAGAAGTAACAAGAACGGCGTTAAGATTTAAGTGGCACGACAATCGTTTGGAAAAAAGGGAGGAAAGACTTATTGAGGAACAGACGTCCCTTATTGAGGAACGGATGTCCCTCATAGCGAAGAAGAAGACGAACATCTAAAATATGAAGATAACAGACATCCCTTATTGAGGAATGGACGTCCCTCATATTGAAGAATGGACGACAGATGTGACAACCCAACTTTTTTAACATTTTTAAAATCCATTAAAATTTAAAACTTTTCTTTTCTTTTGTAAACATCGAAAAATCTTTTTCAAATGTATCAGAGTTCTTTCAAAAATTCGGACCATCAAAACCCTTTCGTTAAACCCTCTATGAAAATCATTATAATTATAAAATAATTTCTTGAAACATAGTGGAAGCTAAATCAATAAACATAGCGGATTTATCAAAACATAGCGAAAGCGTAAATAACTTGTTTAAGAAATACTAAACAAAGCATTACATGTTAATTACAAAACGTATTTTATCTTATACTTTCCATAGCCCTACCAGCCACGAGTTCCCACGGGTGCAAATCATTCATCCTTGCTTCTCAATCTGTTCATTATTTTCTCGTACATGTACCTCCACCACAAGTAATACATGAGCCTAAAGGCCCAGTAAGGAATTGGGGTTATGCAGTATGCTTTATGCCTCTCTTTAGTATGCTTTATGTCTTTTCTTTACTTTCATTCTTTCTTAACTCGTACATCGAGCGGGAGATTGAAGAATCTATAAAGGAGAGGGCGTCTATAACGATCTAGTTTTTCGGAAATCCTTTAAAAATGCGTGAAATTTAAAACTTTTATAAAATCATTGAAATCTCTTTTAAAACATATCAGAGTGCAACGCTAAACTGGACTGCCACCAACCTTTCTTTAAACTTGTATTGAAAATCCAATTAATAAAAATGCGAAAGCGTTATAAAATTATTTATATAAAACATTGCGGAAGCGTAAATAATTTATGAAGAACTAAACAATTGAATAAAATTTAATAAAACTTAATTCAATTATAAGTGTTTACTTTTTACTCCCTCTAGCCTGGCCAGCCACGAGTTTCGCGTGTGCAAATCTCTCATCCTTGCATTACTATATGTTCGTCGTTTGTACCTACACCACAAGTAATACATGAGCCTAATGGCCCAGTAAGGAAAAGGGTTTAATGCAATTATGCTTATGCCTCTCTTTAGTCCTTTTGGAATGGGGGCCACCTAAACCAATCATTTTATTTTGTTCATTCTGTCATTCTTTACTCGTACTTCGAGCTGGAGATTGGAGAAATCCATGGCGGTAGGGTAGATCTTTGTCGGCTTCAACCACCTAGAGTAGATAGTCTCGCAATCCTGACAAGGGAAAGATAATGTTCTCTTTTAAATCTTGTCTACCTGGCTAATCCGTACTTACCCTACCATCCCCCAACTCCATTTTCTTCTTCTTTTTCTCTTTTTCTTCTTTTAACAATTTTCCTCACATAATGCATGTGTGAGTACCACCACCAAGGTGGCACTCCCTATTAGTTTCTATTTCCATAATCCATGACCATACATTCTCATCCTAACATGATGCATGATGCTTTATAACGTATCATTAACAATAGTTGAAGTGCGCATATTAAAGAAAGAGTTGAAGTGCGCATATAAAAGAAAGTAATTGAAATCAAACTATAATTGAAATTGCACATAGAATGAATAACAATAATGGAAAACGCACCACAGAGAACAATTATAACATTGAATTGGAAACAACAAAGCACATAAGAAAGTCAAATAGCGAGGGAATACAAAAATTAACATGCTCAACGGAGTAATTACTGTTATACATTTATTGGTCTAGAGTCTGGCTAGTTACTCTAATTGGTTTACATGCTCAAGGAAGATTACTATTATTAGTTATCTTAGTAATTTAACATGCTCACAAATAAATTACATGCTTTTATCCTAGTTCACTAATCATGCGCGGGTTTAGTAGATAATGACATGCTAACGACAGGTAATTATAAGCAGGATTATAAGCAATACCAAGACACAATAACAAAGGTAATATAAACACATCTGTTCACATAGTCAATGAATCTCTTAATCCGTTCGGCTTAGTTCATTATTCTTTCCCCTTTTCCATTCTTTGCTAATAAAGTAAAGCATCTATATTAATTTCAATTAAAGTAAAGCAGGGTAAAGAAAATTGCAGTGAGAGACAATATAACCATTTTAAAGGAAATTGCGGAAAAGAGCAATGCACAGAATATTAACAAGGAAGAATAACATGTTAATATTAATCTAGTTCGTTAAATGCTCAAGAATGGTTTAGTGGGTGAAGCATGCATCGCTAGTTAATTAACTATGCTAGTCTAGTCATGTGCAATTACTCTAGTCAATTAACATGCTACTAGTTGATTTACTCACGCTAATTAATCATGCTACTAATTAAATCAATTTAAACATCAAGTAAATTAACTTAATATGCTAGTTAGTTACTTATTAGTTAGTTTACATGCTCAAGGTGTAACAACACTTACATAAGCACATTCAAATGGGTTATCGCTACTTAGTTAATTAGACAAGTTAATTAAATATTAGTTCATGCTAGTTAGTTATATACTAATAGAACATGGTTAAGGGTTAGTTATTAATTAATCATCTAGTTAGATATGCTCAAATTATTTATCTAATGACTAGTTAAATACATACTCAGATTACATGCTTTTATTCTAGTAAATTAAGTATCCTTAATTATCGTTAATTTGTTGGTTATCATAATTTGATTAATTAGACACATTAAGCATGCTCAAGTAAAGATTTCAATTACAATTCTAATTACTTATTCTAATGAATTAATATGTTCAAGTCTAGTTGTTGATTACTCTAATTACTTACATACACAATTAAAGTTTATCAATACTTGTATTTACACAAAGGCATTAACCTATAGAATGAGGGTAGCAGAGAAATATATGCATGAGGAAATAACAACAGAGGTATTTAATTAAACAGCAAGTAACTAGACAGTAAGTTTTTCTCAATTCACACGTTAGCCATTCATCACCTTTTTGCATTTAACCTCTCCTTATCAAACAAGGCATTTAAATTACAGCACAATCACTAAAACAAAGCAATTCAACAAAAAGGAAATATCACAGAGCTTAACCAGAATCTACAAAGTACTAACAAATCTATACTATCAACAACACAGGAAGTAACAACAGAATAACATCCAAGGAATTATAGTAGTAACAAAGGAAACATCTACAAAGTATTAAACATAGAGCTAGCAACACAAGAACAGAATTAAAACCAAGGAATACCACAAAGCATCAATAGGTCTACCGCTATCATCAACACAGGAAATATTTACAGCAAGGGAGTAAACAAAGGGAATAACAACAGCAATTCATTCCAAGGAATTATCATCTAAAAACCAACTAACAAAAATTAGCAGTAAACATTTAAAGGAACCAACATAAACTCACACACTCTACTTGGGGTGTAGGGCCTCCACAGGCCAAAACACCCCTAGTTCCTTTCCTAAATGAAGACAAACTCACGGACAGCAAGGATTCCACAGCACACAGCAGCTCCATGTTCAGCTTCCAACTCCACAGCAGCTACAAGCTCCTAACTCACCCACGTATCACACTTAACCCTCAATGGGTAACTTATAATCCCTTCTCTCACAGGTCTCACTCTCTCTTGGGAACTCTCTTCTCTCGTAGGAACTTTCGTAGGGAGGGAAGAAATGCTAGATTGAAGAAATGGCAGAGAAGGGATAAGGATATTACTTGGATTGAGGAGGCAGGAAAGGACGCCTAGGGGAGGAGAGGTCAGCTCCAGCAGGGGAGGTCGGCGCCTACGCCGGGAAAGATTTCTTGTCGAGAAATCGCTTGTAGTAAATGGCTACAAGACAAGAGTTTGGATATTAAATCCCAAAAATTATGGAGAGTTGGGCTATTTCGGAAGAGTGCGGACGCATTGGTCTCATCCGCATTCATCCGCAAAAGCAAAATCCTGAAGGCTAAATCACTTCCTCGGATGAGAACTGGCATCCTTATCTTGTCCGTACCATCTGCATATGACATTCGGACGCATTTTGGCGTCCCCATGTAGCATCTGCACCATCTAAATCTGTCCATAAATTGGACAGAGGCAATTTGGACGCAGCTAATCCACGTCCGCAGTCGTCCGCATGCGTCTGTAAGTGTAAAATCCTAAGGCAGAAATCGTTTCCTCATATAAGAACTGGCGTCCCAGTCCTCATCCATACCGTCTGCAACCAAAATTTGGACGCAAAATGGCATCCGCATGCAACGTCTTCATGAGTCCGAATCTGTCCAGAAATTGGATAGAGGCAAATCGGACGCGGCCACCCTCGTCCATACACGTTCGGCCTCATCTGGAACTGTCTAGGATTCGAGCAGATTCGATCCGCATGCAGTCATCCGCGTCCGCACCGTCTGGACATCGTCCGCAACTTCACAACATAGCGAAGTCAGGATGCAAAATTGTGTCCTAAGTCGTCCCAAGGCTAAGGGTGACGTGCAATGCACTTGCAGACGACACGGCTCGTCCGCAAGTCATCCCCATGTGTCTGAAAGTCAACATTCAGACGCATTAGGACATAAATTTCTCGTCCTGGTGCATCCCAAAGTACAAGGACGCCACATAATGCACGTGCGGACAACATAACTCGTCGGCATGTTGTCCACAAGCGTCCAAAAATGCATTGGACAGCCTTTCTGCACAGTTTCCCCACTTAACTTTTATCCCCTAATAATTTCCCCATAAATACACGTCATAAAATGACATGTATAAATAGGCAATGTAATATCCTGATCACCCCAACACTTGATTACATCACGTATATGGGAAAATGTAACAGAAATACCCCTAGACTTAACGCTCCGAATACGTACTCGGGAATACCCAAACAATTACCCAACTTAAAAATTCGGGGTGTTACAGCGTCTCATTTTGGCCTCTAGCCACCTAGTGTAGACAGTCTCACAGTCCCAAGAAGGGAAAGGTAACGTTCTTTTCTTCTCGTAACCCGTGAGAGGGTATAAATATCTCTATCTACCAAGCTAGACCCAAACTTACCCTTCCATCCCCCAACTCCCCATAACATTTTCTTTAATCCTTTTTCCTCACTCAAATGCATATGAGTACTGCTCCCAAGGTGGCTCTCCCTATTTGTTTCTATTAGTATGATGCATGTTGATACAATATGACATAACAATAACCATAATTGAATAGCGCATATAAGGAAAGTAAATAGCAATAATTGAATAGTGCATATAAAGAAAGTAAATAACAAAATTGAATAGCGCATATAAATGAATGACAGTAAAACAAACGAACAATATAGTAATGAATTAAAATAACGAATGGCATGCTTGAATTTACAGAACACAACAATAAAAGAAACAGTTAGCGGAACATGCTATTAAACTGAGGTCATAAGTCAACTAACTATTCAAACCAATAAAGTATGCTTCACATGATAGTCAAACCAATAAAGTATACTTCTCACACTATTCAAAGCAATAAAGCATGCTTCACAAGAGTATGACGACATTAAATAGACATGGATAACAACATGAATCGAGTCTAAGAAATTAGAACTAAAGGCAATGTGCATCTGAAAGTAAAGCATAATTTAACAATGTTGTTCTTAGCTAGACTTAACAACTTGATTCCAATTGTTATTCTAGTTAGAGTTAACAATTTAGTTCCAATTGTTATTCTAGTTAATTAAACATGCTCAAGGGAATAATTACGATTAATAGTCTAGTTAATTAAACATGGTCAAAATTCTAGTAAACAAAACATGCTCAGATTTAGGGAATATCAATTCGATTAATGACTTAGTTCTTTGTTACAGTTATTGACCTAGTAAGTTAAACGTGTTCAAATTAAGGGAATAAAACTTCTAGTTAACACAAGGATTCTAAAAATAATAGCAAAGTAGCATTAACAGCTAGGGAAACTATAGCAAGTAAGACAATAAAATGTATATAACAGAATCATTGTTAAGGGAACTCTTAGCTCATTCATGCTCATCAGTTCATAATTCTACACTACAGGACTTAACATCAGAAATTATCATTTACGCATTATGCATTCATCACATTCAAGCATTAAATATTCATCACTTCTTTATCAAAGTAACCATTGATCTCTATCAAAGTAAAACATTTGTAGTAAAGAGAATTGCAGGAAACTAACAGTAAAGAAATCTACACAACTCACACACACTACTTGTGGGTAGGGCCTCCATAGGCCAAGACTCTACCCAATCCTTACCCTAGCTAAAGAAAACTATCACAGATAGCCAACTCCCAGCTTACAGAACCTTGCTTCACACATGTAATACACTGAAGGATTCTCACCAACACTCATGAGCTCATAGCATAACTCTCACTAACACAAAGAGGATTTTCTCTCTCGCATGAACTCTCTCTCACGTAGGAAAAACTGGACTGGAATTGAAGAGAAGGATGGCTTAAATCATAAGCCATACCTGGAGGGAGACCATCGTACACTGAAGGGATAGTGAGGCATTGTTTTGACATGGTGGATGGAGTGGTCTAGATGTGGGGAGATCACCTCCTTGTGGAGTGAGTGCCTTTTAATGGACAAAATGACAAAGAGCCCTATTATTAAATTCATAATTTTTGCAAGTCTGGGACATTTTGGACGAGAGGAGTCATTCAGGCCTTGTTTGCCTGCGTTCAAAAATCACTATTCTTTAGGAAGATTTGCATTTCCGAAAGAAGGATGGGGTCCATACCTTTGTCCGCATTCATCCAAATCTGTCATTCGGACGAAGGATGGCGTCCGCATTCAACATTTGCATGTGTCCAAAACTATCCAAAATTTGGACAGATTCAAAATCACTGCGTCTGCATGCATCCGCACTTGTCCGCATTCATCCGTAAAGTCGAGTTAGAATGCAAAACCTTGTCTTGCATCTTCCCAAAATGCAGGGACGACGCTCCATGTGTTTCCAGATGACATATCTCCTCCTTGTGTCGTCCGCCATCGTCCAAATCACCAAATTCCAGCTTTTCTTCACATTATCATACTATATTTTTATCCCATAATATTTTCCCCATAAAAACACGTCACAATTTAACACATATCGATACGTAATGTAATATATTAACTACCCCAACAATTAATTATATTGCGTATACAGGAAAAACATTATCGGGGCATTACATAACTCCCTCCTTATAAAAATTTCATCCTCGAAATTTGCTTAGGGAATTACCCTCCACACACTAAACTACGCATCAAATCTCTTCATTAGTAACCCCATTTCATGACATAGTTTCCTTGTTGTCCTAAGACTTCATTTTATCCAGAATACCAATTCCATTTTTACTAATAGTTTGTCCAACTACCGCTAATTGATCAACTTGACTACATCTAAACGCATCTCTTCGCACCAAAAAGGTCGATCCAACCTTCGAATTCACTCATCACTTGCATGATTTCCGCATCATTGCCAGTAGAAAACACCTTTATTACTACCATTTTTTTGCTTCAGTTCAGTAAACACTGCATCGTTGTCGCTTAACTCTCAAATCTATAGTATTTTCTCCTAAATTTTTCATGCCCCATCAATTTTTTCCTTGATACCCATGTGATTCAACACCAAGAAAAAGTCTCCTCAACCTTCTTATCGCCAGTCGACTAACCCCTGACGTTGAACTCACATCTCCTTTACAATTCTTCACCTCAGGTATTTTTCACTTCATGAGTTGAGACCTAGTACACGCAACTTTTTTCTCTCACTCCACAACTACAGTGTGCTCAAATGTGCTCTCCACCATCCAATTCATCCTTTCAAGCTTGTTAGATTATGAACTACATCGCTCCATGGCTGCTCCCATCAATCTATTATCCATTCGGCTTCAAGGTCTTCGTTCCATCTCGCTTCCCTTTCTGTATTTGTACCCATTGCTATTTATTTTCATGTTTCTATATCCGTATCCGTATCCGTTTCTGTTTTTGTTTCTATTTCTGTATATGTTCCCATATTTGTGCACGTTTTTGTTTTCGTTCTCGTTTCCATTTCTGTTTCTGTATCTGTATATGTATCCATTTCTAGAAATTCATTCCTGGAAATTTCGTTTCTATTTCCGTTTCCGTTTTCGTCTCCATTTCCATTCCCATTTCCATTTCTATTTTCGTTTCCATTTTCGTATCTATTTTGGTTTTCGTTTCCATATGGATTTCTGTTTTTGTACTCGTTCCTGGATAAGCACAACTGATTGCCCAGTTCCTTGCCGCCGCAATCGTGTCCTTGGTTATAATGATTCAGTCCGGACCAAGATGGAGAACTTTACCAAGTCCGACGCAAGTCTATTTATCCATTCAAACACTAATCCAAAGCTAATCCATGTCCCCAATGATGGATAGGGAGTACCTTAATCTTGTTAGAATTTGCCGTCAATATTAATCCAAGTTGGTCATACAATTAGACTAAACTTCTCTAAACTTCTTGTTCGTGCAAGAATTCCAACCTATGAAGGAATCAGCTTTTCTTAAAATCAAATAGGTTCTTCATCCTCATATAAAGCGTATTCTTACCTCGGCAACTACTGGCCATTAAAGGTCCAAAACACTCTCTATATTCATTCTCAAAGGTCAAGATTGCGTGGGCAAGTAGTTGGTTAGTTAGTTTACGAGAGATTTTCTTTCCACTTATTTTCTCTTTCCTATTTCAAAAGTTTTTTAGGCAGAGTCTCCTCTGTTTTTACACTCCCCCAAAGTTATATTGCATACACCCTGCATAAAATCTCAAGCAGTTCAAGAAAAGTTCATTATCTATTCACTTATCTTTCTCGGTCTAGTCTTATGAACACATTCCAAAACATACAGGGGTACACCCCCGAATTTAACATTTCCAAAATACAAAAATTTATATACTTAGTCACCACTAGTCCACTAATCCCCCTCATCGTTTTCCTACGGGTTGAGGACTTTCTTGAATTCCTTCCTCCATTCATCAGACAAGATAGGACAATGTCAGGTAATGTGTCCAAACCTTTTACATCTGTAACAATGTCCCGAACTTGCCAAGCATATCTGTAACGACCCGAATTTTCATAAATCCTTTAAAATACGTGAAAATTTTGAAATTTCTTTTTAAAACCATTCAAAGCGCGCCAAGAATCGGATCGCTACCAACCTTCCTCTAAACCTGTTTTGAAAGCCAATTGAAAAGTGCAAAAGCGTTATAAAATCATTTGTATAAAACATTGCGGAAGCATAATTAATCAGAAATTAGACACCCTTTAATTACAATTTAGAAAACTTAATTAATTCTCGACTGACTATCCTTTACCCTCTTTATGCCTGGCCAGCCACGAACTCCCTCGCGCGTGCAAACCCATCATCTCTGCCTTTATGTTATCCGTTCTTTATCTATTTATTATCTGTTCGTCGTTTGTACCTACACCACAAGTAATACGTGAGCCTAGTGGCTCAGTAAGGAAGAAGGGAAATGCAACATGAATGCCACTTTTTAGTCCTTTCAGAATGGGGGCCACCCAAACCGATCCTTTCATTTGGTCATTAATCCATTTATTACTTTACTTCCTTTTTCTTTGATCCTTTGGGATCCATTATTCTATTGATCCCTTGGGATCCATTATTCTACTATTCTATTTTTCCATACTCGTGCTTCGAACTGGAATTAGGAGGTTTTTCTCGTGCAATGGCCTAGTGATCGGACCTAGCCTTTTTCCTCGAATCTAGAACTCCCATACCCTATAAGGGAGGGGCTACACCTAGATCGCAGACTAGATCCGCTACCCATCCACTCCCAATTCCCTTCTTCTTCTTTACTTTTTCTTAGCTTTTTACCTCACTTATGCATGTGTGCGTACCACCCATGGCACTCCCTATTAGTCTCTATTAACATGATGCATGAACATACATTCTTAACCTGATATGATGCATGATGCTTCTAACATAACATCCGTAAGAATTGAAGTGCGCATAAAGAAAGTAACGGTAATTGAAATTGCAGGAATTGAAAGCGCATAAGGAAAGTAAACAATAGTTGCATGGAGAGCAAAACAACTGAAATGGAATAGCACACCCAAGGCAAGAAACATCACTGAAACTCTTACTCAAGACAATAGACAATTAACCTAACAAGGAAAGCATGTTTGACTTAAGATAACGCAATACTATTAATTAATGTGCTAGTTCTCCTAGTTAACCTCTGAGTCCATTTACATGCTTCCTACATTTAGGGTTCTAGGTGATTATTCTAATTAGTTGTTCTAATTTGCTTACATGCTCAAGTTGATTATTTTAGTCACTTGTTCTAATTAATTAACATACTCAGTTGGTTGTGTTAGTTAATTACGCTAGATAATTAACATGCTTTGATTAATCAATTACATGCTTAAGGTAAATGGCATGTTTTTATCCTAGATGATTTAATCATGCTTCCATACTAGTTAGCAAATTAAACTATTACCATTACATACTTTTATGACCCAGATGATTAAACATGCTTTTGAGGTTAACTGATTTAGCATACTAATCCTAGTTATTATTCTGATTATTTACATGCTCAACTCTAGTTAGATTAATAAACATGCTTGAGTCAAATGAACTACTTAGCTAGGTTAACATAATCTCTAGATGATTAAGTGATTAACAGCTATCAGTTAATTAAACAAATCGTTTAACATGCTTGATAAGTAATTCCATTTATTACCTAATTAGTTAATCCTAGTTAGTTTACATGTTAATTGATTGTTCAATTAACTACATGCTTAGACTAGCTAGTCATTAACATGCTTGGGTTTTTGATTTAACATCCAATTAAGTGATTAAACAAATAAATCAACGTTCTTACTCCAAACATACACGTAAGGAAATAAACAACATTGGTAAAGGAAATCTTGGTTCGTTCATACTCATCCCATCCTCACCCATTTCTCTCTTCACTTTCTCATTCTCTGTTTCTCAGCAATGACTAACGATATCACTTAGAAATCACGCCATTATCAAAGAATATCATCAAGGGAATATCCTAAAAATCTACAGCATACTACAGGAATCACAAAACATTCTAATTTTACAAGCAAAACTATCAACTACCAACACTGACATTAACATTTACTAGCAGTAACAAAGTAATTAACAGACTCAACAACTAACATACATTTAACTAACCACTAACGTTCATTAAGCATTTATTCACAATAAGCATTTCATGCATTGTAAGAGCACTAACACTAAACTCACGCACACACTTGTGGTGTAGGGCCTCAATGGCCAAAACAACCCTTAATCCTTACCAATTTGGAGATTCTAAACCAGGGACAGCTCTCCTCATTGCAGCTCCAGCCTTCAGCTCCACACTAACCCACTCTCTAGCTCACTCACGTTCACACACCTCACAGACCAACACGTATACTTTCACTAATCTTGCACTCTCACTGGAACACTTCTCTCTTTTAGCTCTCCCTCGCTCTTGGTCACTCCCTCTTTCTCTCTTGCTCTCTGAACTTTACGCAGGTAAAAATGGAATGAAAAGGAGGGAGAAGAAATGGGTTAATACCTGGAAGGGGAGGAGGGACACAATCATGGCTCCATGTAGGGAGGAGGTTGGCGCCCTATGGGTTGAGGGTGGGCGATGGGTCATTCTTGTCGATTTGGGATGACTTTCTACGATTTTCCCCGTTTTCCCATCATTTTCTTTCTATTTTATTTCGTAGGTCTGGGCTAATTCGGACATATGCGGACGCAAAGGTCTCGTCTGCATCCGTCCGCAAGGCTAAATCTTTGCAGGTTTTGGACGGAAAAGGCATCCCCATCCTGTCCGTACCGTCCGTACTAGCGTCCGAAAGTGTCTTGAAATCAGGCATAAGAAAATCGGAAGATACCCCAACTCGTCCGCAGCCATCCAGACTCATCCAAAACTGTCCGGGATAGAACAGATTCGACGCAAACGCCATTCTTCTCGTCCGCATCATCTGGAACTGCGTCCGTAACACTAGACTCAGGACGCCGAATCTCGTCTTGAGTCTCGTCCCCAAGCTAAGGGAGACGTGGCACTGATCCTGCGGACGACTTGTCTCGTCCGCAGCGTCCGAGGCCTCGTCTGCAACTTCACAGCACAGTGAAGTCAGGACGATACCTCGCGTCCCCAGACCCGTTCCAAACGTTAGGGACGTAATGCAATGCATTTGCAGACAACATAACGCGTTTGCCATGTCATCCGCAGGCGTCTGAAAATGCCCTGGACAATCTTTCTCACCTTTTTCCCCACTTAACTCCTATCCAGTAACCATTCCCCTTTGAATACCCGTCACAAAATGACAAGTATAAATACGGGATGCAATACCCCCAAGCTCCCAACACTTGATTACATTACGTATATGAGGGAAACGTTAGCGGAATTACCCAAAAACTTAATGCTCCGAACCTCCTCGGTAATACCCGATAATTATCCCACTTTAAAATATCATGGTGTTACAATATCCTAGAGTGAATCTTGGCACACTGCGGACATAGGTCCTTCCGTGGTGTCACAACCGTAGCCTCCTCGACAATAGTGTTTACATGAAGGTGCTTCCGATCCTCTTGTTGCTCACCATCCTCCAAGGGTTTCTTGTTCCTTATAGTGCTCGGTTCTCCTTCCTCCCTTGTGACTACACGTCTACCACGAACTTCTTATTGAATGTCCTAAGTCCTTCTACCAAGGTCTCAATGAGTCGGAACTAACTCTCCATGTACTCCATCAACTGATTGGCTATCTCATTCTCGTTCTGTGCTTCTCTCTCCATGTTATCTCCTAACAATTCATTCACCGAAATAGGATAATGAATCATGCGTTAATAAAATAGTAGGGAGTATACTTACAACGGATGAAGTATTTTCCACGTCGAGGTTTGTGCTGGCAAGCAGTTACAAAATCAGTTTTGAATTGCAGTTACTTTGACATCAACTGTGTTGGAGCAAAACTGTATCAGAGCAATTTGCAAAATCTTTTTTTCAAAAACACACTTGCTCTGATACAGGTATCAGAGCAATTTACAGAATTAGTTTTAAAACACTTCCTCTGATACCAACTGTATCAGAGCAATTTACAAAATCATTTTTAAAACATACCAAATGTGACGACCCGACTTTTCTAACCTTTTTAAAATGTGTTAAAATTTAAAACTTTTCTTGTTTTTGTTAACACTGAAAAATCTTTTTCAAATGTATCAGAGTTCTTTCAAAAAGCTAGACCGTCAAAACCCTTTCGTTGTACCTGCTATGAAAATCGTTATAATTATAAAATCATTTCTCAAAACGTAGCGGAAGCCAAATCAAGAAACATAGAGGATTTATCAAAACATAGCAGATGTGTAAATAACTCGTTTAAGAAATACTAAACAAAGCATTACATCTTAATTACAAAACATATTTCATCTTATACTTTCCTTAGCCCTGCCAGCCACGAGTTCCCGCACATGCAAATCCTTCATCCCTGCTTCTCAATTTGGTCATCATTTTCTCGTACATATACCTACACCACAAGTAATACATGAGCCTAAAGGCCTAGTAAAGAATTGGGGTTATGCAGTATGCTTTATGCCTCTCTCTAGTTCTTTCTGGAATGGGTACCGCCCCAAACCACTCTTTTCTTTTCTTCTGTTCTTTCTTTCTTTCTTAATTTGTACATCGAGCGAGAGATTAAGGAATCTATAAAGGAGAGGGCGTCTCATTTTGGCCTCTAGCCACCTAGTGTAGACAGTCTCATAGTCCCGACAAGAGAAAGGTAACGTTTTTTTCTTCTCGTAACTTATGAAAGGGTATAAATATATATATCTACAAAGCTAGACCCAGACTTACTCTTCCATCCCCTAACTCCCCATAACATCTTCTTTAATCATTTTTCCTCACTCAAATGCATATGAATACTGCCCCTAAGGTGGCACTCTCTATTTGTTTCTATTAGCATGATTCATGTTGATACAGTAAATAACCATGATTCAATAGCGCATATAAGGAAAGTAAATAACAATAATTGAATAGTGCATATAAAGAAAGTAAATAACAATAATTGAATAGTGCATATAAATGAATGACAATAATACAACGAACAATATAGTAACGAATTAAAATAACGAATGGCATGCTGGAATTTACAGAACAAAAGAGTAAAAGAAACAGCAATCGGAACATGATATTAAACTGAGGTCATAAGCCAACTAACTATTCAAACCATTAAAGTATGCTTCACACAATATTCAAACCAATAAAGTATACTTCACACACTATTCAAACCAATAAAGCATGCTTCACAAGAGTATGACGACATTAAATAGACATGGATAACAACATGAATCGAGTATAAGAAATTAGAACTAAAGGCAACGTTCATATGAAAGTAAAGCATAATTTAACAATATTGTTCTTAGTTAGAGTTAACAACTTAATTCCAATTGATATTCTAGTTAGAGTTAACAACTTAGTTCCAATTGTTATTATAGTTAATTAAACATGCTCAAGGGAATAATTATGATCAATAGTCTAGTTAATTAAACATGGTCAAAATTCTAGTAAACTAAACATGCTTGGATTAAGGGAATATCAATTCGACTAATGACTTAGTTCTTTGTTACAATTATTGACCTAGTAAGTTAAATGTGTTCAAATTAAGGGAATAAAACTTCTAGTTAACACAGGGTTTCCAACAATAACAACAAAACAAAGTAGCATTAACAGCTAGGGAAACTATAGCAAGACAATAAAATGTACAGAAGAGAATCATTGTTAAGAGAACTCTTAGCTCATTCGTGCCCATCGGTTCATCATTCTACACTATAGGACTTAACATCAGAAATTATCATTTACGCATTAAGCATTCATCACATTCAAGCATTAAGCATTCATCACTTCTTTATCAAAGTAAGCATTGATCTCTATCAAAGTAAACCATTTGTAGTAAAGAGAATTGCAGGAAACTAACAGTAAAGAAATCTACATAACTCATGCATACTACTTGTGGGTAGGGCCTCCACAGGACAAGACTTTACCCAATCCTTACCCTAGCTGAAGAAAACTATCACGGTCAGCCAAACTCCCAACTTTCTCCTCAGCTTACAGAACCTTGCTTCACACATGTAATACACTAAAGGATTCTCACCAACAGTCATGAGCTCACAACACAACTCTCTCTAGCTCAAAGAGGATTTTCTCTCTCACAGGAACTCTCTCTCACGCAGGAAAAACTGGACTAGAATTGAAGAGAAGGATGGCTTAAATCAGAATCCATACCTGGAGGGAGATCATCGTACACTGAAGGGATGGCAAGGCGTTGTTTCGACGTGGTGGAGGGAGTGGTCTGGGTGTTGGGAGATCACGTCCCTGTCAAGTGAGTGCCTTTTAATGGAAAAAAACGACAAAGCCCTATTATTAAATTCCTAATTTTCGCTAGTCTGGGACATTTCGGACGAGAGGAGTCATTTGGGCCTAGTTCGCCTGCGTTCAAAAATAACTATTCTTTAGGAAGATTTGCAGTTCCGAAAGAAGGATGGCGTCCTTACCTTTGTCCGCGTTCGTCCAAAATTTGGACAAATTCAAAATTACCGCATCCCCATGCATTCATACTCGTCCGCATTCATCCGCAAAGTTGAGTTAGGATGAAAAACCTTGTCTTGCATCTTCCCAAAATGCAAGGACGACGTTCCATGTGTTTCCAGACAACATACCTCCTCCTTGTGTCGTCTGCCATCGTCCGAATCACCAGATTCCAGCTTTTCTTCACATTTTCATACTATATTTTTATCCCATAATATTTTCCCCATAAGTACACGTCATTATTTAACACGTATCGATACGTAATGTAATATATTAACTAACCCAGCAATTAATTACATCGCGTATACCGAAAAAATGTTATCGGGGTATTTCAACAGATGTGAGGAACGAATGACATATGTGATTAACGAACGAAAGATAAGAAACATCGGACGAATTGTGGACCGTTAGATGAGGCCTAAGAATTATCGGATGAATTGTGGACCGTTAGATTAGTAAGGGTGATGTTCATCACTCATAGGAGACGTCTATCGCTGAATCAAGGACGGGGCCACGTGCAAGGCATGTGGAAATCAAAAAGAAAAATTGACGCATTTTATGACCGCCGGATGAGGAAGTGAACGAAGTAGGACTGTAGGATTCGAGATGAGGGCCATCCCTTATGTAAAACAGACGTCATTCATAGTGAATTTCACGTTTAATTTCTGGGAGCGGCAAATCGTGGTTGTGATGCAATCTTTCAAAAAGGAAATTGCTCCCTTTTAGCAAGTGTTTTGACTTTTCTTTTGTGAGCGTTTCAGCATTATGATTTCATAATCCTCCTTAAATGATGGCTGGTACATGTGGCATTTAGATGTGGTGCCACCTAGGAGTTGTTGGCGAATGTCAAGAGAATTGAAACGTTTCAAGGAGATTTCTCTCCTTATTAAAATGAATACAGAAGTAAAAGAAGGGGGACACTCTGAATTTCCTTACGGAGAAAAGAAAGAGCGAGGGAGAGAGGGAGAAACGCAAAGAGAATATGAAGAAGAGAAAGAAAGTTGCTGTTTTTGGTGTGAAGGGAAGCGTACGGCTGTAAGAAATTGTCAAGTGAGGTAAGAAATAAGATGTGTGGATAGTGGAGGCCTACATCATAGGAATTGTCTGTTGAATTGTCGCTGCCATTTCCTGTTGAATTGAGAAATTGAATTCACATATAAATTTGGTTAATCGTTTTGAAACGTTTTTATGCTGTTAGATAAATTAGCTACTGTCAATTATATATATGTTGGATTGAGAAGTTGGACAATGTATTGTGAATTATTCAAGACTGGGTTGTGGTTAAACATCGCCTATGTTACTTGTTGTGAAGCATCGTTCTTTCGATTGCTAGATGATTTTAGTTTTTATTAATTAGAGTTTGATGGAGAAGTAGGAAAATGCCCTGCGAATTGTTGTTAACCTTGTGGTGTGAATAATGATGAATTGCCATATTATTCTACTATTTTTTATTTAATGCCTCAAATTGAATAATGCCTTGTACTTTATTGTTGGTTCTATAAATGTGGTTGTCTTGGATTCTGCATCTGAGTTTGTATTACCTTCCTGTTAATATTGGCTATTTCCTGGTTTCATGATTTACTCTCTGTTAATAATTGCATAGTTTATTCTGATAGTATCCTTTAATTATTGTTGCTTGTATCATATTGTAATGTTATGTTCCCTGTGGCAAATTTCATATATTGTTGTGAACGGAATATGACATGACATATATGCATCACACTTAGCATTTATGAAAGTGTTGACATATGCATGGCATGTGAATGAAATGAATGAATAAACGTAAATAGGTATGTGGGGTTTCGGGAGAATAGGTGACAGTCCATTGTGGTGACACTTTTAATGGATGTATCTCCTCCCATGTAGGGAGAGAGTGATGGTTAAGCCACATGGACCATAGGATGTATCATTTCTCTTGTACTAGAAATCACTCACGCTTGCACAACACAGGAGAATGGTGGAAGTTATTATGGTGACACCCCTAATGGATGTATCTTCTCGTCGGAGTGACGGTTAAGCCATATGACCATAGGATGTATCATTTCTCTATAACGAAATGTAAAGGAGGAGATAGGTTCTTTTCTAAGACAAACTGTATAAGCATGCATTGAGCATGAGCATTGCATTTCATTCTATTTTTTACTGAGTGTTAAGCTCATTGTTTTATCCTGTGATGTAGGTATGTACAAGAAACAAGAGAATATGTTAAGGACAATTGACAAAGGATTTGCACCCGTGGATCTTGTGGTTGGATAGGCCAATGAATGTAATAGAAATGGCTCCTAAAGGTTTTGTAAATGTATTGAAATTGAAAAAGGAAAGAAGTTATTTATTGTATTCTAAAATGCGTTGTTTTATTTATTTAGTTTTCCGCTGTGCTTTATAAAATATTTTCAGAAAAGATTTCTATTTATTGTATCGTTTAAAAAAAGAGGTTTTTAATAATGAAAAGTCTTCCACTATTTCACAAAAGAAAAGAAAAAGTTTTAAACATTTTCAAATGTAAGAAAAGTTAGGTCGTTACATCCGCAGAAGCCCGCTAGTCCAATGTCCAACAACCAAGTCAGCTATAAATTCATATTGACGATCACCAAAGTGATCGCTGCCTACACTGTCGCAAAAGCCAATGATTCCGCGAGAACCCCAATCCAAAGCATCACCATCTACCACGTGTTCTAATCTATCGATAAAACTCATCTGCAGACACTAGCTCTCCTAGAAACTGTGAATTCAATAAACCCTAGGACGATGTTTCACATCGTCAAAACCCATTTGCAGACACCAATCCATCAGTGGAAGCAAACGCTTCCACAAATCAGCATTAAACTGAGACATTACTTATCCAAACGACGCCATTCTCATCATCTATATGCGTAATAACCTAAAATGACAACGTTTCTATTTACTTAATGCTCCTCAAATGGAATATTTCTTTTCCACTGAAGAATCTTTTCCTAATCTAATGACTTACAGTTTTTCCTCTAAACCTAATCTAAGGACCCAACATTCTTCCGTGTCCGAGTGGCACCAAATGCTTTCACGAAAGAATCTTTTTGAAAGCTAACGGTCATCGTTCCTCCAACTAATCTAATCATATGGTCCAGCACACTCCCGCACTCAAACGCATCAAAAACTCTCACAGAAGCATCTTTTGTTTGATCCAATGATCTATGTTCTTTCTGCTAAACTGATCCAACAGTCTAGCGTCCTCCTGCATCAAAACCTCTGCGAAGAATCTTTTCCAATCTTGAATAATCTCAGCCATCCCTAAATCTCATCTGACAGCTACTATTGCATCCGATCAACATACCCTATATTTCCTTAATTTTAAGAATTGAATTATTAATCAATTAATTAAATCTCTTTTCTTAATTCCACCACATGTATTATTAAACCAATAATTGAAACTCCACCTTAACCACGAATATTCTAATTTCATTATATTTGATTTTTCTAATTCTTCAATAATTCATATTTTATTTTATTTTCTATAAAATAAAATAATTCTTCACTCTAGCTTTTCTAATTTAATAATTACAATTTTTTTTTCCTTACTTCAACTTCCTTAATTTCCAATAATTCTAATACTTCCACCATTTTAATTTCCTCACTAAAATTCATAATTAATCTTTACTTAATTTACTAAATTCTAAATTGTTGTATTATTTAATTAAACTATTTATGAAAAATTCCGAGTATTACAAATAAGGGTTAAACATTTATATTCAACAATTATAATTTAATAAATTAAATGAAAGAGAACATGTCATGAATAAAACGTGTGATTAAAACTAAGTAGAGTGATTAAAATTAAGTAGAAATCGACTAGTGAAACAAAAGTGTAAGACGTCCACTATAGTGTGGTTTGTATGTAAAATAGGCCACACAAAATCTTAGTGAAAATGGAGTCATTCACGGGCTCCAGACACATAGATGTTTGATGAAGAAAACGATACTCGATGATCACTAAAGCCACGAAATAATTGTTAGCCTAAGTATCGTTAGACTTATTTGTTTTGATGATAAATATATTAATTGTAATTATAAGTTATTTGTTGGTTATTATACTTAATGATTTAATTGTTATATTTATATTGATATTCATTGAAAATACCCTTAATATGGGAATTAAGTTATGCTAACAAGTTTACCTAAGTCCATGTAGTTAATAAGTATAATATTGGAACTTAGAGGAATCAAGAATGGCAAAAAGGAAGGAAGAGGTCGAGCAATCAGACAAGGAGGTCACACAAAACAGTTTGCATGAATATCTAGTCGACCAATTGATCGACCGCACATCAAAATAGAAGGCTCCCAAGTTTTGCGATCGAGCAGGAAGAAAATGGTTGACTACACAATTGGATAGATTGCCTCTCAAATCTACGGTCGAGCAAGTCGTTAAGGAGCTCAGTTTCTAATTGACCGAATGTTCTGGGCCTTCAAAAAGTGGCCGACCAAAAAGAAAATGGTCTACCGATATGTCAAACCGGCAAGAAAAATGGATGACCAAAAGCATAACGGTAACATCCCAACGGTCAGATGCAGTCGACCAAAAAGGAAATGGTCGACTGCTTAAGTAGGATCTATAAAGAGAAAGCACTCCAAAGCTGAAATTAACAAGTGAGAATGCTACCAAAACACTGCATAATTTTATACTCGTATTCTCACTTATCAAAAGAGTGCGTAGGCCTAACTCTCCAATCCTAACTTTAGATTTTATCTTTGAGAATTAAGTTCTAAAGTGCAATATTTTATTTTCCATTTGTACTCAAATAAAAAAAGTGACGCCCTACAAATAGTTGAGTGAAAAGGTGACGCCCTACGTATAGTCAAATGAGAGGGTGACGCTCTTAGAAAAGTTTATTTGACACTCGTTAAGTCAAACATCGCCAACCGGGGAGGTTAGGCGATTAAGGATCTCCAAGTGGAAAGCTTGGAGCACATATGAAAGCCAGGGTTGCTGATGAACAACACCGATTGCACCTCTCTTTCCCTATCTCTCTTATATTTTTGTTTATTAGTTACATATTTACTGTTGATAAATTACTTAGGGTTCGAGAATTAATTATCACACGAAAAGTTAGCACACCTAATTCACACCCCCTATAAGAGTGCACCAATCCTAACAAGTGCTATCAGAGCAGGGTTGTAACGACCTGGTTTTTTTTTTTCTTTGAAAACGCGTAAAATTTAAATCCTTTGAAAACATCTTTCTTTTATAAAATCAACGGAAGACTTTTCTTTCATAAAACTCATTTACAAATCGCAGTGAAAAAACTTCTATAAAACCAATTATTTATATAAAATAAATAAATCATTTTCATTCTCTTACAAAACTTCCACAACCAATTTCCTTTAATGCCTTTAGCCCAGCCAGTCACCAGATCCATGCATGCAAATCCTTCATCAACTGCTTATTCCCTGTTCTCGTACGTGTACCTACATCATGAGATAATAATGAGTCTAATGCCCAACAAGAAATAGAAATACAGTATGATGCATGAATATGTCTGATTATATTTGTCTCACATAATTAAATTCATTCAATGAGCCGGGACATTGGAAATCTTTTCAACAAGGAGAATAGTTTCCAGACTACTTCATCAACTTCCAACTCCCATTACGTTTATTAGTCAGGTCTCTCCCATGCCATGCCTCTCCCATGCAGTGTGAATACCAGCACATCGTGGCATCACTCCTATGTCTACTAATATGATGCATGATCACACAATGCTTATAAATGCAATAATAACATAGATCATAGAAATCACAATCAACAAAGAGCAATACGTACGATATCAACATTGAATGAATATAAATCTATCAACCTAGCATATATCACAAACATCAGAAAACCAATCTAAACAAATAAGCCCTAATCTCATGATGTAGGCCATTACTGGCAAAACACATGCACTATTTCTTACCTATAGTCCTTTAAGCATTTCAACACTTAATGTTGTCATTCTTCCTTTAATACCTTCAAAAGTAATTAACATAAAATTATCAAAAAACGCAATTTATTAATCTCATTGTCTTTTTCTATCTTTAATTCTTATTCCTTACGATGTTCATCCATTAAACACAACATGCATCGTTTAACCCAACTCCATCACTAAACCAAAATAACATAATATAACCCCTTAAAACAAAGTACACCCATGCTCCCCTACACCCAATAACAACATCCTTAATTATCTCAACCAAGGCAGTAATTAAACTGAGAATCAGAGCTCTATTAATAAAACACATTATCCAAGTTTTACTTAAACAGAGAGCACATAACCAAAATATTCCAACAGTCGTGCATGAAACCCAACAGAGGAGCATTATCCACTTATCTACTTATAATCCATAATTTAAACATGGAGCATTAACCACAACGGAACACACAATCGGGCATAAGAAACATAGAGCTATAAACAACCTCCTCTTTCATCCATCAATAGATTCAAACCAAAATCCAACAGATTCTCACTCCAACAAAATAATCCATTAACAGTGAAGAAAACCGTTACCAGCGAAACCAGAGAGAAAAGAAAAGCTTTTCCTTCAGAAGTTCCTTCCTCTCATCCTGCCTATTTCTTCACTACCCATCACCCTGTCTAGCACTCGCTAGTGGAGGCCAAGAGCACCAACCCGAGAAGCCATTAGCTCTCTGCCTATTCATGCTACAACCAAAACGCAGAACCATCAATGGAGCACACGACAAATTGATCCCAGTGTGAAATTTATGAAAAACGTGTACAGGTGCATTTTCAAACGATGTCTGGATGGCGCAGACAGCGTGGACGTGGAAAAAAGAATCTGTACAATTTTTGGGGACATTTTGGACGCGTCTATCTCGTCCGAAATGGGGTGGAGACGACACGGACGTGGAGGAAATGAATCTGTACCAATTTTAGTGAGTTTTTGGAGGCGTCTTTCTCGTCCGAATAGATTTCTGACGACTCATCTCATCCGAAAAGTCAAAAATATCTGAGAAACCCATTTAAATTTCCTTCTCTCTCTTCTGATTTTGTGTCTGCCACAACGAAATCTCTCTTCATTTTCCTTCTGCAGCGACGTCCATTCATCTCTGGAGGAGTGGAGACTTTCCACATGGCGATCCCTCATTGGACCTCCTTCTCTTGATGTGGGTGAAGTGCCTTGAACCTTGCAGAAGCTTATCCCCTGAAGCTGCACAGCCTCTGTCCTCTCAGTCGATAAGTAGTAAGTCCCCTTGCAACTGGGAAATATGAAATTATGGTGAGTTAAGTGTTGAGTTGTGTGTAAGGAAGAGTGTTGTGAGTGTGAAGAGTGTTGGACAACTGTGTTGCTCTGAAGAATTTGCGGTGAAGTCTGTCCACCGTGAAGGTAAGAAGTGATTTTGATTTAATGGTTAACCTTCAATAGTTAGGATAAGTTGGTTATTAGTATTGGGATTTATTTTAGTGTTGTCTCGTGAAGGAACTTTTGAGGGATTGGAAAGACAATAGGAGTACATTGGCTGCTGTGTTGTTGATTTTGGCTCCTACTCCATTCTGTTAAGCTGCTAAAAGATTGAGGTAAAAATTAGAATATGTAGTTGGCTAGAGGAGGCCATACATTACGGGTTTTGAATGACATTGATTTGCTGTGAAATGTTTGACTTTAAATGCTAAGAAGTTACTACAATTTGGATATGTTATGCTTTCACTAAAATTGTCAATATTTGGATTTTTGCTTCGAAGTAATAAGCATGGATTTTGGGGTTGGACAGTGGGGAGCACGAAAATTTGTATTTGGTGGTATGTTCATAATATAGACCGTATATGTTATCAACTAGCATGATTAGATGCTGTCAAATCTAATTGTTGTGAATCATGGTAAGCTGAAATGGGAATGATGTGAACTATCTTTCTGTTTTATGATTGGCATCAATGTTATCGAAAAATATTATTGCTACAACCCTCTATTGGAATGAGATTATAATGCACGTACAATGCTGAAAGTTTATAAACTAGGTTCATCAATTCAAAGTTCATGTGCATAAGGTTAGTCGATTGATAGTTGAGCCTTGTGAAAGGAATTAAAACTGATACCTTGCTCATAAATTTGCCAATGGAATAAACAATAAATTATATTATCTTTGTTTTGCATAAGCATGAAAGTTCCTTAGTTTCAATTGTTTTGCTAGTAGTACTAATAATGATTACTATGATGAATTGTGATTCTTTTGTATGTTTATTTTAAGGGTGTGCACGGTACCGGCCCGGGCCGATTTTACAGCGGTCCAGCACCGGACCGGCGGTATCGGTTCTACTTTTTTGAAGACCGGTTCCAGTCCAGTTCTGGATCGAGTTTTCCGGTACCGGTACCGAGTCAGACAAAACTGTTCAAACTTAAAATCGGATTCAGGTTCTTCAACTTAAAATTTCGATTTTTAATTTAGGAAATGAATACAAAGTCTTTAACTCAATCCACACAAAGTCATGGTAAATAGTTCGAATTATCAGCATAGGCTGGCCTCGGATTACTTAATTCTGTGAAGATTCACAATTTGGATATCGAAAGAAGAACCCAATTGGGACTCTTCAAAAATGAAGAAAAACAATAAAAACAAAAGGCATCCCATTCCAATCCTACACTAAGTATTCAAACAAAATGAACACATCACACATGCAACGTAAACGAAAAATGCAGCAATCACAAAACTCCGCCTTATTAATTCAGAAACGGAAAACCCCACCGACAAAAAAATCAGATGCCCAAAGCAGGAAAATATTTCATGTAAAAATAATGGAGTAAATTCAGACAAAAAAAAGTGAAAAATAGAGGAAGAACATAAAAATAAGGTAGATGACCTTCAGCCCAGCTGCTCCTCCACTGTAGCCTTCGTACTGAACTGCATGCATAAGCCTCGCCGCCATATATTTATGTAACCCAGGTTTTCTATCTCAAATAAGAAAATGAAGAGAGATGCGTCATGGATGTGGGTATCGGTCCGAGGCTGGAGGAGACTAGCCGACGAGAGGGTGAGGTGGTCGCTGGTCCGAGGCTGGAGGATTAAGGGTCCGGGGACTGGAGGATGAGGCTCAATTTGTTGCCCTAAATCTATTAATCGTGCCCTAAATAATATTTAGTAAATATTAAAATCCGGTTCTACACGGTACCGGTTCTATGGTACCGTGTACCGAGGACTGGTACAGTGTAGAATCGGTCCCGGTAGTACCGGATCGGATCTGGTCCGATACTCCATTTACACGAACCAAACCCGGTACCGATAAACCGGTTCCAGTCTGGTTCTTCGGTACCGGACCGGTCCTGCACACCCCTAGTTTATATTATAATTCATTTTGTGGCATTCATACACCATCTTAGGAATTATGAAACTGTTCACATGTTGTATGTCATATCTAATTTATGTAAATAGGCGTTTGAGAGTTCAGGTGAATTGGTGACTTTTCATACGGTAGGATACTTCCATGTAGGGAGCAATGTGAGAAGAGAGTTAGCTACGTGGAATCTAGGGTTCACTTTTCCCCCGTTCTAAAACCCCCAACGTCTTCAACAAAAGTGAGGATACCGGCATGTGGAAACACCCCAAATAGATATATCTCTTTATCGGAGTGACCGGTTAAGCCACATGACCCTAGGGAGTATTCCACCTTGACTTCCATAAGAGATACGGTTCTCTTCTGTAATGCATCGTGTGATCACGCATTCATCTGCATTGCATTTAATTCTGATTCTTGTTGGGCCCTAAGCTCATTATTTTCCCCATAATGTAGGTGATATCTATAATGATGATGACGTACCAGTTGAGGAAGAAGCGTTCCAGGATGACCCCTCGTGTTATCAACCACTTTGACCTGCTGGGTGTGGGTCACGTGGTTTGAAACTTATTGGTATTTTGATGAAAAATAGTATTTTGGTAAATTGATATTAGTAGTGTTTTGAATATTAAGAAAAGTTGTAGTTAGGGAATTTGGGACTTTTCGTAACAATTGAAACTATATTTTGAATATCTATTATTATTCTGCATGTTTTACTCTGATACGTATCTCAAGCAAGTGGATTTTTAACATTGAACAAATTATACGAAAAATTTTATACGAGATATTTTAAAATAAGAAAAATGGTTTTAAATTATCGGGGCGCTACAATAATCTTTGCCAACAATCTCAACTATTACTCGATTCGATCGTCATTCGAATGGGTTTGAAGGGGATGAACTTATCGAGATTTTCGTTGAAGGCAGATTCGCATTCCGTACCTCTAATCGTTCGCACCCACTTGAACGATTGAAGCCCGGGATTTCTACCGAAGCACCCGCCAAAGATCCAGTCGAGATCTTGCTGAAGCTTCAACGAGAATCAGCAGAAGCTTCAATCGAAGCTTGCAGAATCGTCGCTGGGGCTTGCTGAAGATTTCCTTCGGTTCTTCCCCATTTCTTCTTTTAAATTTACTTTTAATTGGACCCAACCGGTTTGGGGTGAACCGATTCCCAAAACCGGTTTACTTATACTATTTAATTATATAATTCATTTAACTTTTTTTTTTTTTTTTAATTTCCTTTTCTTATTTTAAATTTTAACCTATTATTTCCTTCACTAATTAACCCCCCCCTATAATTTATTTCCAAATAAATCTTTACTCAATAATTCTCACTTATTTAATTCTAATAAATATCTAATTCTATTAAATAAATTTTCCATAAATATCTTTACATAATTTTGTTACGAAAAAAATCGTCCAAAATCTCTAAAATTCATAATTACTTTTATTTTTTAACCTCAATTAAATTTCAAGATATTACAATCCTCCCTCCGTATATAAATTTCTCCTCAAAATTTGTTCAATGTACACACTTAACCATTAACGCATATAGCATAAAACACCATACGACTTCTCATGTGTTATTTTTCCACAAAACTTCCAAAGAATTATACCAATTTTGCTTTCGTAATTCCCATTGTATTAGCAAAAGTTAAATCACACATTCAGATCCTTCAATCGTAATTGACAATTACTATTAGAGGAGAGCCTTCATCCAAATTTCTTCATTCCCATCAAATAGTGCATAGCAAATTTTTTTTTTTTTTTTGCAATATGACTATTATTATTGTATTAGAAACATTTATTAAATTCCTTTATTTATCTTCCTCACCTATTTCCATTATATCCAAGAGAAAATTTACATAACTATTTTTATTTTATGTACTCATCGTCCTTATATACCAAATTATCGTTTCTCGTATGATACCACAAGATACGTATACCCCACAATACTTTCTCCTTTGATAGAAAAAATATTTGTCGTTTGTTCCACTTTTTGTTGCTTTGAACAAAATCGGACAATCTTTAACTCATTTTATTTAAAACGTTACTCCAATTTCGTTAAACATCTTATAAAATGATTCCTTGTACGCATTCGATGCCGTTAAGATCTTGAGTATCCATCATTTTCTCTTTACTCTTCTTAAATTTCATCCTTAATTTCATGACCTTCTACTATATTTAGAGAATTCCTTGGATCCATAAGGCAAAATCTTTAGCTTTAACAATTTTTAAAATTTTCTTAGTTTACAAAAAGCGATTTGAAATCCAATTTAGATGTAATAATCAACTCATTATATTTTCCATCCTTTATATAGTTATTTTATCCAACTCAGAATCCCATTTTAATCTCTCCAAATTTTCTAAAATCCAAGATCCTATTTCCTTTTCTCTTTTCATAGATTTAATTTTGGCGCTTCCAAAATTTATCTTTTAAATCTTTGTTTCATTTAGTCTCCTTCATCCTTTTGTTTCTATTCAACTACCATAGACTACAAAAACTTTGTCCATTGAAAATACCGAATCTAATTCCAAATTAAATTTCAAATCCCCAGGTTGTAAATCCTTTTTACCTCTCTTCACCAATCGCAGTGCACCTTCACATTCGTTACTAATAGAATCACAACCCACATTGAATTTAATGTACTTACATATACATCCTTATCCAACTCTAATCATTTTCGAAAGTATATTATCCTTTTATCTCTTACACCTTTAGATATTATCTGGCAAAACGATCAACCTATTAATGATATCAAGCTAGGTGTTTTCTCTTACGACTTTCTTACACCTTCGGTCTTTTATTTCTTTGATAGTAAAAGTCTTTGATACAATCTTCGCATAGATCACCTTTTTTAATACTAGATATCTTAATACCACAATAATCCTCATCTCTAAGTCTTTAAATAATATGGTATTTCTTTATACTCTTTATTTTCCACTAGATGTCAGACAAATTGATAAAAATTAAATTTTATATCCATGCATTGCGACTATTCCCATCCGTATCTTACACCTATATAAATTTTGTCTTAAGTCCTTGTATAAACCAGTACAACTTATACTCATTACTGCTCACATAATGCGAGGCAAACCGTGACAATGTATCAACTTAGGAACATACACTGTAACCATTCCCTCCAGCCAAAGCTAAGTAAACTCTATTAGCTTACATGTCCTTATTATGCGAGTAAGGTCCTTGTCATAAAAGATTTTCTCAAATTCTATTCACACCATTATAATCACATTCTTGGTTATCCTGAATGGGTCCCATCCGAGAGAGAACTCAATTAAACTTCTTTTAACTTACCCAAACACCATGATATTATTCTCAACATAACTTAAACTACAACCCAAAACGACAACAGTGAATATCTTAACTATCTCCAAAATTCATTCTTAATTATTAATACAAGCTAGTCGTACAAACAAACTATATTTTTCAAACTTCTAGTTCATGGCAGAAACCTAACCTATGCAGAAAGCAATAATTAATCAATTTCTCATTTTTAATCAAACAGATTTCTTATCCTTATTTAAGGCAGATTCCTAGCTTAACCATTATGGGCATTGATCACGATACCAAATACCCAACTATCTGCCACTAAAGATCCAAAACATTGTTAATGATGTTCCTTATCATTTTTCGAATATTTCTCCAATTCTTTGCTCACTGGCTCCTTTGTTATTTATACTAGGGGAAACTATCTCTACTAATTCTTCTTTGAGTCAGACTATGTCCTCAAAATCCAACTTAGTCTGAAATTCTCAAATGTTCTTTCTGTCCATTATAATTCTTTCCCCCATCTAATCATTTTCATCGGAAGCAACACCATCTAATTGTTCACTTAATCTAGTTTATGTAAGAGTTGTCCTTTTCTATTTATTTATTTATTATTATTATTTATTTTTGTATTTTATTTTTGTGGTTTCTCTCTCTTTTCTTTACTTTCTTCAAAATTTATAAAATCTAAGTAGCTCTAGTACTTTTTATCATTTCACTTAATCCGTAGGAAGAAGTATCTTCATCCCAATACAGTACTATCACATTTTTCATTGACCCACTCACTTATAATTTTAACTCGTTATTCTATTCCTCCATATCAGGAAATTGATTTTATATATTTAGGGAGTATTATGAATTTATAAGTTTTTTGTAAATTTATTAGTGTAAAGGGGTAATAATTTATTTATTTATTATTATTTTTAATAAAAATTTGGGCAGAATCTCTCCTATTTCTTTGCTCTCCCAAAGCTAATTTCACTTATCCTGCACTTAAAAATCCAAACAGTTCTAATAGTTTCTATCTCCTATGACATACAAAATTAAACCTAATCCTCAACGATATACCACAAAGTCCAAACATTTCATCAAACTTACCTGTCAACAAGGTATTTTCCCCAGTAATGTCTATCAAGCTATAATTGAGGCATAAAGATACATTTAAATGGGCTATGCAAAAATCTTATCTAAATTATATAACAAAACATAAATTTAAACAACATTAAATGAAGTTACAGTAAAAGAAGTATTTCCACATCGAAGCTTGTACTGGTAGGCAGTCTCCATAATCGATTTTAAAACATAGTTGCTCTGATACCAACTGTAACGACCCGGTTTTTATTTTCTTTGAAAACGCGTAAAATTTAAAACCTTTGAAAACATCTTTCTTTTATAAAATCAACGGAAGACTTTTCTTTCATAAAACTCATTTACAAATCGCAGTGGAAAAACTTCAATAAATAAAACCAATATTTATATAAAATAAATAAATCCTTTTCATTCTCTTACAAAATTTCCACAATCAATTTTCTTTAATGCCTTTAGCCCAGCCAGTCACAAGATCGGCATGTGCAAATCCTTCATCAATTGCACATTCCCTATTCTTGTACGTGTACCTACATCATGAGATAATAATGAGCCTAATGCCCAGCAAGAAACAGAAATGCAGTATGATGCATGAATATGTCTGATTATATTTGTCTCATATATTAAACTCATTCAATGAGGCGGGACATTGGAAATCTTTTCAATAAGGAGAATAGTTTCTAGACTACTTCCTCAACTTCCAACTCCCGTTACGTTTATTAGTCAAGTCTCTCTCATGCAATGCCTCTCCCATGTAGTGTGAATACCAGCACATCGTGGCATCACTCCTATGTCTATGAATATGATGCATGATCACACAATGCTTATAAATACAATAATAACATGGATCATAGAAATCACAATCAACAAAGAGCAATACGTACAATATCAACATAGAATGAATATAAATCTATCAACCTAGCATATATCACAAATATCATAAAAGCAATCTAAACAAACAAGTCCTAATCTCATGATGTAGGCCATTATTGGCAAAACACATGCACTGTTTCTTACCTGTAGTCCTTTAAGTGTTTCAACACTTAATGTTGTCCTTTTTTCTTTAATACCTTCAAAAGTAATTAACATAAAATTATCAATAAATGCAATTTATTAATCTCATCGTCTTTTTCTATCTTTAATTCTTATTCCTTACGGTGTTCATCCATTAAAAACACAACATGCATTGTTTAACCCAACTCCATCACTAAACCAAAATAACATAATATAACCCCTTAAAACAAAGTACACCCATGCTCCCCTACACCCAATAACAACATCCTTAATTATCTCAACCAAGGCAGTAATTAAACTGAGAATCAGAGTTCTATTAATAAAACACATTATCCAAGTTTTACTTAAACAGAGAGCACATAACCAAAATATTCCAACAGCCGTGCATGAAACCCAACAGAGGAGCATTATCCACTTATCTACTTATAATCCATAATTTAAACAAGGAGCATTAACCACAATGGAACACACAATCGAGCATAAGAAACAGAGAGCTATAAACAACCTCCTCTTTCATCCATTAATAGATTCAAAACAAAATCCAACAGATTCTCACTTCAACAATATCATCCACTAACAGTGAAGAAAACCGTTACCTGCAAAACCAGAGAGAAGAGAAAAGCTTTTCCTTCAGAAGTTCCTTCCTCTCATCCTGCCTATTTCTTCACTGCCCATCACCATGTCTAGCACTCGCCAGTGGAGGCCGAGAGCACCAACCCGAGAAGCCATCAGCTCTCTGCCTATTCATGCTACAACAAAAACGCAGAACCATCAATGGAGCATGCCGCAATTCCCTCACATTTGCACCGTAGAAACATCGTCCCCTCCGTCCTCCGTCATCTGCCCAATTCCCTTTTCACAGAATAGCTCGAATCCTTCATCCATCACCACAACCTTATCTTATAGGTAAGGAGTTTCCTTTAATCCCCATAATCTTCGACAAAAATCTCAGCTATTACTCGATTCGATCGTCATTCGAATTGGTTTGAAGGGGATGAACTTACCGAGATTTTCGTTGAAGGCAGATCCGCATTCCGTACCTCTAATCGTTCGCACCCACTTGAACGATTGAAGCCCGCAATTTCTACCGAAGCAGCTGCCGAAGATCCAGCCGAGATCTTGCTGAAGCTTCGACGAGAATCAGCAGAAGCTTCAATCGAAGCTTGCAGAATCGTCGCTGGGGCTTGCTGAAGATTTCCTTCGGTTCTTCCCCCATTTCTTCTTTTAAATTTCTTTTTAATTGAACCCAACCGGTTCGGGGTGAACTGATTCCCAGAACCAGTTCACTTAGCCTATTTAATTATATAATTCATTTAACTTATTCTTTTATTTTTATTTTCCTTTTCTTATTTTAAATTTTAACCTATTATTTCCTTCGCTAATTAATCCCCCTATAATTTATTCCCAAACAAATCCTTACTCAATAATTCTCACTTATTTAATTCTAATAAATCTCTAATTCTATTAAATAATTTTTTCATAAATATATTTACATAATTTTGTTACGGGAAAAATCATCCAAAATCTCCAAAATTCAAAATTACTTTTATTTTTTAATCCCAATTAAATTTCGGGATATTACAGGGGTTAGATAAACTTTTGTGTGATATTGTGCATAGTGTATAAATTTGTTCATTTGATTGAATTTCTTTGTATAAATCTAATTGTCAAATCTCTTGATATTTTTTCTATTATGGATTTCAATGTGCACATTGAAGAACAATGTAATACCCAAGATTAAGCTCAGACTAAGCATAATAATAATTGTGGATTTTGCAGGGTTGGGCTTCGTGGTGGAGTTACAGGTGTTGACACGAGGAGGAAGTTTGATGAATCACAGGGCTAGGCTTGGAACAACCGAACCAACAGGACGACTGGAACAGAGCTCCTGCGAGCTGGATTTCTACATCGCTGAACCGAGGCCAACGTTTGGCAAAGCTGGAGGGGGGTTTCTGAGCAGCAACTATGGTGAACCGTCGGTGACAGTGAGAGGTAAGGTTCCCCTGCGTTTTTGGCCGAGCACTATAAATTTTCTTGGTTCTATTGTTGGAAGTTGGATTCAGCTTTGATGATGGGTTTTGTTTTAGGATTTCTATATGATGAATTTTCCTTGTTTTGGATGGACCGATTGTGATGGGGAATGGAAGACAGTGGCGGAAAAGAGCAGAGAAGAAGAAGACAAATAAGGGTGAACTGTTCTCTCTACTCCTCGGGTCTTCAGGTATCTTGCCTTTCCTCTTGATTTTTATGGATTTTATGTGATTGATGCTCTCTGTTTATTTATGAACATTCGGTAGATGAATGAAGGATATAGTGCAATGTTTGGTCAAGCTTTGTGATGCCTCTAGAAGTTAAGTTTATTCTATTGATTGGGGATTTTGCTCTTTGATGGGCTTAAGGCTTACTGGTTATTGTTGGAGGTTGTGCTCTGTTGGTTTTAAATTGCTCTCTATTGTTTGATTAAGCTATGGTTCTATCCACTATAAAAATGTTAGGTTAAGGATAAAAGATAAATAGATTATGTTGAGGGAGTTGTGCGGCTGTGTGCATGGATTTATAGTTGCCAATATAATTATAATTGCTCACTAGTGAATTTGGAATACACTTGAACTTAGGTTGGTTAAGTAATTACAAAATGGATATGTAAAGTTGAGGTGTTATTGGACATGTTAGAAAAGCTATCCATTATTGGGATGAATATATTCTGGGTTAGCATTACTATTTCCAAATGCTATTGGGTGCGCATGTTTATGGGAGTTATGTTCCGTTTATGATAAGCTATAAGTTAGAGGAAGGTTTTGAATCAAATAAGGAAGTTGTTTAAAATTCTGTAAAATTGGTATAGTGTAAGCTACTAGGCATTAAGTCTAAATTATAGAAAGGGTGAAGTTAAAAGAAAGGTGAGATAGAATTATGATGATAAATGTTATTTGATTTTGAAGGTATTGAAAAGGAGAAAAGGAATGGAAGCTCGTCAGGTTAACCTCTATCTTTGGGTTCTGTTAAGGTGTTAAGAGAAGAAGGACAAAGTGTTGGTAAGCATTAAAGCTTCGAGGTAAGAAATGGTTGAGGTCATGGCCAATGGAGGCCCTACACCACAAGTAGTGTAACACGCGATATCGTTTTCCTTGTATACGCAATGTAATCAATGGTCGGAGTATTTAGCATATTACATTACGTATCTATACGTGTTAAATTGTGACGTGTATTTATGGGCAAATTATGTTGGGATGAAAATTAAGTAGGAAAATGTGAAGAAAAGGCTTTTCTGGGCAAGTTCGAACGCATGCGGACAACTCGAGGACTAGAAATGTCATTCGTAAATGCGTGGAATGTCATCCCAGCACTTTGGGACAGCTCAAGACGTGATTTCACATCCTGACTTTGCTTGTATCACGAAATTTCAGACGAGCCCGGACGAAGGCAGATGCATGCGGACACGTGTATTTTGAATCTGTCCAATTCCTGGATAGTTTCGGACGTGTGCGGACGCTATATGCAGATACTTTCCTTTGTCCGAATGACAGTTTCGGACGATGCGGACGAAGGCGGACGGATGCAAACACGGTTGTTTTGAATCTGTCTAATTTCTGGACACTTTAGGACGAACGCGGATGCCATTCTTCGTCCGCATGGCGAATTCGGATGGGTGCGGACGAAGGTGGGACGCCATCCTTCGTCCGAATGTGCAATTCTACCTTAGGAATAGTACATTTCGGACGCATGCAGACGAGGCCAGGACGAATCCTCGCGTCCAAAATACTCTAGATCTATGAGAAATTAAGGTTTAAAATAATAGAAGTTTGTCATTTTGCCATTATTTTCCCAGACACAAGGACGCCTCCCTATGCCCAACCCACGTCAACGCCACGCCCTCCCTCACCATTAGGTGTACGTTGGTCTCCCTTCCAGGTATGGCTTGTAATTTAGTCACTCCTCTCTTCAATTTCAGTCTAGTTTTCCCATTCGTGAGAGAGAGTTCCTGCGTGAGCTTCTTCTTCCTGCGTGAGAAAGAGAGAAAATCCCCTGTGAGCTGTGAGCTATTGAGAGCAAGGGTCCTCTATGAGTGTGAGTGTTCTGTGTGAATTCTCCTAAGTGATACGTGAGTGAGTGAAGCTTAAGTCATATGTGGGTGATTGTTGGGGCTCTATGAGCTTAGAGCTGTTGGAGTTGTTGTCCATGAGTGAAATCTTCAACTAGGGTAAGAAATTGGGTGTGTCTTGACTGTCAAAGCCCTACCCACAAGTAGTGTGCGTGAGTAGTGTCGATTTCCTTGAATGATATTTTGTCGCTAATTCCTTTGTTGATACTCTGTAGTTATTCCTTTATTGATAGTCTTGTGATTCAATGTTTTACTTTGATTGACAATTGATGATTGATTACTGCTTAGAAGCCTAGATAAATGAGTAAAGCTCGAAAAGTAGGAACGAACGAGTTGAGAGTTATGCCTTTGAGGATGACCCTGTTCTTTAGTATTTACTTGTTGTCTAGTTTCAATATTCCTATGTTAACTTTAACTATCTTATGCATATATTATGTTGCCGCTATTTTTTCTATCATTACTGTGGGTTAATATTTGTTTTGTCATTACTATGGGTTAATATACTTGTGTTCATTAGACGTTTTACTTCGCATTTGTTGTTTAGTTAACTAATTAACTAATTAACTAGAGTAACAAATGTGTTTTACCCTTAACCTGATGTAACTAGAACTATAAGCATGTTTAATTAACTTCATTGAGCATGTTAAATAACCTAATTGGGATTTCTTAATAAGCATGTTAATTAACTAGATAATAAATGTGATTACTTATTGAGCATGTTAATTAACTAGAATAACAATTGTGATTACTTAATGTGCATGTTAATTAACTAGGTTAAGTAACTAGAATAATAATTGTGATTTCATAATGAGCATGTTAATTAACTAGAATAATAATTGTGATTTCTTAATGAGCATGTAAATTAACTAGGTTAATTAACTAGATAATAAATGTGACTACTTATTGAGCATGTTAATTAACTAGATAATAAATTGTGATTACTTAACCATGTGTGTGTGGTGTTAAGTCCGTAGTTGCTGTCAATTCCTTGTTGTTAATTTCTATACTTTCTTTTACTACCATTTCTATACTTCAATGCTTTACTTTCATTGAGAAATGAGGAATGTTTACTGCTTGAGTGAGAACCCCTAACGTTAAGTCTTCTAGTATAGAATCCTAAGCAAGAATGAGCTATGATTTCCTTTACTTATGTTGATTTTGCCCTGTGAAGGTGTTGCTTATTACCTTACTTGCTTATGTGCTGCCTGTCATTATCTCTTAGAAGCTGTAGTTTTCTGCAAGTCTGAGCATGTCATATAATAATCACTAAATAACAATGATAATAATAAACATTAACTCGAGCATGTTAATTAACGGATGACTAATAATTGTATTTTTTCTTGAGCATGTTAATTGACTAGGATAACTAGAACTTGAGCTAAGTATGTTAATCGATTAGGATAACTAATTAGAATAATAATCGTAATCTTTCTTAAGCATGTGAATTAACTAGGATAACTAATCAAAATTCTTCCTTGAGCATGTTTAATTAGAATAATAATTGTAACCTGGAGCTGGTTTAATTAACTACATGTTTGACCATTAGTTGTAATTACTCACTTAGGCACGTTTAATAGAATAAAAGCATGCTTAATTCATTAGAATAGGAATTGTAAGTTCTCCTTTGAGTATGTTTAAATATTATGCTTTATCCATGTTTAATTTGTTATGTTTATTTAACGTCGTTGTGTTTGTGAAGCATGTTTATCGTATGAGTAGCTGAGTCATTAGTTATAATTTAACTTGAAGCATGTTTAACTTATAACTTTAGTTTAATAGTGTATTCCAATCGTTGTTCCTTTTGATGTTGTTGTGTTCTGTAAAGTCAAGCATGTTATTCGTTGTTCCCTTTTATGCTTTTTTAATTACTGTATTCAACTATATGTGCAGTTCAATGATTGTTTACTTTCATTATATGCGTTGTTCATTATTGTTACCTTTTTTTATGTGCCGTTATCCATTATATTGTAGTTTGCTTTCATTCTCGTGCGCTATTCAATTATAGTTAATTACTTCCATTAAATGCGCTATTTAATTATTGTCCTTTGCTTTCTTTTATATGCGCAATTCAATTATCGTTAATGTCACATCCATGCATCATGTTATTTGGAGAATGTGTCATCATGTATCATGTTAATAGAAACCAATAGGAAGTGCCACCGAGTGGTACTCACACATGCATTATGTGAGGAAAAACGTTAAAAAATGAAGGAAAAGAATGAATGAAAGAAAAAAAAAGAAAAAGAAGTTGGGGGGCGAATGGGTAGCGGATCTAGTCTGCAACTAGGCGAAGCCCCCTCTCTAGTCGGGAACAGGGAATTAGTTGCAAGTAAAAAGTTAGATCTGATCAACTATACCATTCCATATGGGTCCTCCAATCCCCAACTCGACGTACAAGTAAAGAACCAATGAAAGAACAAACGAAAGAAATAAAAGATTGATTTGGGTGGCCCTCATTCCAAAAGAACTAAATAAAGACATAGCATATTGCATAAACCCTTTTCCTTACTAAGCCTATGGGCTTACAGCTTACTTGTGGTGTAGGTTCATGTACGAGATAACAATGCACAAATTGAAAAGCAAGGATAAAGGATTTGCACACGCGGAAACTTGTGGCTAGCCAAGCTAAAGAGAAGTAAAAGATAAAGTGGTCTGTAATTAACGTGTAATGCTTTGTTTAGTATTTCTTCCTCAAATGAATTATTTACACTTCCGCTATGTTTTGATAAACCCGCTATGTTTCTTGATTTGACTTCCGCTGTATTTTGGTAAAAGATTTTATAACAATTTTCATAACTAGTAGAATGAAAAGAGTTTTAACGGTCTGACTTTCGAATGGCACTTTGATTATATTTCTAACAAAAGATTTTCCACTCTTTATAAATGAAAAGTCGGGTCGTCACAAGTAGTGTCTTGTTTGTTAACTGACTGAATATACTCTTTGTGAACTGTTTAGTGTTGCTCCTGCTAGTATAAATTCATGCTACTCAATGCCTCACTTTGTATACTGGTTGATATTGCTCTCTGTTAGTTCATAATCTCTGCATAATTATACTTTATGCTATATAACTACTTTGTTAGTTTGGTTGTTGGTGCATGAATCTATGAATTTAAGCAATATTGTTCTCTGGCTTATTAATTAGAGTAACATTGTTAGTTTAGCTCTCACTTATCGGTTGTCTATCTTAATCACTCTGCTGTTGGTTAAGAACACTAAACTGTCATAGTAAACATTCATGCCAAGCATCTCTGTTAGTAATTGCTCAGTTTATTTCTCTAGTATTTATTGCTTAATTTGGTTCTCTGTGATTAGCTGCTTAGTTAACTCTTGCTATTAGTTGCTAGTTTAAGCCAAGCATGTCTAGAATTCTGAATATTGCTACCATTTCCTTTAATTATGGATTTCTTTAATTGCTAAGTATTGTTGCTACCTTCTTTAATTGATGAGCATGTGTAAGATCCGATGTTTGCACACTTTGTGGAATGTTCTGGTTGCATTGATATTATTTGTTGTGTTGGATTGACTAGTGACTTGCTTTAGTTGTTGGCTTGAACTTAATTTAATTGGATTCGCTTCATTTCCCGTTAAATGATATCGATGTATATATTGTTATGACTATTGCGCCATGCATCATGATAAAATAAACAATTAGGAATGTCATGTTTAGATTGATATTCACATGCATTTCATGGGAGAGAAATAGATAAAGTAAATGAATGTAAGGGAATTGGAGGTTGGGGAGGTAGTTCGGATCTATCCAGGTAGACTCGAGAATATGGCCTTCCCTTGTCAGGTCGCGAGAGCCTATCTACTAAAGGGTAAGATGCCAACTAGTGGCTATTCTCTCTGTGATGGATACCTCCAATGTCCAAGCTCAATGTACGAGTTAAAATATATGACTGTGAGTAAAGAATAGATTTGGTAGATTCCATTCTAACATAATCAGTTACATGCATGCATCATATTGCATCTCAGTTCTTGGCGGGTTTTAAGCTTACAATTTGCTTGTGGTGTAGGTACACACACGAGAATAGGTGAAAGAGCAGTTGATAAAAGACTTGCACAGGCGAATATTGTGGCTGACTAGGCTAATGAGTAAAAGAAAGGAAAATGTTTTGGAAAGAGTTTTGTAAAGTATTTGAATTATAAAAGAAAATGAGTTTATGTAAATGTTTTAATAGATGTTTTTAATTCGTAACGTGCTATATTCAATTAGTCTTCCTCTGTGTTTTACAAAGGGTTTTAAGAAAATAATTTTAAAAGCGTGCACCTTATTCAATTAGTCTTCCGTTGTGTTTTACAAAGGGTTCTCGAAGAGAACCCGATCACCAAGCCCAACACGTGTGTTTTAATAGAAGACTAATAAATATTTAGTTCGGCTCAAAAGCTATAAGCTTAGGTCCGAGTAAGGATTACGAGAAAATAGCAATGCATAAAATAAATTGAAATCCCAGTAATGTGCAACAAATGCAAACCAACCCATCCAAATGTAAATATTCTCACCAAATAACAATAAATCGCTCAAATAGAAATAACAAAACACTTCAACTTCTGATCCTCAACTGCTCTTGCCTTTGCTAAAGTTTTAAAAAAGAGTCATTTGGAGTGAGTGACTAACTCAGTAAAGTATATTAAGACTAGGTGCATCACATTGCGAAAACTAGTTTTTCTCTTTTAGAAAACAATGTTATATTTCTTATTTTACCGTACATGGATTTTTAACTGAAAATTTCATCACATTATAAATCCAGCCCAAGGTCATCAATGAAGCTTTTATCAAAAACTCGCTGTATAAATAGATAACTATACCTCATAAAGGAAGTCATCATTGTTTTTCAATATGAAAACGTCATCAATGAAAAAAATGGTCACTCAAGGACCCACCCAACACTCACCGAAGAATAGTGATAAGCTCCAAGAAACAAATAGAGAGCCTTAAAGAAATCTATCCCGGAAAGCTAACAATACTCGAACCAGCAGCAAGGATTTGAATCAAGCTCCAAAAATACACAAGAACTAAAGCTGTATTTTGGAGGAAATAAACTTAATGTATTCAGGCAAGTTGTGTCAAAATCCCAACCCAAAAAGCACTCTGGATTAGGAGATATATCAAATTCAATAACAACCCGAAATTAGTTTCCAGCAGGACAGTTTTACCAACACAAAATCAAAATGGAATACCTTGAGCTACAAACACCAAACGGCGCCCAAATTTGGAAGGCAACTCCCTGACTTAATCTTGAACAAACCACTAGAAGACATCAAACAGAGACGAACGTCGTAAGGGCCTCAAACAGATACTATAATCAACGGTAACAACAATCCAGCAAAAATTATAGATTCTGCACTTCAACAATGATCCGAAAATATCCCTCTTCAATCAATAATCTCCAAAAGACTTCTTCAACAAATAACCAGCATTTAATCACTAGAACATATATTATCCAAGCAGCAAGAAAAGAACATAAAAGAACTTCAAGAATCAAGAGAAAATACAATGGAGTCCACGAACCTCCTAGTGAGAGAGGCGACTTTGGGGTTGGCCGAAAACCAACACTCTCCAAGGTTGGAAAGTTCTCTTGTCTCCACACCACAATCTTACCTCGAAGATAAGGATTGGAAGAAACAATATCCCAAGGCTTGCAAGGTTGAGAAGCTTCAAGAGAGCCCTTGCTTGGGTGATGGATGAAATCGACGCTAAGGGGAGGGGGAGGCCACGACTAGGTGTTTTCAAAAACACAAAAATTATCTCAATTCAAAACTACTTCCATTCGACCAAAGGAGGGTGTTTTAACCCTAAGGATTACAAAATAGTTCAAAGACCAAAATACCCCTAATGTCGAAATTTCGGCATGAGGGTGCGGTTTTTATGCAAACCGCACACCTCTCTAGCATCTCACAAAACATTAAAAGAAACCAAATAAAATTGATGTCCAGAATACTTTTTCTACTAAATCAAAAACAAAACCATAAATAATACTTGTAGTCTTCACATCACCACGCCTCATAGCAAATGTGAAATTCGACTTAGGTTGGTGGTGCACACTCCCATGAGATCAAATGATAAGGAACTCTTTTATCGTCTTGTGATACATCTTCCAAGGAATCCCACATCCTGGTATATCCTGCAAAATAGAAGCTAGTTAGGAAATAAAGGTGCCTCAGGCCCGGTTCTGGCGATGAGACTTGGGGCACATCATACTCCCGGGGTTGAAAAGGATTTGCCCTCAAATCCAGGGAGTATTCACCATTAACTTCTTTCTTACCTTCCGCCTGGATCAAATAAGAATAGCTTTCCAACCCCATGTAGAAACTCTAAGTGAGTCGAGAGGCCAAAGGCTTCAATTAGGACATCGATGACACAACTAATGAATATCTCTTCCTTGAAACCTTGAAGTCCACTATTTCCCACTGTCATGCTTGTGATTGGTAGCGCTGATATTTGGAATGGCTTATCCATCCATGTAGTGGGGATAAGCTTTGTTTCAATGGTTACTTCACATTCCTCTTTTCCACGTAACTGAACCCGGAAGTAATCATCTTTGGGATTTTTTTTAAAGAACATGGTCATACCGTCAAGCTTACTATGCCCCATCTCTAAATGAGGAAAGAAAAATCGATATTCGTTTGTGATCTGAGCAACTTCTGTACTGCTCCCAGGTATGTGTGAAGAATTATCCGAATGTAGTAATAAAGGCCATGCAAAAGGTATTCCTTGAGGAAAATTTTCTGAATGATGATAACTAACTCCTCGAATTACATGTGTCACCAAGTTGGTTGAAGTTCTCAAGTTCAATACCTTTTGTCCACAAACACTCGACTCCAGCATACCCCTTGTAATTAGGGGTCTAGTCATGGTAATGTTGGAGGAAAATAGGGACAACTCAGATCCTTCGTTTCTTCGCTGCTCGTAATCTTGCATTATTTCTGTGGGACTGAGAGGATCTAATTTAATGAGCCTTCCGTTTAGCTTGAAGGTATACACATTAGTAAATCCATTATGAATAGTCCTCCGATCAAATTGCCATGGTCGTCCCAGTAATAAGTGACCTGCAGTCATGGGAACAACATCAAAAAGAACCCTATCCTCATACTCCCCAATAGAGAAAGTGATTTGAGCCTGCTCATCAACGGTGATAGCATTTTTGTCATTTAACCAGCTGAGCTCGTATGGTTTTGGATGAGAGGATGTTTTCAATCCTAACCTTTCATCAATATTAAGGGAGACCACATTAGTGCAACTCTCTCCATCTATAATTATAGAACATAGTTCATTTTCCACTCGGCAACGTGTATGAAAAATAGTTTCCCTTTGAACCTTTTCTGCCCTATCTTGAACAGTCATGGATCATGTCGTGGCCATGAGCAAAGGACCATCTTGCGCAAAAATTGTCTCCTCTAGCGATTCTAGTGTGGAACAAGGTGTTTCTTCGGTTTCATCTTCACTAACAATTTCTTCAGGGTCACCTTTCATTACCATCACACGAGCATTAGGACAATGGGGGACTATATGACCAAATCCAAGACATTTGAAACATTTTACATCTCTCGATCTCGGCTTGGATTGATCATTGAACAACTTCTTTTCTTCATTTTTCTTCTCGAGATTACTCTTGACATCCCCATTTAGAATCGGTGCTGAAGGAATGTTACTTCTGGAGAAAGACCGAGACATTACTTCCTTTGCTTTCCTTTTTCTTTGCCTTTCAATTCTCAAGGCTAATGGTACCACATCATCGAAGGTAACATATGATTGCAACTCGACTGTTTCACCAATCTCCTTGTGTAAGCCTCTGATAAATCGAGCAATGGTTTGCTCCATTGGTTCAATCACATTACAGTGTATTTTCAATATTTCAAACTCAGTTAAGTATTCATTCATAGTCAAAGAACCTTGCTTCAAATTTTGCAGCTAAAGAAACAACTCTTGTTTATAGTGGGGAGGTACGAATCTTTTCTTCATGAGTGCTTTTAGGGCTTCCCAACTACGGATCTCTCCTTCATCGTCTCTCCAACGATTTGCTTTGAGGTCTTCCCACCAAATGCTAGCATAACCCAAGAATTCCAAAGCCACCATTCGTATCTTAGTCTTTTCTGAATAATCGTAACAATCGAAAATACGATCCACCTTTTCGGACCATTCAAGAAAATCTTCTCCATTGCTAGAACCCTTAAAATTTGGAATGGAAGTTTTAACATGCTTCATTTCTTGATTACTATTTGATCTTCTTCTAGGACTCGGAGAATTCGAATTTTCAGGGTCTTCCCATTCTTCATCATATAAACTATCATTCCGTCCTCTTGAATCATTTGAAGTACTAAACCTCCTTCTAGGTCTCGGAGTTCTAGGACCCCGTACATGATCATTATCGGAGGAACCAATTTGTTGATGTAATTTCATAATCATTTCAAACATCTCCTTCATTGAAGGCTCAGTTTGTTCTTGATCTACCTCGGGTGGAGGTGCACCCGAACCGTATCTCATCTCCCGTGGATTATGATATTGAGCACCACTCCTACTACTCATAATCAGCCTTGTAAGACAAAATAATAGCAGCAACGTGAACTCAACTCTGATACCAAATGATAGGCTCCAAGAAACAAATGGAGAGCCTTAAAGAAATCTGTCCCGGAAAGCTAACAATACTCGAACCAGCAGCAAGGATTTGAATCAAGCTCCAAAAATACACAAGAACTAAAGCTGTATTTTGGAGGAAATAAACTTAATGTATTCAGGCAAGTTGTGTCAAAATCCCAACCCAAAAAGCACTCTGGATTAGGAGATATATCAAATTCAATAACAACCCGAAATTAGTTTCCAGCAGGACAGTTTTACCAACACAAAATCAAAATGGAATACCTTGAGCTACAAACACCAAACGGCGCCCAAATTTGGAAGGCAACTCCCTGACTTAATCTTGAACAAACCACTAGAAGACATCAAACAGAGACGAACGTCGTAAGGGCCTCAAACAGATACTATAATCAGCGGTAACAACAATCCAGCAAAAAATTATAGATTCTGCACTTCAACAATGATCCGAAAATATCCCTCTTCAATCAATAATCTCCAAAAGACTTCTTCAACAAATAACCAGCATTTAATCACCAGAACATATATTATCCAAGCAGCAAGAAAAGAACGTAAAAGAACTTCAAGAATCAAGAGAAAATACAATGGAGTCCACGAACCTCCTAGTGAGAGGGGCGACTTTGGGGTTGGCCGAAAACCAACACTCTCCAAGGTTGCAAAGTTCTCTTGTCTTCACACCACAATCTTACCTCGAAGATAAGGATTAGAAGAAACAATATCCCAAGGCTTGCAAAATTGAGAAGCTTCAAGAGAGCCCTTGCTTGGGTGATGGATGAAATCGGCGCTAAAGGGAGGGGGAGGCCGCGGCTAGGTGTTTTCAAAAACACAAAAATTATCCCAATTCAAAACTACTTCCATTCGACCAAGGGAGGGTGTTTTAGCCCTAAGGATTACAAAATAGATCAAAGACCAAAATACCCCTAATGTCGAAATTTCGGCATGAAAGTGTAGTTTTTATGCCAACCGCACACCTCTCTAGCATCTCACAAAACATTAAAAGAAACCAAATAAAATTGATGTCCAAAATACTTTTTCTACTAAATCAAAAACAAAACCATAAATAATACTTGTAATCTTCACATCACCACGCCTCATAGCAAATGTGAAATTCGACTTAGGTTGATGGTGCACACTCCCATGAGATCAAATGATAAGGAACTCTTTTATCGTCTTGTGATACATCTTCCAAGGAATCCCACATCTTGGTATTTCCTGCAAAATAGAAGCTAGTTAGGAAATAAAGGTGCCTCAGGCCCGGCTCTGGCGATGGGACTTAGGGCACATCAAATAGGTAATCACCCGTCGACGATAACACATCATAAGACAGAGGAAATATAAATGACGAATCCGTAGATCTAATGCGTCACCCGAGTTACCGATGAGATACCTCCGCAACGACACAACCCGTACAATCAAACAAAACAAATAATGTTGCTCATGATAGGCTTGTCTATCAGGTAAGATACCTACAGGTTCCAAATGAACGAGGGTTGTCGATGAGCAAGCTCGAGTCGTCACGCCACCCATCAAATGAAATGATACTAAGATAAACAAGTCTCAACGACTGATAACCTTCTGATCCATGAGACAAACTCTGGCCAGGTTTAGGGGATTGCAACGTAAGAGGCATCATCATCCTCCCATCATATTTCCAACTTTCAAGACTCTCAACTTAAGACACATCACCAATGTCTCATCCTCTTTTCCCACGTACAACCAATCAACCTTTACGCAATAGAAGATTTCAAAGGGAATAGTCTCGTGATGCTTTGGCGCTAGAGCGCCCAAAGCATCAAGATGATTCATCCTCCCAATATATGCACAAATAATAAGTAAAACCATGAACAAAAATAAACGTGAAAAAACATACTAATAGTAAAAACTGACGTACTGTCGAACAATCCTCATTAAATTTTCAAATGTGCTATTCCATAAATTACTAATTTTTCTTTGAAAACTATGATACTATACAATGCAAGAGATATAGAAATCTCTACCTCAACAACGGTTTGCCCGTTGACCCGAGCAACTGTCTTATCGAGAATCGTATCACACTCGCCGAAATCGCCCAACTCTAACAAATGTATCAAAGACAAAAAATTATAAATTAATTCTAAACAAATAAGTAGAGGACCCTATACTTAAAATAAGAGTCCAACCGACGTGTAAACGACTCATCTAATAATCTCAACAAAATTCCCAACTTTATCTTTTGGTGAATAAATAGATCGTCATTCAAACAACACTTAATCCTCAACATATTGTGCAACATTTAAACAGTTAACAATATCACAGAATGTCTCTCAAATTTCGACAAGATCAAATCTACCACATGAATAACTATAACAAAACTTCAACCAAATTTAGTATTGCAACAGCAAAAACATCCTTAATATTTATCACCAAAAACAATCTCCGACTACAATTAGAATCCATTATTCAAGATAGCATACAAACCAAGTTAAAACCTTCGTCCACAAATGACGAAACTAAACGACATCAATAACAAAACAGGTTATCGATCTCAATATCGTTGAACCTCAATATCGTTCAACAAGTAGTAAGTGAATTAATTAACAAACTCCAAATCAATAGCTTCTCATTCTCAACCCATTACGTGAAAGCTGTAACCAAACAAGACACAAAGTCATTTTCCTTGGTTCAACATTTGGTAAACTTCAACAATACAGTAGCAGTTTCTAACAATCCCATTAAAAATAACAATTGTAGAACCTATCTTCCATACATTAAGTATCTCACTCAACTATTATCTAATCCTCAACCCTATAAACAGTTAACATAATAGAATACCAGCCAACACATTAAATATCCTTAGTTTGGTAACTGTAGCTCAATAACAGTGAGCAATGTTTTCAACAGATGGCGTCATTCAATCCTCAAGTTAGGAAGTAACCAAGCAACACAACATATTCAACCTCAGTTTTCAGTGCATCAAAACAGTGTCATAACCAAATTAGATAACACACTGCAAAACAGTGCCAAAACAAATTCTGCCAACCGGGCATCACTCTTAGCAACATTCATAAAGCAGTAACCAGTATACAGACCCGAACTTAAATCACAGAACATTAGCTCTCAACATAGTCTATCGGGCAGTAAATGAATTGGAGAACAACAGACTCAATCACAAATAAAATTCCTCAACAGAGGACTATCAACCAATAACCGAGATACAGAGCACAAACTAAATCAGCTGAGCATGAACAATACAACATTCCAAGCCGAACATCCCAAACAGAAGCCCAACAATATTCAGAAATCTATCATGCAATATTTTAAAAAAGACAGAAACAAATACAGAAAATTTCCATCCAACAACAAATCATCGTCCACGATTTCTCTCATCAAAAACCCAGTAATAAAACAGAGGCAGAATTCATCGTCCAAATTCAGAATCAAAACAGCACACAACATTCCTCACCTGATGAGCCGTGGAAGGACTCTCACTACCAGCTCGCCTCTCTGCCAATCCCCTCCCGAAATATCCTCAGACGGAGGTCGTCCATCGCCCAAAATCAATTTGACCGAGAGGTCGTGCACACGACAGTCTCTCCCGAAATCGGAGGAATGGCAGAGTGGTATTCCCTCGCTCGGTCCTGCCTCTCTGAACTACTCTCTGACAGGTTCCCAGCTACGGTCGCGGAAGGAATCGCTCCCCGTCTGCTCAGAACGCCGAAGTCGTCCATCCCTGTCTAGGCCAACCTTCGCTCGCAACACCTTCTCGGACAAACGACCCGTTCACCCGCTCGGAATGCCCGAGTTCCTCTGGCCAGTCTCTTCGCAAAGCCTCTTCGTCTCTCTCGTTTTCCCTACTCAGCCGAATGGCTTCCTCTCCTTCTCCAAGTTTTTGTCCTCGTCTCTCTCTATCTCTCTTCTCTTCTCTTAGTTCTTCCCCCTTTTAATTTTCCTTAACTTCATTTCATTTTCATTTTCTTAACCTCAATTTTCCCTCTTTTCATTTTCACTTTCCCCCCATGCTTTCGTCTCACTCCAATGGCGGATTTTTCCCTCCATTACTCAGTTTCATCTTTAATTCTTCAACTTTCTTTTATTTTTTTTAAATCTCCACTTATTCATTTCTGTTATCTAATAAATTTCTTAATTCTTTTTTATAATATATAAATATATATATATCAAATATACACATCATATATTATATAACTTACTCTAATTCTCAACGTATTTCGAATGTGACCTAACGATGTTTACCAACCCAACTTAATCCTCTAATTTTGTTTCTTAAATAAATTTTCCGTTTGAAAATTTCCAATTTCATAGATTTGACCAATTGATCAAATTTACATACATGGTCACTACGCGATAATTTGGGACAACTCTTCAACATTATGACCGATTTTAACACAAAACATTTACACGTGGAATTTATTATTAAAATTTTTTTTTTGGGTTTTACACATTTGCTATTGTGGAAATTCACCATTGTGGAAATTCACCATTCTACCCACGTGTCTGTAACGACCCAGTTTTTATTTTCTTTTAAAATATAGTGAAATTTATAACTTTTCTTTTTATAAAAACGTTGGAAGGTTTTTCTTTCTTAAAACCCGATCATTAAATTCTTTACTTAAAACCTTTTTACAAATTGCAGCAGAAGTTATAATACCCCAACTTTTTATATCAGAATTTAATAAGGATAATTGGAAAGTAATTAGAGATATTTGAATTTATTGGATAATTATCAGAGTATTACCAAAGATGCAATTGGCAATCATTATCATCGAGCGATATTTGAAATAAATCGAGAATTAGAATTGAATTGTGAATAATTTAATTAAATAAAAGATTTAATTAAATTATTAAAAATGAATTTAATTGGATAAAATGGACTCTTTGGGATTAAAAATGTAAAGGGATTAAATTAATAGAATTAAAGGGATTTATTAAATTAATTAATTGGGTTAAAGAAAATTAAAGATGGGGAGATTTGGAAGGCATGAACCGGGTCATGCCAGTCTTGGTTTGGGCAAAGATAAAATGGCCTTTGGGCATTCGTGCTGTGCAGACAGAAAATGAGAGGGAGAGAGAGAAGCCCGAGAGAGAGAGAGCCACGATGCGAGGGAGAGCGAGGCCGTTCGGGCGACGGTGAGCTCAAGCTCGGGCTCGAGCTGGCTCCTTCGCGGCGAGCGACTGGTGACGATTGAAGCGACGGGCTTCACGAGTTGGAGCTTGGGTCGTCAATTTCGGCTGCAGGTCATCGATTTGGTGTCGGGTGTACCCCGACGCTCTGCCGACTTTTGGTGCTCGGCGATGATGAATGGCAATGGCGACGATGGATGGCTGTTGTAACTCCCCGATAATTTAAATACGTTTCCAAAGTTTTAAAAAAATACGTCATATAAATTTTCTTTCTCTTATTTATTCAACATTTGAAAACCCATTTGTCTAAAGAAAACGAAATCAGAGTAATAATGCGGAATTTAAAACTTAGTTCCCAAATGTTTTTAGCGAAATACCAAAGTCCCTAATACAACGTTCATAACATTCAAAATAGTATATTACCAAAATATCCCTCTCTCCTCAAAACACAAATATCAAGTACCAATAACTCTCAGATTACGCTAGCAACACCCAATAGGTCGATTCGGTTGATAACACAAAGGGTCATCCTGGAACGCCTCCTCCTCCACTAGTACAAATTCTTCATTGTAATAGTCACCTACATTACGAGGAAAACAATGAGCCTAATGCCCAGCAAGAATCAAAATATAAAATGCAATGCATATGATGCATGTTCATACAATGTATTACAGAGGAAATCCGTATCTCATCTGTTATTTGGGACGATGGATAAGTCAATTGCTGTCGTAGCTTAACCTATGTTTCCTACGGGGAAACACACCAATAGGGGTGTCACTACGAGCCATACCCAGTCGTTTTGTTGAAGACATTGGGGATTTCGGTACAAGGGAGTCGAGAATCTTACGATTCTTGTGGCTTAACCTATGCCTTCGTGCCCCCTAAGTGGGGGTAGGCACTCCAATAGGGGTGTCACCACGACAACCATTCATAATTCCCCCGAACCCCCACATGCCTATTTACGTAAATTTTAGGATGACATGCAACGTGCGGACAATTTTTATAAGTTCTAGTATGATGCATGGATGCTACAATTAAATCAGGGAAAAACAACATACGATGATAGCATAAACAACTTGCAGGTAATAGTGCAATATGTATTCATTTTAATATCCAGAGTCTAAGTGAAGACAAGTAATACAAGTTCTGAGTTGTTCATTAATTGTTACAAGCAAAAATAACGTATTCTAATCCCATTAGATATAAAGTTTAACATTATCCTTAGTCTCTATTTATCATGGTCTTCTGCAGATCCGGTTCAACAAGTTAGAAAACATATACTAAACTCAATGATATCAATGATGAGTGTAATAATAGTTTACACTCCTTGTCTAGTCACAGGGTATGCCAATAATGATTTTAAGGGATTGACAATGTAATTCTCCAAATATTCCACTAGGTTCAGATCATATTGTAAGGTACAGGATAATCACTAACTTCCATTGATCTTGCTCTTCATTTAATTTAACCTCTACTCTAAATTTTGTATACTTCATCCAATAAATAACATAACAACTCAGTTATTAATTATCAAACCTTCCATCCAATCCATTCCAACATTTAGTATGAAGATAGTTGTTCTTTCCAATATTCTACAGCAATAACAAGATGTTGTACTAACAAGTACTAAACTAAAACATATGAAAAACATATGATTCACATCCAAGCATCAATAAAATCAACATTTAGCAAACAAAACCCGTAATCTAGGGCCTCCACTAGCCAACTACATATTCTAATTCTTACCTCAGTGTTCACTTCAATATCTAGCAAAACAACCAGTAGCAAAACGTGTCCTCAATCTCTAATCCTTCAGATAGTTCCTAAACAAAACAACATCAACATTCCAACCAATTCAATTCAAATCGGAGTCCATAATCAATGTAACCTATCTCAAACAATTCCTTACCTTACAGCAGGCAGTGGAACCAAACAAAGTCACCACACTATTCACCCCACACAGCAAGAAAAATCCACTTTCACTCACTTAGCTCGCCAATTTCTTCACACCCACACAACGTAGCACTCCCAGTTTTTTCCAGAGACAATCATAAGGGAGCAGACTTACCATTTATAGATGAAAGAAAAGGAGGAAGAAGACGTCAGCTGCAGCAGGGGACTTCCAGCAGAGCCTGACCATCACACAACTCAAAGGAAGGATGGTCCATTGAGAGGAAACAACGTGGGAGGACTTCCACGCCGATGGAAGAGATCTGGACATTGCAGGGAAGGCCTGGAGAGAGAGAGAGAGTTGTCGACTTTTGTAAGAAATTGGAAGAGAGATGATTTTTAAAATGGGTTTCTCAGAATTTCCTGATGTCGCGGACGAGTTGAGTCATCCGCAGTCATCGTCCGCATCGTCTGAAAGTGTGCAGGGTTTAGAACACATTCATTCGAACGCCATTTTGTTCCCATCCACAGTCGTCCACATTGTCCGAATTGTCCAGAATTTAGGACAGATTCATTCGGATGCCATGCCTTCTCGTCCGCATCGTCCGAATTGTCCAGAATTTAGGACAGATCCATTCGGACGCCATTCCTTCTCGTCCGCCGTGGCCATAATGGCGTCCGTAATCTAACACTTATGCATTTTTCCTAAGTTTTTCACATTTAGGTCATTTTTCCAACATTAACCCTCAACTTTCCGTGCACAACTTTCGCTCATCGTTGCATAATTTGACAAAATATTCGTATAATGAGATTATACAGAATTATTACACTATCAAAAAGAGAAATACATTTTCGGGGTATTACAGCGGTGGCGTCGGATGGTGATGGGTGGAGGACATCTCAGGTTGATGGCAAGGACTGGCGGGTCAGGTTGGAATTGGCTCACTTAAATCCTAACTCCAATTATTTATTAAATTCCTAATCCAACCCATTCCAATTAATTCCAAATTTAACTTTCCATTATTAAATTAAAATCGAGTCACCTATTTTCGGACTGAGCCAAACCCAACTGCTTCAGTCTGTATCTAACAATTACATCTTTGGTAATACTCCGATAATTATTCGACTAATTCAAATATCCCCAATTACTTTCCAATTTATCCTTTTTGAATTCCGATATAAAAGTCGGGGTATTACAAGTCCCTTGCAGCGAAGAGGTTGAAGGACGTTAGAGATGGAATGGTAGAACCACTTGTTTTGCAAAAAACCAATTTTGGGTGAGAATTCCTGCTTCTACCAGACATAATCACCCCCTTATCTTCATTTTTCTCCCGAAAAAATCTACTTCTCTCCCCTGTGGAGACAAACCTCACACGCGACAATGACTGGTTGGGTCCCCTCCTTTCTAATGGAAGATTGCCCCCTTCACCCGTGTGCATCCATCTCATTCTCTTTCTCCCTCCGTCTATAAGTTAGGCATGTGGGCGTTGCTTCTGGAGGATGCCCTGTATTCAGCGAATGAGTGTAGAGAAAGTGTGGAGATACGTCTTCTTCTGTGAGTGGAGAGTGTTTTGTGCTTTTTGGAGATGGAGGAAGGTCGAGTGTCTTGGTGAAATTGTGGGAGCTGAAGCCCGTGAATGGTGAAGGAGAGAAGTTTGCAGGTAACGGCCTTCTCTATTCTTGGATATACTATAATATCCCAGATTTTAATTGGGATTAAAATTATACTTTGGAATAATTCTCTTGGGATATTATAGTCTGATTTTTCTCCTGGAATCTGTAATAAGATGTTATGGTTTACATAGTATGTATTATACCAATTATTGGAACGGAGTGGAAGGATTGATTAAGATATTTATTTATAAAAGAGTTTAAATGAAATTAATATTAATAATTAAAATTAATATAAAAAGGAACAAAATGCTGAAACACAAAACAACAGTCGATCAATGCAAAACAGCAGTCGATCTCGATCGATCGCTGATTAGATGGCGATCGACCACCATTCTGGCTACCGACCGCTGACTGGGAGGAGATCAACCGCCAATCACGGGATCGACTGCCAATCACATTTTGCAGACTTTTCTTTTGTAAAAATTGTTGCAGCCCACACATTTTCTACTATATGAATTGCTGCTTGCACACGGATGAATCTGCGTATAAATAGGCAATGTAATTGAAGAGAAAATCACACCAGAGGTGAGAGAAAAGAGAGGAGCTAGAGAGAGAAAGAAAGGAGAGGATAGAAATAGGAGAGGTTTGTGAGAATTTTGGGTTACAAAGTTTAAGGGTAGATTTGTTACTCCAATATTAAAGCGGAAATTTCGAAGGGAGAAATTACGCGGTCACTCTTGGATTATTTTGGTAAGATTCCTATCATTAAATTCGTCGATAATTAGTTGATAATTAGTAGATAAATATTAGTTTCACTATTATTATTATGAAATATTGCTATTATTATTACTGTACTATTATTATTATCACGTATTATTAATATTATTAGTGGTGTAATTGTATTGTGTAAGTAAGTTTTGTCTAAGGAGACTGGTATTTAATAAGGACCGTTGTGACTGCTCAGTTTTTCTTGGGAACTTATTTGGAAAGGATATTCTGTCTAAGAAGAATTGCTAAGAGCATTCTTTCATGGGGATATTTCTAATCGGTACTATCCACGATTAATAAAAGTGATAAAATAATTTATGGAAAAATGATAGAATAATTACAAATTAGTTATAATAATTATGGCTTAAACTATTATGCTTAGGTTATAATAAAAGAGTAGAATTACTAAAACGTAATTAAGAGGATAGAAAATGTATAAATTAGATAAGTAAATAAAAAAAGAAAAATGAGTAAGTTAAGTACACTCTAAGAAACTAAGAAAGATAAATGGAAATGAGTTAAATGGTAATAAACAAGGAAAACGGTAAGAAGTAATTAAGGGTATCAAAGTTATAGTTTATAAATGATAAATATATTAATAAATAAATGATAACTACTTTGAAGGTATTAACGAAAGGGAAAAGGGATAAAAGAGCTAAAAACACTAAGGACCACAAGTAAGTGATTGTATGTGCTTTGGTTTTCAGACCCTACATTGCAAGAATTAGGGGTTGTATGCTGACTGTTTACTACTTTTATAGAATATTTAGGTTCTTTACTGTTTTACCAGAAATTGAGCATGTTCCGAATATTGTGCTATTGTTTGTTGGATGTTTATTATAATTATGTTCTTTTAATGATATGTTTAATGGATGAGCATGTATAGCAATTTTATTGATATGTAGACTGTATACATTCATGACCATCATGCATCATGGTTTTAAAAAGGATACGAAAATGATTTTAGATGCATGGTTTTTAAAAGATAGTTTACTGGATGCTCATATATACTAAGTGTACGGTATTCGTGGAAGGCTGATCACCCGAAGTGAATGACCATCATTTAGGCTATAGAATTATCTCTTGATCCAAAAAATGAAACAAAATAAATGTAAAAGACTTGATGCGAGGCAAATGGTATGCGTGAGACTGTTTAAGTCCATGGACAAAGACCGGGACACAGTCACTAGTGGGCTTTTGGAGAAAGCAATTGTCCACTAGCTAAGCTTTTGGTTGGAGTCGAAGTTGCCATGCTAGTTGTGAAATCCCTAGACAAAGACTAGGATAGACTGATATGACTTAAGTCCTTGGACAAAGACAGAGATAGACTGAAATATAAATGTAAATGGAAAATGAAAATACATATGGTTTTGAAAAGAGCATAACATGTGCATTGTACAGTTTTATTATTCCTATCACTTATTGAGCACTAGACTCATAACTTACTGTCTTGCGATGTAGGTATACGCCTGAAAATAGATGAACAATATACAGAGCAGTTGATGAATGATTTACACGTAGTGGGTCTTGTGGTTGGCTGGGCTAAAGAGTAAATGGTTTTGTAAATAATAAAGAAAACAATTCAAGTTGAGTAATTGTTTTATTTAATGCTTCCGCTATATTTCAAGAAAAAGGATTTTTACAAATGAAAGTTATTCCGTTGCTAAAATATTTTCAATGATTATTATTTCTTAACACGATAAATTGAAAAGGGATTTGAAGTAATGGATTTAACATTCAGTTTTAAGAGAAAAGACTTACTCTGATTTTATAAAAGAAAATTTTTAAATTTCACGCTATTTTTTAAGAAAATAAAAACCGGGATGTTACATATACTCTTTGTTGATGTTGAGCATTCTTTTGATGACTTATTTTATGTGTGCTTTCTAGACTTGATGTTCTGCCATGGATAATTGTGGATTATTGTTGGAATAATTGTTAGGAATTATGTTTCGAATATTCTGGATGTTATGAGGTGTGGGGGATGTTTCCTATTTTGAATGTTCTTGATGTTTATTTTCTAGAAATTTGATTATGATCCTCGGTTGTTTACTGCTTCGTTGGATATACATAAGGATTTATATGGACTAAGTTAGAATATCATAACTCTTTGAATATGATAAGTATGAATGTTTGGTCGATGGAAATATTGGATATATGCTTTCTATTTCTTTGGAATGTATAATATGTGGATAGTTCAAGTTGGGTGGTTATTCTGTTAATTAACATATGTGGGTGAAATAAACTACTACGTGCAGATTATTGGTTTTGAGAAATTTGTTGGAATGAGTATATGGTTTGTGAAGTTTCATTTGTACATAAGTTGGAAGTTTGAATTCATGTTGGTTGAAATTATGGAATTAAGCAATGTAATAGAAACTGTTAAAAGATAATGGATTGTAGAGTGAAGTTGAATTTTGAAAATTATTAGGCGGTAAGGTTTATGAAAATTCGGTAGTTAGTTATTAATGAATAAATATTGGTTAAATTGGTCGATGAAAATAATTAAACGAAAATGTGGAATAATTAAGTGGTAATTAAATTATGAAATAATTAACGAGTAATAACGGTATTAAAGTTGAGATTTATAATTGATAATATATTAATAAATAAATTATAATTATTTTGAAGGTATTAACGGAAAAAATGATAAAGAACTAAACGCACTAAGAACCGCAGAAAAGTTATACGTGTGTGCTTTAGTCCTAGGGTCCTACTTCGCAAGAATAGAATATACACGTTTCGTTGTTTATTGCTTTATAATCATGTCTACAGTTTCAATAGCATGTCTACTATTTTAATAACACGTCTACAACTTTACGAGCATGGCTACTTTATTTAAAGAATGTGTACAATAATAATAGTATGTCTACCATTTTATGAAGCATGATCTATGAATTGTATGTTGGTTGCGCTATTAGATTCCTTTAATGATATGTTAGAAATTGTATGCATTCACGAGCATTATGCATCACAGTTTTCAAAAGATACGAAAATGAGTTTTCATGCATGATTTTGAAAATGAGACGAAAAAGAAATGAAACAGTTATGAAATGTAAAGAAATGAACGTAAACGGGTGTGACGAGATGTGAGGTTGGATTGGCCGCTCCTCTTCGTCAAGTTTAGATATCTCTAACATTTTCAAAATAAAGATAAACATAAAACAGGGTCGTCTGGGATGTGAGGTCGAGTTGGCTGCTCCTCCTCGTCAAGTTTAGACATCTTCAATGCATTTCAAGATAAAGTAAAGTGAAGATCCACGAAATGGTAGAAAAAGAAAAAAAGGGACGACAGAAACAAAAACAAAAAATTAAAAGAGGTTTTCAAAGCTGCTTAGCATATGCATTGTACATTTTACTTTGTATCACTTACTGAGCTTTAGGCTCATTAGTTAAGTCTTGGGAAGTAGGTACACGCACAGGAGAATAGGTTAAGTAGCAATGGATGAAGGATTTGCACGCACGGATCTTGTGGCTGGCTAGACTAAAGGGATTTAAAGAAAGATGGTTTGTAAAAGAGTTTTGTAAAGTAATTAATTATATTTTAAAGGTCCGTTTGATTTAAAAATGACTTCTGCTGTGTTTAACAAAATGTTGTACGAAAAGAATTTTATTACTGTATTTTAAATGGTTTTAAGAATAAAATAATCTTACACTACGCAACTGCAAAGAAAATGATTTAAGTAAAAGAAAAGTTTTAAATTTTACGCGATTTTTAAAAGACAATAAAAATTGGGTCGTTACAGTTCCCCCACTTTGAGCATCTGTCATCTATCATCCACAAAGGAGGTCCGACCCACTATGAAGGGCGCTCATTACACTACAATGGATGTCTGTCCCTATATAAAGGACATCCGTATTCTTCTAACTTCGGCCACCAGTCTCTCCTTAGTAACGTCCGCCTTACCCAAGGGCATTCGTCGACCCTCAAACAATAAAGGACGTCTGTTCCACTATAAAGGACGTCCGTCATTCCCATTTTCTTCCATTTTTGGACGTCCGTCTCTTCCCAAGAGACGTTCGTCAGTCAACAAATCCTTATTTATCCATTTATCAATAATTCCCTCAACTTATAATAATTATACTAGCACCATTATTATCCAATTTAGCTCCCAATACCCCAAAATCATCACTTGGATCTCATACATAGGCACTATGATAATTCGGGGTGTTATAGTGTTGCTTAGGTGTCTCAGGTGTGGACACGTGTTGTAATACCACGAATTTTTATCAGAATTTAATAAAGATAACTGGAAAGTAATTAAGGACATTCAAATTATTTGAATAGTTATTGGGGTATTACCAAAGGCGTAATCGATATATTATAATTTAGAAGAAATTATGGGGATGATAATTAAGATTTAATTGATGAAAATTAATTAAGGAAATGGAATTGGGAAATTTAAATTAGATTTGTATAATCGTTAATCGATATTTAGAATAAGTCGGAAGTTGAAATTCGGTTCGATTAATATACAGTACGTATATTTGATGCGTAAATATATTTTAATATCAATTGAAGATTTGTAATTAATTAAATGGCAGAATTTGAAATAATGAAATGAGGGGGAAATTTTAGCAAGTATAAAGAAGAGTTTTTATGAAGTAATGGGAGAAATAAATTAGGAGGAAAAGGAAGGAAAATCGGTTGAAGTTGAAGATGGATATTAAACCGGTTTCCTTGAACTGGTTCAGTTTGCTTTTAAAGAAGAAATTCAGAATAATAAGGGGGGAAGAAATTGTGTTTGGTCTGGTTTATGAAGAAAGGAGAGGTAGAGAGATGCAGGGTAAACTGGACATCGAGAAAGGCGGACGACAAATGGTGAACGCGAGCTGCTCGGGATGGTTCCTTCCCGTTCGGCGTGGCTACGAGCTGCTGCGACGACGTTTGGTATTGTCAGATCGTGAGCTAGGGCTCGGGTTGCGACTCGAAGGGCAGAATGAGGCGTCGGGTCGTGGTGAGTTGCAATGCTCTGCCAATTCCCTGTGGCTGCTGAACGATTGGCGTTGACAGGGGGCGACGGTTCAGAGCTTCGGTTCGTGATGGGCTTGACCTTCTGTTTGGTCTGAACCAATTTTTCTTACTATCCTTGTCTGGTGTTGGTGACTAGCAGTCAACAATTTGGCGGCTCTAGGAGCTCGCGTGGCCGACAGGATGATGGTAGACTCTAGGAAGGCTTTCTCGGGTGTGGTTGGTCGGGCGTGCGAGAGAGCTTATGCTCTCTGCCTTCTGGTCTTAGCAGAGAGTGATTCCCTCTTCGGTGAGCTACAATTCGAGTTGAGATACAGACGAGGGAGAACTCCCTCTCTGGAGCTGGGGGCCGAGGTGAGGGGATGCTGGGTTGGCAGCTCTCGAGTGTACGGTGAGCTTCTGTTGGCTGTTCGTCGCAGCTTCTTCGCGGGTGGTTGTGGCAGCATCTCCTTCGTGTGGTAAGTCCCCTTGTTTTCTACTCGGTTTTCATGGCTATATGTTGTTGTCTTCCTTCGGTTATGACAAATTGTTCTATGTCTATTAGTGAATTGTTGTGTCTCGGTTGTTGGATGGGAGCTGCTGATGAGAGAAAATTGGAAGAGAAAGAGTGAAAACAGCTTAGGAGGAAGAAAGGAATTAGCTTCGGGTATTTCTCCCCTTGGCCGCCCTGTTGGTAAGTTGAATTTCTTTCCTTGTTGTATGAATGTACGAGTATAGTTATGGTTGTCTGTGTGGGTTATTGAATGTTGAAGTTATTGATGGGCACTATTGGATGATTTTGTTGAATAATCTGTTGTGTTGGTTTGGAGCATGTTAAGAGTAAATTTTATGGAGATTGGTATGCCTTGTTGGATAAACGTTGTTCTGCATGCTTTTACACTTTGGTTAACGATTGGTTGAAGAATATGTTGGAAATTATACTCTAATGGTGGGAATGCTAAAGTTAAGTGGAATGTTGAGTGATGAACTATATTATCTACGTTGTTTTGGATTTTAATTGGGAGTTATGTTCTGTTGTTGGAATCGACCTTTGTTGGTTGATTGTTTAAGACTTTATGTTCTGCAAAATTAGCTACAAACCATAGAAGAATAATAGGTGGTTATGTTTGGTTAAATTGATGTTAATGGATAATATCGACGAAAATAAATGGACGGAAACTAAAAGCGTCTAAGTAGTGAATAAGGAATGTGTTGAAATTAATGGGCTATGATTTTAATAATTAAATATTATTAAATTGTGAAGGTGCTATAGAGAGAAGAAAAGGGACAACGTTTAAGTGCTAAACGCATTACAGGCGCCAAGTAAGTTGATACTTACTATGCTTTGGTCTTCGGACCCTACATCACAAGAATTAGGACCTTGTTTGCTGATTGTCACCGCTTTCATAGAATATTTAGGTTGTTTACTGCTTTACCACAAATTGAGCATGTTCCGTATATTATGCTATTGTTTGATGACTGTTTACTAGATTCAGATTCTTTTAATGATATGTTTCATAGATGAGCATGTTTAGAGATTATTGGAATAATATGATAGAATTGTATGCATTCACGAGCATCATGCTCTCATCCCACGTGCCACCTAAAACGAAAAGAGAATGAAAACAAAAAACTGAAAGATAAAGGATAACAGAAATAGAAAACGGAAATGCATATGGTTTTGAAAAGCAAAACGAAAAGTGGTGGAATGGATGCTCAATCATACTAAGTGAACGGCGTTCTCAAGGGGATCACCCGAGCGAACAACCATCACTTAGCTGTAGGAATATCCATTGTGTCACTAAATAAACGTAAATAGGCATGTGGGGGTTCAGGAGATTTGGTGACTGTCCATCGGTGGGGACACTATATGATGTATCTATAGTACCGCGTATTTTTATATTGGAATTTATTAAGAATAATTGGAAATTAATAGGGGTATTTGGAATTATAGGATATTTATCGGGGTATTACCGAGGACGTAACCGTTAGGTTATAATTTAAGAGAATTATTGGAGGTTTAATTGATGGAAATCAATTTAGGAAACGAAATTAGGAAATTTAAATTGGACCTCTAATAACCTTTTAGCGATATTTGGAATAAGTGGGAAGTTAAAATTTTGTTGGTTAATATTCGATACAAATATTTAACACGTAAATATAAATTTAATATTAATTAAAGAATTAAAGGAAAGTGGGGATTTATTGTTAAATAATTGAACTGGTTCAGTTTTGCCCTCATTTCGTCAAATGGCCTTCGGCTAGACGAAATGAGTGGGAGAGACGAGATTTATGGGATAAATAAGATTAAATGGGATTAATAATGTAGGGGGATTTAATTAATTTGGATTAATTAGATTAAAAATGATTAAAGGAGGTGATGAGAGTTATGAACTGGTTCAATAGAACCGATTCACACCCATCTATTGGCAGTCATGCCATTAAACTGGTTCACTGGGTGAACCAGTTAAAGAGATAAAATAGAATGGCCGAAGGCCATTTTGTGAGAGAAAAAGCAAGAGAAAGGTGAGGGCGAAAGAGAGAGAGCAGACATCGAGAGAGGGAGGAGGAGATCGTTGAAGGAGACCGGCGATTGACGATCTGGTGAGCTTGGGTTCGACGATCGAGCGGCTGGCGATGGTTGAAGCACCAGGTGTCGTGAGTTAGGGCTCGGGAGGCGAGGCGGAGCAGGAAAACTCGGGATCAAATCATGCCGGCGGCGATTTTCTGGCTTTGGCAGTGGCGTAGTTGAGGAACGCCGATAATTTCTGCCCTCCTTCGCGTGCTGTTGGCCGGCGATGGATGGCAGTAGCAGCGATGGATGGCGAGCCATCGGGATGCAGAGGAATGGGCGGTTCAAGCAAGACTGGCTGAAGGCCATGGTCCAGCTATTGGTTCAATTTTTCTCCTGGTTCTTGCTCTGCTAGAGACTGACAATGTGTCGTGCGTGCGAGGCACGCTCTGAAAAATCACAGAGGCTGGTCGGGCGTGTTGGTAGAATGTCACTCTCTGCCCTGGGCATTTGCAGAGAGTGTCCCCTCTCTGGTGGTGATATACAGAGATGAGTGGGGGGGGGGGGGGGGGGGGGGACAAACGAGAGGCAGAGGTGAGAAGTCTCATAGGCTAGCTTCTGCAAGAGGGATGATGCTCCTGGAGATGTTGAACCGAGAGCTGGAAGGGAGTTGGAGCTGAGGCCGAGAAGGTGAGAGGTTTCTTCATTTATGAATTTGTAATGCTTGTGTATCCTCGAGATTTGTTTCATGTTGTTGGGTTTACATTCTTGATGATTACTTCTGTCAATTGGCAATATGTAGAGCATTACTCTGTTAAATTGGTTTTGTTATGATTGGGTTTCTGTCGAGGGATAATATGTTGTTGGAAATAATATTGGTTGGTTTACTGCTTCTTATTCAAAAGGGATAATGATGAATGCTAGAGAAGTTTTGACTATGCACGTTGATTTTTATCTCTGAATGATGGTGAGATTTCTTCTCTGAAGTTTAGTTCAACTTTGGTTGTAGTTCTATATTGGGGAATGAACGATTTCCTGTTGGGATTTAATGGTATTGGTGGCGTTGAAATTTGGTCTTAAAATGTATTATGCTATTTGGATAATAAGCTGTTGTTTGGTATTGAATCTATGACTTGCACATGTCCTGTGGTTTGTTTTCCTTTATGGGTTCTGTTAGTTGTGTTGAGCTGTAATAATCTGTTGGGTTTTGTTGATGCTTCTGTGATGGTCATGTGAGTGTTATTGCTTGGATTGACAAATATAAGTACTATGTTAGTCAAAACATGTTAAGAAGATATATTAACATTATCGATAAAAATGTTGGACAAAACTGCTCTGTTGTTGGGTGATTTAGGAGATGTTAGTTCCTGAATGTATTTACACTTTGTTGGTTAATTCTGAATGCATAAATCTATTAAAATGGATTTCAATGGTGAAGTTGGGTTAAGTTGCTAAATAGAATATTTGGGAATGAAGGAGGAATCATGAAACCTGTTGGTGTTGGACTGTTTTGGTTAATTGTCAATGTGTCGATTTCTTGGTTGTGCTTTTGGGAATTTGTGTCGGTTGGATTTAACTACTGTTCATTGTTATTCAATGATGAAGCATGGATGTGTAGGACAATTTATAAAGCGAGTTAAGCATGTTATAATGATAAGGCTTGGATCAATGCTCTGTTAAGACGTAGATGTATTCTTTTTAATGATCTGTGAACCTGTTTAGTAATTAATGGTAGGGAAATTTATAACTCATGATTATTAGTGATAAATGATTACTAATTTGTGAAGGTATTGAAAGGAGGAAGAAAGAAGAATGACAACTAAACGCTAATGTGCATTAAAGCTCGAGGTAAGGAACTTGGGTGTGTCTTGGCCATTTGGAGGTCATACACCACAAGTAGTGTGCATGAGTAGTGTTGTGTTCCTTGAATGATATTTTGTTGTTATTTCCTTGGATTGATAGGGTAGATTATTATTAGCTTTGTGATATTGCTTGGTTAATATAACTGCTATTATTCATTGTTGGTATTCTTTACTGTTAAGTGATATTGTTAGTGCTGTCATAAAGGCTTAAATAATTGATGAACGAGTGATAGACAATTGATGAACGAGAAATACTTAGATAATGAACGAGATAGATGAGTTAAGTGCGAAGACGTTATTATGAGTTGTTCTTTATAGTTTAACTTCTGTTTAGTTATTAATTTCAAGCTGCTATGTATTTCATCATTGTTCTGCTGCCACTTGTTTGTCTTACTTTCATAATCTAGTGTTAGTACTTGTGATAATGAGCATGCAATTTAATTAGGATAATTAGCTAGAATAACAATGGTAATTCTATTTGAGCATGTTTAAGTAACCGGTTGTCTAATTCAATTGTTAATCACATCATTGAGCACTTTAACTAACAAAGATAATAGCGATAAATCTAAGTTATGTCATGTTTATTTGATTGAGCATGTTTACTTTATTAACTAAGTTAATAGTCGTGAAATAGCAAATTCGTGCATACTAACTAGTTGTGTAAGTTAATACTCAAGTATGTTAATTAACTTAACGAGTGTTCCATTAATGATTAGTCCGAGCATGTTTACTGTAACGACCCAGATTTTTGTAATTCCTTGAAAATGCATGAAAATTTGAAATTTCTTTTTGAAACCAAATCAGAGAGCGCCTAAATCTGGATCACTACTGACCATTCGTAAAACTCGTTATGAAATCTCATTTAGTAAAACTTATGCGGAAGCGTAATTAATTGAAAATGTCGTTTTGTAAGACATAGCTTAAGCATTATGAAAATCACTTCATTTAAAGCGTTACGGAAGCGTAAAGAACTAAATACTAAACTATTGAAATACCACTTTTTACCATTCATTACTCAATATGACTACGACATTTAAAACATAACTTAATTAAAACGGTTTCTCTTTTACCCATTTTTATATGTATGGCCAGCCACGAACTCCCTTAAGCGTGCGAATCCATCATCCCTGCTTGCTATTGTTCCTTCTTTATCTTTGCTCATCTTTTGCTACTCCTATCCGTACATTCGTCATAGCGTACTAGTACCTATATTTACACCACAAGCAACTGTAAGCCCAAAGGCTTAGTAAGGAAAAATGGTTCTATGCATATGAATGTCTCTCTTTAGCCCATTTCAGTGGGGACCACCCAACCAAATCCGTTTATTAAGTCATTAATCCGTTTATTACTTTACTTTAAGCCGTTACTCATACTTTAAGCTGAAATTGAGAGGTTTTTCTCATGCAATGGCATAGTGGTCAGATCTAAATTTTTTCCTTGAAATCTAGAACTCCCGTACCCTATGAGGGAGAGGCTACGCCTAGATCACAGACTAAATCCGCTACCCATTCACTCCCAATTCCATTCTTCTTCTCTTTCTTAACATTTTAACTTACTTATGCATTCGTACCACCACCGAGGTGACATTTCCTACACTTTCTATTAACATGATACATGATGCTCCACAACATAACATTCAAAGAAATGCAGATACATAAGGTAAACTATCAGCACATGAATCTCACTCTTTAAACCATTTTGGAATGGAGGCCACCCAAACCAATTCTTTCATTAAATCATTAATCCATTTCTTACTTTACTTCGTCTTACTTTGATTCCTTGGGATCCGTCATTCTATTGATCCCTTGAAATCCATCATTCTATTATTCCGTATTCGTACGTCGAGCTGGAATTGAGAGGTTTTTCTCGTGCAATGGCATAACGGATCTAGCCTTTTCTCTTTTATTCTAAGTAAACTAGAACTCTCGTTCCCTACGAGGGAGGGGCTACACCTTGTTTACAAACTATATCTGCTACCCACCCACTCCCAATTCCCTTATTCTTCTTTACTTTTTCTTAACCTTTTTCCTCACTCATTCATGCTTGCGTACCACCTCATGGCACTTCCTATTAGTCTCTATTATCATGATGCATGCTCATACATTCTTAACCTATTATGATGCTTCACAACATAACATTTATAATAATTGAAGTGTGCATTTAAAAGAAAATAACTGGAATTGAAAGTGCATAGCAATAAAGGCAACCACAATATACAATAGAGAACATTTATAATATGGAACACGAGAATAGCATGCCAATTATCAAATTAACTTCCTAGTCCGTTTACATGCTTCCTATATTTAGTAGGCTAGATAATTATTCTACTTAGTTATCATATGTGAACATACTCAAGTTCAATTGCTTTACATGCTTTTATTCTACTTAACAATTCATAACATGTTACCGAGAAGACAATAACAAAAGCACTTATAAAACATACAACTAATTATATGCTTCCTACTTTTATTATCTAAATTATTTAAACATGTTCTGAACAACCATTACAAACTAATTGCACATTCTCAAGCAATTACTTTAATTTCTCATGCTAGTTCATTAACATGTCCAAGTTACTAATTATCTTAGTTATTGTACATGCTCATTTGGTCAAGTAAATCAATTAATCATGCTTACTATGCTTAGTAAGTGATTATTATACTCAAGTGTTCATTATTAATTATCAACTAGTTAACATGACATGTATAACCTAATTAATTGCATGCTCAAGTTTAATGAGTTTAAATCTAATATTTCATATTTATCCAACATACTTTTCTAATTGATTTGACAGTCAACTAATCATGCTTAGGAAATTAAAATAGCAACTACACAGTCCTTTATCTCAATTCCAGACTTTACTTTGCCCAATCTTTTACTTACTATGCTTCCATTTCAATCATCATTTTACTATCTAAGCATTTTACAATATACAACATACTAACAAGGAAAATCATCATAGACCAATTCATCCAGCAAGGAAATCTATGGACCACACAAAGGAATCAACAGAAAATGTTATGGACTTCTAACAGCAGGAAACTATGAATCATACATTCTTCTTTTCATACATTTGAACGTTCTTCATCCTTAGACTTTAGCATTCATTATTTCACTTCGTTTACTATACATTCGTCTTACTAAAAATTGAAACAAGGCATACCTACAACAACAAGGAAACACCACAACACTTAACAAAAATTACAGGACATATAACAGGAAATCGTTTCTGGAAACTACCATCTAACCAATGACTACTTCATACAAGTAGTAAGCATTTTAGGACAATTGAACCTACCTACCATTTACATATTAGCAAACGTTAAGCATTTGTCATTCGTTCCATTACCTTAGGCCTTAACCTTCATCATTTCTTCATCACATCCTATAACCCTCCAACTAAGCATTTTTTTTTATCACATCATAGGCAACAAAACAAAGCTTAGCAATAAAAAGGAAACATCACATATTCAACACTATACATCTCTACACTACAGCAACTAACAACCATAACACACACACCCATACTTGTGGTGTAGGGCCTCAATGGCCAAAACACCACATTTCCCTTACCAATTGAAGACACTAAACTCAGGGACATCTCTCCTTTCACGGTTCCAGCAGCACTCCCAGCTTCTAGCTTTTCACAACCCATTCTCTAGTTCACTCACATTCACACACCTCACAACTCAACACCTAGAATTTCTCTCCCTCCTCACTAGTTCTCTCCCTCTCATAGCTCTCTCTTTCTCGCTCCCTCTAGAACTTCCTACACAGAAAAATGGAAGACTGAATTAAGAGGAAGGCAGGAGGGGTTATTACCTGGAGAGGAGAGGGACACCATGATGACCCTAGAGGAGAAGGAGGATGGCCTCAGGCAAGGGAGGCCAGCTACGGCGTAGGGAGGGCAATTTTTCGTCGCCGGGTCGCTTCCTGTCGATTTTTTACGATTTCCTCTGATTTTCTTCTTATTTTATTTCGTAGGTCTAGGCTGTTTTGGATGGGTGCGGACGCATAAGTCCTGTCCGCAAGGCTAAATTACACAAGCTATTTTGGGGGCTTCGGACGGGAAGAGGCGTCCCCGTCCTGACCGTACCGTCCACAGGTGAGGTTCGGACGCCATTTCGCGTCCGCACAAGCGTTCGCACTATCATCCAAAAGTGTCCTAAAATCGAAGAGAGGCAAAGCGGACAATACTTCAATTTGTTCGCAGTAGTCTGGACTCATTCGAAAGTCCCTAGACTTGGACAGATTCGATGCAGACGAAGCAACTCACGTCCGCATCATCCGGAACCTCATCCGCAACACAATAAATCCCGCTTTTCTCTATCTTTTCACACTTAACCCTTATCCTTTAACATTTCCCCCATAAATACACGTCATCAATTGACACGTATAGATATGCCATGTAATGTCCTCCAACTCCAACACTTCAATTACATCGCGTGTATGGGGAAACGTAACGGAATTACTCCTCGTCTTAACGCTCAGAAACGTCCTTGATAATACCCCGATAGTTAACTAACTTAAAAAGTTAGGGTCTTACATTTACTGTATTATTTAATCAATCCATGATAACTAGTTAACAATGATAATTAAGTATGCTTGAATTATTAGAATAGAAGTATGTAATCTGAGCATGTGAATTGACTAGAATAACCAATCATAATCTTGAGCATGTAAATTGATTAGGATAACTACTTAACATAATAATTGTAATTCTATCTGAATATGATAGTTTACTCTTATTAAGTAATACGAGCATGTTTAACTAGTTGTGTAATAAATAATCAATCTTTGAACATGTTTAGTAATTAGTATGTTGAATTAGTTGAGCATGTCCGCATGTTAATCAAATTCAACCATGTTTAATCAATGACTAAACCTTGAGTTTGTTAACTAATTTGTTGAACATGTAATTAATTAAGATAATAACTAGACTATTAAATATAACATGTTTGACTGATTAAAATAAAAGTATGCTTAACCAATTAGAATAAGGATTTCCAATTTATAAGCATGTTTTCGTTATTCGTTGTCTACAACATGTTTCCACGTTTAGCCTAGCTTAGTTCAATGAGCATGTTGAGTTAAATTGTAATTCGTCGTAAGTTACTTTATTGTCTCATCTTGTTCACTCGCTGCTTCAATTCGATATCGTAATTGTTTCATGTATTTATGTATGCTTTCAGTTATTGTTATTCATTATATGTGCGAGTTCAATTATAGTACTTTTACTTCAATGCGCATTTCAATTTTTGTTGATGTATATTATAATGCATTATGGATCATGTTAATAGAAACCGTAAGGAGTACCACTTTGGGGTGGTACTCACACATGCATGAGTGAGGAAAAACGCTAAGAACAAGAATGTTCGGGATGGACGGGATATGCCCATCATCGAAGAAACCCTCCGACGGGATACGCCAGAAGGGAAGAAACCCTGAAGGCAGGATACGCCAGAAGGTGAGGAACCTTGAAGGCGAGATATGCCGGAAAGGGGACGACAAGGGAGTTGGGGTAGATAGGTAGTCTGGATCTAGCCTAGCAGCTAGGATACACCCTCACATAGTCGAGAAAGAGACTAGCATGCACACAGGAGGTTAGAAGCCGATCAACTAGGCCATCTCAAAGGACAACCTCTGATCTCCAGCTCGAAGTATGATTAAAGAACCAAGAACTAATGAACGTAATAAAAGAGTTAGTTTGGGTGGCCCCATTCCAAGAAGAATTAAAGAGAGAGATATGCATAATAGTTTTCTCTCATTTCCTTACTGGGCGAAAGCTCACGTCCTTACTTGTGGTGTAGGTACAATGATGAACAGATAATAAATAGATGATAAACACATAATGAAGCAAGGATGAATGATTTGCACGCGCGAAACTCGGGGCTGGCCAGGCAAAGAAAAGAATGAGTAAACGATTGTACTCACATTTAATTATTGTATTGTACTCCATTGTTTAGATTTCCTTTTAAGCGATTTAAATATGCTTCCGCCATATTTTACGATGATTTATTTTATAACGCTTCCACACATTTTATCAATTAATTTTCATAACGAGTTTAAAGAAAAAGTCGGTAGCGATCCGGTTGGACGCACTCTGATATGTTTTGTTTCAAAAAGAAAGAAATTTCAAATTTTCACGCATTTAAAAGGAATTATGAAAATTCGGGTCGTTACAGTATCGCCTCATCGGGGTGACGGTTAACCACGTGGACTCTAGTGTTCATCATTTCTCTTGTACGGAAATCCTCAACGTCTTCAACAAAAAGAGAATGGTGACAGTCATGGTAGTGAGGCCATATGATGTATCCCCATGAAGGGGTGACGGATAGCTACATGACTATATGATGTATCCATTCTCTCGGTATATGGAAAGGATAGGTTCCTTTCCAGATAGTGAAATTAAATAATAATAAAGCATGAAACGGAAAGAAAAAGTAAAATTAAGATTAAGAAGACTGAAAAAGAAAAGTAAATGAAATGTGAAACGAAAACGAAAAGAAAAGGGAAAGAAACGAAAACGAAAAACGAAAAAGGATTTCAAAGACACATAGCATGTTTATTTTATTTTATATCACTTACTGAGTATTATACTCATTAGTTAAGTCTTGTGATGTAGGTATGTACAAGAAAGAGGAGAATAAGTCAAAGACAGTTGATGACGAATTTGTACGGTTGGATCTTGTGACTGAGTGAGCTAAAAAAGTAAATGAGAATTTATGCGTAAAAGGGTTTGTAAATTAACTAAAATTCTCTAATGCTTGTTTTAATCCCGTTGCGTTTCATAAAAGAATTTATTATTTATATTTTCAAGAAAAGAATTATTCCGCTGCCAAAAATGTTTTAAATAATTATTATTAAAAATGATTTTAAGTAATAGATTTAACACTCGGTCTTACAGGAAATGTCTTACTCTGATTTTACAAAAGAAAAGTTTTAAATTTTACGCGTTTTTTTAAAGATAATAAAAATTGGGTCATTACACGTGTCCTCTACTTAGTCTCACGGACACATTCGCTCACTCCTAGGAGGGCACACTTATGTGGACACGTGTCCTCTAAGATATGCTCACTGGCTCCACGAGAGTAAACGCTCTGGCAATCGAATATTCCCTAGGACACATGTCTTTCTCAAACACGATTAAATCCTCACTATTCCAAAAGCCTAAGTTCTTGATGCAGAAGATTGGGCTCTTACGGGCAATTTTCGACAAGTCTAGACGAACCATACAATTGGAGAACTTTCATTCTTTCTCTAAATTTTCTATTTTTCTCAACAAAACTCTAACCTTAACCAACTAAAATTTTCCAGAATATTGCCAAATTAGTTTTTATGCAACAATTACAACTTTTACATCCATTATTCAAAACTTTAAAATCCAACAAAAAACCCAAATTCCAAATATACATCGACCATAAATGGTAAATCACAAATTTAGCTCTTTGAATACCCAAAGACTCCAAGCTGCTCGAAACAACTCATCCTGCAACTCCACTTAGTGACCACAACTCTCAATCTTTTCAGAAAATTTTTCTTTTATGAATTCAATTAGCCAGGCAAAAGGAAGCGGTGCGATCATTAAAAAAAAAAAAAAGAGAAATCTGCAAGAGTGGGTGATAGTAATTGCAAGAATGAAGCAAGTGCCTGAAAATAAGAAAAATCACCATCATTTTTCAATGCAATAACTACTTCGTACCCCTACTACAGCTTCAAGCTGTCACACAAGTTCCTTATATACAATATTTAAAAACAAAATCAACCTATTCATGTAAATTTTAAATTATAGAGATTAATCTTCGATTATTGTTGGGAGAGAGAGGAGAAAATAATGATATTGTTTTCCTTCTCCGTATAACTCAACATTTCTCAGACGAGCCTGCTATGTAGCCAAGTTAAGCTATGCCTCTCTTTCCACTGGAAATGAATCTGTGAGGGCTAAAGGGTGAAAGATCAACAATTGAGGAACGGCCATGGAGCACGAGATCGGCCATGGCAGCACCCGTTGCAGGGCCATTCAAAATGCCCCAACAGCTATGTCCAGTGCCTACATAACACCCCTTAACCCCAGGTAGCTCGCCAATGACAGGGACATCATCGTCTGTACAAGGCAAGAAGCATGCTTGCTCTTGCTTCACTTGCGTCTCTTCCTCCCCCAACCAGCTCGACACAGTCTTAGCCACCCGCTTTAGCACCTCTATGGCTTCTGGGTTGGCCTCTATTCCTTCTGGATCTTCTGGTACCTCTGCTACCTTTGACATGCCGCATAAGTAGACCTCCCCTTGTAAATCCAAATCAGGAATCTCCCAACTTTCAATAAATTTTCTATCAAAGGGAGTTCGAAGAAAACAGATTTTTTCTATTTTAGCTATACTGGTCATGGAGTCACACCTTGTCATTATAGTTTATGCTGATTAAAAATTAAAGAAGGCAGAATTGCAGAGTTTTGGAATGGAACGTACCAGTGGGACGAGGGTACACCTCAGGATTGATGGCTTTTCGTCCTTGTTTGAAATTATAATTGAGAAAGAGGGCATGAGGAGTTATGGGGGCAAGCTTTTTAGGCTGCAAAACTATGCTACATGCTTTCAGACCGTAAACTCCAAACAACGACGACAGAAGCTCGAATTTACCAGACCATGGTCCAAGGGCCAAAACCACTGCTTCTGCTTCAATCCGCCGCCCTCCCTCAAGCACCACCGATCTAACTACCCCTCCCTCCCATTCGACCCGCTCCAATTTCCCAATCACAATCTCCACACCGTGGCTCTCGACGGCTTTTGAAATTAGGGTTCGAGTGAAAAGCTGTGGGTGAACTTGGGCCGTCGTTTCGCAGCACCCAATTGTTTTAGCACTTCGAACTGGACCGTCAACCCATGAAGGAACACTTGAGCCACCGGAGTTGGAACAGGATGTGGCCTGAAAGTTCGGCGATTCAGTTACAGTAAGCCTGAGGGTGGTGAGGGGCCTATAGCCGTAGGATCGAGGGCCATCGAGCTCTTCCGCGAGCGAACGGTGGAGATTGAAGCTAGCCCGGGCGAGGGAGGAAAGGGGTCCATTGTCACACCAGTCTAAGGCAAGAAATCCTCCCGCTTTCCCGGAAGCAGCACATGCGATGGAAGATTTCTCCACGAGGGTAACCATGGCGCCATTTTTGGCTAAAAAGTAAGCAGTGCACACGCCGATGACTCCGCCGCCGCAAACCACCACTCTTTTGGCGGGCGTAGGCGGTTCAATGGGCACAGACAAAGAAGATGGGGACAGGGCCATGGATCTTCGGATTGATCGGATAAACAAATTCCTCAAATAAAAAGAAAAAGAGTCTTTTGACGGAGAGCAGTAGAGATGTAGCGGCCTTATCCACTATCTCAAAAACCTAACCTCGAAAATGAGGTCTAATGGTTGATCGTGTTTATGATGGTGAACTATTGAATAATGGATAGTTGCGAACTAGGAGTCAAGAAATGATTTAGCACTATGGAAATCAAATTTAAATTTGCCATTTGTTAAATTTATTTATTATTGATAAAAGATTTCCAAAATCAAATTTAAGGTTTTGATTTTTCATCAATATTGTTGTGAAGCTTTGTTGGTTTTGTAATACTAATAATGTTAACAACCCAAAATGTTTTTGGTGTCTACAGAACTATTGGTGTTGGCGGATAATTGATTTCAGTCGTGTGATGACGTATTCGCAGAAGTATTGGTGTCCACATATATTTGATTTTGGTCCTGTGATAATGTGTTCGCATAAGTGTTAGTGTCCGTGAAAGTGTTGGTATTTGTAAAAGGATGTATGGTCACATATATTTGGTTTTGGAAGGACACGTGCTCGCATATGAGTTGAGTCCGCAGAATGTTAAGTGTGGGGCGGATATCTGCTATGTTAAAGGTTTTCAAAATATAGCGACCTATTTTTCATACACTTTAAAACGTATGAAATTAGAACACTCTTTCAATTCATAAAACATGGCGTAGCGGAAGACTTTTCGTAAATAAAACATTTGGAAATAGTTGTATGAAATACCGTAAACAAAATTTCTTTTATTAAATCATTAAGCTTTACAAAACATGTTGTAAATTCAAAATCATTTACATTTTATATTTCTCTTTCTAGTTTTGCCCAACCAGCCACAAGGTCTGCAACGCATACATCCTTGTTACCTTGTTTACCTACATCACAAGTGATGTGCCACGGATCCCCTTTGATAATTATCGAGCAAGATTATTTTCTAACGATAATTCAAGTGTTTCTTTTGCATGTAATCAAAAGAGAAAATATCCCCACAATATGAATTACTCCTATTTAGCTTCTAAATGTCGTAAGGAGTTCTCCATGAAGAAGTATAAGTGGAAGAACAATAACAAGTTTAGAAGACTCTTGACAAAATTCAGAATTGTTGATTTGACCCCTGAGTATGACTTGGTAGTTTCGACGACCTTAAAGAACTTAAATAGGTTTCTCCATGACAATTGAAGTTGACAACCCAAGGATTCCAGAATGGTTTTGTTTATTAAATTTGAATTTCGTTTGCTATGCCAAAGGGTCGCCGGACAGGGACTACGTTTCTGTTTAAATGACCTATTTTCATCTATCCAAATATGGAGCCCGATTCAATTTGAATCTCATCCTTTGATTCAAGATGAAGACATGCCAAAAGAAGTGGATCTAGATATGCCAACATGTGTGCTTCAATGGCATATTGATGAGGGATCCACCAATGATAAAGAAGTGCCACAAATTTGAATTCATGAAGTTCAAATTCATTTTTTTTCTTAGCTTTCAAATCCAGAAATTGGACAGATTCAGAATGACCGCGTCCACATGCGTCCGTAGTCGTCTGCAAGCGTCCGAAAGTGTAACGACCCGGTTTTTTATAAGCTTTTAAAAATGCGTGAAATTTAAAACTTTTGTAAGGCAATTAAAATCCTTCATAATAAGAGTGCTGAAACCGAATCATCAAAATTCATTCATTACATTCGTTATGAAAATCGTTTATCAAAACATAGCAGAAGCAATAATAATTTATTTAAAACATAGCAGAAGTCTAACTGACTAATTTAAAACATGGCGGAAGCGAAAACATTCCATTTAAGGAATACTAAGTAAATCGTTACGTTTTACAAAACACCTTTTTCCTCTTCTTTTAACCTGACCAGCCACAACTTTTGCCCGTGTAAATCCATCATCAACTGCTTCATGTTTTTTTCATCATTTTTCTCGTGCATATACATGTGCCTACACCATAAGTAAACTTGTAACGACTCAGTTTTTCGTAAATCCTTTAAAATGCGTTAAAATTTGAAATTTTACTAAAACCATTGAAATCTCTTTTAAAATAGATCAGAGTGCATCTAAATCGGACAGCTGCCAACCTTTCTTTAAACTCTTTTTGAAAACCAATTAATAAAATGCGGAAGCGTTATAAAATCATTTATTTTAATCGTTGCGGAAGCGTAAATAATTTAATGAAGAAACTAAACAATGGAATTCAAAACAGTAAAGCTTAATGTAATTACAACCGTTCCTTATTTTACTCTTTTAGCTTGGCCAGCCACAAGCTCCATTGCATGTGTAAATCCTTCATCCTTGCTTTAATATTTGTTCATCGTCTTTCACATTGATTTTTAATTCCATGCATTTGATTCACGCATACAAGTACCTATGCCTACACCACAAATAAACTGTAAGCCCAAAGGATTAGTAAAGAAAAAGGTTTAATGCAACGTGTATGCCTCTCTTTAGTCCATTTTGGAATGGGGTCCACCCAAACCAATCATTTCATTAAGCCATTCGTTCATTCATTATTTTACATTTGTTCATTCATTCATTACTTGTACATCGAGCAAAAGATTGTAGGGTTCATAGGGGATGGAATAGTGGATCGGATCTAACCATTTACTTGCAGCTAGGTCCCCATTCCTAACACAGTAGGGGGCTTCACCCAGTTACAGACTCGACCTGCTACCCATCCGCCCCAGCTCCTAATTTCCTTCATTTTCTTATCATCTTACCTCATTTATGCATGTGTGAATACCACCCCAAGGTGACACTCCCTATTGGTTTCTATTAGCATGATGCATGACCATACATTCTCAATGTAACATGATGCATGATGCATTATAACGTACATTAACAGTAATTGAAATGTGCATTGAAATAAAAGTAACTGTAATTGAAATTGCGCATAGAATGTATAATAGAAATTGAAAGCGCACATATCAAAGAACAGTTGAAATATGGAATTGTAATAATGAAGCATATAAGGAAATCAAACAGCGAACGCACTCAATAAGGAATTGCAGAAATTGAACACCCATATAAGAATAATGTACAATGAATTTAAACAAGGTATCATGCTCGAATTAATAGAACATAATAATAATCAAAATAGAATCGAAACATACTATTAATTAACACACTAATTATCCTAGTTAATTTCCTAGTCCATTTACATGCTTCCTACATTTAGTGTTCTAGGTGATTATTGTAATTAGTCATCTTAGGTGATTTACATGCTCAAGAATATTTACATTTATTCTCTAGATAGTATTCTAATTGATTGACATGTTCAGATTCATTAACATGCTTAGGTTTAGTTTATTAAGTTTGTTAGCCTAGTTAACTGATCATGCTCAGGTTTAGTAGACGTTGACATGCTAAGGACAAGTAATTATAAGCAGGATTGCAAGCAACACCAAGAAGACAATAACAAAGGAAATATAAAAACATAACAAAGAAAATATAAAAACATTTATTCACATAGTCAATGAAGTTCTAAATCCGTTCCTACTTAGTTCATTCTTCTTTCATCTTCTCCATTCTTTTCTAATAAAGTAACACATCTCTAATATTTTCAATTAAAATATTTTCAGCTTTAAACTATTCTCAATTCATTGTCTTTGTATCCTGTGCCGCTTTTATAGAATCCCACCAAAATCTAGCATCTTGAACAAAAAGATAAGCGGTGCAAGAAACTTTTTCAAATCCATCTATTTTTGCATATTCAAACATATCCTCTATGGATCTAATTCATTCCTCAGCCTTTGAGGGTTCTGACATACTTCCATCAAAACTTGGCAGCTTTAAACACCTAAACTTTTTCCATCTAGCTTCTACCTATACTAATGAATGTATAATCCCATGATTTTCTCTTCCCACAAACCATTCCATGAATTAAAATTGATGTTCCACCAACTCAGATAGTCTATGAATAACTTCATCCCATTCATCATAGTTATGTTTCCATATCAAAAGTGCAAGTTGTGATTTCTTGTTATGTTCGACCAATCTAATTCAACCTAACATATTTCCTTATTTGAAGCCATTTCTAGCATTATTTTTGAAGGAGTTATTCATCATTCATTGAAGTGGTTACTGTCCAAATTTTGTGATAAAAGCTTCCATATTCATCAAGTTATGGATTTCTAAATTCAGACCTTCCTAAAGTGTTTTACAACAAAATTATAAAAACTAGCCAATTGGTTGATCTCCATACTATAGTCGGTTGACCACTATTCATCTAGAAGCAACTTCATTTTGAATATGTAAAGCCACCAGTCGTTCACATTTAGCCAATGATCGATCACCTAGGTTTACTCTTTCCTAAACTTGTCTTTGGGACATCACCGGTCGACCGCAAATCTACCTGAGGATCCACTATTTCCTTCTGTCATAATTTTAGTTGACTAATTTCTTAGTGTCGATCAACTGCAAAACCACTTAAGAAGCACAAATGTCAAATCTATCTTGTTTCTGATCAGCTGAAAAATATCCTGAGAGCAACCATTTTTCAATCTGTTGTATATCTGGTCGATCACGAATCTATCCAAATCAAACCTACTTAATTTTTTACAGCTTCCATTCCCATTTCATCATCCATTCATCCTTTCCAACTACAATTTCCATCAAACTAGTACCCCATAACCAATATTATTATTACAACATCTTATACTTAGCACGATAAAATTTGGGCTATTACAATCGCTTTGTGTAAATCCTTCATCAATTACTTTTTTTTTTCTTTATTAGGATTACCTACATCACAAAAAGTAAACTGTGAGCCTAACACTCAGTAAGGAATGCTATTAAAATCTTGTATGTGATATATGTTTTCATAAAAAATTCATTCCTTACCTTTTAACTCCTTTAAGACCTTGAAGAAGCCATGAGACAACAAGTTTAGAAGGGGTTTCTTTCTCTCCAAAGTGCTTCCCTTCTTTTTCAGTTAAAGCTTTTTCCTTCACTCAAAATACTTTTTTATATATTTTCTTCAAGTCTCAGTAGGAGGTGTCGTCCCTCCTAAGCATGTTAATGCTGAGTAATCACTATTGTCCCTCTTTAACTATGCCATGTAATCAATTTTCAGAAGTTCCTTCCTTCACATTACCAGTCAACCACGCCTTGAATGTCGAGCGAGCGCAAAATTACCTGAGAGCAACAGATTACAATCTGTCCTGGATCCGGTTGACCGTAAATCTAATTATGGTGGATCATGAATCTACTCGAGGCATCACTTTTGTTTCATTTTCTTTTCAAACTGCCTCGGCATCCTTAGTTCCCGCTTGGGAATCTTCACTATTTGAAGTCAACATATTTTCTCATCTAACTGTCTATGTTTTATCTACTTAATCCATCAAACCACCATCTTATTTCATTAAAGGGGCGTGTGCTACACATGTGACTTCTTTCTTGTCGCAGATGTCTCTGCTGTAGTGGATACCTCGCTTGTCTATCCTTGACCATCTACGTGTCCCAGCCTTTTTTGCGCACATGCTTTCATCCCTTGGATCCTTTTAACGGAAGTATTTCCTATTACAGTTACATGTGTCTTCATATTAATAAGCACTTATCCTTCCGCGACAATGCAACATCGTCCAAACAATAGCCTTTTCTTTTCATTTTCTATTTATTGCATATGCGTTTTCCATTGTAAACACGTTCCTTTCCATCTAATGTTCAATATCTCTTCCAACGATTGATTATTTGTCTGCTATTTTCCTTCAACGGCCAATGTTTCTTTCCTTAAGGAATCTTCCCTTTCCTGAAAAGCACCTTTCTTAATCCAAAGGGCTCTTCTTCCTCATTTGTCTTGATCCAATGACCATTCTTCTTTCCGCACAACCACTATTCATTCTAGATATCCATTCCATAAATCAACGACTGTCCATTCGTTTGTTAGTTTGATCAATCATCTTCCTTTCTCTTGCTTTTCTCCTTGTGGCACCTTGCCATTCCACAAATAATCTTCTCTGTTTGCGGATCATCTTTTCTTCTAATCTTATGGCTCTTGCTTCCTCTGCGCTTAAAATTGACAGTTCCTATTATAATCGACGTTCTTCCTTCAATATGTCCAATTTTCTCCATTCATTTATAAATATTCATTCTCCAAATAAAGAATTTAAAGCCAAATATCAAATGTTCAATCCAAAAATCAAATTTCGACACTAAATACTCCCAACCTTATAAATCATTAATATTTTCATCAATCCATACTTAATATCCAAAAATTCATACCCTTAATAATTATTCATGAACCTCCACATTTACCACACCCATTACACAACTTAGCACCATTAATGTGATAAAATTTGGGGTATGACAACATCCTCAAGACATTAAAGATAAAAACAACAAACAATAAGCAGAGTCACCTAGCGCCTTGTGGTGTAGGTCGAATGGCCAAAAACAAGCATCTCTACTTACCGGGGGCTTCTGAGTAATACACGTTACCAATTTCTCAACTTTGTTGAGTTAAAATCCTTTTGGCTAGCAAAAGGGAAACTCCTTTCTTCAAATTTCTTTTCTCAGTCACCAAAATCAATTTCCTCTCGAGTGAAAACAAAAATACCCCTTCATTTTCCTTTATCCATTTTGTAATTCAAGTGCGACTTGGTATCTCCAAGCTAGACGATCGACCGCGACTCTTCAACCGAGAAGTAATATGTTTCATTTTTCTTCAATGTACGCTAACTCCATGGTGAAATGCTAGAGGACGTCTCAATTGTCAGTTAGGAAAAGCTTCGTTCAAATTTTATATCACCAGTATTTCAGATCCAAAAATACAGGCTGCCATAGACACATTCTTGTTTGCCAAGAATATTCTCAATGAATATTCCTACCGCTAAACAAATCATGCATGCCACGTCGTATCCTTGTTTTATTTCACCTTGTTTTATTTCACCACAGATGCATTTTTCCTCCTTCCACACAGAATCTTTTCTTTCTGCGAATGCATCTTTTTCTTGATCCAACGACTCTTGTCTTGTCCACCCACTTCATGCAACGATCTATCGCTCTTCCATGAAGAATCTTTCTCTCTCACGGAAGTATCTTTTCCTTCTGCCCTCTCTCATCCAATGGTCGATCCTTTGCTTGCTCTTCTCATCCGACAGTCATTATCTAATTTATTCTTTTCCTTTCTCCTGTGGACACATTCCTTTCCAAAAAGGAATCTTTTCTTTCCTCTCTGATCCAACTACTTTAAACTCTTCCACTCATTTTAATATCACGGTCTTTGTATCCTTCGCTCTTCAAAAATATTTATGTGGATCCGTTGGCTCCCATGGATGCCATCCCTTGTCAAATTCTCAACAACAGACATCTCCTCCAAGTCGCCTGTCAGTTTGTCTGATTCAACCACTATCTAACTTAATTTATTATCTTATTTGTTTATTTTATTAATATCCTTTACAAAAATATTTTTCAACCATAAATTGATATGCAACACACACAACACACACAACACACACACACACACACACACACAAATATATACCACAATACACATTCTTAAACACAATTTCTTCCTTGATAAATAATGTCATTAAATTTTTTAAAAAATTGAGGTCACTACAATCCTCCCCCTTAATCAAATTTTGTGCCCAAAATTTGATTATAGAAATAATTTTGAATATTTAATTCTCATATCCTCTTCCCTTTCCCATACTGTTTCCTCGGTTGTGTGATTCCACCATAACACCTTTACAAATGAGCCTTGCTTGTTTCTTAATTCCTTGATCCTTGTATCAAGAATTTGCACTTGTCATTCTTCATAAGTCAACGTTAGGGGAATTTCAATTTTCTCGAGTTCCACAATTTTGAAAGGATCATGAATGTATTTCCTCAGCATAGAGATATGGAACACATCATGTATTCCACTCAGTTCAGTCGACAAGCTAAGCTTGTATGCTATCTTCCCTATCCTTTGAACTCTAGGGAAAGACCCTATGAACCTGTAGCTAAGTTTTCCTCTCATACCAAATCTCATTACTTCTTTAAATGGATAAAGTTTTAGAAATATTAAGTCACCTTTCTCAAATTCTAACTCCCTTCTTCTGTTATCTACATAACTCTTCTATCTGCTTTGGGCCATTAGTATTCTTGCTCTAATTATTTTAATGGTGTCTAAAGCCTGTTGTAATATATGAGGAGTGAGAAATTGTGTTTCACCCACTTCATCCCAACAGAATGGGGACCTACAATTTCTTCTATATAGAGCTTCATATGGTGCCATTCCGATAGTAGAGTGATGACTATTGTTGTATGCAAATTCAACTAAGGGCAACTTGCTACTCCAACTGCCATGAAATTCTAAGTTAGATGCACACAACATGTCTTCCAATACCATTATTGATCTCTCTGATTGTCCATCTATTTGGGGATAAAACATTGCGCTAAAAGTCAATTTCATCCCTAGAGCTCTGTGTGAACTTTTCCAAAATGTTGAAGTAAATCTATAATCATGGTTTAAAACAATTGATGTTGGTACACCATGCAACCAAACTTTCTCTTGGATGTAAACTTTTGCGTATTGATCCATGGTATATATAATACCTCAAATTTTCATGGTGCTAAGCATAAGACCTAAGTGAAGGTGATAGGAGTTGAATTGGATAATTAAGGTGTTGCTCAAAGAAAATGTATTTGGATATAGTGAATTATGATACTCCAGATTTTGTTCATATTAAGCTTAAGAGGAAGATGATGATTATTGGAGTTGATTGGAGATATATTTGATGATATTTAGAGTTAAATGGGATGATAGTAGAATTGATTTAGTGATTGGTAGTCTATAATTTTGGAAGTGAAGGATGAAGACTTTTGGTTGAGGTAGTGTCGATCAATGGAGGAAATTGATAAACCATAATAGTTTAGAATAAAGGAGGAAGAGTTCTCTATAGTGGTGGTTGATCAAAGGAGGTGTGTGATCGATCTCCTTCATGGAAAATTATTATAGAGAGGAGGCATTGTTGGAGCGGTCGATCAGCTGAAGGGGGATGATCGACCGGTTCCAAAGCAAATTCTTTACAGAGTGTAATTGTAATGCTTTTCTTTGCCATAAAATTTTTTTTTCTTTATTTTAAAACGTGCGTGAAGAAAACAAATCAGAGTAATTTAAGCAAAAACTAAAAAAAAATTTCAAAACATAGTTTTAAACACCTCCAACAGAAATCCATTGTTAAATATACAGTTACCGTAATACAAAACCTTACAATTATTCAAAATAAATAAAAACCATTTTAAATTGCTTTATTTGAGCCATAACCCTCAGGTCAAACTAGACTGATAACCCAAATGTTCATCTGGTAATGCCTCCTAATCCATAGGTATGTCAATAGTATCATCACAGTCACCTACATCACGGGAGAAAACAATGAGCCTAATGCTCAGTTAGAAATAGAATGAAATGCAATGCTCATGCTCGTGCTCAATGCGTACTTATGCAATCTGTCTTAGAGAAGAATCTATCTCCTACTTTACATTTCGTTATAGAGAAAGGATACATCCTATGATCGTGTGGCTTAACCGTCACTCTCGAGGAGATACATCCACTAGGGGTGTCACCACCATGACCATCACCAATCTCTTGTGTTGTGCAAGCGTTGGGGATTTCTAGTACAAGAGAAATGATACATCCTATGGTCCATGTGGCTTAACGTTCACTCTTGAGGAGATACATTCATTAGAGGTATCAACACCGATGGCCTGTCACTTTTTCTCCTGAACCCCCATACGCCTATTTACGTTCATTTTTCATTTAACATGTCATGCATATGTCAACATTTTCATAAGCCCTATTGTATGTCGTGTCATATACAGTCAATTCACATCAATGTACTGAATATAAGAGGAAGCAAAGCTGTAATATAACAATGCATACTTAAACTAGACAAAGAACTGTTCATATACTAATTGACAGAGAGCAAATTCACATAATAGTCAATAAAGAGTTAACGACAGAGGTAAATTCATATGCTAGTCAATAAAGAGATAAAAATTCATATATTAGTTAACAGGAAGCAGTTTATGTGAAAATTAATAGAGAGATAGCAGTTTACATTTTGATTACAAGAGGAGAATTTAAGGAACCACAGAACATTTATCATGAACTGAGCAGAATCATCCAAGGCTGAAACACTAATCCATACAGCAGCCTAATAACATTTTTCATTATAACCAACAACAACAAACTAACATTCCCAGTAATTCCTTATTGTCTAACCTCTCATGGTTAAAATCAATCTCAGGCATTTTCTAAGCTTTTCATCAACTATAGTTAAAATTTCCATCAGCATAACCATTTACAGCAAGAGGAATAAATTAATATATGAAACAATATTACAAATCAACAACGAGGGCAATAACAAATCACTCAACTAGCAGAACTTCCAATTTCATGACAACATCAACTCCAAACAAAGTCCCATGATGTAGGGCCTCCATTGGCTAGCTACACCCTATTTCTTACCTCACTTGATGATTTCTTATAGCCATGCGCTTCCATTTATGCCAAAAGTAGCAGTTTTCTTTCTCTTCAACACGTCCTCAGTGCTTTTCTCCCTCTTTCCTTTCGCTGTAAGGAAATTCAGAATGTCCCCCTTTTACTTCTGTCTCTGTTTTAATAAGGATAGAAATCTCCTTGAGACGTTTTGGCATCCTTGACATTTGCCAACAACTCCTAGGTGGCACCAGCTTATCGTTTAAGGGGAATAATGAAATCAAAATGCTCAGAACAGCTGAAAGGGAGCAAATTCCTTTTTGAAGGATTGCATAGCCGCCACGATTTGCCGCTCCCAAAAATTAAATGTGAAGGACATCCTTTTTCCATAAGACATGTCCCTCAATGAGAATCCTATGGTCCAATTTCATTCTCTTCGTCATCTGACGGTCTTAACACGCATCCATTTTCCTTTTTGGTTCACACGTGCCTTGCATGTGGCCCCATCTTTAATTTAGCAATGGATGTCTCTTGTGAATGATGGACGTTACCCTTGATAATCTAACAGTCTACAATTCATCCGATATTTCTTAGGGCTCATCTAACGACCCACAATTCGTCCGATGTTTCTTATCTATCATCCGTTCTTTACATCTGTCATCCATCTTCTTCTTTGCTATGAGGGTCGTCCATTCCTCAATAAGAGATGCACGTTCCTTACTAAACCTTTCCTCCCTTTGTTCCAAACGACGCCGTCCCATTTAAATCTTAAAGCCATTTCCTTTATTTCTATTTTAGACGTCCTTTGTCCATAAAGGATGTCCATTCCTTCCCATTTCTTCTTACTTCCTAACAATGCTGTCTCACTTAATACTAACGCCGTTCCTCAAATTTCTATTTCAGACGTCCTTTGTCCATTAGGGACGTCCCTCCTATGAAAACAATGTCGTTTTCTACTAACTCTTAATGGACGACACAACCCGCTTTCCATATTCAATAATGAACGTCCATTTTCCCTTGAGGGACATCTATCATAACCCAAACGATGTTGCATTTCCTCTCCCCTTTATTTATTTTGTTTCTTTTTATTTTACTTCCATTTATTGATAATTCCGTCAACATATAATTAATTATACTAATACCTTTATCATCAATTCCAATATTATTTATGGGGTGATAAAATCCATAAAAGTCATTCCGTAATTTCCAATAATTCACAATTAATATTATTCCTAGTCCTAGCTTAATCAGGGGTATTACAGTAAGCTTTTTGGGAGCGGTTGATCGTCCACTAGACGGTGATCGATTGGTAATTTCTAGAGTTGTGGAATCTAAGGATTTGTGGTCGATCAAGGCAAGAAAGGTTGTTGATCATGGTCAATGCAGACTGTGAAGTTAGAATTTGCAGTCGATCATCCATTGAAGGTGATTGACCAGTTTTCAAGAAAATAGTCGACTCTAAAGGTTTTGCAGTTGATTATGGGAAGGGGTTGTTGACCAGAATATCAAGAATCACCCAGAAAATGGTGAACCATCGTCTAGAGAAATGAAGGAGTGCTTGGATAATGAAGCATCGTGACTTGTTGTCTTTCCCTATACGTTTATAAGTATATTAGAGAGAAATTTGGGTAGAAGAGAAAGGAAGGAGTTCTCTGGTTCTCTCAAGAGTTTTCTTCTATATTTGTTGAGTTGCTGTGAGGTTGTATAGGAAGAGTGCCAAGAAGAATATGAAGAAGAAGAAAGTTAGAGAAGAGAAATGAAGAGAAGGAAATCGTGAGAAACAGAGAGTGAGTTTTTGGAATAGGAAAGAGCCATGAGGAGAAGAAGGAGAAAGCTTTGTCTTCCAAGAGGTAGGAAGTGTGCATGTGTTTTCCCATTTCGGGCTACATCACAAGAGGTAGGTTTGATGCTTGTTCTAGATAATTCGATGTATGGTTCTGGATATATTAATGATGTTGCTTTGTTGCTAGTGTTAGATTGCTGCTAGTATTTGAATGATAGGTTATAAATCATGTTGAGCTTTGAAGGTTGTGGTGCTCTGTTGTTGATGATTAATTAAGAACTTGTTATTGCTTTGATGAGTAGTTTAATGTTGCTGGTTTATTGCAATTGTTGTTGATAGAGGTTAGGTATTAATATATTGTTCATAAATACTAAGTTCTGGAGATTTGATATAACTGAAGTGCTAGATGTTGAGGCACTGGATATATTAATGGATTGATCATTTGTTAATAGGGTGTAAGGGTTGATGCTATATTGCTGTGTTTGATAAATATTAGGTTGTGATCATGCTATTACTTGGAGATGTATTGTTGTTTGCTGTTTGATGATTTTGGTTGAAAGAGAATAGGTTATTGATCATGTTGTAACATGGAGATGTATTGATAATCATAGAATTTTATGTCTTCATGCATCATTGTTTTCAAGAAAATGTAAATGGATTTCTCATGCATAAGTGTTTTTGACTTTAAATGCTACATGTTAAAGAAAATGGAAAGATAAGTTTGAGTTTGTTAATTTGTTCTCAATTGATGTCGAGATAGACTGGCTAACAGTTGGTGAGGCCATTTAAGCATTGATGCTCATGACTACTAGTGCATATCGATTGATGTTAGAACCGATTGTTGTGCATTGATGTGTATAACCGCTAGCAAAACTTTCGGTCGATGCCAGAGCTGCTTAACAGAGTTGATGGGTCATTGTGTAGTGAAGTGCACCATAGCTAACAGGCAGTTTGATTGATGTCGAGCCTTTATGAAGAGACGTTATGCATTATTGTGTATAATGGTTAATGAGTCTTTGATTGATGTTGGGACAAAGCGCATTGATGTGCATAGAAAAGGAAAGAAAAGAAACTAAAATGAGAAAAGGTTTTGTAAAATGAGCATTACATGTTTTATATTGCATTTCACTTCTTACTAAGCCATAGGTGTAACATCCCGATTTTTCTTACAATTTAAAACTTATGATTTTGAAGACTTTTTTTTTAAAAATACAGCGGAAGACTTTTCATTTGAAAACTAGTTTAAATAAGAAGTGCATAAATAGATTTTCTTTCGTTAAAACATTTAGAACTTAAAATCATTCCATAACTTAAAGTAAATAATATTTTACAAAATCATTACATTTACAAAACAATTTCATTTTTCCTTTTAAGTCTTTAGCCTTGCCAGCCACCAAGTCCGCAACTCACAAATGCTCCACCAACTGCTCCTATCCTTGATACCATGCATACCTACATCACAAGATTTAAACTATGAGTTTAACGCTCAGTAAGAAGTAAAATGAAAAATGAACATGTGCGTTATAAAACCATTTAAATCCTTTTCTTTTCTTAGCATTCCTTTATAAAAATAATGATTAACTTTTATACTATAATAGTGAACTTGAACCCATTTACAAAACTAGTAATGAACTTCAATGACAAAGAACTTTATACTATGTGAACATGTATTTTGGCGGTGAACTTGTACCTTTTTGGTAAATTTAAACCGTATCGGTGAACTTATACCGCAATGGTGAACTTGTATCATGATGGTGAACTAATTCCATCTTGATGAACTTAAACCATTTTTTTTAATTTCCTTGCTCTCCTTTTTAATGTATTGTATATTAATACCATAATTATGGAAAATGAGGATATTAGCTAATTAGGGACCAATATTAAGTGACAAAGGTATATATGAAATTAATTAAGATATAGGCTTGAGGAGAGAGAAGAGGAGTGTTGGTAAAAAAAATAGGATGTCATTTGGGATGGGTTGATGCAGTGGCTGGAATGGCGGGCAAGAAAATGTTTACCGTTCGACCAGTCGATGAAGTAGATGAGAGGGATGTCGACGGCTCCCACACGATTAGGCGAAAAGCCATTTTACTTGAGCGGAAATTTTATGCTATAACCAATGGATTTATGGTGATTTTTACAAAATGATAATATTGTCTATGTGACAATAGATTGTATTGCCACCTAGGCTTGGTTGGTAAACATCCATCAGCAAAGTTTTGTATAGGAAGCCTCCTCTGTTGATTAACAAAGAAAACAGAGGAGAGAAGAGAAAGGGATAAGTAGACTGCGAGAGAAAAGGAGAGGAAGAAGGAAGAACATTGGAGGTGAACTCTCTGAAGAGGAAGAGTGAGCTGGGAAGAAAGAAGAGAGGGAAAGAGAGAGAGACAGGGGAGATGTTGAAGTGTTATGCGAAGGAGTACTGAAGGTGAGTCGTGTAGTGGAACATCTTGAGTCTTCTACTAGTGGTTAGATTACGAGAATAGTAAGAAATAGTGTATGTGTGAGGCCAGTGGAGGCCTACATCATGGAACTAGAGTTTGTGTGTTTAAGATGTTATGTTTCTTGAATTTCCTGCTCATAACCGTTAATATTAATGGTCTGTGGTTACTATTGTGTGTTAACTGATAGATTAGAATGGTAATTAGTTATCATTGGTGATGTTCTTCTCGGTTGACTTGTCTTTCGATTTCTAATGCTATGGAGGTTTAGGAATATTTGCCCTAACATGTAATTGTTTCCTATTGTAGAGTTTTAAATTGAAGAGTGGTGTTCTATTCTATAATGGCTCTCTGTTGTGTTATGTTCCTTGTTTACTAATGGACGTTGTTTCACTGTGGTTTTAGTCTTAAGTTGTCCTTTGGTTTACTTTAAATCTATGCAGACTTAAATGGTTCTCTACACTGTTGCAAGTTAGCATGTTTTCCTGTTTTTATATAGTGGATTTAAATGCATAAATTCTTTATTTTTAAAGCATCATGTGACATGCATCATGATGATAGAAATAAATAGGAATGCCAGCTCTTGAGTATTCACATGCATTGAACGGGAGAGACCAGATTAAACAAATGTAAAGGGGACTTGGGGTTTGGGGAGGTAGTTTGGATTCTAACAGGCAGACTCGAGAATAAACCCTTCTCTCATTGGGAAACGAGAGCTTGTCTGCTGAGGATTAGTTTCTGACCAGGAACTATTCTCTTTGTGGGAAATATTCCCAATGGCCTAGCTCAATGTATGACTTAATGATATGAAATTGAGTAAAGACAAATTGGGTGGATTCCTTTATGAAATAATCAAACATATGCACATATCATACTGCATTTCTATTTCTTGCTGAGCATTAGGCTCATGGTTGTCTCATGATATATCTACACACCTATCGAGGAGAGAAGAAGTCGATGAAGGACTTGATGGTGTGATGCACCACGGGATGCAAGGATCAAGGATAGATACTGGTGTTAGCTGGATATACCAAAAAAAGAACACTAAACTTCAAACAATAATATCCTCCAATGCAGGCAGCCAAACAATCCCAAATTTGCTGGGGACGAAGAACTCACAGAGGTCAATATTCACACCAAAATTCATGGTCTTAATCGCAATAGAATGAAAATTATACAAACAACAAAATGCTGCAAGAAAAGGAAACCAACAAAAAGCAGAATCCTCTATCTTCAATAAACATTGCACAAAATCAAGGGCTTAATTCCAAGAACCACCAACTCATGACCAATTCAATACAATCCATTAAAGAGAATCAATTCCAAAATTCTATAATTAAACTATAAGCATAATGACAAGAACCCACACGCACTTACAAGCTGGTCTGGAAGGTTCACAAAACCGAGAGCCGCGACTTCAATGGACCTTCTTCCAAAGGCCACTCCAACCTGTTTTCCTTCGATCTTCTGAACATCCTCTTGTAAAGAACACCCCAAGGAGAGATTCTGGGAGAATTCAGTATAAGATCCTTCCTCCAAGATCGAAATGAATGATGAGGAAGGAAATCTTTGGATTCAACCTTTTCGGTAATCCTCGACAAGAACACTGATGTGTTTTGAGAGGGAAAGTCCAAAACGTTTTTGAGCTGCTGCTAAGGGGATTTCATATTAGGTTTAGGAAATCATTAAGGAAGGGTAAATACCTCCTTAATGGATGCTCTAATGGAAAATTACTAAAATTCCCTTGTAAATGAAATCGTTCATGAGGACTCGGCTAACATGCTAGCCGAGGCCTCAAAAAGTTCAACAAATTTATCCATCATAAATCTATCCAAAACAATCCAATAATCCAGTATTTCAGCCAAACATAAATCCAACAAACATGTCAAAACATAAAAAAGAACATATCTCTATCTAGGGGACCTCATTAGCCTCGGCAAAGTGATCATCCATGAGCTCTTAGGTTTTTAGTTCTAGCCGAGAGGTTACACCATTGTGCCAAATGAGGATATGCACTGGTGCTTCCTTATCAACATGCCTTGGTTCATCTTCAATAACTTCAAGGGAAACTCTACCTGAAAAATAAGAATTTGTTAGGAAAGCAATGAGCATCTTGGCTCGGGCCTGAATTATAGGTCCTTGTGGTGCATCATCCTCTCGTGGTGATTAAGGATTTGACCTCAAATCTGAGGCTTGACCACCTTCTTCCTTTTCATCCTCTCCTAAATATGGTGACAAATCTTGCACATTGAAAGTAGAGGAAACTCCATACTCCTCCAGAAGCTCGAATCAGTAGGCATTGTTGTTGATCCGTTTTAGTACTTTGAAAGAGCCATCCGCCCTTGGGAGTAACTTACACTTTCTTTGTTGAGGGAACTTTTCTTTTCGTAAGTGCAACTAAACCAAATCCCTTTTTTCAAAAACCACTTCCTTACCACCCCGATTGGCTTGCCTAGCATAAGCTTCATTCTTCGTTGCAATGGCTTTACTCACTCTTTCATGTAATGTTTTAACCCTTTTGGCTTTGGAGGCCCCATCTTCGTTGACAAAATCATCAAGGGGTAAGGGAAGGAGGTCCATCGGTGTGAGGGGATTGAACCGGTACACAATCTCAAATGACGTGAGTTGTGTCGTTCGGTGCATACTTCGGTTGTAACAACCCATAACTTCTTTTCTTTGAAAAACGTGTAAAATTTAAAACTTTTTGAAAACATCTTTCTTTTATTAAATAGTGGAAGACTTTTCCTTTATTTTATAAAATCTCTTTTTTCAAATCACAATGGAAAGCGTCTATAAATAAAACCAAACATTTGAAGAATAAAATTCATATGCTATTTAAATGCTTTATAAAATCTTTTTTCATTGCAAAACTTTTTACAACCGTTTTCCTTTAAATACTCTTTAGCCTAGCCAGCCCCAAGATCCGCTCGTGCAAATCCTTCATCAACTGCTCCTTAACCTGTTTCCTTGCATGCCTACATCAACAAGACTTAAACTAATGAACCTAACGCTCAGTAAGTGATATAAAATAAAACTATAAAATGCATGTGCTAAGCAGCTTTTAAAACAATATGCCATTTCTATTTTTGTTTCCCGTTATCCTTTAACCTTTCTTTTACTTTTACATTCTCGTAAAACAATTATGAATTGTGAACATATGCCCCGTGGTGAACTATGGCCATGATGACGAACACTTGCCATCATGGGGAATCACATGATTGAACTATGATGAATTGGGATGAACTTGGATGAGGTTACATGTGCCTCGCAGTGAACTATAAACCATGATGATGAACACGTGCCATCTTGGTGAACCGCATTGGTAAGATTCATCATGATGATGAACGCATTCCATCATGATGAACTTTTACCTTTTTTCTTAGTTATTCAGTAATGAGCAGGTGACCTTCAACCTGACTCAAATCCCTTTCATTTTCTTTACCCATTTCTTTTTACTCTTATCTTTCTCATATTAACTGTTTCTGTTTCACTTTCAATGGTAAAATGGATATTCCTATAGCCCAAATAATGGTAGTTTGCTTTGGGTGATCAGCCTCCCATGAATCCCATATAGTTAGTTTGTGTGAGCATCCATTAAACTATCTCTAAAACCATGCATGTAAAACCATCTTTCGTATCATTTTGCAAACCATGATGCGTGATGCTCGTGGATACATACATTCTATCATATCAGTACTATAATCTCTAAGCATTCTCATCTATTAAACACATCATTAAAAGAATCTAATTCTAATAAACACCCAGCAAGCAGCAGTACAACTCGCAAAACATGCTCAATATCTGACTTATTCTAATTAAGTAGTAGACAGCCTTAATATTCTACTAAAGCATAAAATAATCAGCATACAATTTCCTAACTCTTGCGCTGTAGGGTCTGAAAACCAAAACACATACATATCACTTACCTTGCGTCCGTAAAGCGGCTAGGACTTTGACTCAACCTTTACAATACCTTTCAAATTAATAACATTTATTATCAATAACTATCCACTAGCAACCATTCACAGAGTTACAACCTATACCTACAACGATAATAACTCATATACACAATTCCCCAGTCAACACTTAGTAGAATTTCACAACCTAAAACTCAACTTAATCACCTACCAGCTTCTTAACTCCATAATACAATCGAATTCCATTCATAGAATATAAGCCTTCAATTGATAAGGAGCGTAAATAATTATTCAACCTAACAAGGCAGTCCACTCGACAAAGAAACACATTGCCATATACCAAATCCAAACCTAACATATATCATGGTCATCAAGCTTCAACACAAGTCCTAATATAGCAACAGATTACAATGATATATAATTACAGATTTCCAATCCCAATTAACAAACAAACTCAATATCCATGAAGCATCACAAAGCTTAAGAATCATAGAGGAGATTATCGGGTGTAAATACATATTACAACCAACAATGGAGCAAACCAAAACAACCGATAACTAACAAGAAGCCCTTTAATCGAATAGAGAAGCACATATCCCTATTATTCTTCAATAAAATCCATCATAGAGAACATGTCCAACTACACAGAATCAATACCAAACAACAATGCAGTATCCTTGCTAATATCCTTCTTTTACCAAAACCATAACAAAACAGAGAATAAAATCCCAACCCAACAGTAGGGCACAAACCACATCACGGATCCATAACCCTCAAAGCAAGCAGTAGGCAAGCAAAGGGCAGAATCCAAGCAACAAGGAATATATATCAAAATACCAAAATGACAGAAACAATTCCCATGAATCTTCCTGCCAATCACAACATCCATAAAATCATCAAGGAAGTTGGATACCTGAAGTTACAAGAGCCCGAGAGCAACCTCCTTCTTTTTCTCTTTCACCCCTGCCACACTTATTCCTTTCTTTCTCTTCTATCTCTTCATAGAACACACTGGGTCCTCACATCACCCATAAAGAGCTTCACTCCCAGTTTCTCCCTTCTGTTCTGTCCATTTTCATCCTTTAGAGAAGTGTCCCATACAAGCTCTCCATAGTTTCTGCATGATCTTATGGGCAAGACTTATTAACTTAACCGCTTGGGGATTCGCAATTGCTCACAGGCAGGAGACCACAGATTTGGGTTCACTCCTTTCACAGTGGAGCAGGTCAATAGCCATCCATCCCCACACAGTCACACACTTGCCCGTTGCCTTGTTTCCAGCAACTATTCAACCTCTACCATTTTGTCCTTGCCAATTCTATATGCCAACAAAGCTCACAACACTTTCCCAACAACAAAAAATAGACAGAGGAGAATTCATATCACCCAACAAAACTCAGCATCCCAAAACTATCCCAAGGAAACCAACTGATGCACCCCGGATCCACATTATTTTTATTTCATTTTAGAAAGAAGAATTTTTTTTTAACTGCAAGAAATCTCCAAAATTTCAAAGAAAAGAAAATTTCTCTTTTTTTTTTTTGAATTTGGATAAGAAAATAAGAACAAGGAAAGATAAATAGATAAATAGTAATGATAGAACTCTGAATCATAGGCAAACAAGCTCTGATACCAAATGATGCAAACCACAGATATTAGAGATCCAAGACCCATAAAACTACATGGAATAATCACAGGACACCTTGACAGTTCAAGAGAATAGGAGCTTGACCCGTTATCTATAAAGAGATAAGAATCAAAGCTGTCAAGTTCGACCTTTCCAAGCAAACACTTGAAGAAGATCAAGTCCTTCAAAGAGAACTCAAGAAGAGAATCACTCTCAAAGCAAAAGGCTCTCAATTTTAAAGTTGTAAGTTGTGAGTTGTGTTTTTTACAATGAAGTCTTGCCCATTCTTATATAGAAAACAATAGGGGGACCACAAAACATAATAAAATGACCAAAAATATACAAAAAAATTAAAAAACAATCAATTTTAGGTGGAAATGGCCACGGGTGGCATGCAAAGGATGGCGCAAGGAGGCTGCATGCATGGCAAGTAGTGTGAACTCGCGCGGCCAACATGCGCAATGTTGGGTGTGAACACGTGCGGTTGGCTCGAGTAGGCAAGAGGCTGGTGGGAGCTTAGGAGGGTGCAGCACGTGTGGTGTTGGTGAGGCGCGCTTGCGGGTGGGCACACAATTGGGGCACTATCTGTGTGGCGCACACTGGCTTATAGGTGGCGGGCACGGCGCGCAGCTGGCATTGGCTGCTTCAGTTTTTCTTCCATCTTAACCATATTTTCTTCCTTCCAATGCTACCTTGGGCCTCCATTGGATCCTCCTTAATGCCTAACACCATCATGGGCTTTGACTTACCATTTAATGGGTCTTGAGGTTGGATTTCATTGATAAAAGCATGTCTACTTTTGTCCATCTTCTTTGTCATGGATCCTTTCAATGGCCTTCTCATATTTTGCAATGTACCTAGGATCCTTAGCTTGTTTTGGTTCTCAATGGTTCCTTGGATTTTATCAATCTTCCTCACGATTTTGAGACAATAAGGATTCTGATTCTGTCATGAATAGTGGTCTTTCATTGACATACCAAGGGGTGCAACCTTTGACAACCAATCGGACAATGTAATTTTTGGACTTGAAAACAGAATACCAGTTTTGTCAACAATGTAACTTACTCTCCAGAACTTCAATCAATATAAAATTTGGAACACAATCTGTAACACCTCGACTTTTTTTATCGGGGTATTACCAAGGATGTAGTCAGAGCGTTAAATCAAGGGGATATTTTCGATAACGTGAATTTGCATTGGCGTCCCCAAGTTATATCCTCTACAAGTGCATTGCGTGGCATCCTTGACACTTGGGACACACAAGGATGGGAATTAGCATCCTGATGTGTCTAGAAGTCGACTTCTAGACGCATGCAAATGACTTGCGGATGAGACGTGTCATCCGAAAGTGTCTTGCACGTCACCATCAGCCTTGGGATAACTCAGGACACGATTTTGTGTCCTGACTCCACCTGCGTTGTGGAGTTGCGGACGCGTCCAGACGAATGCAGACGCAGATGGTTGTGTCCGAATTGAATCTATCCAAATATTGGAAACCTTCAAACGCATGTGATTGAGTGCAGATGTGGATTAGCCGTGTCCAATTTGAATCTGTCCAATTCCTGGACACATTCGAATGAATGCGAACGCTGATTGCGGACGCCATTTTGCGTCCGAATGTTGTTTTCGGGCTGTACGGATAGGACAAGGATGCTAGTTCTCGTCCGAGGAAAACTTTCTACCTTAAGGATATTACACTTGCAGACGGATGCAGATGAGACCAATGCGTCTGCACTCGTCCGAATTAGCCCAGACCTACAAATAAAATTAGGGATAAAATGATGAAATATTGTCGTTGAGCCAATAAATTCAAACAGAAGCGACTCTCCCTCCCACACTATTCCACATATCACCACCCTCACCGTGTAGCAAAGCTAGAGCCGACCTCTCCCTCCCCTATGGGCACGAATTGTCCCTTCCTCTCTAGGTATAAGTCATTTCTTCCCTAGCTTTTCTATCATTAGGTTCAGTCCTTCCACTACTGCGTGAGCTCTTCTCTCCCTGCGAGAGACCTCTTCCTGTGAGAGATAACAGGGAGAGGGAGAGTCCAGTGGGAGTGAACCTTCCCTTACCAAGTGAGGACTCCAGTGTGAGAGAGAGTCCCTTCCAGAGAGAAAATTTGGCTGTGAGTGGCGATTCCCCTGTGAGTGTGAACTTTTCCCCATGCGTGACCTATATGAGTGAAGCTTGGAGAGATGGAGCTGCTATCCTCGCTGAAGCTACTGCAGCTACGTGAGCTAAGGAGTGCTCTCCTTGCTCTTTGTTTTCGTTAGTGGTAAGAAAATAGGGGTGTCTTGGCCTGTGGAGGCCCTACACCACAAGTAGTGTGCGTGAGTGGTAGAATTGATGCTCTATAGTATTCCTTGGTTTAGTTATGTTCTTGCGTTGCAAGCTCTATGATTAATACTCTGCAGGAAATTTCCCTTGATTGTTAGTGTACCTCCTTGTTATTAATAGTGTAGATTATTGTTGATACGTGATAATTCCCCATTGATGGTTTGTAGATTTATTTTTTCATGTCTTTATCCTTTTCTTCTCTCTTGTTGTTGGTTCTATTACAAATGTTTAAACAATGAACGAATGAGTAATGCTTAGATGCATGAGAAATGCTTAGATGCTTAGATGAACGAGTTAAGTCTGAAGACATTATTTGGACTTGTTCTTTATTTAATTTCGGTTTAGTTGTTCTATTTAAATTGATAGGTATAAGCTATTGTTTCCTTCATTATTGTGGTGTTGCCATTACTTCATTAATCTGGCATGTTTATTTGTTAATTAATTTAGTTAAATGTTAATCAATTGAGCATGCTAACCTATTTAGTTAATCTAAGCATGTAAATAATTTGATTTATCCAAACATATGAACTAACTAACTTGTCTAATTAACTAATTAGCGATAATTAATTTGAATATGCTTAGTAAGCGTTGTTATTTCTTGAGCATGTAAATTGGCTAATAAGTAACTACTAGCATGTTTAACTAATTAATTAGCATGTTAGATTGATCAACTAGCATGTTTAAACTAACTAAATAGCATATTCAATTTGCTAACTAGCATGTTTAATTAGCATGTGTAAATCAATTAGCAACATGTTAATTAACAAGGGTAATTAATTAAAGTAATTAATGAGACTTGAGCATGTATAACTAACTAGTTTACTAACCATAGCATGTTTAATTAATTGTATGTTCAATTCACTAGCATGCTTAGTTTCTTAAGCACGTTTAACTAACTAGACTTGAGTATGAAAATTAACTAAATAGATTAACCTAATTAGAAGTTGAGCATGTTAATTAGCTAGGATAACCAGCTAGAACTATAATCGTAATCCTTCCTTGAGCTTGTTAATCTAACTAGAGTAATTGACTAGACATTGTGCATGTAATTAACTAGAGCGAATTAACTAATTATTAACTAGACTTGCACATGACTAGAGGAGCAAGTTTAATTAATTAGCTATGCATGCTTAATCCACTAAACCATTCTTGAGCATGTAATGAACTAGGTTAATATGAACATGTTATTCTTCCTTGTTAATATTCTGTGCATTTCTCTTTTCTGCAATTTCTTTTGTTGTAACTTCCATAATTGATGCTTTACTTTATTAGACATAATGACCATAGTGAAGAAGATGAAAGAAGGATGAACTAAGCAAGAATGAATGAGGAACCTCGTTGATCAGATGATTAGATGTTTTATGTTTTCTTTGTTGTTGTCTTCTTGTGTTTGTTTTGTATTATAGTTCATTAAACTCTACACTTTGAGCATGTGTAATTAGATTTGAATAAATTCTGTGAATCAACTAGACCCCCTAATCTGAACATGTTAATCAATTAGAATACTTATCTAGAGAACAAATATAATATTTCTTGAGCATGTAAATTACCTAGGATAATTAATTAGAATAATCACCTAGAATAATAAATGTAGGTAGCATGTAAATGAACGAGGAAATTAACTAGGACAATTAGCATGTTAATCAATAGTATGTTTGATTTCTCTTTCGATTATTATTGTGTTCTATCAGTTCAAGTCTGTTTTCATTATTTCAATTCATTGTGTATTGTTCTGACATGGGTGTTCGATTTTTGTATTTCCTTATTGAGCTGATTCGCTGTTTGATTTCTTTATGTGCTTCACTGTTGACAATTCCATATTTCAATTGTTCTTTAAGGAGCTCTTTCAATTACTGTTATTCATTATATACGCAATTGAAATGACAGTTTGCTTTCATTTCAATACAATGGTTATTTACATTCCTTATATGTGCATTTCAATTTCTGTTAATGTGCGTTATAATGCATCATGTTAAAATGAAAATGTATGGTCATGCATCATGTTAATAGAACCTACTAGGGAGTGCCACCTTTGTGGGGGCACTCACACATGCATAAGTGAGGTAAAATGTTAAAGAAAATGAAAGAAATGGGGAGTTGGAGGGTGGATGAGTAGCGGGTCTAGTCTACAACTAGCCGAAACCCCTCCCTTGTCGGGTACGAGAGTTCTAGTTGGAAGTAAAAGGTTAGATCTGATCACTATTCCATCATAGAGGAAATCCTCCAATCTCCCGCTCGGTGTACAAGTAATGAATGAATGAATAAATGAATGAAAGTAAAGTAAAGAATGAACGAATGGCGTAATGAAATGATTGGTTTGGGTGGCCCCCATTACAAAAAGGACTAAAGGGAGGCATCTCATGTTGCATTAAACCCTTTTACTTACTGGACTATTAGGCTCATGTATTACTTGTCGTGTCGGTACAAACGACGAACAAATAATAACCCAGGGATGAGGGATTTGCACGGGAGACTCATGGTTGTCTGGGCTAAAGAGAGTACATAAAACTCGATTGTAATTTAATTGCATTTAATGGTTTAGCATTAAATTCTCAAACGCAGTATTTAAAACGTCACTTCAATGGTTGATATGATCCAAGAACCTATGAAGGGCTTGAATTCACTACAATACAATGAAGGACCCATGATAAGAGCAAGGACAAAGGAAATGTCTAAGAATTTACAAACTTTAATTAAAGAAATAGATGTGAAAGACATTATTAATGAAGAAGAAAGGCCAATGAATGTCCTAAGTATTAAGGGAGACTCCATGGAGGTCCAAGAAGGGAAGGGAAGCAAGGCAATAATACTAAATTTGAAGAATAGCCCAAGCAGGACACGGAGAAGCCCAGTCCGCGCCGTAGAAGCTACAGTGCGTGCCGTCATATGTATAGTGTTCCCACCGCCGAAGGAATAGTGCACGCACCGACCAGTCAGCATCGACCCACACGCGCACCGACTAGTTGGCACTGACCCATGCGCGCATCGACGAGCAGATTTTCCTCCCGAGTGCCACATCGCCATTTCATCACCTAACTTTAAATTTTATCAATTATTTTATATATTTTATGTAATTTTAACATGTTTTTTTTGTTCCCTTAAGTTGCCTATAAATAGATGGGCAAGTCTTCTTTGTAAATCACAATTGAAACAATTTAGAAGAATGAATTTGAGAGCATTTTGCATTCTCTTCTTGAGTTCTCTTTGACGACTTGATCTTCTTCAAGTGTTTGCTTGAAAAGATCGAACTTGATAGCTTTGGTTCAACCAACAGGTGTGGTTCGGGTCAAGCTCTTTTCTTTGATAGTTTCGGTTCCTATCTCTTTATAGATAATAGGTCGAACTCCTATTTTGTTTTGAATCTCCAAGGCGTCTTGGTTATTATTCTGCATTGTTGTCGGGTCTCGGATCGCTAATAACAGGTGGTTCACATCATTTGGTATCAGAGCTAATTTGCCTACGGTTCAAAATCTCTATCGTTATTATTGTTGTTTTTACCATCTATCATTTCTTATCCAAATTCAAAAAAAAAAAGTTTTATTCTTGATTTGTGTTCTTTCACATCATCAAGGATCAAGATCTCATTTTCGTATAAAAAAAAAATTGTTCTTCTCTTGTTGTTCTTTGAAAATTCTCAAGTTTCCAGTTTTCTTTCTATTAAAAAAAAAATAGTGCTTGGAAAATTTGAATCAATTGATATTCTCATCAGTGTTCTTATCTTTATTTTCAAATTTAGTAAAAAAAAAAACATTCGAATCTTGTGAAATACCTTATTTGTTCAAGGTATCACCTTCGGTGATTATTTCGTACCCCTTTTCAAACATCAAACTCTTCCGAAACGTTGCATCAAAGATTGATTCTAGTAAACGCCTTCATGGCTTGTATTCTAGTCCTTCTTGAACGTTGGATCTAAAGTTTGAAGGTTTTCTTGCAATAATTACTGAATTGACTATTGATTGACCCCTTTCTTAAAGGACCTAAAGAAGGGAATGAGTGGTAAAAGGCAAGAGGGAAAGAATTTATATATATTGTAAAAGCCAAAATTACGAGAGTAAACACATGAGAAAAAAATTGCATTTATTTCTTTGACGTACCATTTACTTTCTCGCAATTTGTTTTCCGCACTTACTTTCTCACAATTTCTTTTTCGCACTTATTTTCTCACATTTACTTTCTCGCATTTACTTTACCGTACTTTACCTTCCTTTTTTTTTTTTGTTTTTAATTGCAATTTATCTTTCTATATATATTTTTTTTACTAACATCATGAGTGGAAGTGTAGAAGACAACATCAACATTGATTTAAGGATGTTCATGAGGGCCATGCAAGACTAATATGCGGATCTTGTTAGAAGAATGGAACGCATCGAAATACCATCCCCTACTCCTGCTCTTGAAAGAAGGAATGACCATGAAAATGTGTTTGAGATCGAGGAAAGACCTTTTCGAAGGGAAAGGTACGATATAATGGATTGAGAGGATGGAGATCTAAGTCACATCAAGGTAAAAATTCCTTCTTTCCAAGGGAAAAGTGATCCTGAAACTTACTTGGAGTGGGAACGAAAAGTGGAGACCATTTTTTACTGTCACAATTATTCGGAGGAAAAGAAGATCAAGTTGGTTTCAATGGAGTTCGCTGACTATGCCAGCATTTGGTGGGACCAATTGGTTAAAAACCGAAGGCGTAATGACGAACCCCCAATCCGCACATGGGAGAGTTTAAAGACTATCATGAGAAAAAGGTACGTCTCGATGCACTATCATATAGATTTGTGCAGAAAACTCCAAACCTTAACGCAGGGGTTTAGAAGCGTGGAGGAGTATTACAAAGAAATGGAGGTCACCATGATAAGAGCTAACATCAATGAAGATGTGGAAGCCACAATGGCAAGATTTGTGGGAGGCCTAAATCGGGAGATTGTCGATATCGTAGACTTGCAACACTACGTAGATATGGAAGAATTACTCCACAAGGCGATCAAAGTAGAACGACAATTAAGAGCCAAAAGGAGTTCAAGGTTGGGAACAACGTCAAAAAACTCTTGGAGACCAAACTGGAAAGGTGATAAACCGAATCCCAAGGAGGCTTCCAAAGGTAAAGCTTTGGCTGAAAACACTACTTCATCTAAGGGAAAGGGTGAAACTTCTACACCAACCTGGACGAGAGATACCAAGTGCTTCCAATGCCAAGGGCTTAGGCATTATGCATCCAATTTTCTAAACAAAAGAGCAATGATGTTGCTAGATAACAGGGATGTGGAAAGTGTAAGTTCTACTGATGATGACATGTCACAACTAGAGGATGATGATGACGTAGATGTGGAGGCTCCAGTCAAAGGCGAGCTATTAATCACAAGAAGGGCCTTACATGCGCAAGTTAACGAAGACCGACAAAGCCCAACGAGAAAATATTTTCCATACCAGATGCCATGTTGATAAGAAGGTATGTAGTTTAATTATTGATAGTGGAAGTTGCACAAACGTAGTAAGTACGTTGTTGGACCAAAAGTTGAATTTGAAGAGTCAAAAACACAAGAAGCCATACAAACTACAATGGCTAAGTGATTGTGATGAAATCAAGGTGATAGAAGCAAGTGAGTATTGCGTTATCAATCGGAAGATACAAGGATGAAGTTTTGTGCGATGTAGTACCAATGCAAGCAACTCACATCCTGCTAGGAAGACCATGGCAATATGATAGAATGGTCAAGCACGATGGATTCAAGAAAGAGTACTCTCTAGTCCAAAATGGGAGAGTGGTGGTCCTGACACCTTTACCACCATGGGAGGCAAGCCTTGATCAAGAGAGAATAGCCAAGGAATTCTTGAGTCACAACAAATTGCACGAAGACAAGGGAGGGCCAGATATTGGAGTAGTTGAAAATTTAAGCGCAAGAGAGGAGAGCGAAAAAGGCAAGTGCGAAAAAAAGGTCGAAGAGAGAAAAGCCAAAGTAAAAGAAAGCAAAAAGCGCAAAGGAGGAGAAAAGAAATTTGAAGGAGAGAAAAAGAATGAGATGATTTTGTTAGTGTGCAAGGATGTTTATTTGAAAACTAACGAACTAACAAATTCTCTACCAGTGGAAGTTACTTCTCTTTTGCAGGAATACGAGGATTTGTTTCCAGAAGAATTACCACGAGGAGTTCCCCCACTTCGGGGAATCAAACATCATATTGACTTCGTTCCACGATCGACAATTCCTAATCGACCAGCGTATCGGCCAAATCTAGAGGAGACCAAAGAAATCCAACGACAAGTGGCGAGTTGGTGGAGAAGGGGCTAGTGAAGGAAAGCCTTAGCCCATGTTCAGTACCAGTTATTATAGTTCCTAAAAAGGACAGAACGTGGAGAATGTTCGTTGATTTCTAGGCAGTCAACAAAATCACGGTAAAGTATCGACATCCTATTCCTCGCCTTGATGACATGTTTGATGAATTGCATGGTGCTTGTGTGTTTTCTAAAATTGATTTAAGAAACGGATACTACCAAATTCATATGAAAGAAGGGGATGAATGGAAAACTGCTTTTAAAAAGAAGTATGGTCTTTACGATTGGTTGGTTATGTCATTTGGTTTATCAAATGCACCTAGCACATTTATGCGATTAATGAACCATATTTTACGACAATTCATTGCAAAATTCATTGTGGTTTATTTTGATGATATATTGGTGTATAGTAAAATTTCCAAAGACACATAGAGCATTTGAAATATGTTTTTAATGTGTTATGTGTGAATCAACTGTATGCCAATCTAAAGAAGTGTACATTCTGCATGGAGTCAGTAGTTTTTCTTGGTTTTGTAGTAAGCTCAAATGGAGTATCAATGGACGAAGAGAAGATACGAGCAATCAAGGAATGGCCTACCCCAAAGAATGCCAATGAGGTACGTAGTTTCCATGGATTGGCAAGCTTTTATTGGAGTTTAGTGAGAGATTTCAGTACCATTACTGCACCTATGAATGAGTTGGTTAAAAAGAATGTTGAATTTAAATGGACTGAGGTACATGAAAAGGCTTTTAACTTACTGAAGGAAAAGTTAACTAATGCTTATTTATTAGTCTTGCCAAATTTTGATAAAACCTTTGAAATCTAATGTGACGTATCAAGAAAGGGAATTGGAGGTGTTTTGATGCAGGAAATGAAGCCGGTTGCATATTTCAGCGAAAAGCTTAGTGGAGCGGCATTGAATTACCCAACATACGACAAGGAGCTGTATGCATTGGTGATAACCTTACAAACATGGCAGCACTACTTGTGGCCAAAGGAGTTCATCATTCACTCAGATCATGAGAGTTTGAAGCACCTAAAGTCCCAAGGAAAATTGCATAACCAACACGCCAATGGATGGAGTTCATCTAGACCTTTCCGTATGTCATACACTATAAAAAAGGTAAGGACAACGTAGTTACTGATGCGTTGTCAAGAAGGTATGTCCTCACCACTTCTCTAAAATCAAAATTATTGGGGTTTGAATTCATTAAAGATTTGTATGAATCAGACTTGGATTTTTGTCATGCATGGAAGGATAGTGAGAAAACCGCATGTGTAGATTACTATAAACACGATGGGTATTTGTTTAAAGGGAATAAACTTTGTGTGGCCAAATGTTCAATACGCGAATTGCTTGTTAGAGAAACACATGGGGGAGGACTAATGAGACATTTTGGGATTGACAAAACTCTGAACATACTAATTGAGCATTTTTTTCCCAAAAATTAAATCTGATGTAATATCTATTTCTGAGAAATGCATTGAATGCAGGAAGGCCAAATCAAAGGTAAAGCCATATGGGCTATATAGCCCTTTGCCCGTGCCCGACCATCCTTGGGTGGATATCTCCATGGATTTTGTATTCCACGGACCAAGGGAGGTGAGGGTAGTATTTTTGTGGTTGTTGACCGTTTAGCAAAATGACTCATTTTATAGCGTGCTATAAGACTAATGATGCTACGCATGTAGAAAATTTATTCTTTAAGGAAATAATGCGTTTGCATGGAATTCCAAAAACTATTGTGAGTGACAGAGATGTCAAGTTTTAAGTCATTTTTGGAGGACGTTATGGAACAAGCTGGGGACAAAACATCTGTTTTCCACTGTAGCACACCCCCAGACTAATATAATCCAAAATCCCCAAAAATATACTTTTCAAATCTGTCCCAGAAAAACTATCAATACCCGAGCTAGTAGCAATGAAATGGATCAAGCTCCAAATTTACACGTGAACTAGAGCTGTAATTTGGAGGACGTAAACTTAACACATTTAGAAGAGTTGCTTCAAAATTGCAATCCAAAAACCACTCTAGATTAGGAGATATGTCAAAATCAATATCAACCCAAAACTAGGGTTTCAGCAGGGCAGAAATACCTTTCAGTATTCAAACGCAAATAACTCGAAATGATTAAAACGAAATAATCCCAAATTTGGAGGGTATTCAATTAACTCAGAAATAAACAACTTTCTAGAAGATACAAACTTGATCCAAATAGGTTAAGGTTCTCAAAATAGAGCTGCAATCAGGCTTCCAGTAATCCGCAAATAAAAACAGATTCTGCGGCTAAAAGAGATTCAACAATAAACGTTACTCAACTCACACTTCTTGAATGAGCAACTGAACACCACACCAATAATCATATAATAGAACCTGTAAATGCCAAAAACAACCAGAAACAGCAAATAGGACCTTCAAGAATCGAGAAGAACAGCAAGGAGTCCGAACACCTCCTAGTAAGAGGGTCGACTTGTGGTTTGCTAGAAAAACAAACACTCTCCACGGATGGAAACTTTCTTTTACCTCCACGCCACAATCCTCACCACAAGGATAAAGGATTGGAAGAGATGATAACCCTAGATTTACAAGGAAAAGAAGCTTCAAGAACCCCTTGCAAGGGAATGGAAGGATTGGCGCTATGGAGGATGACCGCAGGTAGCTCTCAAGGAGACTCCAAATTTTAATCAATCAAAACTGAATTTCATCCAGCCAAAAGGGCTATTAAACCCTAAGGTTTTACAACAAAAACATAAAATGACAAAAAATATCCCTTGATAGCAAATGACTAAACAAATCCTTAATTAAAACAACAACAATAAAACCCGAGTCTGAGTTTATCTCTCTGAAACAAAGACATTTGACATACCAAATGGGGCCTAAATACAAAGTTCAATAGCTCGTTCGAAACCTCTGGATGTTGGCTACATTTGTTATGAAGGAAAAAAGTTGAAAAGACGTCATCCCAATTGTCAAAAATCCACTTGAACTGTCAGAGGTCAGAATCTAGGCGGAAAAACAGCTCACAATTTTTCCCCAAAGATTGTAAAATCTCCATTAGCCCAAATGCCAACTCCAATGATGTTTATTTGATTCAAAAACCTGCAAAATAAATAAAAAAAAAGTTAGAGAATAAAAAGAGCCCCTGGCTCGGGCTCAAGTTCCGGAACTTGGGGCACATCACAGACGGATGGACAAACTGAAATGGTCAATCGAACATTATCCACATTGCTCAGGGCAACAATTTCTAAACATTTAAAATAGTGGGAAGAATGTTTGCCACACGTTGAGTTTGCAAACAATCGAGTTGTCCATTCTACTACTTCGTTTTCACCTTTCGAAATAGTTTATGAATTTAATCCCCTTACTCCACCTGATATATACCATTGCCTACTAATGAATTTATTGATCTAGATGGCAAGAGGAAAGCTAAGTTTGTCAAAGACTTACACTAGATGTGTACCCGTTACTGTAGCAGGCCGAGCTAACAGTAACCGAGCGGGCTCGGCCCGGGCCCGATAGGCAGGCCGAGCCGAGCCCGAAAACTAGGCCTCGCAAGCCTGGCGGGCTGGCCCGGCGAGCCCACCCACCAGCCAGCCTGGCGGTCCCCAACTCCCCTGACTCCTCTGCGTGAATCGGAGAATAGGCGAAGTGGCAAACACAAAGACAGAACAGAGGCCGGCGATTCGGCGAAGTGGCGAACGCAGAGATGGAATGGAGACCGGCATTCTTCTCCAGATCGAACGGAGGCGGGTGATTCTTCTCCAGAATGAATGCGGGTTCTCGGCTATTCTTCTCCAGATCGGCAGTTCTTCTCCAGACTAAACGTGGTTTCTCGGTGATTTTGCGTTGAAGCCGGAGAACTCCACTAGCGACCGTCTGAAGCCGGAGGACTGGAGGACTTCATCTGGAGAAGAATGAGGGAGACCGTCGGTGCCCAGCTTCGTCGCGGAGCCCTTTCTCTCTTGCCGCGAAGATGACAGTGAAGAAGAGGAGAAGAATTCTCGATCTGGAGAAGAAGACCGTCGCGTTAGCCAACAGAAGTCTTCTTCTATACTCCTCAATCGTCTCTCATTTTCTTATTTTAAAAAAAATAATTATCTTTATTTAATTTAAATAATAACTTATAACTATATACAAATTTATATATGTATATATTAAATTTCATTAAAATATTTATATATATACTACATTTTAAATAACCCGCTTGAGACTTCGATCGAAATCTGACTCAAATCCTGAATCGTTTAAAGCATTAATAAAAAATACTTCGATCTAATTTATAATATATTTATATAAGATATTATTATTTATGTATATTTGGCTCGTTAGGCTCGGCTCATTAAGGCTCAGTCAGCTCGTTAGGCTCGGCTCGTTAGGCTCTGCAGGCTCGTTACGCTATGCTCATTAAGCTCGGTAGGCTCGACGAGCCAAACTTTTCCAGGCTCAGCTGGCTCAGCTCGGCTCGGCTCGTTAGCCACCTCTGACTTACACGCACAAGTACGAGACAATATCCAATGGAAAAACGAACAATACGCAAGCCATGCAAACAAAGGACAAAAGGAAGTGATATTTGAACCTGGCGATTGGGTTTGGGTTCACCTACGAAAGGAAAGTTTCGCAAGCCAGCAGAAAAACAAGCTACACCCACGGGGGGACGGACCTTTCCAAGTCCTGGAGCGCATGAACAATAACGCCTACAAGATCAATCTACCAGACAGGTATGGTAACGTAAGCAATATTTTTAATATCATTGACTTATCCTTATATGATGCAGGAGATTCGAGAAAGAATCTTTCGAAGAGGGAGGGAATGATATGATCCAAGAACCTATGAAGAGCTTGGATTCACTACAATACAATGAAGGACCCATGACAAGAGCAAGAATGAAGGAAATTTCTAAGAATTTACAAACTTTAATTAACGAAATGGATGTGAAAGACATTATTAATGAAGAACAAAGGCCCATGAATGTCCTAAGTATTAAGGGAGAGTCAATGGAGGTCCAAGAAGGGAAGGGAAGGAAGGCAATATTATTAAATTTGAAGAATGGCCCAAGCAGCCCACGGAGAAGCCCAGTCTGCGCCTCAGCTACTGTGCGCGCCATCATATGTGCAGTGCGCCCGCCGCCAAAGAAACAGTGCGCGCACCGACTAGTCGGCACTGACCCACGCCCATGCCGATCAATCAACAACGACCCACACGCGCACCAACGAGCAGATTTGCGTCTAGAGTGCCACATCGGCATTTCATCACCTAACTTTTAATTTTATCAATTATTTTGTATATTTTATGTAATTTTAACATGTTTTTATGTTCCCTTAAGTTGCCTATAAATAGATGGGCAAGTCTTCTTTGTAAATAACAATTGAAACAATTTAGAAGAACAAATTTGAGAGCATTTTGCATTCTCTTCTTGAGTTCTCTTTGAGGACTTGATCTTCTTCAAGTATTTGCTTGAAAAGATCGAACTTGGTAGCTTTGGTTTAACCAACAGGTGTGGTTCGGGTCAAGCTCCTTTCTTTGATAGTTTTGGTTCCTATCTCTTTATAGATAATGAGTCCAACTCCTATTTTCTTTTGAATCTCCAAGGCATCCTGGTTATTATTCCGCATTGTTGTCGGGTCTTGGATCGCTAATATCCAGTGGTTCGCATCAATGGTTTTATAAAAGTTTTAAATTTCATGCGTTTTTAAAGGATTACAAAATATTGGGTCGTTACACAATCAATATATCCAGTATAGAACGTGCCCTCTAAAATTCTTGCAATAATTCCAAAAGGGCACAAAGATATGCATTCGTAAAACTACTCTCCCCAAAAGGGTACCAATAGAAAACATTTTATAGTTAGAAAAGAAACAATCACAACTTATGCATCCTTAAACCAAATGGCATAGAATTTTAACAAAATGGAGGAAGGATCTAGTGTAGGATATTCACCTCAAGACATGCCAAGAATGGTGATTAATCAACATATGGTCACACAGTCTCTTAGATTCTTTCCAAGAAAAGGGGGCCGATTGTGGAGAGAACTTCAATCCTTCAAAAAGGGTTTTTCATTTCAACAAAAATGACTAAAAACAGCCCTAAAGGAGGCTTAAAAACCCCCCCACAAAATTAGGGTTGCCCTAATGTACAAACTACAAAAATAACCCTAAAATTAAAACACACACAAAAAAAAGTCCCCTTAGATGTATTCTATCTCTCTGTAAACAAAATGTTTGACATAGCAAACAAACTCTGAATTTAACAAAAAAACACATTCTAGAAACCTTAACAAGTTAGCTACAAATGGTCGGAAGCTTGCATTTTGATATGATGTCGTTCTTATTGCCAAAAATGCCAATGAGTGCCGATAGGTAAGACTGTAGGTGTGTTTGTGAAGACCACCACATCTTCTATACTTGTACTTGAACTTCCACTTATGCTTGATCTTGAATAACTCCATTTGATATTTGGAAGTTGGTTTGTTGCATTTGATATCTTTGGTGCACTTTCTTCCATGATGACCTACAACATGAACACTAGAAATATTATTAGAAAATCTTCATGCTTGAATGCGAGTGGATGGATCCCGTGGTGCATCATTCATAGGGATAGATAATTTCTTCATCCACTTCATCTTCATTAGTTGCTTCCAAGGATTCTTCTTTGCTCTTTTAATAACCTTCCTTGGAGATGTCTTCTTTTCAATAACTTTTCTCAACCATATGATTTTCCTTAGCTGCCAACTCCTTCAAAAGTAGTGACCCTTCATGAGGAAATATAATCTCTTCTTCAATTTGCTCCTCCTCCACTAGGGTTATTTATATTATTTTACCTTGAACATGCGATGGTAGAGATGTGGTAGAACACCTAAGGGAGATAAGAAATATGTTGATAATATACAGATAATATAAGTATTATTGAGTTTGAGAAAATTGGAATGTTAGAGGAAAAATAAAATGAAAAATTATAAAAATTTGAAAGTTGGTATGGTCATGGATTTGTGAAAAGGAAAAAATGTTCGTGATAGCTAGGCAATATGAAATGATTTTGCAGTAGGAGAATAAGTGTCCATTGCGGAGAAAGGACGTCTGTGGCAATAAAGAGCGATGTGGTTATGGATGAAGGAAATGTTTTTAGAAAAGCAATTGATATGACAAATGTTGGATAAAGTCAAAGAACAATTGAGATTAAAGATGGTGTAAGGCACATTAATGGCCAAATTAAAAGAAGTGCAGGAGAAAGGAATATTGTTTGATCAGATAAATAGAAGAGTTAATAGCCGTTGGATTAGAAAGCAAAATAAAAAGATTCTTCCTTTAAAAGATGACATAAGGGAGAGAAAAGATTCCATGTAGGAGGAAGAAGGACCATCAGTTTAAATTATAGGATGAAATGAGAATCGTTAGATTAAGGAAAGATGCTCCCACAGGCATAAAAGTTTCTGTGTATGAGGAAAGTTGTTGTGCATAAAGGAAACGTCATCGTTTTATGCTAAAGGAATGTTTCAGAGGTAGCAAACGTATTCATCAAAGCATATTATTGAGGATAAAATATCATCATTTGGATTAAGTAATCGTGGGGAAAAGAGTATCTGTAGATGAAAATGCAATAGCAAGAAATAGTGTATATTTACCGGACAATGTGGCTATAAGTGATTAGCGAATGGATCGAATATTCATATCAATGATTCTTTGGGGAAAGAAATGTATATGCAGCAAGCACTTAGGCGCCTACGAATGTGAGAAAATCCATAGTATAGGATTATTTAGATATTTTCTTTCAAGATGAATTAAGAATTAAACATAGGATTTTGAGACAACAATTATAACGGATTGAGACGACGATTGTTCTTACAATTTTTAGCCTAGGTAAATTATGGTGTCCGATTGTGATTGATGATGAGGATGACTCACGGGGTAAAATCACCGCCTTAAACATCTATAAATAAAGGAGTTAGCCTCTTCAAAATTAAAAAAAGTGAGCCACAAGTTTTAGCTCCTCTCTAGAGTGGGAAATATTCTCTGAAAGTTCGTGAAGTTCTATTTTTTAAGTGAATTATAAGTCTGATTAGTGAAGAAATGAGAAAATTATAAGGTGGTGCGTATGGTTTATGAGAGAATAAGAAAATTGGATTTTTATGTTCTATGGTTAAGATTCTATCATGCTAATAACAAGAAATGAAATTTTTTTTCAAATAAAGTGATGTTTATATGGGTTAAAAACTGGGAAAAACAAAGCATTTCTGTGTTGTAGCACCAACCTATCTGAATCTCTTCCAATTACTAAACTATTTTGATATGTTTTTTATGGACAATTCAATGGAACTTTGGGTATTGGAATCAAGACAATTAAACATGTATAATATAATTTATGAAGTTTTTAAGTTGGTGGTAAAGCAGTTATGTGAAACTAATTATTGGCAATAATAATGCAATGTTTTTGATAATGGTGGTTGAATTTATAAGCTAACTTAACATGATTACTTAAGGAAACTGGGAATTTAAGAATCAACCAAAGTGATGGATGTCTAATACGGATAATAACTTATTGTTTCATGTTTATGTCTTTCAACTTAAGGAAATAATTGATAATTGGTGTGAATTGTGCTAAGATCCAAAAGGTAAGTAATGGTTGCAAGTGCTTGGCCTAACGCCCTACATAACAAGAGGCTAGGATTTACGTGATATGATAGTTATGACTATTTTGCTGATCGAGGATCTGTCATGTTGTGTTGATAGTCCTGATGATTATGATAATATGTTGTTCGAGGGTACTTGAGTATTGTTATGATTATGCACTCATATTCATGCAAGTGTTTCTAGAAAAAAATGAAAATGTTTTACATGCGTAAGTTTTCTTTGAGAAAGAAAATGAAAGTACGTAATAAGCTTTAGTGATTAGGTCCCACTAGAGCTTTGGGTGGTTAATGCCCCCATTGGAGCTTTGGCAAACTTGTCCTTTAATGATTTTTAGTTTTGGTGCTTTGTCCTAATATTTAGAAGAAGAAAGAAAAGAAAAAATAAATAAAACTCAAATGTTTTAGGAAAAGTGCATATCATGTTTATATTATTCATTACTTACTTAGGGTTAGACTCATAGATGAATCTTGTGATGTAGGTAAAATTATAGGAAGAGACTAATAATGGAGAACCACACAGTTGATGGTGCATACTTGTGATGAGCGCTTTGAGTTGTTATAGCAAATTTGACTTGTGGGATGGGACATGTTTTGTAAATAAGAAACTGAAAGTGATATTATAATAATTTTATGAATGTTTTGCTAAAGCTATGATTTATGATTAGGTTATTGTTATAAAGTTTAAATAGAAAAGTCTTCCGCTACCCTAAAGGTTTTAAAAAAGTGTAATTTACAATGAAAAATGCACCTAAAATTTAGGGTGTTACATGTGGAGTTCGGAGATTCTAGTTTTTTTGTGCAAATGTTATTAAGCTGTTGAGATATATTCTTCATGTTGTTGTAGATGTTCAAAGGGGAAAGAAAATGAATTACATTCATTAAACATCTAAATATATTTTGGTGTTATTCAAGATAAACCATAAGTGGAAAATAAAACACATGATTGAGAGACTTATGGCAACCGTGATCTGACCTTTGAGAATTTTTTGGTAGATTCAACGACTTTAAATATTTTATATCAAAAAGTGTTCTTCACAACAATTGTAACTGATATCTTAAGCTTTCCAAAATATGGTGTTTCGTTAAATTTGAAGTTCTTTTGCTTTGCAAAAAGTTCTGTGAACATAGTGCTACATTTTCTACCAAGGAAGTCCATTATTGCTTACTCAGAATTTGATGGGCCACAAGGAGAGCTTACAAGATCTCAATCAAAGAGGCTTTCAAATTATTATTTGGTTTGTTATCAAATATACAAGATGATTTCGAATGCACACCTAATGAAATGGACTAAGAAATACCAAAACATGTGCTTACTTGGCAAGACGAATAGGAATCCACCAAGGAGAAGGAAAGCTATTGATTTGAAGCATGATTCCACAAATTTGAATTAATTTAAATCTTTAGTTAGTTTTTAAATTATTTTAAGTTTTCCTATATCTTTTAAATTTAGGTTATTTTAAATTTCAAATAGATAGATAAGAATCAGTTATGGATAAATATAAAAGGATCCTAATCCTAGTAGAATTGTTTTTCGTTTATGGTGGGCTATTTGTGTCATGACCCAAAGACGAGTCGGACAGAACTGCCGGGTCAGCCGACCCGATCCTCGTAGAGAACCCGATCACCCAGCCCAAGGCGTGTGTTTTAGCGAAAGACTTATAAATAGTTTGTTCGGCCCAAAAGATATGGGCCTAGGTCCGAGTAATGATCACAAGAAACTAACGGTGCATAAATTAAAATGTAATCCAAGTACTGTGCAATAAATCCAAACCAACAATGTTTAAAGTTTACAGAGACCAAATGCCTCACCAAGTAACGATAAATCAATCAAATAAAAATAATAAAACGCTACAGCTTCTGATCCTCAGCTACTCTTACCTTTACCTGAAGTTTTGGGGGAGGAGTCGTTTGGGATGAGTGACTAACTCAGTAAAGTATGCCTATATTAGATACACCTCATGCAAAACTGGTTTTTCTTTATTTTCGAAAACATAGTTATGTTTCTCTTTCTATCTGTACATGAATTTTTAAATCACTTCAAAACTCTTTATCATTTTATCAAATCGGCTCATGGGCCCCAATGTGGCTGCATTAAAATCTCACTATATACATAGACAGCTATATCATAAAAATATGCCAACATCGTTTTCCGTACGAAAACATCATCAGTGAGAAATGATGATCACTCATGGACTCATCCACCACTCAGCAGAGAAGAAGTGGTCACCCGTCGATGACAACACCTTATGAGGTAGGAATAATGACGGTGATCCGTAGATTCCACACGTCACTCGAGTTGCTGGCACACCTGGCTGCACAACACAACTCATATAATTAAATAAAATGGATACAGTTGCTCGCTATATGTGAATTTGTTTAACAGCTAAGATACCAAGAAGCTTCAAATGGACGAGAGTTGCCGACGAGCAAGCTCGACCATCACGCCACCCGTCAAATGAAATGGTATTTAGGTTAAGCAAGTCTCAGCGACTAACAACCGTCTGATCCGTGGGACAAATCCTGGCTAGGTTTAGGGGCTTTCAACCCAAGGAGACATCATCACCCTCCCATACTGTTTACGACTTCCAGGGCTTTCAACCTGAGGACACGTCACCAATGCCCCGATCTGTTGTCGCATGTCAAACAATCAACCTTCACGCAGCAGAAGGTATCAAAGGGGATAGCGGATCCATCCCTCAATATATGCACAATAAATTTACAACCATGTACGGAATTAAACGTGAGAAAACATACTACTAATAAAAACTGACGCAAGTGTGGTATTCCACAAAATAATTAATTTGAAAACGAGATTCGATGCAATGCAATACAAGAGGTATAGAAATCCCTACATCGATGACGGTTTCTCTTGCTAACCTGAGCAACTCTCTCCTCGGGAACGATAGCACACTCGCCGAAATCATCCAAGCCTGACAAAGGTATAAACGCGGGAATTCATAAATTAATCCTAGAAGATGAGCGAAGGACCCTATACTAGTAAATGACTCATCCAATAATCCCAACAAAATCCCCAACTTTACCCTTTGGTAAATAAATAGATCACCATCCAAACAACACTTAATCTGCAACATATTGTGCTCATTTAAACATTTAACAATGTCACAAAATGTCTCTAAAACTTAGAGAAGATTAACTAATCAAAGCCAACAATAAAACAGAGAGCACATATCTTTGAGCAAGTCCTCAGAGTTTATCCATAATCATAAAATAAATTTCAACAAGCCGAGCGCAAACACCTTAATCTCAACAAGTAGCAGTGAACATAGTTGTATTTCAACCAACAAAATGCCAGAACCTATACCCTCCAGAATTTTAATATACAGTGTGCAGAGTTATATTCAAACAGAAGACTCCAATCCACAAACAGTCAACAACCTAATAATACAGTAGTAGAATAGGAGAATAAAACCAACTTAACAGAGTTTAAGTCCTCAACACCATCGGGTTATGTAGTAAACGAATTTGGAGAGCAAAAACCCAATTAACGTAGCAAATCATTGAAGTCTTCTATCAAAACATACTATTTTTAACCCACAACAAAACAGAACATCACCGAAGACATCAACGAGTTCCAAACAGTTCCTTTATCAGCAAAATTTCACCCAACACCGTTCCATGAAGACAGTAACATGAGGAAATTAATTCTCCACAACACCAATTCATTCCTGGGTGTTTTTAACAGACAAACAGTGGCAAATACAACACCCATAACCAAGCAGAATCCAACATCAAACGACAGTAACAAAATCATTTTCCTTGGTTTCTCATCAATGATCCCGTAATGAAACAGAGACAGAATGCATCATCCAATTCAGAAATCAAAACAGAACCCAAAGTTCAAAAACAGAGTGCAAAAACGGAGAGGAATCTTACTGAAGTTGGAGAAGCGGCGGAATGAAGCTTCCTGGTTCTGCCTCTACCGTCCAGACTACTAGGAAGACCCCAGATGGACCGCACAGCTGCCCTTACTCGGCAGCTCCGACCGTTCGGACCCGCAATGCCCGAACAGACTGTGCAACCATCCGCGTTCGACAACGCTCTCGGTCGGAAGGCGTTACTGCTGCTGGAAACGCCTCAGACGGAATCGCCAGACCTCGTCGCCCCGTCGCTACTGTCTCTCGGAACCGAAAGCTTCGAGCCGTTCGCACCCTCCGACGGCCGAGTGTACCACTCTCTCGCACAATGTCCTTGGACAGACCATACGATCGTCCTCAGATGGAGCTCATCGGTCGTCGTCTCCATCGTCGCGTCCTCTCTCCTCGCAAAGCTCTCTGTCGGCCGAAGGTTAAAGGAGGAAATGAAATGCCCTGTTTCATTTTCCTCAAATTCTGCTGCGAGCCTCCTTCTCCTTTTCCCTTTTTTAACTCATTTTCTTTTTACTTTATTTGTAATCGCTTTCTTCTCTTTTTTTTTATTTCATTCCTTACCGTCAAACGGCGCCCTCCTCTTTTCTTTCAAAACCCTATTCCTCTCTTTTGTTTTTCTTTTATATAATTTAATCTCAACCTTTATATTTCTTTATAACACTTAACTTTTTCTTCTTCCAAAATCTCCCTTCGCACTTTTTTTTCCCCAATTAATAAACAAATCCATATTTATCAAAATAGACATATCACATATTTAATTATCTTATTTTTCACTTCCGTCATCAAACGACAATCTTCAGCCCAATTTAATTCTCTAATTTTATTTTTTAAATAAATTTTTTGTTTGAAAATTTCTAATTTCCACAAATTTAACCAATTGACCAAAATTTCCTACGTGGCCGCTACGCGACAATAGGGTCAAACTTCTCATACTTTGACCAATTCTAACGTGAAAAATTAACACGTGAAATTTATCATTAAAAAATTTCACGAGTTTTACAATTTTTACCCCACCAAGACTTAATAAAAGTTTAGTTTTGGATAAATTAAAACCCTTTTAGTCGTGGCTAGCTTCTCTTTCTTTGGGATTATTGTAAATCCTTTTGATTGAAAAATCTGAAGTTTGAGTGTTGTGAGAATTACTCAGGCTTTGTCTTTCTCGTGCAATCTTGTAGCAAATTTCTATTAGTGAACTTGATTGAAGATTATAATTAAACTCTCATTATTTGGTGGTGGAATTCTTTGTGTTAAACAAAAGGAATCTCTCTGATGGAATAAAAAGTTGTAACTTTAGCAACTTTTTCACAAGCCAATTATCACACTTATTGCCCATCTCAATCTGTTTCCACATCATTTGGTATCAGAGCTTCCATTGGCTTGTCATTTGGTATTAGAGCCTATTTCAATCCTATTAACATCTTATTTGTGTGTTGTTATCTATTCTACATTATGGCAATAGGCTATAATTATGCTATGGATTACATGACGGAAGAAGAAGAATTACATGATTCAATTCTTGTTTTTAGAGGGCCAGAATGACCAGAAAATTACATTGATTGGGAAGAAAAAGAGGAAAATTTGTTTTCTTACCACAAATACTCAGAAAAAACCAAAGTCCAACTAGCTAACTTTGAGCTTACGGGGTATGCTAGCTGATGGTGAGAAAATTTTAAAGCTTAGAGAAGCCATGTGTGAGAACTAGACATTCGAACATAGAATGCTATGAAAAGTTTAATGAGGCATCAGTTTGTACCTAACCTCTATAGGCAAAAGTTATTTTTACAAGTTCAAAGCCTAAAGCAAAGAACTTTATTAGTAGAGGAGTTCATCACCGAGTTTGAGACCATAAAGATATGAAGTTGCCACAAAGAACTAGAGGAACAAACAACCACTCATTTCATCAAGGGTTTGAATGTTGAGATCGATAATGTGGTGGAGCTACAAGTATATCGCAACATGGAAGAAGTCATACAACTAGCACTCAAGGTATAAAGTCAAGCTTAACTCATTGAATTAAATGCCTCATTGGAAAAGATAGCTTAACAGCTTGATAATTTGAAAACAAGTCATTCAGACACTCCACCTTTGTATGCGCAAGAACATCTTGGAGTATTAGAAGAAACCCTAGGGGTGAAAGAGCAATTTGAAGAAGATATTATATTACCTCAAGAAGGGCCATTGTTCGCATGCATAATTCATGCATCATGGTTTTCAAGAAAGAATACGAAAATATTTTCATGCATATGTTTATAATTGATAAACTAAAAATAAATGGAAAATAAACATAACTAGACGTTTTAAGGGTATGGGCTTCGAGATGAATGCCATAAATTAGGGGTGTACAGAACCGGCCCGGCACCGGAGAACCGGACCGGAACCGGTCCTTTCGGTACCGGGATTGGTCCGCATATGTGGAGCACTGGACCGGATCCGGTCTGGTGCTACCGAGAACGGTTCTGCACGGTACCGGTCCTCGGTACACGGTACTAGAGAACCGGTACCGTGTAGAACCGGGCCTTTTAATTTAGGGCAAAATTAGCAAATCCCTAATCTGATTCAGATTTTCCAAATCCCGATTCCCGCCTGGCTAAGCACTGCAGCTTCTCGAGTCCCGACCCTAATCGATCCGACGTCCGACGATCCCTAATCCAGCAACTGACTTAACTCCTCGTCCGGTCGTCATCCAGTCGTCCCGGCCTTGTCCAGTCGTCCCGGCCTCGTCCAGTCGTCGTCCCGGCCTCGTCTAGTCAGCTCCGAGCTGACGAGCTCCGTCCGTCGACCGTCGCCAGTCGCCACTACCAGCTCCGAGCTCCGAGTTCCAAGCTCCGTTCGTCTGCAACTGCCGCTGCCAGCTCCGAGCTCCGAGCTCTGTCCAGTGTCCATCGAGCTGTCGCCAGTAAGCACTCTAATCTACTCTGTTGAAATTTTTTTTTATTGGCTCATTAGTCTTAACTCATTGGACTCGACTTGTTTAACTCGCTAAGTTGGTTGAACTGGATATTTTTTTGCTCGGCTGATTCGTTTGCCATCTCTAATCTAAACCAATTATTGTTGAGATTTGTCTGGTTCTTTTGTGACAAGCAAAAGTCATTGAACAATGCACATTATTTTCTCCACATTTCTTTCTACAAAGTCGACAATCGTATAAATATCTTCTTCAATACTATGTTCTTCTTCATCACCAACTTCTAGTGCAATCTAACAAATAATTTGTCATGGCAACTACTTGAAAGACGACATATTTGATCGCTGTAGAAATATTTAGCAAGATTAACATGTGCATGTAGGTTGTTATTGACTAGTTGATGGGAGTCATGATTTTGTGTATTAAGTTGAGATTTGGATCCACTTTGATTTTGCTATGAATTTTGAGTTGAAAGAGTCTATTTAGTATTTATGGCCATTCATCTAATGTAGTGTACTGTTTTGTTGCTGAGAGTGAATGATCTGTAATTTTTTACTTATGTTTGTATTATTATAATTTTACATTATATTTTATTATTTTTTAATATTTAAAAAAAGGGGATACAAAACCGGTATCGGACCGGAACCGGGACCGGTAAACCCCGGTCCAGAACCAGGCCGGAACCGGTTCACTGCGGGACCGGTATCGGTCTTCCAAAAATGGGAACCGGTACCGCCGGTCCGGTGCCGGACCACTGTAAAACCGGACCGAACCGGTATCGTGCACACCCCTACCATAAATGGGTGTGTAGGTATCACTCTCCCTTATATGATGATACACTCAACGCCTGTATGGGTAAGTGGAAATAAAGAAAAATAGAAACTAATTGAATAAACATAAATAAATGTTGTAAGGGTATGGTGTTTGAGACAGATGTCCTAAATGGGCAGTAGGTGTCACTCTCTCTTGGACAGTGATACCCCCAATGCCTGTATGGGTAAGTGAAAGTAACATTAAAAGTAAACAAAGACAGAAACAGAAACTAAATGTTTTGATAAAGTTGCATAACATGATCATGTCATTATTATATCTTTTCTTGAGCATTAGTGTAGCCAATCGAAAATTTTTGAATTTGTTTCTAAAACCACTTTTCAAAATTTTGGTCTTTCTAAAAATTTTCTTAAAATAAAATCCCTTTTATGTAGCGAAAAACTTTTATTTTCTTTACTAACAATGCAGTGGAAAATATATAACTTAAAGAAACATTTTACATCTTAAAGAAATGTTGAAAACAATATTTATTACATCTTACACCTTTCACAAAAACCTTGGTTTACATAAAACTCATATTTCCTTCATTAAAGTCAACTTGAACTATTCACCTGTAACAACACTAAGTTGTCGTCATCATGGAGATACTCCTTCAACTTTCTCTTCATCATAACCTTTAATACATTGGTCATCTTCAATCATATTATCTACACCACAAAATTCGACTATAAGCCTAATTGTTTAGTAAGAAATGTAATGAAACATGATAATGAAACTTTAAAACATGGTGTTGCTATTTTCTTTATTTTCTATTTCTGTTTCTCGTTCTATTCTGACATTGGGACACAACAACAAATATGATTGTTCACCATTTTGGGTATCAACCACCCAAAGCTCCAAAGGTACCGAATCACCAAAGTTATTATATATCTTCTTTCATCTTTATCTTTCTTACTTGAAAAACATTTGCATGAGAAAACATTTTCGTAACTTTTTTGAAAAACATGATACCTAAACAAGCAATCTACATGTAACTAAACAAATCATCATCATTCTAATAGAGCATATTTACCTTCTACCTCATCTAACATATTATCAATTCCTCATAGCAACCATAACATAATGTAACAAATTAACAAATCATTAAATCATAAATATCAAATAACCTATTTAACAAATCATCATATCCATAGTACATCAATTCAAATAAACATTTTCTAACAGGGCATCAAATCATCAAATAATATAGCATCATCTAACAGATCAACGAATCCTCAAGGCATCAATATCATAATCTAACATACCATCGAATTCTAAAACAACTATAACATGAAACTACATAACACATTTTCTAACTTAAACTTTGCATTATGTGGTGCAGTTACCGAAGGGCCAAACACATGCAACATTTCTTACCTTCTTTATTAATACCATGAACGAACTTATATTTCTTCATTTGTAAATTCCTTTGTCAATGGAGCAGGCTGATCTTTTTATGGGTTTCCTCTTGCGTGACTATCTCTAGCAATCACTTCCTCTTCATTCTTCTTGGTTTGTGGACTTAATGCGCAATGGGTAGGGTTTGGGAGAGTTACAAATCTATGCGATCAACTAGAGTCTTAAGTGCAGTAGACTGAAAATTCATAGGTTTGAAATACGTCGGTTCTGGATGAAATACGGTCATCTAGATGGACTGTAGTTGGGCAATCAGTTGGCTTGGGAAAAAGTTGCTAAAATTACAACTTTTTTATTCCACCAAATAACTCCTTCTTGATTAATCAATAGTAACTTTCACCAACAAGCAAAGAGAGTTTGATTACAATTTTCGATCAAATTCACCAATCAAAATTAGCAAGAAGATTGCAAGAGATAAAGAAGCTCAAGTAATTTTCACAACACTTGAACTCTAAGGTTTTAATCAAAAGGATTAACAATAATCCAAAATTAAATTTTCATTAAGTTTTGGTCGGGTTAAATAGCCCACCATTAAAGGAAAGCAATTCTACTAGGATTAGGATTGGTTTATACTTATCCCTAACAAATCTCTATCTACTTTATTCAAAATTTAAAAAAACTTGAACTTAAATAAAATAACTTAAAGATTAACTAACCAAAGATGTAAATGAAATTGATCTTAACTCAAATTTGAAAGAAATCAATCTTTGGCATCTTGTGTCAAAATCTGCGGCAAATTCATCTTTGGTGGATTCTTCTTCATCTTGCCTTGTAAGCAAATGTTTTGGCCTCTCTTGATCCATCTCACTTGGTGTGTTCTCTAACTTTTTTGTAACTTGAAATTTGAAAAATAACATGCCATATAATAATTTGAAATTTTCTTTGATTGAGCTCTGGTTAGGACTCCTTATAGCACATCATCCCTTTTGGATGAGAAATTATTTGTCCTCAAATCTTATATGTTGACTTTACCTTTCACTTCTTCACTCTCAAGATAAGGGAATAGATCTTGTACATTGAATGAATTGGAGATTCCACATTCCTTTGATAGGTCGACTTTGTATGCATTGTCATGGATTTTTTATAAAACATTGTATGGTCCTTCAGCTTTAGCATTGAGTTTGGACTTTCTTTGCTTAGGGAACCTTTCCTTCCTTAAGTGTAGGCATACTAAGTCTCCTTCTTTGAATACCATTGGTTTCCTCCCTTTATTGGCTTGTTTAGCATACATTTCATTTTATTTCTCCATAACCTTTTTCCACTTCATATGCATTGCTTTAACTTGATTGGATTTATTTTGTCCCTCCTTGTTGATCAGTCCATTATTTGGCAAGGCAATAAGATCATTGTAGTGAGGGGATTAAATCCATAGACCACCCCAAAAGCAGTTTATTGAGTAGTACTATGAACACATCGATTATAAGCAAATTTCACATAGGGGAGTTGTAAATCACAATCGGTTAATCTCCTTCATACAATGGTTCTTAATAAAGCTCCCATGGTTTGATTGACAACCTTAGTTTGTCCATCTATTTGAGGATGAAAAGAAGTGTTAAACATAAGTTTAGTTCCCAACCAGGATGGAATCCTTTTTCCTAGCCATGTGTGGTAATCCCAAACAAAATCCCTACTTAATTCAACCCAATGATGATTTGGAACTTGTAATGGTGTATAAAGATTGTGGGGTTCTAATACTTTGTGCATATCCTTTATCATGTGAGGCCAGAAAAATAATTCCTTTAAAGCTTCATAAGATTTTTTTTCTCTATAATGGCAAGCGAGATCTCCCTAGACCCTCCTTTACAAGAGAATCTCTATGGCTACATTGTGGTATTGATGGACCACGAAAGCATGGCTCGAAAATAATATAAGTTGTGTTGAATTATAAAAAAACTGTATGTGGCTGCATACAAATCCCTGGAAGCATTTTTGTTCACAGTAACGAGAATGGTCGTGGGACTTGATGAAAATAAGAGGTTGGTGAAGTGTCTAGTGGGAGATAATATGGCCGTTAATGATCGTTGGGAAAAGAGTTTGGAGTGTGTGATTGGAATCTTTAACATCCACGTTTAAATAGATTCTTAGCGGAAAAAAGGTGATAGAAGGAACGACGTTGAATGAGTAACGTGGTGTTGATGTGTGGTTAGATGCTCATGGCAGCGAAGGCTTCCATGGAAACCGACTATGCAATTTAAGAAACAAGGCAGTTTTTTAAAATAGCCACAACAACTTAGGAAAAATCCGAACTTTAGAAATCCACAACTTGGTCAATATGAAGCTTCTCCTCATGATTTTTGCACAGCAACACATTCAATGAGTGATGAATAAATCCTCCAAAATTATTGTTTAAAATTTTCAAAAATAAGGAAGTACAAATAGATGAACTAAATTGGTCAAAAGAACTAGAAATCACAACTAGAACTCTCGATTGGAAAACCTCCACAAATTTAATCCTTCTTGAAAGTTGAACACCACTTCACACATCCTTACTCAATAGAATAAGAACACTGATGCTAATAAGAAAGATTACTCAACTCACAAAGTAACCTTAATGTGATATCACACAACAAACTTTGGATGAACACACCAAAGCGAGAAAAAGGAATCACTCCAAATTCAAAGAAAACAAAGTTTCCATAATCAAATCAAGCTTCTAAAAACAATCACAAAAGGGAGCTTAAATAGCTTCTTATAAACTAGGGTTTTCCATGAACTTGAAAAAGACTTAAAAGGAAACAAAGTAAAATACTAAATCGGCAACGCCCACTTGGTCGATTACTATATTAATAATTACTAGGTTTTAGCAACTTAACTTAGAATAAAATATTTAAATTATCACTTGACCATGTCCTTCCATACCATGCAAGGAATTGGAAATATCTTCCTTTCGAGTATCGATTATTGGGAAAGTTTCCATATCAAAGCATGCTTCGGCTTTCCTTGATCTTCACATGATGGTGACTCTTCCAAGTGATGTAAAGTTAAATTACCCTCCAAATAAGATGAAGTGTAAGAGTTGATGAGTCTTTTGGCCCTATCCCTTGTGATTGGGCCTTGTAGTCCATCACTTTTTAAGTTGGTGGTCTTCAACTCCAATTGAGAGAAGTTGGGCTTTATGTAGAAATTGCTCTCTGTATAGAGGGCTTTTGGCTTACCAAACAAACTCTAATTTTAACAAAACACCACATTCTAGAAATATTATGATGTCAGATAAAATCTTTATGAAGCATACTTTAAAAAAAAAATCTTCCATAATGCTAAAGACGATAATTACTCTTCAGAGATCAGATTTTAGGTGGATTTGTGAAGTCCACCAAATCTTCTACACTTGTACTTGAACTTCCACTTATGCTTGATCTTGAATAACTCCATTTGATATTTAGAAGATAGTTAGATGCATTTGATATCTTTGGTGCGCTTTCCTCCATGATGACCTACAAAATGAACACTTAAAATATGGTTAGAGAATCTCCGTGCTCGATTGTAGATAGAGGGAATATGTGGCACATCATCCTCCCTGGTTAGTGATGTCATTTGGATTAATGAATGCTCTAGCGACGTTCTGCACTCTCATGAACCAAGTATTCCATGATTTCCTTGAAAAATTTGTAGTTTTATACCTCGATGACATTATGGTCTGTAGTTAAACATTGGAAGAACATAAGGTTCATCTTTGTCTATTCTTTGAGAAACTAAAACAAAATTAGCAATATGTGAAGAGAGAAAAATTTTTATTCGCCTAAGAAAGTATCGAATTCCTTGGCCACATCATTGAACAAAGTCGTCTTCATATGGATGCCGATAAGGTCAAGGTGATCCAGGACTGGAGAAACCCTCCTTTGGCCATAGAATTGCGCTCCTTCCTGAGGCTTGCAAATTATTATAGACGTTTTGTTGGAGGATTCTCTAAGAGGGTGGAAACTCTCACTAAACTTCTGAAGAAAGAGTTCTCTTCGAAGTGGAGTCAAGAATGTAAAACAGGCTTCGTTTATTTGAAAGAAGCTATGATACAAAGTACAGTTCTAGCTCTAGCTGACATTACTTTGTCGTTTGAAGTGGAGACTGATGCCTTAGACCTTGCACTTGGAGGGGTCTTGCTACAGAATGGTCACCCTATCGTTTATGAAAGCCATAAACTGAAGGAAGCCGAAAGAAAGTACATCGCCTTAGAAAAAGAAATATTGGTAGTGATACACTGTCTTCATGTATGAAGATAATATCTGTTGGGATCCAAGTTTGTAGTGAAGACTGATAACAGTGTAGTTTGTCATTTCTTTGAACAGCCTAAGCTTATTGCCAAGTAGGCATGCTGGCAAGAACTTATCTCGGAATTTGACTTCCAGTTTGAACACAAGGTAGGTCAAGCAAACAGGGTAGCTGATGCTCTTAGTCAAAGAATAGAATGTGTAAGTCTTTGCTACTTATCACAACTCCAAGCTAGTAGGATTACTAGGTCAATGAGAGATCGCATTAGAGATAGTTTGCAAGACAACCTTGTTCCTCGGGCCATCATGCAACTTGTAAAAGAGAAAAAGACTCGACAATTTTGGATCAAAGGAGACTTGCTGTTAACCAAGGGAAGCTATCTTTATGTACCTCGGAGTAACAATCTCAAACAAACTCTATTGCAGGAATGCCATGACACTTTATGGGCTGGTCATGTAGGATGGCAATGAAATTCTGCTCTATTAAAGAGGGGATATTACTAACCATGAATGAAAGAAAACGTGATGCAATATACCAAAACCTGTTTGGTATGCCAACAAGGCAAAGTGGAAAAGGACAAAGTAGCTGGTTTGCTAGAACCAATACCAGTGCCCTCAAGACCGTGGGAAAGTATCTCTCTTGACTTTATCTCCAACTTCCTATCTGCAAATGACTTCGAAGTAGTCTTAGTGATCATCGATCGCTTCTCCAAGTCTGCCACTTTCATTGCTGCTCTGAAATATTGTTCTACTAAAACAATGGTGCAACTCTTCTTCAAAAATGTTGTCAAGTTATGGGGCATACCTTAGAGTATCATAAACGATAGTGATACTTGATTCACCATATCCTTTTGGGTGGAACTATTTAAGTTGCTTGGATCAAGTATGAATATCTCTTCCAGCTAGCACCCTCAAACTAATGGTTAGGCAGAATGTTGCAACAACTTACTTGAAGAATATATGTGCCACTTTATCAACACCAACTGGAAGATTTGGCCAAGTTTGCTTGATGTGGCACAATTCACCTTCAATTGCCAAAAGAGCTCTTCAACTGGAATGAGCTCATTTGAAATAGTTTGCGGAAGACAGCCAACTATGCCTTACACTCTTGACCAACCATACTTAGGGAATATCCAAAGGAATATAACTGCTCTAAAGAATGGAAGTAAAATGCTGAGAGAGCTCGTGCCTATTTAGAACAAGCCTCCAAGCACATGAAAAAGTGAGCAGATCAAAGCGGAGACCATTGGAGTTCAAAGTTAGAGACCTGGTGTTGGTTAAGTTGTTGCCTAAACAACTTCACTTCAGAGGAAAGAAAGACAAGAGACTTGTATGAAGATATGAAGGACCAATCTACCTACATGGCTAAAAATCTACACCGTGATTCACGTCAGCAATTTAAAGCCCTATCATCCAGATGAGGAGGACGAGCAGAGGAACAACAACATCACCAGATCAGACATCTCCATCAACAACAGGAAGAAGAAGGAAGTTGAAGAAATCCTTACTGAATGAAGAGTCATAACATGCCTACGTATAGAGTACCTGGTCAGATGGAAGGAGCTTGGCGATGATGATGTAACTTGGGAGAAGGAGGAAGACTTAGACGACTTTTCACAAAAGATTGGAGAGTTCAGGATGAAGAAAAGTTGATGAGGTTGTCAACAGCTGAAGTGGGGGAGAATGTAAGAATCTGGGCATGTCGAAGGCTTGTCATCCATGGCCACCCATGCTATTAGGATAGATTTCTTTTTATTTATAGCAATCACTTGTATTTATGTTCTTTCTATTTTGGGCAAGTGACTCCTCACCACCATAGCATGACGACTCTTGCCATGGTGGGAATGGTCGAGATTGCTTTTTAGTAGGAGAGGCATGACTGCACATAGACCCCCTACCCAACGATGTAATTTGCTGCTAATCAATGAACAAGCTTTTTACATACAAACTCTCTTTATGCTCACTATGCTCAATGACGCTCTTTTTGAATAATCTCGCTTGCTTACTGCTCCCTCGTTAAACACAAAGCTCACTCTAACATCATGGGCAATTGGTGTTGTTGGCACATTCCGTAGGTGGACTCGTTGTTTCCCCTTGACAATGGGTGCCACACAGTCCGTCTTGGAAGTAGGATCGTGGCAACCAGCATAGTACAAGTTCACCGCGAGCGCCTAAGTTCACCCAATACAGCCTAAGTTCACTATCAGAATTAAAGTGCAAGTTAAGATAAAGGTAAATGCCTTCCAGGATCATAGTGCATTATTGTGTGCTCTATTGTCGGATCCTAGGAATGAAGCCGTGAGATTGGTACGCAAGTGGGAGCCTGACAACCGAAGCAGATAATGTAAACAGAAAAGTTACTGAAATAGAAACGAAAACAGAAAATGAAAATAGAAAACTGTATATGTATTTTAAAAATGGCATAGCATGTACATAGCATAATTTAATTTATATCGTTTTTTGAGCCTTAGGCTCATAGGTTAAGTTTTGTGTTGTAGTTATGCAAGAAAACAGGAAAATGAGCAGTTGATGAAGGATTTGCACTCGCGGATTTTGTGGCTGGCTAGTTAATGGATTAAAGAAAGAGAAATGATTGTAAAAGGTTTTGTAATGTATTTAAATTATATTTTTAAATGTTTTGTTTCATCATAAAGGCTTCCACCGTGTTTTACAAAGTGTCTTTAAGAAAAGGATTTCATTTATTGTCTTTAATGGTTTTAAGAATGAAACAATCTTCCGCTACGCAATTGAAAAGAAAAGGATTTAAGTAAAAAACATAATTTTAAAATTTACACATTTTTTTTCAAAATTATACATTTTAAAATTTCAGGAAAATCGAGTCGTTACATAATTCTTGCCAAAACCCCAAGTTTAAAAGTCCTTTACAACATATGTATAAAATCCACTACTTAAAAATATAAGCCATAAACAAAATAGACACTGTCATAAAACCGTTTCAAAAGTTGGTTGTCAAACCTCAACCATGATTCACTATCCTTTTTAAAGACTTTCTTACTAAAACATTTAGAAATTCCATGAATAAACGTTTACAACAGCGAAAGACCTTGTATTTTAAAACCAAAGAGAATATTCTTAATAAAACATAGTAAAGTAAATAATATTTCTTTTCTTTAAAACAATATTACAAATCCTTTTACATTTTCTCGTTAATCTTTAGCCTAACCAGCCACCAAGTCTGCAATGTACAAATGCTTCATCAATTGTTCCTATCCTTAATACTATGTATACCTACATCACAATACTTAAACTATGAGTCTAACACTCAGTAAGAAGTGAAATGAAATATGAAACATGCAATGCAAGTACTTCAATTCTTTTTACAAAATCCTTTTCTCATTTTAGTTCTTTTCTTTCTTTCCCTTGCACATCCATGCACTATGTCCTTACATCAATCATAGACTTATTAACCATTATACCCATGTCCCGACATCAATCGAAGACATATTAACCATTATACCCATGTCTCAACATCAATCAAAGACGTAGTAACCGCCATACACATCCATGCATAACGTTTCCTAATAAAGGCTCGACATCAATCGAACTTTCTGTTAGCAGCTATGCACATCAATGCACAATGACCCATCACCTCTAGTAAGGAGCTCCGACATCGAATGAAAGCTTTGCTAGCAGTTGTACACATCAATGCACAACAATCGGTTCTGACATCAATTGCGAATGCACTAGTAGCCATGAACATCAACGCTAATGGCCTCACTAACCATTAGTCGATCTGCCTCAACATCAATCAAGAACAAACTAACAAACTCAAGCTATTCTCTCTATATTCTTTAACCAATAAAATTTAAAGTTATGAAAACACTTGTGCATGAGAAATCCATTTTTCATTTTTGAAAACAATGATGCACGAATGCACATAATCACTACATCCTCGATGGACAATAGAATCACAACCTATATCCAACAAAAAATCATCAAGCAAGCAAGCAATATAGCTCCATGTAAGACATGATCACAACCTAACATCTAACACAACATCTTAACAACAATATAACCTATCTAGCATAATAACTTCAATTAACAATGTCCCAACATTCCTCAATTTATACTATAGTACTCCACCATTACGGCAACTAAGGAGAACCATCATACAATGAGTCCAACAATTTATCTAAACAATAATCAAGAGTAATTCCACCACAAAACATATAACAATTCCACTAATTCAACTGTGTCTTCAACTTAGCATTTTATGTAGTTAATGAGATAATGGTTTATCAAGTGTCTAGGAGTACTTTCAAACTAACAGCTTTTACCTATTCTATAACTAGACATGTTCGAGGAAAGTGGGGAGCAACATAATAAGCAGTAACAAGCCTATGGATTATGTCCAACAACTATCAAAACCAATCCCACCCTTATCAAGTATAATTACCTCATCTAATAGTATCTCAACATTTATCAAGGAGTCATCACTCAACAAGTTTATGAGTATACCAAGGAACCATCATGCTCTTAATAAAATACAGACTTATCCACCAACATGCTTTTCATATAATCCAAAGCTTATCACATACAATATAATCTAGGACCTACTTATCAACAACAATCTGCACTTTAACCATCAACGACACAACTTCATCATTAAAGAATATCGACAAGACTTATTCTTATTCAAGCAACTCATCCTTAATGTTATCTATAGGATCTTATTAAGCAACTTAGTCTGGATCTTGTGAAGGAACTTATTCTAATAGTAGTGTGCATATATCCAGTGGAACCCAACAGAGAGTATCTGTAATACTCGAGGTATTTCGTTTCAAGTAAACATTGTATTAAGCAAAAATGTAATATGTTGGTCATTATCAATCTTATCACACATTATTGTTGGTGTTTTTATTATGAAGAATAAAGTGTTAAAGTGTGTTGGAATTATAGGGTTGGAATTATATATTGTTAGGGAAACAAGGATTTAAAATAAATTATGGATTTAAAACAAATTTAGTTGAATATTAAGGGAGGAAGTTGGTGGTCGATCGCTGCGGTCAAATGGCATCAACATCGATTGACTGGCGTGATCAACCGAAGAAATTGGAAGCCAAAACTAACGGTTGATCAATGCATTGGTGGTCAATCATCCAAAAATGAATTGATCGATCGGCCATCCAAAACATTGTCTAAGACGATAACCGTCACCTGGAAGCTTCAAGGTCCAATTCTTGATGCTTCAGTGGGTGTCCAAGCGTCTTTCTTCTTGACTTTTCACCTTTGTAGGTAGGCTGAAGGGTTGTTTGAGGCGTGTATATATAGAGCATGTGTGTTCAAAGTTTTTCCTTCTGGAAAAACTAGGGAATCACGTTCAGTGAGTTGTGGTTTTGTCGATGGTTAGGAGAACTATTGTTGAGGAAGGAGAAGAGAAGAATTACAAGAGGTAAGGAAGAACGTGTGTGTTTTGTACGTAAGGACCTACATCATGGGAGTAGGGTGTTTGCTATGTACTTTTACTGTAATACTCCTTATCATTCTTGTAGTTGTTCTTTTGAGATCTTGTTCTTCTTGTAGTTGTCCTCTACAGATCTTGTTTCAATAATAAGGTTATTACTCATGGTTTCTACGCATGTTTTCCTGATGCTCTTTGTGGTTTTAGATCTTTGTTAATGATTTCTCCTCATGCTTTCCCTTGATAAGCACTCTATTATTTTCATGCTTTATTTGCCAATAGTTATTTATGTCGACGATCAAAGGTGAGGAAGAAATGAATTACCTGTTATTGTTCTCTGTAATGTGTCGCTACTGCTTTCCTTGTTGTCCTCTGCATGTTGATATTTGATGATGATCTTGTTGTTATTATGCTCTTTGTTTACTTTAGTTTAGTAAATTAATGGTAGGAGAAGGTATGTAGGAATTTAATCGAGAAGAAGATGTGAATTTACATGCAGATAATATATTTTCCATGCCTAAATTCCTTGTTAATTGGTTGTTTAAATTGTTATGTTTCCTTGATATTAAACTGGACTTTAAATTAGGTTGTTTTCTATGTTAATACACTGTGAATAGATAATTTGTTTAAGATGATATTACCTACATGAATTAGAATAAATAGAATTTAATTAGTTATGTTAAAGCGAATTTGATTTTTGGGTGCATTGTATGGATATAGAAAATTTAAATTAATAACATGATAAAATTTGTTAATTAGTATAAGTCATAAATACATTTCAAATTGATTGTTGCCATAGTTTCAATTCAAAGGAGAATTTTAAAGTTTCAAAGCAAAAACTATTGTCAAATCAATGTAAATTTCTCCCTCTTTGCATTAATCCAATTAGATTCAAGGAAGAATTATCAAAGTCTAAGCCTATCGGAAGCAAGTTTATCAAAACTAAAAATTAAAATCAACATTTAAGAGCAAGTCAATAAACTCTATACAAATTTATCTTCTCCCCCTATATCAATGATCTAAATAGCAACAATGGAGAATTCAAAAATTAAAACAAATCAAATATAAAAGAAAAAATATTTATCTCTTCTTTTATCCATATACAAATTTAATCCAAAGGAGATAAAAAATAGTCTAAAAATCCAATTGTTGTAATTCATCTATGTATCCAAAAATAGGATCCAACAATTCAAGCATATATTCAAATTAGAAACCCAATTGTTGGAATTAAAATCTCAAGCAAATATGCATGTAACAATTTAAGAGATACACTATTTCAAGGATTATTAAAAAATTCAATTCATGATTTTAATCTTCTAAACTCTAAATCAAGAATAAGAAAAAAAAATTGAATCAATCAATAATTTACTTCATTCAATTTAATCCAACCAATTCAAGAATTATGCAATTTCAAGAATTAAAAACAAAGTTTCACCCTATAAGCACACTATCAATTCAATCAAGTCAAAAATAGAGAATTGAGTGTTCTAAGTCTATCCAATAATTTTCTAACTTTAATTGGCTCTAAGTGAATAGAATTGACAATTTAAGCAAAAAATAAAAATAAAAATAAACTTCAACAAGTATTCTCAAATATAAAAGATCATTTAGATTAAACTACTTGTTGAGAGGTGAAAAAAAATCAAGAACAATTCATTTTCTCCCCTAATTAAATAACCAAACTTCAAATCAATGGAAGGACTATCAAAGTCATCAAAATGAATCATGATTATCCAACACTTCAAAATTTGCAATTTAGAATTCAAATTGTTTGAAGACATTCTTCAATCATCAAAATAATAAACAAGCCCAAAAGAGAATTATCAAAGTTTAAAACTAGGAAGAAGCTAGTCATCAAAATTTAAAAGGCTTAACAAATTTTAAAACAAATCATTGATCTAAACCAATTATCAACAATTATATTTTCTCTTCCATTTGATGATAAACAATTTATAGGCATAGCAGAAGCACACTCATCAAAGTCGAAATTTAACAATTTTGAAACAAGTCAATGATTTAATCAATTCTAAATAATTCTATTTTCTCCCCCTATTTCATTATTCAACTTCAATTCATGGGAGAAAACAACAACGCATCATAATTAACAATTTTTCTACTCTTCTCCCCTTATCTCAAGCTAATTTTAATTCATGGGAGAAGTACATTATCAAAAACACAAAACAATTTATTCCTAATAATCATCCAACTAGTCATCCAACAATTCAATGTTCAAATTAGCATATTCAATTTAGAGACTAAGTTGTTGGATTACAAATCTTCAAAATATAAATTGAAGGAATATAAGGACATCTCAATTCCTAAATATCAAATGAAGAAATAACCAAACCTATGATATCTATCCATTAACTCCAAAAACAAAATCAATTTATCTCAATATAATCCTAATTCAAAGTTATGTAATTTATAATCAAATTGTTGGAACCATTTATCAAAATACTAAGTGAATGAATAAAACCTATTTCAATCTATATATACAAAAAGATTAAGCTAACAATGAATCTAAGAAAAAAATATTCTACTCAATAAAGGATTCATAGCATTCAACGATCTTTTAAACCAAGACATGAATATAAATTCATCATATTGATGTCATAAATCAAAGCTATAAATGAATCAACACCTTATCATTTAAATCACAACAAATATCCAACTTATATGCCACCTATCAATTGAAGCTAATCAAAGATAAATTAACAAATTCAAGAGATAATAGATAATTTAAATCCTAAATACCAATTGGAGAAATAATGAAAATAACAATCTATGATATCTATCAATTCAATCCAAAATCAAGATGAAATTATCTTTCAAACCTAACCAAGAAAATAGAATTGATTCAACACAATTCCAAATTAAGAATTCAATAATCAAATTAAATCAATTAAAACAAGTTGTGTACCTCCACCAAGTTTATTTCCATTTTTTAAAGCATTGGAGGCATTCTTAAAGCTTCTCCCTTTTTGGATTGGATATTCAAGTATCCAATCTCTTTTCAAGCTTCTTGGGAGAACCTCCAACCTACAACAAAAATCATTTTGCAAATTTTGGTACCCAAGCCATTTTGGGTCCATTTGTTATAGGTTTGGTTCCTTTAGGAACCCACACAAATTTAGAATTTAAATTGAATTTAGAATTTAAATTATACTTTGCATCCAAAGATAAACAAATTTTAAATTAGCATTTGATTTAAATTTAGAGTTCAAATGCAAAGGATAGGCAAATTTAGATTTAACATTTGAATCCAATTTATCATTCAATTTTAAAGGACAACAAAAAGATTTGTGTCCTACACAATTGCAAGAATTACAAGTAGAAGATCTAACAAATAAATTATTGTAATTCTTCTTCTCAAAGGGTTTATATCCAATACCGGCTTTATCAAAAGTAACCCTTTGAGAATTCAAGAGCATATTTAAATTTTTGCTCCCATTAGTTAATTTAAGTATAACCGAGTTTAAATCATCATTTTTAACTTTCAATTCACTAATATTAATCTCAAGAGATTTAATTGTATCATTAGCATCTAAAGTAGATTTAGATTTAGCATGTAAAGATTCAATCTCTTTTCCACGTGATTTGATCGAAATATTCAATTCATCATTCCTAATTTTCAAATCACAAATCTCATGCTCATGACAATTAATAGTAGTAATCAAATCACAATTTTTACAATTTAATAAATCAATTTTATTTTCATGTGATTTGATAGTTGTATATAATTTATCATTCAACAGTTTCAAATCATTACTATCATGTTCAAGAGATTTAAATGAAGCATTAGATTCATCAATCATACTCTTTAACTCTACAATTTGATCATCAAGAGATTTATTCAAAATAACATGCTTTTTGATCAAATTGTTTTTCTCATTTTTCAACAATTTATATTTATCTTTGAGCTCATTAAAACTATTTAGCAATTCATTGAATAAATCATCACCACCATCATCATTAGAATCCGAATTGCTATCATAGTCATTTACCTCAATACTCTTGGCCATGAAGCATATGTTGGCCTCTTCCTCTTCTTTTTCGGAGGATGAGCTCACTTCGCTTTTAGTTATTTGATTTGTGTCTGCATATGTTAGCTCAAGTGTTTTCCATATATCAAAGGCACTAACACATGATTGAACTTTAACAAATTCATGCTTACTTAAGGCACTATACAAAAGATTCATAGCCTTAGCATTTAAGTTCCAATTATGTTTATCTACATCATTGAATTCACATGATGGTCTAGGAACATTAATCCCTTGTTTAATGATTTTCCATAAAAAGAAATCAATAGATTGTATAAATATTTTCATTCTACACTTCCAACAAAGATAATTACTACCATCAAATTGTGGAGGTGTAGATGTGCATTGACTTTCAACAATTCTATCAAAATCCATAATCAGTTATAAACACTAGAATTGATCAAAGTTATTCTCAATAAATTTCAACAAGAAATTCAATAAGAAAAGTTTTCAATAGATGCAACTCAACAAATATTAGCAATGTGCACAATCAACAAAATATCACACAAAAATTTAAATACCCGCTCTGATACCAATTGAAGGATCGATATATGCCTATAGAGGGGGGTGAATATAGCGTTTCTAATAATTTCGTAAGGTATTTAAATTCTCTAAATCCCTAAGTGATTTATCGAATACGATTAAATATGCAATCACATTAAATGCGTAAATTAAAGAGTAAGAGTTAGAGAAATGCACACAATATTTGTTTACGCGGTTCGGAAAACTTGCCTACGTCCGCGCTCCAAGTTTCACTTGGAGATATACTAAATAATTGGCCTACGGGTGCCAATAAAACCGTTTACAAATTGACTATTAAACGGGGCATCACCCTTGGCTAATTATAAGGTCGTCAACCTTTGACTATTATAGGACGTCACCCTAAACTTGACTATTGCGGGGCGTCACCCAATATTTGACTGTTGCGGGGCGTCACCCAAGTGTGATGAATTCTAAGGGAATCACCCTTTACAATCAAGCACAATATAATTCGAAAATTTAAACCGCAATCTAGCTAATTCGAATTCTCCCAAATATAACTCGCAAATTCGGAATAGGGAGAATTAGATATACAACAATAGCTCACAGTGATTTGAATCCCGTATTAAATTCGGCAGGGCTCCGCCACGATTCCCGGTTCATTGTGGAGAGCTTAGAGTGATCCCACTTTTATAGACACTGCGCAAACGGTCGACCTTATGCCCAAACGATTGACCCTTTTAACTAGCCGTTGCAATTCTTCCTGTTGAAATTTGACCATTGGAAAAATACCTATGGTGTGGTCGACCGTGCGGTCGACCTTTTCCTTCATGTAGAAAATCTAGAGCAATCTGTCCATTTTGTGGTCGACCATACGGTCGACCCTTTCCTTCATTGATGGACCTCCAGTGGACTTTTGAAGACGGTTGAGAAAAATGAGTTTCCAACTGCTGCGGTCGACCTTTTGTCAAAAGCAGTCGACCGTTTCCTTCAGTGTAGAAATTTTTGGCAAGCTGTTTTTTTTTTTCTGCTTCACAAGGTCGACCCTTTCCTTCATGGGTGCCCATCGAGGTCGACCTTTTGTGTTGTTTCGTCGACCTTTTGCTCCCTTTTTCCCTTCTTGATTTTCCTAAGTCCCGAAATGATATGTATTCACTACATGGACTTAGATAAACATGTTAGCACATTTTAATACCCTCAATATGGGTATTTTTGATAAATTTGAGTATAAATATAATGAATAAAATATTGAATACATTATCAATGAAAACACAATTAACCAACTTATTATTTTCATTACATTAAACCATTTGGTCATCATCAAAATAAAACTAAACCTAACAAAAAGACTAACACATTGATCCATCTACTGTTACAAAAAGAATTGGAAAAATGGCATTCCAGTTACTATTGTCAGCTGCCATGGATGGAGTTCATAACGTATTCTATGTGTCTATGTTAAGGAAATGCTTGGGAAATCCAATTCAAGAGGAACCTGAGGAACATGTTGTTGTTCAACCAAATTTAAGTTACGAGCCAATGAAAATTTTGGATTCAAGGATTAAGGAACTACGACACAAAAGGATTGAACTTGTTAAAGTGTTATGGCGGATTCATTCGACTGAAGATGCTACTTGGGAGCAAAAAAAAGACATGGAAGCTAAATACCATGAATTTTTTTCAGTAGATGAAATTCTGAGGAAAAAATTTTAATAAAGAGGGGAGTATGTAATACCCGGAGTATTTAGTTTCTTGTAAACATTGGGTTACGCAAAAATGTAATATGTTGGTCATTCTCAATCTGTCATGCATTATTGTTGGTGTTTTTATTATGAAGAATAAAGTGTTGAAGTGTGTTGGAATTATAGGGATGTAATTATATATTGTTAGGGAAATAAGGATTTAAAATAAATTAAGGATTTAAGAAAAATTCAATCAAATATTGAGGGAGGAAGTTGGTGGTCGATTGCGGCAGTCAGATGGCATCACCACCAACATCGATCTACCGGCGCGATCAATAGGCGAAATTGGAAGCCAAAATTGGAGGTTGATCAATGCATTGGCGGTCGATCATCTAAATATGAATCGATGAATCGGCCATCCAAAACATTGTCTGAGACGATAATTATCGCCTGGAAGCTTCGAGGCCTGACTCTGGACGCTTCATTTGGTGTCCAATCATCTTTCTTCTTCACCTTTTACCATCGTAGGGAGGCTGAAGGGTTGTCAGAGGTGTGTATATATAGAGCATGTGTGTTAGAAGTTTTTCCTTTTGGACAAACTAGGGAGTCCTGTTATGTGAGTTGTGGTTTTGTCGATGGTGAGGAGAACTAGTGTTGAGGTAGGAGAAGAGAAGAGTTACAAGAGGTAAGGAATAACGTGTGTTTTGTCTGTAAGGACCTACATCATGCGAGTAGGGTGTTTGCTGTGTAGTTTTGCTGTAATATTCATTGTCGTTCTTGTAGTTGTTCTTTGGAGATCTTCTTCTTCTTGTAGTTGTCCTCTGAAGATCTTGTTTCAATAATAAGGCTATTACTCATGGTTTCTACGCATGTTTTCCTGATGCTTTCTGTGATTTTAGATCTTGGTTAATGATTTCTTCTCATGCTTTTCCTTGATAACTGCTATATTATTTTCATGATTTATTTGCCAATAGTTATTTACGTAGATGATCAATGGTGAGAAAGAAATGAATTACCTGTTATTGTTCTCTGTAATGTGTTGCTACTGCTTTCCTTGTTGTCCTCTTCATGTTGATATTTGTTGATGATCTTGTTGTTATTATGCTCTCTGTTTACTCTAGTTTTATAAAGTAAATGGTAGGAGAAGGTCTATGGGAATTTAACCAAGAAGAAGATGTGAATTTACATGTAGATAATATATTTTCCATGCCTAAAGTCCCTGTTAATTGGTTGTTTAAATTGTTATGTTTCCTTGATATTAAACTGGACTTTAAATTAGGTTGTTTTCTCTGTTAATACACTGTGAATAGATAATTTGTTTAGATAATTTGTTTTAATTTGTTAATTATTATAAGTCCTCTAAATACATGTCAAATTGATTGTTGCCATAGATTAGTACCCTTACGGTTAAAGAATAAGTTGGAAGTAATGCGTATAGGATAGAGAAATAAATGTATGGTATTATTGTAGTGTAATTGATAATATGTTAGTGAAAGTATGTTTAGTGTTACATTGAGATGTGATTCTTGCTCATTGTTTGTTAGTTGTTTGTAATATTGTTTGCGATATATGAACTACTGTGTGAGATTCATATAGACATGTTGGTAGGACTGCACGTCGTGCATTACATGGATTAATAGCAAAGATAATAAATGGTGTTTTCTACGTGGGTTCAGAAACTGAAGAGATTGCTTACACGTAGAGAACAACCCGTTGGGTAAGTTCAGAAACTGAAGATGTGACTCTTACTCAACAAGTGGGTGAGTTCGAAAACTGAAGAGGTTACTCTCATGTAAAAATGTATCCATGGGTTCAGAAACTAAATAGGTTGCTCTCACCCAGCTTACAGATATACCAAACTAATGCATGTAGAGTTGTTATAGATTTGGCATCTGCATTTCATTTTTATTCCTTACTGGGCAATAGGCTCATTATTCCTCCTGTGATGTAGGTATTGATTGTGATCCAATTGAGGTGAATGTGGAAGAAGTGTGATGCGATGCAAGATTGTGTTACAATGCGCTGATCGAGCTCGGGGGTTATGGCACTAAAAAAAAAGTTGTTTAAATGGCAGAAAGACTTTATTATGGTTTTTAAATATTTCAGTTATGATGTTTTCATAAAACAGTTAGATGATTTTATTATTCCGCATAACGTACTCTGAAGTTTCTCTTTTATGTATATATTGAATGAGTTTTAAAATGTTCAAAATTTTTATGAAAAATGCATAAACGGAAAAGAGATGTTACAATATATTAACAATATCAATTAATATTTATAGAACTTAGCAATACCTTAACATATCCAACCTTGTTTTTAATAATTTCTTATCAACAATAACCTTAACCAATCTTAGTAAATCACAGGAATCCAATTCCAGGAACAAAATATCCTTAATAATTCTCATCAATCTTATCTAGGTAGAAGCCATCTCACAACAATAGAACTTTAACAAATTTCACCATCTAAAATATCATCTTCAAATCCTACTTAATCTTCTAATACTTTAGATAGCATAACATAGAATAACACTTGCATTATTTTTAACCAATTAATTCCAACAGAGAGTAATCAACCAAATCATAACAAAACCTATTCTCAACAAGCTTATCAAAGAGCTATACAATATAACTTTAATAACATGATCTTAAATCAACAGCATCAAGAAAACAAGCTTGTGATGTAGATCCTTTCAGATAAAACACAAGTAAACTTCTTACCTCTCTTAGCAATAATCCTTCCTCAGTTGAAATCTTTCTTCTAACAGTCACACCGTAGTAGCACACAAACACAGCAGCACCGTAGCATCTCCAAGAAACCAAAACAGTGCAGGGGATACACTCCGAGAATGATAATTCCTCCACTTTAAAATCCTCCAGACTTCTCTCTCTTTCTCTCACTAGTATTATCTCCAGCTTCATCACGGCATTATCTCCAGAATTCCATAGACGGGGGAGTCACCCACAACAACCACCAAAGAACTCCCAAAGACTTGAAAACTTTTCCTTCAAAGAGGGAACAATCCAACAATAAAGCCATAATCAACAGAACGTCATTGTCAAAGAGACACCTCTAGAACTTAACATTTAGGAACAACCCTTTATTTTATCCAACAACATACTTCTATATCACAATAATATGCATATATCCAATAGAACCCAACAGAGAGTACTTTAACAATATCAATTAATATTTCGAGATCTTACCCAAGCAATACCTTAACATATCCAACCTTGATTTTAATAATTTCTTATCAACTATAACATTGACAATTCGTAGTAATTTTAATTGCAGAGGTCCAATTCCATCGACAGAATACCCTTAATAACTCTTATCAATCTTAGCTAAGCAATAGTCATCTCAGTACCTCTCCAGAAATTAACAACAACCTATCAAATTTGATATCTTCTCCAACCAGTAACTTATCCCCACATCCAATTAACAGGTTCTCCAATATCACATAACAACCTAAACAAACACTAACCACCCATAACATTTACAGAGCCTCACTATCACTTAATAGCAGGATGAACCTAATCTCATAATCAAGCAGCCATAATGAATTTTCACTTCTAACATTAATACCCTTGTAATGGAGAATTAGTATGTTCAGTAAATTAACAAAAAACACTTCCAGAACACAACTTATCCTAAAATATTAACATAACCTACAGCTTAACCAAAAACCATTAATGGTCATCAAACAGTGGATATAAACAGCAACCAGTTTATCAAGCTCCAGGGAATACCTTCAAGTCAACAACAATTTATCTTCAACCATTGACATGACTTACCATTCTTAATTTAACGTCCAATAACCAATATGAAATAGGGCCAAAGAGCAACCAAACAACCCAGCATGACAGTATACCTAGATTACCCAAAACAATAAACAATCAAGAAGAACAAAACACAACAGCACATAAACTCTCTAGAGGAAAAAACACGCAAAGCTTGAAAGAATGGCTCTCACTAATCTGCTTTCTCTATCTCATTGCATGTCTTCAAGGGAAGTTCTTCTCCTATAGCACACCAAAATCAAGAAACAGAAGAATAAAAGCCTAGAGGAACCATCAGAACACCAAACAATTTTCTTTTCCCTTCCTTATCTATCTAAACCCCTTTATATACTCCATAACCCTCAGAAGATGATGAGGAGACACGAATAAACATATTCCAGGCGACTCTTCAAGCTTTCAGACGCCGGTTACCAAATTTTAGCCAATGGTTTATGCTTCAGTCGATCATTTCCAAAGCAATGATCAACCACCAACTCCCACTAATCAGCCGCTAATTCAATTTTCCAATTTACCGGTCGATCATCGTCTTGTTGACAATCAATCGCAATGCCTTTTCTTTTTCGTGGCCAAGATCGACCGCCCTGCTACTTCACGATCAACCACAAGGCTATTCCTTCAATATATATATATATTTAGTCATTGGTGACGGTTGTGGTGAAACCCTAGATGGATAGCCCATTCCACATAGGGATGAAGTTATGGTTAAGCCACATGGACCAACAGATGTATAAACTGTGAAGAAAATGAAGGAAATGATAGGTTCCTTTCAAGAAACAAAAATGGAAAATGGTAAACGGATTTGAAAGTGGCAAAGCATGTGCATTGTAACTTTTATTCTATATCGCTTACTAAGCCTTAAGCTCATTAGTTAAGTTTTTTTATGAAGGTATGTACGAGAAACAGAAGAATAGGTCAAGGACAATCAGCCTAATGTGATGAATTCTTAGAGAATCACCCTTTACAATTTAGCATAATATAGAATCAAAAATATAAAGCTCTAAACACTAATCTGAATTCTCCTAATATTAACTCGCAAGTTTATTGATGGGGAGAATTGGATTTACAATAAGTTCACAATAGTAATAAGTCGAGTCTTGAATTTGGCAGGGCTTCGCCTCAATTCTTCGTTTGTTACGTTGAGCTTGGAGTCGCCTCGTCTGCTACTGTCTGAAAAGTCTTTGCAAATTTGATCCCGAACTTTTCTAGTGACAAAATTGACCATGAACTTTTAATGACAAAATTGACCTTAAACTTTCAATGACGAAAGTTGACTCTGAACTTTCAGTGACAAAATTGACCCTAAACCTTCATTAACAAATTGACCCTAAACTTTCATTGAAAAATTTACCCTGAAATTTTTAGATGGGTTTGACACTTTTCGGATGACTCTCCTCGTCCGCGATCATCCGCTAGTCATCCGAAAAGTCCCCAAAAATTTACAGATTCAAATCGTCCTCGACCGGGCTCGTTTACGTGAGCTCGAAAAGTCTAAAAAATGCCTAGAAATATTATAGATTCAAATGCTGTTCGTCCGGGCTCGACCACATGCGTCTGAAAACTCCAGAGACTAGTTTAGGCCTACTTCCCTAGTCCACAGTCGTCTAGAGAGTAATTTCAAATTTAACCTTGAACTATACTAAGTCCCAAAATGATATGCAATACTATATAGACTCACGTAAACATGTTAGCTCATTAATAATACTCATTTTGAGGGTATTTCCAATATACACAGATATAAATATTGTTATAAAAAGGATAAGAATAATATCTGAAAAATACAAAATACAGCTTATTTATTTATTAAATAATACAATATTTTAGTCATCATCAAAATACAACTTAGTAACAAAAAGGCTAATACCATGCATAAATGAAACATACGCAACAGTAACTTCAGCCAAATTTAATACATAATCATTTTAAAATAAGTGTTTAAAAGTTTTTTGCAATTTATATAAAATTCACTACTCTAGTTTGACCCAATACCCAAAAAGAACCCCATCAATATGAAACCATTTCTAAAATAGTTATAAAGTCTCAAACCATAACCCACAGTTAGGTAGTCCCAACACACCAAGTCTTCATCATGGGCAAGGTTCCTTAACCAATATATCTTTAGTATCTATTTCTTTCATATCCTTCTCACCTACAATGAAAGATTCATCTATAAGTCGAAGTCTTAACAATTTGTGCATGAAATCATGAACATGACATTTTATAATATTAGTTTCTCTTTCTTCTTTTCTCTTTCTTTTCATTTTCTTTCTATTCAGGAATGAGTAGGCTTGGTAGTAGGATACCACCCCAATTCTACAACATTTGGGAGAAACTCCAACCTTTGGGAGAAAGTCTCCACCCTTAATGGAGTCCTCCGTTAGCTGCCATACATTTCCATAAAATGACGACATAGCAAACCTTGGGTTGGTCAGCCTCAACGTCCATCGGGAACAAACTAATGGGCATATGTACCCACTGGTCCGAACTTTGGGACAACCTATCCTCAAAACCTATTTATGTACTTTCATCATCCTTTATCTTTCTTAAATTCAAAATCATGCATGATACATAATATCCAACTAATAGCTAGAAACATATCCTAAATATATGTCATCATAACAGAGAATAACACCATCAGGTCCTCAAATGCATTTTATCACTTCAAACAAGGCCTTAAAACTCATCTTTTGCAGTAAGAAAAAATAGTATCTCAAATAGCTATATAAGAGATCCTCAATAGCATAATACACATGAAAGGAACATATCGTCAATCATCACACATTACAGAGTACACATCCGAGTCACTAGTGAAAATAGTAAGCAAAAACAACAAAGATTCCTTTTACCTTATGTTTCCTTGGTTTCATGGTTGCATTTCTTTCCGTGGTTAGCTATGCTTCCAAGCCACACAATCCTCTACAGTCCATAACCCAAATGACATTGTTTTCTTTGATCAGTAACCTACTCTCTCACAACACTCCCTTTCATTAAGGATTCCTTTATTGAAATGACAATGTCTTGCTCTTGCATTCTCACAGTGGAAGAATTCACTCCCACAAACCAAGACATTCCCTCATATACTAATCCAAATGATGAATTTTTACACATCCAACTATTTGTCACGGATGCGCTTCCTCTCGTGAAAGTTACCTACTTAGCATACACTCCAAGCAATCAATAATGTTTCCTTCAACACTTTCCATTACGTGGATGCCTATGGTCCCACAAATTCTAATGTATAATGCACACTCCTTGTCCAAAGCCACAACATTCATCACCTAGCTTTCCTGTAGTGGCTACGTTCTTTTCCAAACTAGCATCGTTACTCTCCACTCTTTTCATCAAACGGTTAGCATTTCATCTATCCCTTTAATTTGACGTTCATTATTTTATCTGCGCCTTTTATCTTTTATGTGGACACTCACTTTCAAAACGGAATATTTTCCTTATGTGGAAGAATCTTTCCCTTTTGCTATTCTCATCTAGTAGTTGACCTTTCATCTGCTCCTCTCATCCAACAGTCATGGTTTTGTCCATTTCTTTCCTTCACTCCCCGATCAAGTTCCCTCTTGTGGATACCTCACCAAACTACATCATTCAATTCCTCCCCTTATCTGCAATGTAATCAATTTTATTTCCACACCTAAGTCCTATGGTATACACTTTCACTAATCCAGAACTAATAAAATCAAATTTTAAATGTTTATGCATATTCACCAAATGCAATACCTCGAACCATTATCTCCATTTAACAAATCATAACACATCCAAAAATCATTATCTCAATTCCACATACCATAAAATGCTAATTTATCATCTCATATCAATAAGCCATATAATATCATCAGGCAACCAACTTAGTCCATTACATCTTATAAATATATTTAAATATTTCAAAATCCTTTCTAAAGAAATTTTGATGACTACAAATTTAGTCCTTGTCTCAGGTTGTTTTGTATCTGGTGAGGCTAACAAGAATGAGATATATCAATTATGTGAGTATCTGGTATACAAGATGTACCATATTTGGTAGTTGTGGCAAAAAAACTAGGAATAGAAGAGGAAGAACTACACAAGTGGCGAACCAAATGTGGTATACTAGAAGCTCTTTAAGCAAGTTAAACCGTAGCAAGGAATTTGAGTCACAATGAAAATAAGGGAATATTTTTTTTTGTTTTCAAAAAAGGACTGGTGGGGGGCTTCCATTGGAGATGGAACACTATAGGTTCTTTGACTTCTTGTAATATCTAAAAACTTTTAGTTTATTCAATATGAATTATGTTTGGTAATGATAATATGTTTGGAAATGATAAAATTTGAGTGGTTGTTGGGATTATATTAAATGTATATTGTGATGGTGTTTTATGGCTATTGGAGGAGTGAAATTGTAATATCTGAGATTTTACATAATTTTTAAATGATTTTAAAATGTCACGTGTAAATTTTTTGCGTTAATTTTGGTAAAATGTGAAAGAGTTAACCGATTTTGTCACGTAGCGATGACGTGTTTTTAGAAAAATGGTCAAACTGAGTTTTTTCAAGCGGAAATTTATTTCCGGTAATGTGTTTGACAAATTATTTTGATTACAGAAATATTTTTGATTGATGCTTTAAACGAGTCAAAATAAGAAGTAAGTTATATAGTATAAGATATGTATATTTGACATAGATATACATTAATATATTGGATAAAGGGTAATTGAACTTTAATAGGATCAAGGAAATAAATGAATAAGTGAATAAGATGAATTAAGAAGTAAAAGAAATAAAAAAGATGAATAAAAATGAGGGGGAAAGAGAAGAAAAGTTCATAGGTTATATTGAAGAGAATTGAATAAAAGAAATAAAATAAGAAAAAGAAAGAATTAAAATAAGAAGAAGAAGAAGAAGAAAGATAAGCAGTGGAGGAAAATCACAAAAAGGGCAAACACCCTTGTTCTCCCTATTTTCTCTTCGGTTAAGAGGGGTTTCTCAAGAGGGGAGATGCGAAGCGGAACTCGAACGTGAAAGTCATTGATTTTGGGCAACGGGGACTCAGGCTTTCTGAGTGGTTCCTTTGGCAATGACAGCTGTGAATGACAAACGATTGTGGGTGGTCATGCACTCCATCCGGCGGCTTTTTGGGTGAGTGCTTAGATAGAGAGGCCGAGCTTCCAAGAGCTTTTAGGCCGATGGAAGCGGCAAGGAGGCTAGCTTTGCCATAGTTGAACATTTTCTTCGATTGAGGTAAATTTTTTTGTGCAGTAAATGAGAAGCATGAAATGCTTTTCAAAAGATGAGGAAAACGGTTTTTAAAATACATTGCATTTAGTATCAATTTCTCTACCGAGTTTGTCACACACCCATTAGACTATATTTTTCCCTAGGTTAAGGTATATGTTCAGTGCACTAGATTTGCACGTGTCTTCATGGGTGGTGCTGGAATCCCCTGCTGAGTGCCTCCATCTTCCCGTGGTTGGGTGGATGGTCATTAGTTCAATCCCTTCATATCGAGTACCTTTGAGTTTTTTAGTTTTTGTGTTGTTTGATTTAATTTATGCACAAGATATTTCTTTATTTATACTATCATGTCTTAGTTTATCATTCTGTGGACCCCAACCCTTGTGATTTTTGCTTTGGTCTTGATATTTTTCCCATTAAGTCTTCTGCATCTTTTATGACATGGGCAAGGTAACTGTTTTCTCTTCGAGAATCGGGTCGCCTAACCTGACCGTTTTGTTAGGCCCGCCTCCAGATCGTGACAAAAATTTTCAATGTTTTGGGTATCCTAGTACAGTGCGGTTAGCTGGTTATTTTGCTTTAATCTACCAGACTTAGACTAGTAAAATATGGATGCTCTCGAGTTGTTTTGCAGTCACCCAGAATTATGTTGGTGGTCAACTGAAAAATAGAATAGATAGAAATTTGTCGCTCTCTAGTTGTTTTGTAGTCAACCATAATTAGATTGGCGGTCAACTGGAAATAAGACAGATTGAAATCTATATTTCTCAGGTTGTGTTGAGGTCGATCGACAGTGAGAATATGATTGACTAGAATTGTTACAAAATAAAATATTTGAGCCTCGGGTAGGTTTGTAATTGACCGACGTTGGAAAAGTGCATCGACTAGTAATATGAAAAGTCACCTAAAATTAGACACAATGTTATCTTTTTATTGGTGAATTTTTGGAGGGAGGGGTAATATGAAAAGTCACCTAAAATTAGACACAATGTTATCTTTTAATTGGTGAATTTTTTTTTTTTTTGGGGAGGGGGGATGTTCCCAAACAGAGGGATGAGG
>CM039473.1:15355349-15382577 GCA_022433065.1 Begonia loranthoides
CCCTCCCTCTTATACTTGATAATGTAAGGGTAGTGTTCCAAGAACTCTACCCATTTGCCATGCCTCTGATTTAACTTTCCTTGGCTATGAATTGTTTGAGAGCTTGGTGGTTCGAATGCATGATAAACTCTTTGGAAATAAGATAGTGCTGCCACACCTAGAGGGTACAGATAACTGTATAGAATTCCTTGTCATACGTTGAATAGTTTAGGGTAGTCCCCTTGAGCTTCTCACTAAAATAGGCAATGGACTTACCTTCTTGAATTAGGACAGCCCTCATTCCCAACCTCGAGGCATCACAATCGACTTCAAAAACCATTACAAAATCGGGCAATGCTAAAATAGAAGCATTACATAGTTAATCTTTGATGGTCTCAAAACTAGCTTGGCACGCCTTTGACCATTGAAATTCTTTTCCCTTCTTAGTACAATTGGTGATGGGAGCCATGAAGGTACTAAAGCCCTTAATAAACCTCCAGTAGAATGAAGCTAATCCGTAGAAACTCCACACCTCAGAGATGCTCCTAAGAACCAGCCACTCTTTGATGGCTTTGATTTTGGAGTCATCAACCTCCATTCCTTGCTTTGTGATGATAAACCCCAAGAAATAGGCTCTTTCTTGAGCAAAAAGCACTTCTTCAAATTATCGTAGAGCTTTGCGGTTTTGAGGGTCTAAAAAAGAAGTCGAAGATGCTCCACATGTGAAGGAAGATCCATACTATACACAAGAATATCTTCAAAGTAGACCACAATGAACCGTCCCATAAAGTCTTTAAGCATGTGATGCATCACCCTCATGAATGTACTTGGGAAGTTGGAGAACCTGAAGGGCATAAACATCCATTCATAGTGGCCATACTTTGTTTTGAACGTGGTTTTCCACTCGTCTCCTTCTCACATTCGGATTTGGTGATACCCACTCTCGAGATCAACTTTAGTGAAAACCGAGGCACCACTGAGCTCATCTAGCATATCCTCAAGTCTTGGTATGGGAAACCTATACTTGTTAGTAATCTGGTTTATGGGCCTGCTATTCACGCACATTCACATGGAGCCATCTTTCTTCGGAACAAGTAAATATGAGACCGCACAAGGGCTAAGTGATTCTTAGATGTAGCCCTTCTCAAGGAGCTCACTGACTTGCTTGTGTAGGTCCTTAGCTTCTTCTGGATTAAGTCTATATGATGGTCTATTAGGTAATGCAGCCCCCATAACAAGATCAATTTGGTTCTCTATTCCACGTAGTGGTGGAAGGCCTTGAGGAAACTCCTCGGGAAAAATGTCTTGATACTCTTGGATCACATGCATAATAGAATCAGGTATGATTCCCAATTCCTCCACTCTTTCTTTGAATAGAATTAGCACCAATGGACCCCCTTGCAATAAAGTTTTCTTCAATTATTTCTTTGATATAAATAAAGAAGAATCAGCACTTCCTTTCTTCATAATCTCATAATCATGAACTACTTGTTCTGGTCGGGGAGGAGCTAGGTTGACAATCCTCCCATTCATCTTAAAAGAGTAAAAATTTGTGAAACCATCATGAGTCACCCTCCTATCAAATTGCAACGGTCTTCCCAACAATAGATGGCTTGCACTCATAGGCACAACATCAAAGAGAGCGTAATCTTCATAAACCCCAATTGAAAAGGCAACTCAGGCTTGCTTGGTCACTTTGATGGAATTTTTGTCATTGAGCCAATTTAGCTTGTAAGGGGTGGGATGTTGCAAAGTCTCCAATCCCAACTTCTCAACGACTTCAAGGGAGACCACATTTGTACAACTTCCACCGTCTATTATCAAGCAGCACACCTTTCCTCCCACTTTGCATCAGGTATGAAAAATGTTCTCTCGTTGGTTCTCCTCCTCATGGTTTTGTATAGTCATTGATCTTTTCATTACAACAAGTAGTGGTCCTTCTTGAGCTTAATAGGTGTCTTCTAAGGGTTCTTCCATGGTGCAAGATGCTTCAAAATCTTCATCCTCACTGAGAGGCCATATGTCTAAGGTCGAGACACTTGTAGCACTTAACGTCTCTCGACCTTGGTTTGATGCCATCCACACTTACTTTCCTCTCTTCATTGCCCCTACTTTCATGGACTTTCATAGGGGAGCTCTGCTCATCATTCTTAGGAGTTGATTTGAAAGGGACATTGCTTTTAGAAAATGGGTGAGTGTTGCTCTCCTTCAATTTTCTTTTTCTTTGCCTCTTTATTTTCAAGGCCAATTGAACCACCTCGTCCATGGTGTTAAAGGGTTTTAACTCCACCAAGTCTCCAACTCCCTATGTAGCCCTTTGATGAATCTAGCAATAATTTGGTCCTTTGGTTCTTGTATAGCAGATTGGATCTTCAAGGTTTCAAATTCGGTCAAGTAATCCTCCACCGATTGGAAACCTTGTTTTAGATTTTGGAGTTGGAGGAATAATTCATGCTTGTAATAGGAAGGAACAAATCTTTTCTCCATTAGGGCCTTCATGGCTTTCCAACTGTTCATATCATCATAGCCATTTCTCCTTCTTTGAGCCTTAAGGTCTTCCCACCAAATGCTTGCATACCCGGATAACTCCAATGTCACCATTTGGATTTTTACCTTCTTGATATAATCGTAACAAACAAAGTCACAATCCACTTTTTCAATCCAATCCAGGAAGTCGCTGCCATTGCTACAGCCCTTGAAGGTTGGTATGGAGACTTTAATATGCCTCATATCATCCTTGCCATGTGATCTCCTCCTTGGACTCATGGTGTAACACCCGTTTTTTTTTTTTTTTAAACTCTTTCCATCGAAAGCATGATTTAAAAGCCAACCATCATAAAAACCATATGTGGTAAAAGTAATTGCAATGAAAAACTTTTGAGTTTAAAATAGTACCTAGGATATTGTCAAATCCCAGATCTTTAGAGGTCTTTTTTACAAGCCCATAAAAATTCTTTGACATAATATAAGTCATGTTCCAAAACAGTTTTGATATGGTTCATCGCGAAAGTTGGTTGACACTCTCATCGCGAGCCATAGGAGGTGACTAACAACAGCCAAGTCTCCTTCATGGGTGAGCTTCCTCCACCTGTTCATCCTTTAAAGTAAAGGCTCACGTCTCTTCTATACCTACAATGCAAAGCTCATCTATAAGTATAAGACTTAGCAAGTAATGTACGCAACCATGAACATGACATTTAGTTCTTTATCTATTCTCTTCATTTCCTTTATCTTTTCTTTCTCTTTCCTTTCTTTCACTTTATTTTTCTTTTCACTTTCATCGAACATGAGAAGGCAAATCACTAAAAACAGTATACACGGCTCCTACTGAGTCCTCTGTTAGCTACTGCGCATGTCTATGCACAGCGATCGGATTCCACCCTATCTGCCCCATCTCAAAAGGAAGCAAACTAACATGTAAGAAGTATCATCGCAAATTTGGGGAAAATAGACTACAGCTCCTACCGAGTCCTCTGTTAGCTACTGCGCATGTCTATGCACAACTTCTGGATTCCACTGTATCGGCCCCATCTCAAACGGAGGCAAACTAACAGGTAAGAAGTATCGTCACAGATTTTGCGAAAATAGACTACGACTCCTACTAAGTCCTCTGTAAGCTACTGCACATGTCTATGCACAGCGACTGGATTCCACTGTATCTGTCTCGTCTCAAATGGAGGCAAACTAATAGCAAGTATCATCACAAATTTGGGAAAATAGACTACGGATCCTACCGAGTCCTCTATTAGCTACTGCGCATGTCTATGCACAATAACCGGATTCCACCGTATCTGCCCCATCTCAAATGGGGGCAAACTAATAGGTAAGCTAGCCTTCCCTTCATAACCGCCTGTCCTCAATACTCATTCACATATATTTCTTTCTTTCTTCTTAGTTGTTCTTCAACTTTCTTTCACTTTTCTCTGACAGGCGTTGGAGATGTCACAACTTGACGAAGGTGCACAAGGCGGCTAATCGTGGCACACATCTCAGGTGACCATCCCATAGCACCTATCTAGGCAACCGATTCAAGAGCTCACTATAATGAGCAAGTTTTTCTTTACTTCGAAAAATGCATTAAATTAAAACTTTTTCCTTTCCTTTTGTAAAACAATAGCGAAACCTTTTAAATTAAAATAAGATTTCTTTTCTTAATACCCAGATCGTTAAAACATCTTTTACTTAAAACTCATTTACTTAAATCTTGATTAACAGCGGAAGACTTTATTTATAAAATCCTTTTTCTTAAAATATGGCAGAAGCATAAATGATTCATTGAAATAAATAAACTATTTTCATTAAATTTACAAAACTCTTTTCTCTTTAATCCATTAGCCTAGCCAGCCACAAGACTCGCTCGTGCAAATCCTTCATCTACTGCTCCTTAGTCTGTTCGTCATTTCTCTCGTGTTTGTACCTACATCGCAAGTCATAAACTATGAGCCTAACGCTCAGTATGTGATAAAACCTATATGCTAGATGCACATTCTGTGCCATTTTAAAAGCATATGCAGTTTTTCTTTTCGTTCTCTTTCTTTTTTCTTTTATCTTTTGACGCTTACGTACTTTCTCTATGTTTCTGTTTCCATTCCTGCTTTCGTATCCATTTTGTTATCCGTGATCATAAGCATTTTCGTATCCGTTCTCATGTCTATTTTTGTATCTGTATCCGTATCCATATCTATATTCATTTCCATTTATGGAAACTCGTTTCTGTTTCCATTTCCATTTCCATTTCTATTTATGTTCTTGTTTCCATTTTGAAATCTATGCTCATACTGTTTTTGGATCCTTTTCTGTTTCTGTTCCCGTATCCGTATCCATTTCTCTTTTCATATTCCTTTCTTTTCTTTTGTTCCTGTGGCAGGTTTGAGCTATTGGACCACAGAAACATTTATCTTTTCTTTGTCTTTTGTTCATGTGCCGAGCTTGAGCTACTAGACCACAAGGACCTTTATCTTTTCTTTCGTTGGGTTATGTACTGGTCTTGAGCTACCAGACCACACCACCCCTTTTCTTTTATCTTTCTTAATCGTTCCTTCGTACTTTTTTTTGTTTTCATTTCCTATTCGTTCGTACTTCTTTTTGTTTTCCGTCTTTCCTTTTCAAAACCGTGCATGAAAATCATTTTCGTAATCTTTGAAAAAAGTGATGGATAATGCTCGTGAATGCATGCAATTTCTAATATATAATTAAAGAAATATAAATAAATACCCAATGTGCGATTAACAAAATATGCTCGTAAAACAATAGACATGCTATAAAGCTGTAGACATGCTATAAAAACAATAGACATGCTAAAAAAACATTAGACATGCTTTCAATAAAATAGACATGCTCATAAATCTGTAGGCATGCTATAAAACAACGGACATGCTTTTAAAACTATAGAAATGATCATAAAGCAGTAAACAACGAAATGTGCATACCCTATTCTTGCGATGTAGGGCCCGAAGACCAAAGCACACACGTATCACTTACCTCGTTTCCTTTAGGCGCTTAACACTAAACATTATCATTTTTTTCTCTTTAGTACCTTCACAATTTAATAACATTTAATTACTAACAGTCACAACTTAATAACTTCTACATCATTGATACCAACATTCTTTATTCATTTACTTAAGAGGATTTCACAATCCAAATACCACTTAATTCACTTAACCAAATAATAGAACATAGCCCAAGTCCCCATCAAAACAGTGAATCAATAAAAGAGTAGTCCCCGTGCATATTATTCGAAGTAGTACACAATATAAGCATAAAGTACCCAATCAACAGATAATCCCAATATATGTTATTACCCATAACCCTTGCCAACAAAGCAGCAGTTAAACCATAGAAGCACAATATTCCCACTGTGACCATCAAAGCCGCAACCTCATTCAACAACATAATCATCCCTACGATCAATAACCAAACAACACCATTACCATATTTATCAATCTATCATGAAGCACATTCTTCACAAACCAATGACACTATCCATATTCTTCATCCATCATATCCTTCCCTATATTATTCCACTAAAATTCATAGAAGGAGAGAAGAGGGCTCACATACCAAGCAAACGCCCGAGGAGAATACCCGAGAGCAATCCAAGGGCTTCACCTCCTCCCCCTGCTTTGTCTTCTTCATTCACTCGGCCAAGCACTCCAGAACTGTGACGACCCTATTTTTCATAACCTTTGAAAAATGAGTGAAATTTAAAATTTTTGTAAGACAACTAGAATTCTTCATAATCAGAGTGCGAAAACTGAACCGTCAAAATCCATTCATTACATTCGTTATGAAAATCATTTATCAAAACATAGCGGAAGCAATAATAATTTATTAAGAACATAGCAGAAGCGAAAACATGTTAAGTAAATCGTTACGTTTTACTAATTACTTTACTCGTCTTTAGCCTGACTAGCCACAATTTCTGACTGTATAAATCCTTCATCAACTACTTTGTGTTTTGTTCATCGTTCTTCTCCTCAAACACGTATACCTACACCACAAGTAAATTCTAAGCCAAAAGCCTTAGTAAGGAAAGGGATTATGCAATATGATCATGCCTCGCTTTATTTTACTTGGAATGGGTCTGCCGCAAACCAATCTTTTCATTTTGTTTCATTCGTTCGTTCATTACTCGTACATCGAGCTGGAAGTTGAAGGAACTCATGTGTGATGGTATAGTTTGATCGGCTTCTAGCCTTCTGCATGCAAACTAGTCCCTTTCCCGACAAGGTAGGGCTGTAGCTTAGCTGCCAGACTAGATCCGAACTACCCATCTGCCCCCCAACTTCCCATCATTCATTTGTTCATTTCCCTCAGATCATGCATGTGAGTACCACTCCAAAGTGGCACTCCCTACTTGTTTCTATTATCATGATGCATGAGACATACTAATATGATTAAATAAAAGCAATGAAAATGAATAGCAAATAAAACTAATTGAAAGAAATTATAACAACGAAGTACAATAGCAGCATTTATAACAAACAACTACAATTAAAATCACGCAAAAAAGACAATAATAACGAATAATTAGCACAACAAATAACATGTTTGGTTGCACCTCTACTAGAATCACATAATCTATTAACATACAAGGTGTCTAAGTGAATTAACACGCGTAACAACATTATAAAGCTTAGATGTAAAAATTAATGATTAGCCGATAACATGCTCAGTAATTTAGCAATTGGAAACTTATTTAACAACTACTAATAGAAACATGATTGATTCCCTAATTATAACCACGTTCACATGCTTACCAAAACAATTCCACAAGCTAAACTAACTAACATGCTCATATAAACAAACACTTATATGGAAATATCGTCAACCAAATAGAAAACAGTACATGCTTGATAAATACTTATAAAAACATACTCAATAATATGCTTAACAAATAACTAGGGGAAACATGCTTGTCATTTTTATATGACGAGAAATATGCTCAAATGAGATATACGATTCTTATCTTAATTGAGTAAACGTGCTCCTATTGGTTATTCAATTAATTAGATGTACTTGGATTAGTCCTAGATCAAACATGTTCAGAACTGTTGAATATGTTAAATATGCACGCATGATTATCATCCTAATTAATCCACACATGCTTGATTAACGAAATGAAGTAAGCATTAATCATTAGAAAACTAAATCAAGTAATACGATGAATTGTACAAGAAACTACGACAATTGAATATAATAGATTGTACAAAATAAAAAGGAAATCTTCTACTCATTTATGGTCATACGTACATATCATGTCATCCTCCATTTTCTCATTCTATCTTACATCTTAACGTCATCGATTACCATTCATTCATCACACTTCCATTAAAGTAAACATTTCCAATAAAAGACAAGAATTATATTTCCTAACCAGTATCAAGAACAACATCATTATTAGCTAGATTTTACAATGCTAAACTAATATATCTACACATGCTTATTTGAATAAAACAGAACATAGACATAATTAATAAATTGAAATGAATCAATAACTGAATTAGCCTAAACATGCTCGGATTTAAGAGATCTATAGTAAGCAAACCAACAATTACAAGTACTAAGAAGTAATCACAGGAAGTAAAGCATTTCACAAAACCGAATCATGGCTTATGCAATTCATAACTCATTCATGCTTATCACATCATCCTACAAATCTTCCATTCATCATTCATTCCATCCTTTGGCATTCCATTTCAACATTCATAATAAGGATATGTACAAAAATTAAACAACACAGTAGCAAGATATAAATCAAAGGAATTCGCAAGGAATTGACAGTCACACATCTAGCACAACACACACACACTACTTGTGGGAAGGGCTTTGACAGCCAAGACTCTACCTAATCCTTAACTCTATTAAAGAATTTATCTCACGGACAGCTATGACAGAAATTGACAATTCCTCCGCCTATGGAAGTACATGATCGCTCCACCTCCGAAATCTTCCCAGGTTGAATTTACTATTCTAAAATCTCCCAACACTTCATAAGGTCTCTCCTCACTCTCTCACTCCAATGGGACACTCTCGTAGAGGAAGGAAATCTCAATCTCCCAAAAGTAAGTTCAAATTAGGTTTAAAAGGATGAAACTTACCTGGAGGAAATCAACATGTACCAATTAGGGAGGAGAAACTTGCAAAAATGGGGGTGACATGATTCAGTTGTGGGAGAGTCGTATCTCTAGAGCTGTTTTCGTGGTTGCCATCCTGAGTTTTATCCTTAAAATTCGTTATTTAAAATTTATTCTTAGCAAAACTAGGGACTTTTATACGACAATTTGTGTCCTGGTCTCATTTGCATGTCGTCTAAAACATCACTGTGCAGACCAAAATAAGGATTGGGACGACAATTCGTGTCCTGATCCCTTTGAAAATCCGTCCGCAAGCGACATTCGGATGCCAAATAGCATCTGCACGTCGTCCGAATGTACACAAAATTCGAACAGATTCAAATTGGACGCATCTTCATCTTGTCCGCACATGTCCGCTACCATCCGAATGTATCCAATTTGTTACAGAGTCGGGTGAGGATGCGAGATCCTTGTCCTTACATCGTCCCAAAGTTCAGGGATGGCCAACAGTGCACTTACGGAAACAATTCCTCTTCCTAGAGGCATCAGCATTCATCCTAAACTGTCCTTGACAGCTTTCAATTAAGTTTTCCCTACTTAATTTTCATCCCATAATTACCCCTTTGTCTCAATAAATCCTAATTATCCTCCAAATAATTTCTTAAGTTATAGTGTACTATTACATCATTGGTAACACTCCGACAATTATCCAGTAAATCCAATATTGCCAATTACCCTTCAATTTTACTTATTATTTTCTGACATATAAAAGGTTGGGATGTTACATACCTCCCTCCTTATATAAATTTTTACCTCGAAATTTGCTAAATTAATTATTCTCTCTTCACTTAATGAAGCTAAACCTATGCATCCGACCTCTTCCTTAGCTATTTCGTTTGATCCAATTCCCTCTTTTCCTATAGTTTGTCTAACTAGCGTTACTTTGTTTGTTTGGTTAAAACTAAAAATTTCTATCTTGCCCATGAATTCGCTCTTTGTTCGCATTATCTCGCACCATATCCATTAGAAAACACCTTTAACATGATCATCCTTCTAACAAAGTGTACCATTGGCTAATACAAAACCTTACTTCCGTCCAATACACACTTCATCAATGTCTCTTAACTCACGAATCTATAGTATTTTCTTCCTAATTTGATGTGGCACAACAATTTTGTCTTGAAATTCTATGTGATTCAATATTAAAGAAGGTTCTACACCTGACGTTAGACTCACCTCTCCTACGGTTTTTCTCCTCAAATCATTGCACTTCTTGACTTGAGACCTAATATTTGTAAATTTTTTTCCCCTCACTCCACATCTTCAGCGTGCGCTCCCGACAATCCAATTCGTCTATTCAAGCTTGTAAGGTTTTAACATTAAGGCTAACCTACCATCATCAATCCATCGTCAATTATGTCTCTTATATCTTTATTATGTCTTATGTTCTTTTTCATATTCGCACCTGTTTCCGTTTCCATTTTCATTTCTGTTTTTGTATCGGCATTTGTTTCTATCTCTGTGTCTGTTTCCATGTTCGTATCAGTTTCTGTATTTGTATCTGTTTCAGTTTCCGTTTCCGTATCTATTTCCGTATCCATGTCCGATTCTGTTTCCGTATCTGTGTCTGTATCTGTATCCATTCCCTGAAATTCATTTATGGGAGTTCATTTCTGTTTCTATTTCCATATCTGTATCTATCTCCATTTCTGTTTTCGTTCTCGTAGTCATGTCTGTATCTGTATCTGTCTTCATCTCTGTATCCGTGTCTGTTTCTGTGTCCGTCTCCATTTCCATTCTCGTATCTGTTTCTGTATCTGTAGCAGCTTCGTCCCATGCATGTGGTTGACAACGTATGATAGAATTACTCAGTTTTGAACTCCGATCCAAGAACTTATGATACCACTCCAGAGTAAGTCACGTCCTATGTTCTCAACACTTCAACTTCTTCGAGAATTTATGTCCAAAGTCATGCAACCACATCCTCGGCTATCCCGATGGAATCCTGCCAAAGTCTCCTATCCTTAATTTTCTTTGACATGGTACTACTCCTCCTAAGCCAACGCCTCTTATCTTAACAAGTATAACCATGTTTTCCACCACCCTAATTTATTTCTTGGCACCGTCTAGATCCACACTAAATTAAGTAAGTAGTTTCTCTTTCTCTTTTTCATTTATCTTTTATCTTTTACAGTTTTATTCTTATCCTTCTTTTATGGTTTTGGTTCTCATAATCCTCTTCACGTTTCGAGACTACAATTCCAATTATTAAAATTAACATTCTTCCAGTTCAGCTTGGTCCTTAATCCTTAATGTTCTTGTTTCCCTTTACGATATTGCTCGCTATCAAGTTCTTTGCAACCTAGACAACCTTACTTAATTGTTTACTTAACATGGCTTTTATTAAGATTGTTCTTACCTATTGTCTTTTCAATTTATAAAAATTTGGGCAAAGTCTCCCCTGTTTTTTACACATCCCCAAAGCTACATTTTATTCATCCTGCATAAATTCCAAGCATTTCCAGTATTTTCTAACTTCTATCAAATACATCGGTATACTATATCATAAATTATCTCTATCCTTTTCGTCACAATTAAATGCTTAGCTAAGGAAAACACCTAAACAATTCTATTAATATATTTACAGTTGATGGAGCATTTTCACGTCGAAGCTTGTGCTGGCAGGCAGGCTACATTACTAGTTTGACTTTTACAAAAAACATTTTACTCAACAAAATGTATTAGAGCTCGGTTTACAACGCAGTAAGGCAAAACAAATTTGCTCTGATACCAACTGTGACGACCTGGTTTTCATAACCTTTTAAAAATGCGTGAAATTTAAAAGTTTTGTAAGACAACCAAAATTCTTCATAATTAGAGTGCTAAAACCGAACCGTCAAAATCCATTCATTACATTCGTTATGAAAATCGTTTATCAAAACATAGCGGAAGCAATAATAATTTATTAAAAACATAGCGGAAGCGAAAACATACTAATTAAAACATGTTAAGTAAATCATTATGTTTTACAAATTACTTTACTCGTCTTTAGCCTGACCAACCACAATTTCTACCGATGTAAATCCTTCATCAACTTGTTCATCGTTCTTCTTGTCATACACATATACCTACACCACAAGTAAACTGTAAGCCCAAAGACTTAGTAAGGAAAGGGATTATGCAATATGATCATGCCTCTCTTTAGTTTACTTGGAATGGGTCTGCCACAAACCAATCTTTTCATTTCATTTCATTCGTTCGTTCATTACTCGTACATCAAGCTGGAAGTTGAAGGAACCCATGTGTGATGGTATAGTTTGATCGGCTACTAGCCTCCTGTGTTCAAATTAGTCACTTTCCTGACAAGGTAGGGGTGTAGCCTAACTGTTAGATTAGATCCGAACTACCCATCTGCCCTCCAACTTCCCATCATTCATTCATTCATTTCGTTCATTTCATTCATTCATTCATTTCCCTCACATAAGGCATGTGAGTACCACGCCAAAACGGCATTCCCTACTTGTTTCTATTACAATGATGCATGAGACATACTAGTATGATGAAATAAAAGCAACGAAAATGAATAGCGAAAACAGCTAATTGAATGAAATTATAGCAACGAACTACAATAGCAGCATTCATAACAAACAACTACAATTAAGTTCACAAAAGAAGACAATAATAATGAATAATTAGCACTGCGAATAACATGTTTGGTTGCACCTCCGCTAGAATCACATAATCTGTTAACATACAAAGTATTCAAGCGAATTAACATGCTTAACAATGTTATAAAGCTTAGATGTAAAAATTAATGATTAGACGATAACAAGCTTAGTTATTTAGCAATTGTAAACGTATTTAACAACTACTAATAGAAAAATTATTGATTCCTTACTTATAAATACGTTTACATGCTTGATAAACACTTATGAAAACGTACTCAATAATATGCTTAACAAATAACTAGGGGAAACATGCTTGTCATTTTTATACGACGAGAAATATGCTCAAATGAGATATATGATTCTTATCTTAATTGAGTAAACATGCTCCTATTGGTTAATCAGTTAATTAGACATACTTTGATTAGTCCTAGGTCAAACATGTTTGGAACTGTTGAATATGTTAAATATGCTCGCATGATTATCATCCTAATTAATCTACACATGCTTGATTAACGGAATAAAGTAAGCATTAATCACTAGAAAACTACAGCAAGTAATACGATGAATTGTATAGGAAACTACAGCAATTGAATATAACAGATTGCACAAAATAAAAAGGAAATCTTCTATTCATTCATGGTCATAGTACATATCATGTCATCCTCCATTTCCTCATTCTATCTTACATCTTAACATCATCAATTACCATTCATTCATCACACTTCCATTAAAGTAAACATTTCCAATAAAAGACAAGAATTATATTTCCTAACCAGTACCAAGAACAACAGCATTATTAGCTAGATTTTAAAATGCTAAACTAATCTATCTACACATGCTTATTTGCATAAAACAGAACATAGACATAATTAATAAATTGAAACGAGTCAATAACTGAGTTAACCTAAACATGCTCGCATTTAAGAGATCTACAGTAAGCAAACCAACAATTATAAGTACTAAGAAGTAATCACAACAAGTAAAGCATTTCACCCAATCGAATCATGGCTTATGCAGTTCGTAACTCATTCATGCTCAACACATCATCCTACAAATCTTCCATTCATCATTCAATCCATCCTTAGGCATTCCATTTCAACATTCATAATAAGGATATGTACAGAAATTATACAACATAGTAGCAAGAAATAAATCAAAGTAATTTTGCAAGGAATTAACAGTCATACATCTAGCACAACACATACACACACACACTACTTGTGGGCAGGGCTTTGACAGTCAGGACTCTACCCAATATATACATTGAAGAATTTTTCTCACAGACAGCTATGACAAAAATTGACAATTCCTCTGCCTATGGAAGTACTTGATCGCTCCACCTCTGTAATCTTCCTAGGTTGAATTTACTATTCGAAAATCTCCCAACACTTCAGAAGGTCTCTCCTCACTCTCTCACTCCAATGGGACACTCTCGCTGTAACGATCTGGTTTTTCATAACCTTTTAAAATACATGAAATTTAAAACTTTTGTAAGATAATTAAAATTCTTCATAATCAGAGTGCAAGTCAGGCCGTTAGAAACCATTTTCTTTGTTAAAACATAGCGGAAACGTAAATCGTTTACAAAGAAAATCTTTTGTTTTGCTCTACTGCTACAAAATTAAATATTTTTTAGTACAAACTGTTTTATTTTTCGCTTACTTAGCCTGGCCAATCACAAGCTCCTTCATGTACAAATCCTTCATCAACTGCTTTGTGTTTTGTTCATCGTTCTTCTCGTGCATATGCATATACCTACACCACAAGTAAACTGTAAGCCTAAAGGCTTAGTAAGGAAAGGGAAAATGTATATGACATGCCTCTCTTTAGTTTACTTGGAATGGGTCCGCCCCAAACCAATCTTTTCATTATGTTTCATTCATTCGTTCATTACTTGTACATTAAGTTGGAAGTTGAAGGACACGTGTGGAATGGAATAGTCTAATCGGCTTCTAACCCTATGTGGGCTAGATCAGAACTACCCATCCGCCCCTTCAACCACCCATTGCATCATTCATCATCATCATTATCATTCTTTCATTGCATTCAACATTTTTCCTCACTCATGCATGTGCGAGTACCACCCCAAAGTGGCGCTCCCTATGGGTTTCTATTAACATGATGCATGACCATACATTCTCAACTTAGCATGATGCATGATTCTTATAACGTACATTAAATTAAATTGCACATACAAGGAAAGTAAATGACAGAAATTAAATAACGGGAATTGAAAGCGTACAACAAATATAATTGAATGTACATAACAGGGACCAATTATAAACGCGAATTCAAAGCAATGATCAATAAGAGATAATAAAGTAAACGTGCAATGAATCACAATTAACATGCTCGATTAGTTATTTAATTGCTAGTTGATCAATTTGATTTAGTTAACATGCTCACTAAAGTGTTTAACACTTATTAGTTAAGCCTACTCTGATTAATTACTTCATAACTAAGTGATTACTCTAGTTAAACATGCTCTGTTAAGTTAATTAACATACGAATAATTAAACATGCAAGCTAAGTTAAACATGTCATGATTATCAAACTAGTTGATTTCTCTGGATAGGTTAACATGTCCAACTAATTATTAACATGCTTGATTAGTTCCTTTACGACTAGTCAACTCAATTAATTAATTGAGTTGATTAACATGCCAAAGTTAATTAATATACCAAGTAAACATTATCATGCTAAAGAAAGACTTTGCTAAATAGTTATCCCAGTTATAATAAACGAAACTACTCAAATCAATTATGTAACTACTCGATTTTTATTTACTTTAAAATCGCGTGAAATTAAAAACTTTTCTTTTCATAGAAACATCAGAGTATTCGTTCTTTATAAAACCCGATCGTTAAAACTCTTTACTTAAAACCTTTTTATAAATTGCAGTAGAATTAATAAAATCCTTTTATGAAACGCAGCGGAATGAAAACAAAATGTTAAGGAATATTAAATAATTTACAAACCCTTTTTCAAATAATTTCTTTTTTAAAACTCTTTAGCCCAACCAGCCACAAGATCCACCCGTGCAAATCATTTTTCAAAAGTTTTCTCTCTATTTTAAGAGAATCCCATAGATCCATAAATTAAAATCTTCCAGTCTAACTGTTCCTCAAAATCTATCAATTTACAAGAAGTAATTTGAAATCTATCATTGAGATAGTAATTAACTTGTTACACATACAAACCCCAACCGTTTTCTAATTCACAACATTCCTCCATATCTTACACCTCTATAAATCTTTATCTTAAGTCCTTACATAAACTAGTATAACTTATGCCATTACTACACATAGGATTCGAGGCAAGTCATGACAACACTTTAAATAACCTTCCTACACCATAACTATTTTCCTACAACCGAAGTTGAGTAAATTCTCTTAATATATATGTCCATATTGTGCGAGAAATTTTCTCAAACTCTATCTTCATCATTGTAGTCACATCTTCGATTGTCCTGATTAAGTCTCACCCGAGATAGAGAACTTAAACCAAACCTAACATAGACCCTACTATCCATTTTAAATTTTTTCTAACTCAATCAATTACTTAAGATATTATTCCTTAGACTACATCCCTTCTCGGAATTCGATATTAATCCAAGTCGTTCCTACAAACAGACTAGACTTTCCAATTTTCCAGTTCATGATAAAATCTAGCTTATGAAGGAAAATAACAACAATTCATTTCCTTGTTTTAACCTAAATAGATTTACTATCCTAATTTAAGGTAGATTCTTAGCTTAACCAAGTGGGTAGTGATCACGGTATCAAATACCCATTTTATCCGCTACTGAAGGTCTAAAACACTCTTTCTACAACTTCTTAATAATTCTAACCAAGTGGATAAAAACTTGACTCATTATCGTCCTTATAATTCAGCTTAGTCACTAACTCTCAATATTCCTACTTATCATAATAAATCTACCTTTTATCTAACTTCTCGTAGCATAGACGATCTTGTCAAAATGTTTACTTAACCTAATTTACGTAGAGTTTGATTTCCAATTATCCCTTTCTAATTTATAAAAATTTGGGCAGAGTCTCCCCTGTTTCTTTACTCCCCCAAAGCTAATTCCTACACTCAAAACCCAAACAGTGACAGTATCGTTTATCTTTTATCACATCTATCATTCTATTCGATCAAAAGAACCACAATTGCTAACATCCATTACAAGTATTCCAAATACTGTACTATTTTTATTACATTTTTCATAATTTCTCCAAGTGACGGGATTGTTGTCCCACCAACAAATACTTAATAATTAGATAAAGAAAAGAACTAATTATAATACTTACAGCAGAGTAGAGAAGCATTTAACTCCTACCTTAACATGGAGTTATCGAGTGAACAATTTACAAAGTCAACTTCCTATATCCAAGCTTCACAATCAACAATGAAATACATGACATTATTCATTTTACAAGCTCTATTAACTAATCTCATCATATCAACGAACCCCCATCAATAGGATAACATGTCCAACAATTTACTGTATTATACCATAACAAATGAAAAGAGTATAAACAGTGAACACTGCACGTCCCATCCAAATTAAACAGAGGATATCCAATACAACATATATCCACAGTACTTTCCAACAAACCAACCTTCAACAAAATTCCATTTTTATTTCCTGATTATAATACAACAATAAGAGTCAACAACTTCAAGTTATCCATTCATATTACATCACCAGTTAGTCTCAACAACAGAGAGTCAATCTCCCATGGTAGATCAAAGTCCGAAAACAAGGATCATTAGTCAATAAACCTAACAACTTCACAATGACAAACCTCTCAAAATATATCCCTAGGCAGAAACCAACTAACAACCAAATATTTCAATCAACAGCCATCCAAAACAGAGACAACCCAAACCAGCAGAGCATAACTATTCCTCAACTTATTAACAGGCAGAAATCACAATAAAAGGGGTAGAACCAATATTCAACATATCATATCCAAGTCTTAGCAGAGTATAGATCATCACAAAATCCATGAAACACAGAATAAGAGTGAGAAAAATCACTCACCAGTCAATACCCGAGGTTCCAGCTTCAACCAGAAACACAACAGTAGCTCACTTCCCTCTTCCATGGTTCATAGAGAAATACACACCCACAGAACAGAATAAACATTCTAATCAATTTTCTGCTAATCACTACATCCATAAATCCACAAAGGAGGAATTGGATACCTAACCTTACAGGACTCGAGAGTGGAGGCAGAGAAGATAGGAGTTCCTTGCATCCTCTCCTCTACCTCACAGTTCCACATTTTCCATCTTTCTGCAGCAACTCACCAAATCTTCCAGAGAGCTTTCAGCACAATTCACCCAAGAGCAGCTACAGAATTACTCTTTCCCCGGCATCCCATCACCACTGCCATTCCCTTATACCCAAGGAGGAGACATCCATAGAAAGCTGGAGGATAAATTGCACAATTCAAGGAAAGTGGTCCACTTACCAAATTCCACGTGGAAAGCTTGCCAAGTGAGGAGAAGCTAGAAAAACCAGCTCTAGTCTAGTCTAGCGTGAACAACGGTTCACGGTTCAACCTCCCCTGCCATCACGTTCGTCTGCCATTTCCAACCGAAGTTATTCACCAATTTCGACTACCAAAATGCCCAATTCGGAACGCCATGGAGGAGAAATCAAAACACAAATTGTCGACATACCATGGCCAGGAGTTCGCAACTTGCGAGAGTTCCATCCCCGAGCCCTAACTACTGCAACCAATCCTTCATCACGTCTCTTGCAGCCGCATTGCAGAGGACCACCCGCGACACCGTCTAACACCATCCCAAGCCCTTCCGACGCCGACGTCATCTTCCTCGTAGCCTCCATTCGCCTTCGCTTTGTCCTGATCTTCCTCCCCCACTCTGTTCTTCTCTCTCTCTCCAAATGGCTCGAGGCCATTTTCTTCTTTTTTGGACCAGATCAAGGATGAACCGGTTCAATCCATCCCCTCCTAATTTATTCTTTCATTTTATTTATCATTTATTTATAAATACTTTCTTTCTATTTATTTAATTTTCCACTTAAATCCCCACTCTAATTATTTATTTAACCCATTCCTCTAAATCCCAAATTTAACTTTCCATTATTAATTAAAGTCGAACTATATAATTATTTTTGGACCAAACTGAAACAAACCGATTAAGTCTATTTACAACAATTACGTCTTTAGTAATATCCCAATAATTTATTCGACTAATCCAATTACTTTTCAATTTATCATTTTAAAATTCTGATATAAAAGTCGGGATACTACAATCTATCCTAATTAAACATGCTCAACTAAGTGTCAATCTAGTTAACTAACATGCTTATTAACATATTCAGAATAACACAATACATAATAGAACTAATGGCAAAACTATACATATACATATATATATATAGAACGGATGAAATGGCAGTTCATTTATTACCAAGAATCTAAACTAGTTATCAAGAAGATAATAAGAATAGAACAATAAGTCATCCAACGAAGACCATCATTTTAAGCTCACTCTTAGCTTATCCCTTTGTCTCATCATTTACACACTTTTCATTTATCACACTCAACTTTAAGTATTCATCCAAAGCAATCTAGGCGAGGCATTGAAGTAAAGAAATTGATTGACAATAAGGAAAAAAAATTATCCATACAATGAAGCTACACTATCGTCAAGGAAGATTAATGCAAGCAAAGAAGACAATTATGGCAAGGAAATCTATGGCTACAGCCAAGGAAAAACAGTAAATCACCCAAGGAAAACATTATAGAGCATAAACAACTTAGGGCAGATAACCACATATTCAATGACCTACATTATGCTGGCATTATACGCTATCATCAGCCAATATAAACACTCACGAACACACTTGTGGTGTAGGGCCTCCAAATGGCCCAGACACACCTAATTTCTTACCTCGAAACTTTATTGCATAATGCACTTAAACGCTATCCTTCCTCTTCCTCTTCCAATACCTTCACAATTAGAAATCAATTCCTGATTATTAACCAGCTCTAGAAAATTAAACTCCTAACTTCATCACAAGCTGTAACAATGGATATGACCAAGCTCTATTAACAGCCCAGCAGTTCACAGGTTTCACGGAGTATAATTCATTGCACTGTTATCATGTACTATAAACTACAGAGGAGAATTTTACAAACAGAATATCCAAAGCTGTAGTTCACCCATGGTTCAGCATCTCCAACGGCATCGTGACCATTTGCCTGCTCACCCAAAGCCGGCCAGACGCGTCGTCACCCACTCTCGATCGATTTGCAAATGAGCCCAAGCGATTGACAACCTCTAGCACGCAGGAAGAATCGGGAGCTCTCCAAAACTCACCCCACAGTTGCCAGCGATAACCCAAATCCCCAATCAAGGAATCAAATTACAGAATACAATTAATCGAGACCCTCATCTCAATCAATCGCAGAGAGAAATCGTAACTCCAATTCGTCCCGCGTTCAACTGACCCTCACACGAACTGTCTGAGCGTTCCACCAAAGCCTTAGCTGTGAAATCCCAGAGTTTTCAAGATAGTAAATTCCACATGTGAATTTTTCGTGTTAATATTTGGTCTTAGCGTTGAAAGGTTGACTCAAATTATCGCGTAGCGACCACATGTGAAACTTTGATCAATTAGTTAAATCTAGTAGAATTGGAAGTTTTTGAAAAGGAAAATTCACTTTGTTTAATAAATGGAATTGAAGAGTTAAATTGAAGTTATAAACTTCGTTGGACAGAATGCAGGATAAGTCGGAATGAAGATATAATATTTTAATATTTGACAGGCTGTTTATATGTGGGGCATTCATGTAGTTATATGAAGGAATTAAAAGTACAAGGAAGAAATGATGTGTAATTTGGGGTAGAAAAGAATGAGGGTGAAATTGTAAATGAAATTGAAAATGTAATGATTAGAGAAAAAAAAGGGAATTAAATTGACGTGACATTTGAAATGAAGAATAAAAGATAGAAAGGGGAAAAGATGAAATAAAATAAGAAGGAAAAAAAAATATTAAGATGAAGGAATGTATTAAAATAAAGAAAGGGAGAGAAGACCCCTTCCTTCCTACGACAAATTAGAAAAGAAAAAGGCAGGGGCAAGACTGAAATAAGAAGGAAAAAGCAAGGAGATTTAAAGTAAGAGAAGAGGGTTAAAATGAAGAGAGAGTAAAGCAGAAGGCATTTGAGAAGAGGGGGAGACCTAGGGCTGCCGACAGAGACAAATCGCAAGAGGAGGAGAGGGTGATTTCGGCGGACAGCAGAGGCGAGCCGACGATCCTGACAACTTGAGCTGCTGTTTGATCGGGTTTTCCGACCGCGGCCTAAAGCGCACTTCGTCAGAGGACGATTTGCAGGGGAAGGCGAGGTGCGACGGAATCTAGAGCCCTTCGAGTTGTCTGAACAACGATTGACCGAACAGCGGAGCTCCATTGCGCCGTTCCTCTGGTTTTGGGTAAGAAAATGTTGAATGCTATGTTTTGTCTTCGTTCTGCTCGAATCTTGCTGATTTAGAGTGGATGTTCCAGCTTTGATAATGATAGCAGTAGATTGGAAATACTCTGTTTTATGGAAAATGCCTCTGTTTTGGATGAAAATAAATGCCCTGATTGTTTGTTACGGCACTCTGATTAAGTTGAAGAATAAGAGTTCTATATTCAATATTGCTGCCTTGTTTTGGTTTGCTGAGGATATATGTTCAGGCAGATATCTGGAATTTGTGTTGGTTGCTAGGATTGTTTAGGTTTGACTTTACAGAGTGTATTGTGCCAAGTTGGATTACTTTTAGTTAATAACACCAGAGGATTCTGCTTTGATATTATTCACTGTGGTTGTGTAACTGCTTGGTTCTGAAATGACATAGGTTGTCACTGTTCTACATAATAGTGTTTTGGGGTATTCAATTGTTGTTTTGCTATTGAATGTAGAATATGTTGGTTCTGAAGCTCTACAAGTTATGTTAATTGGCTATTGCCTAAGTTGGAAATGGGTTGTTGCCAAACTAAGTTGTTATTTGGAATTGTTAGTGGACTCTTAAGGTGAAGTTGACAAATGATTAATTTTTAGAAATTAAGGATGTAACGATACCGGTGAGGTTATTCATAGATCAACTGAGCATGTTGAGTTATAGCCTGGTAACATAGAGATGGACTTTGAACTTAGTCCCGACCTTATATCCCCTCACGTTTCCTCATAATGTGGTTATGAGATTTTCTGTATTTGACGTATTGTAGGCTCGGACGAGTTTGAAGACTTCGAGCCGACACCTGAGATAGCTGCTCCTTCGCTTACAAGGAAGAACCGCCAACGAGGTAGGGGCTTTATACTTAGTTGTTTGCATCACATTGCATAGTTTTTAAAAATAAAACCGTATTTTGTGGAATACCACATATGAAAAACCTGACGGGACTGTTCGACAGCACGTCAGCTTTTTATATTGTATATGTACAAAAGTTTTACACGTTTATTTTTGTGCATTAGATTTCATGTTTTTATATGATGATTAAAACCTGTTTGGGATGAATCCTCCTGACACTTTGGACGGTCGCGAACATCAAAGTATCAAGGGGACGTCCTTGGTATATCTCCTATTATGTGGAGATGTTTTGTTTGTGCGCTGTGTGAAATAGGAGACTTTGGGAAGGTGTTGACTGCTTCTGTGGGTTGCAAATCCCTAAAACTGATCAGGGTGTATTTTATTACGGGTGTGTCGTCGCGAAATTTGCGCGACAACCTGGGTGACGGGCCCGGTCTCCGGGCTCATGAGGTGTTGCTTGCATGATATGGCCACCTTTCTGTGTGTTTGTTCGAGGAGTACTTGAGTGACCCTCCTTTTTCACGGACTACGATTTTCGGTATAAAACACGACGAGAGTATTTAAATTTATAGTTGTTTATGTATACAATCATGTTTTTCTTAAACCTCGTCAGAGCCTTGGGCCTGATTTCCTTGAGACGAAAAGGATTTAAATGTTTTATTAAAATGTGCATGATTCCCCAAAACTCATGGTTTTCAAGAAAAGGTAAAACAAGTTTTACACATGCATAGTATTTTGTACAAATTCCATACTGAGATAGTCACTCACCCCAATCGACATATTTTTCCCAGGTTAGAGTTTCAGTTGAAGGCTATATTGCTATTTTATTTTATTTCATTTCCCTAGTTGAACTCTTATTTATCGGTAAGCCTAACGATGGATGACTATTGCTTTTAAATTTGGATGACTGTAAAAACACTTAACTTGGTTGTTGGATTTCCTGGATTGTAGGCACAGTACTTACTTGGATTCTTAAGTTATTATTTTCGCATTATTTTTAATCTCGCAATCACTATATGGACCGTGGCCCATCATAAGTGGGTCGCGGCTGGGTATTTATTAAGTCTTCCGCAATAATTTTACTAGCCTTGAGCTGAGCGATCGGGTCTTCTACGAAGACTGGGTCGTTTGTCCTGGCGTTTCTGTCCGGCCCCCTTCTGGGTCGTGACATTAGCTACCAACGATGGCACCTGCTTCGCCACAGCATCGGATAACACAGCCTGAGCCATCGCCGTCGCTGCCCTCAATCCATCCTTCCCGATCGCGTCTCCCGTCGTCTTCTCCCTCTCTCTTTCTAGTTTCCATCTCTCGGCCCTCCTCTCTATATTCAGTTTTTGGAAATGCAAAAAATGGCCAAATTTCTCTCCCTCTGTAACTACTTGAACTGAACCGGACCAGCAGCTCAAACAGGTTCGGTTCAGCTCTCCTTCCCTTCACTTAATTTCTCTTTTAATTTTACCATTTTAATCCTAATTAATTAATATTAAAATATATTTGAGTGTTAAATATTTGTATGAAATTTTAACTGACCCAATATCAACTCCCAACTTATTCAAAATATCATTTAAAAAAAATTATTAGAGGTTCAATTTAAATTTTTTGTTTCCATTTCCAAAATTGATTTCCATCAATTAAATCCCCAATAAATTTTCTTAAATTATAACCTAACGATTATGTTATTGGTAACACCCCGATAATTATTAAACTTAATTCAAAATTTTCAAATTATACTCCAATTATATTTATTAAATTCTAGGGTGTTACACTCGTAGAGGAAGGAAATCTCAATCTCCCAGAAGGAAGCTTCAAATTAGGTTTAAAATGATGAAACTTACCTGGAGGGAATCGACGTGTACCAATTAGGGAAGATAAACTTGCAAAAAAGGGGGCAACGTGATTCGATTGTGGGAGAATTGTATCTATAGAGCTGATTTCGTGGATGCCATCTCGAGTTTTATCCCTAAAATTCATTATTTAAAATTTATTCTTCACAAAACTTGAAACTTTTGGACGCCAATTTGCGTCCTGGTCTCGTCCACATGTTGTCTGAAACATCACTGTGTAGACAGAAATGAGGATTAGGACGAGAATTTGGGTCCTGATCCCTTTGAACATCAATCTACAAGCGACATTCAGATGCCAAATATTGTCCGCACCTCGTAAGAATGTACCCAAAATTCGAACAGATTCAAATCAGACACGTCTTCATCTCATCCACACACGTCCGCTACCGTCCGAACCCAGTTTGCTACATAGTCGGGTGAGGACGCGAGATCCTCATCCTCACATTATCCCAAGGTTTAGGGACGGCCAGCAGTGCACTTGCGAAGGACGATGCTTTCGCATTCGTCCTAAACTGTCCTGGACAGTGTTCCCTTAAGTTTTCCCTACTTAATTTTCATCCCATAATTATCCCTTCATCCCAATATATCCTAATTATCCTCCAAATAATTTCTTAAGTTAAGGTCTACGATTACGTCATTGGTAACACTCCAACAATTATCCAATAATTCAAATATTGCCAATTACCCTTCAATTTTACTTATTAATTTCCGACATATAAAAGGTCAGAGTTTTACAAGAACACTCGGCATTTCCCAATTTCTTCCCAAGTCTCTCCCTCGAACTCTATCTTTCTCAACTTCTCTTCTCCATTCTCTCGGTTTCTATCTTCTTCTTTTCTTGTCGGGTTCTAGTTTCTCACTTTCTAGAGAGCACTTCACTCACTACCTCAATTCCCTTTTCTCTATGTAAATCAATTCTTCTCCTCACTTCTCCTTTTTCTCTAGAGAGGTGCGCCATTCCCTGTCAACGACACCCATGCCCATGCATGTCCTTAAACCATACCCTGTCTCTTTCTCTTTGTCTCCCACCTTTAATCCGCAGCTCCCTGACTATGCCTCACCTATCCAAGTAAAACCTCATCTAACACCTCTTATCCATTGCGATGTGTAAAGTGGAAGATGTGGATGAATCACTTATACATAGTTGCCATGGGATATGCGTTTCCATCGCAGCACGGGATGTCCACATCCATGCATGCAACATCTGTTATCCAACGTTTAACGTCAGTCAGTTTCTTCACTGCAAGGGACGTCCGTTTTCCGAAAAGGGACTTTCGTCGCCTTCACGTTTTAGTAATCTGTCAGTTTCTTCACTGCAATGGACGTCCGTTTCTCATGAGGGACGTCCATCGCCTTCACATTTTAGTCATCAGTTAGTTTCTTCGCTGCAACGAGCATCCGTTCCTCATGAGGGACTTCCGTCGCTTTCCCGTTTTAGTCATCCGTCATTCTTAAGATGGGCATCCATCACTTTCTTCGCTAGTCCATCGAACAATGCCATTCTAGTTATCATACTTAACACTCACCTTCAGCAAGAAACATCCATTTTCCTATAAGGGACATCCATCTTCGTCCAAACGATGTCGTTTACCCAATATACAACATTCGCCACTGACTAAGGACGTCCACCTTCCATCAAACAACGTCGCTCCCCCCTTCATTCCAACATCTGTCGTCCATAAAGGAAGTCTGCCCCACCATGAAGGGCATCCAATTTGCTATAATGGACATCTGTCCCTCTATAAAGGATGTCCGTCATCCACACAAAATCACCATTATTACAATTCGCCACACATTGCTCTTCTCTCTCTTCCCTTTTAATTAATCCAACATTTTAATCACCATAAATACCCCACTTAAACACTTCTAATAATTTCATCAAATAAATCTTTAATGATTATCCAAATAATCCAATTACCCCCAATTAATTTTCCAATTATCCTTTACTTTATTCCGTCATGGGAAATTGAGGTATTACACTCACACCTCCAAACTTCTATTTATGTACATTCCTTTCGCATTGATATTAAGTGAGTAACCATTTAGCCCAAGTAGGTAGTCCAGTTGGGTAATCAACTCGCATGAACTTGTTCTTGGGCTAGCGTCTCATACCACTAGTCTAGAACACATCCACTTGGTATGGATTGGCACCTAGTCATATCTCATGCATTTATCCTCGTTTTATCTGTCTTATATGCTGACTAATGCATGAACATTCCTCAAATGTAATATCAACATTTAGAACAGCAACAACAAATCTCCAATGCCTATTCATCATGGACAGAAGCATCAAACATATATAACAATCCTCAACGCACTGGAAAAATGGTAGCAATAAATCTCCAATGATAGAACCTAACAGATCCTCGAAACCATACTTAACATCATAAAACAGACTAGTCTAAAGCTATAATAAATCCTCACGGACAGAGCATCATTATCAACATAGGCTATAAAATCAATCCTCAAGAAATCCATCAGGAAATAGAGACACAAAACACAGCCAATCAATAGAGTAAAAGTCCTCGAGATTTCCTCGAGATTTATCAAGTATAAGTAGTAATATATCCTAAAACATTCCATCAGAAAGCAAAACAATAAGGAAGCAGGGAGTAGAACAAACCACCTAGCACATTGCATTGTAGGGCCATAAGGCCAAAACACAAGCAGCATTACTTACAATGATTGAAAATATGGAAGAAAACCCTTGACCCAGCTCGACCCAACTTCCCAGAGTTGAAATACCATCTCCTTACAACGATTTTGAGCTGGAATCAATACAGCCGCCCCTCGATAGAGTGATCTTCTTTTCCTTAGAATGTTCACTATTTATACCCTCTGTTAGGGCATAGAATCTCTGGCTGCGGGTTTCTTTCTCCGAGACGACATCACATCGAGGAACCGAGCTCATTTTTTACCACCGGATGTCCCCCAACCTTTCAAGGATGTTCCTCGAGCGTATCCTACGGTCCTAACTTCGTTCATCCCCTCATATGATGGTCATCGAACGCGTCTAATTTCCTTTAGATTCTCATGTGCGTTGCACGTGGCATTCCTATATAATGAACGTCCCTCTTGTACATCTTACGGTCTTAACCGTGTTAACTCCCTCATTCCATGGTCATCCACACGTGTCTATTTCCATCTAGATTTCCCCCATGTTCCTTGCACATGGCACCGCCCCTTATTTCAGCGTTGGACGTCCCTTATGGGCAACGGACATCTTTCGCTTACATTTTATGGTCTTAACCGCGTACACTCCCTCATCAGACGGCCATCCTTGCATGTCTTTTTCCATTAGATCCCTGCGTGCCTTACACGTGGCCCTTCTTATTTCAGCGTCGGACGTCTCTTATAACAATGGACGTCTCCCGCTCACAACCTACGGTCTTAACCTCGTTCGCTCCTTCATCTATCGATCATCCATCACGTCCATTTCCCTTTTTGATTCTCACGTGCCTTACACGTGGTCCCCTTCTAGAAATGACGTCCCTCTAGCTGATCCAGTGGTGAACATTCCGTCCGATATTTCAAAAGCCTCATCTAGCGGTCCCTTTTTATTTCCTTCATATTGTCCTATGCTAATCTCCAACAGACCACAGACGTCCCTCTTAGCCCACAGACATCCCTCCTAAACCACTTGCATACTTTCTCTACAATAATCTTTCCCTGTTGCGAGCTTAAAACGTATAAATATATATATATATATATATATATATATATATATATATATATATATATATATATTAATTATAACAAAATTCTTATCCAACCAAGCATTCCCAGAATTTTGTTATAATTAATATCTCAGAGAACTAAGA
>CM039473.1:15400994-15430821 GCA_022433065.1 Begonia loranthoides
CGCAGGAAACTCTCACTCCCAAGAAGAAGAAGTTGGACCAAAAATGCAGAAAGGGATGGGTCAAATCGAAGGCCTTACCTGGAGGGAGACGTTCGTTCACTAAATGGAGAGGGAGAGATGTTTGTCGTTGTGGAGAGGTGTGGTCCAGGTCAGGGGAAGGGTGTCTCCCATGTCGCTGTAGTGCGCTTTAATTAACAAAACGACAAGAAGCCCTAATATTTAATCCTTAATGTTTTTGCAAGCCTAGGACATTTCGGACAAGAGGAGTCATCCTAGCCTCGTCTGCGTGCGTCCGAAACCACCACTATTATCATCAGAATTGCATTTTTGAATGAAGGAAGTCATCCTTGCCTTTGTTTGTGCTCGTCTGAACCTGCCATTCAGACGAAGAATGGCATTCGCATCCAGCATCCGCATGCATTCGAAACTGTCCAAAAATTGGACAGATTCAAAATCCCCGAGTCCGCATGCATCCGCACTCGTCCACAAAGTCGAGTTACAGACGAACTAGGACGCAAAACCTCCTCATCCTGCATCATCCCAAAACGCAGGGATGACATTCCATGTGTTTTTGGATGACCCTCCTCGTGCTTGTGTCGTCTGCTATCGTTTGAATTCATCAGATTTCAGCTTTTCTTCACAATTTCATGCTAAATTTTTATCCCATTATATTTTTCCCATAAATACACGTCATAGTTTAACACGTATTGATACGCAATGTAATATATTAACTATCCCAAAAAATAATTACATCGCGTATATGAGGAAAACATTATCAGGGTATTACAGAAGGTCCCATCGAAGAAACATTTAACTCAATTTCTAACCCCACCTTATTTATGCCAAGTAAAGATGGTTTTATGAGGTTGTGTGGGGGTAGCCGAACGTCTAGCTTAGTAGCCATCATTTGTAACTTTCAAATTACAAAGCTTGACTGCATGCTAGATGAACAAAATGGATCAACCATGTTCTCCAAAGTAGCCCTCAATGGTGACTACCATCAATTCCAAGTGAAATGTACCACAAGGATCACAAATAAGGCCCCAAGCCAAGGTGCTCACTAACCTTTTTATTTCTTTTTATTCTACAAGAGAAGCTTTCTTTGAAGGGCAAGATGGAGTACCATCACATAGTGATAAGTAGCAACCCAAGCATGTGCTCATATAGGAATGCAACAAGGTACTCGTGGCTAACCGTCAACTTGAGACCTCTCATTCAACCAACACTTCCATTGCCACTTTTGGTAATGCTTAGGATCAAACAAGAGAAAGATGCTTCAAGATACTTCAGAATTCCAAGGAGGTAGTATCGAATGAATTTATGAAATATTTTGAAATTATTGGATGTAAGTGATAATGCTTGTTTTAAGATGCTCTCTGCTTAGGTTAAAATAGCTTAGGATTTTTGTTTGTTTTTGTTTTGAAGGATATTTTTGTAATTTTTTTATTGAGGCTACCCTAATTTGAAGGGCATATAGACTCCTCTCTAGGGCTTGTCTGAATTTAATTTTGAATTAGCTAAAAACCCATTGAAAGGATTGAAATTCCTTCCACAAACTGGCCTTATTCCCTTGGTGTGAATCCGAGAGAGTTTGTGTCAAACATTGAATCATCGTTGTTCCTTGCAAGCTTTGTGATGATTTCTCTTAAACTACTCCTTCCTCCACTTCCTTCCAGAGGTGGACATCCCTAGTAAAGGTTTAGAAGGCCTATTAAGACCAAAATTGGACTGTCTTCCCCATTGGAGACCATTGAAGTCAATAGGTGTAATTTGGCACCCATTCAGACTAGTTTTCATCCTTCCGTGCAAAACTTTTGATTCCAACTGTTTTTTCCTTGATTTTTGGATGTTCTTTTATTTACTAACAAAGAGATACGTGGTCCAAATTTCACACATTTTGGATGTATATTAAGCAGGTTGCGTTTGTTACATTTTTTGTCCTAATAATGTTTATTGGCGCTTTTCCAGACCAATCTCAAATTCCTCCGCATAACTTCTTCCTCAGAAAGTATCTTCTTGTGATTTTTGAAGGGTGCAATGATGTGCCACCAAAACCATGAGTGACAACCAATCGGGGAGATTTTCTAGTTTTAATTCTAGTGTTCTTTTTGTAGGTGATCAAAGGGAGGAGTATGCTCAAATCATCCTTTTTGTTCATCCAACATCCATAAGTATCATGAAGTTATTCAAGATCAAGCATAGGAGGAAGATCAAACACAAGTTTAGAAGATTTCTTAGACATTCTAAAACTGCCGACAATCTGACCACCAAGCCGTATTTGGATTCTTTGGATGTCTTCAAAGTCTTACATCAAATAGTGTGCGTCATAAAGTTTGTAGCTGACTTCTTAAGCTTTCTACAATGGGATCTTTTGTTAATATTGGAGTTTAGTTTCTATGCCAAAAAGTTCACAAACAAAGAGCTTTGTTTTCTGTTAAAGAAGCCAAATCTCACTTCCTCGAAATTGAAGCCCAATTCAATTTGAAGACGGGCCTTGAAGAATGATCCATTAGATCATTGTTGCATCCAAGATTTAATAACTTATTTATGATTTATTTTATTTTATGTTAAGTTTAATAGTCAATTGTTTGTGTCACTTGGTTAGAGCATGTCTAGCAGAGCATGTGTCTTTGTGAGGGTATTTTGGTAAGTTGTCTTTAGGAAGTTTGGCTTGATTTTGTGGGGTATTGAAACCCTCTTTAATGTCTACCCTAGGGGATGAATTTTGCAGTTGAAGAACAGATTTTGAAGTGTGGAGTTTCCCTCCCCTTTTCGACCATTTCTCATTTGGTAGTGTTATTCGATTAAGTTTGGTTTTCAAATTTGTTTCATTGTTTCTTGCCAGTTTTGAATCCTCTTATTGCTATTCATTTCTCCATCTTTTTACAGAGGTGTACATCCCAAGGGAAGGAGTAGAAAGCTCACTAAGACCCAAGTTGGAGTTCTTCCACCACTAGAAGCCATTGAAGTCAATAGGCACAGTTTAGGTGCCTATTCGGACAAGCTGGCATACCTTCATCCATAACTTCCTTTTCTATATGAATTTGTTCAAGCTATTTTGAGGGTTTTTTCTTCACATATTGCCTGTTATGTGGTTCAAATTTTGTATCAAAATTTGTTCATTTTTTTATTTTTATCCATCCAGAAATCACCTCGCAAAACTGTCTTCTTATCATATCTAATTCCAGAGCACTTCTCACTTATGCAGCAATAACTTTCCTTCTATAATGCATTAGTCTATGAAACTTTGAGGGTATTTTGTAGACTTTTAGTTTGTACTTCTATCCAAAAATCCTACCAAAAACCTTTCATATGGGTGGTTTTTGTTATCATCAATGTTCGAATAGAATCAATAAAATAGTTTCATTCCATTGCTCACACTTTTTGAATTGCCTAGCAGTGGTGCATCATGCTATAATCCCTCAGTGTAGTCTGGTCCAAGTTTCAAGCCATTTGGATGCAAAACGAATGAGTTTCACATTCGGCCATTTGGGTCTATTTTTGTAGCAGCAATAACTGCCAGCATCAAAAGGGTTCCAAGCCTTGCAACCCATGGTGCATCATGAAAGAAGGTAGTGCATGGATGGTAACTCTTCTCGCACTTTCTAATTTTCCTAGCACCTTCACGATACTCTTGCACCAAGTTTAGGAACATTATTTGAGAAATTTCTTGGTAGACTATTTTGATGTCATTTTGGTTTGTAATGTTGCTTTGATTCAATACTTGATAATTCAATCTATCTTGTAGTCCTTAAGTGGAGTTAAACTATTTCATATTGTCAAGGGTTGCTCTTTTTGGTAAGTTGTAGCTAATTGCTTTGTTTTTCAAGTTTAGCCATTGCATGATAATGGATGAAAGAAGCAAGAATGCCAAGAGGTGGTTGGGCAAATACATTATGGTAGTAAGCTTGCGCTAATGAGGTATGTTTTTATAATTGAGGTTGTTGTTAGTTGGTTCGATATGGCATTGAAAATAGCTAATCTTGTTGTTGTTGAAGGCCCGTATTATTGCCTCACTACCTACGAAATTGAAATAAAAAATGAAAATTGTAACATCCATGGTTGTTTTATCTATGGAGTGGAGCTAGACTCACCAAATGGTGTTATCCGATTCTTTTTTACGAGAAGGTTTACTACCGAAGCACAAACCACTTATTTTGTGGTGACGAAGTTGTATAGGGCTATGAAAGAGCATTACTTGTGGTTGCTATTAGGAGAGTTGAGCTTGAAGTTTTTGAAGAATATGTCAAGTGTAGGATAGTTAAAGGTCGATTACTCATACTTGGGTTGATTATACTTAATGCAGTTTCCAAGCCTCCCTTGGGACAAGCCAAACTTGGAGTTGTTTAAGGACTAACAAGAACTGATAGGATTCAAGTCTCCAATTCAAAGTCAAGTCAGAAATTGCAATTGGCCAAGAGCAAAACCCGAGCACCAGAATGTAATCAGTATAACTCCAATTGTATACAAGCTTTGGACCTCAAATTTATAGGGCAAATAACTATCAAACGGAATAAGGACATCTCTAGAAATCTTCTTAAAATTCTCAATACACATGGAGTTATGTTGTTGACAAGAAGCTGCCCCAAAATCAATCCAATTAAACAGTTTCGGCCAACTCATATTAAAGATGACCTAACTTTCAATCCCGATGTCCAATGGCAACCAATTTTGGAAGGTGCAAGCAATTAACAGAGAGGAATATTCACACAAAAAATTACAGTCCAATTCGAACGAAAATGAAAGTTATCCTATCAGCCAACCACTGTCCAGAAAACAGAAATACAGAGCAGAATTCGAGAACCTGATTCGAAAATGTTATATCTTTCAATTCTGAAAGCCAATTGTCACCAAATTTTCAGATGTTCAATAAATAACCAAGAAATAGCTATAGTCCAAAATACACGTTAAGAAACGCACGAGAACGAATATTATGCTTGAAACAACACTCCACCCTGAAAACAAATTCTAAAAAACAGTTTCAGCAACTCATATATAACAATGCATAAAATCACGAGCTTAAATGCAATCTTCACCAAAATTATATCCAAATCACCACAACAGAGAATACAAGGTCTTTAACTCAAAATATAGCAGGGAACTTAAGGAAAAATGAATAGAATCAGAATACCTAGTCATTCCACTCACTCCCACTTGGTAGAGAGAGGCGTCTAGTTCGGGTCCTTTGCAAAAAGGATACTCCACCTTGGATTTGCTACGTTCTTCTATCTCCACACACCACTGGACACCCTCAAATAAAGATGCTGGAAAAGACAGTGCCAACCTCCCTCTCAAGAACGCACAAGAACGAAGGAGGGAGATGGTTTTGGTGTAGTTTTTGCATTAAAGCTAACCGTCCACCTAGGGTTTGAGAGAGAGCAAGCTCTTCACGATTTTTGCACAGCAAAATAGGGGTTCTAAACTAATTTCAAAATAGCTTTAATGGAGGCTTAAAAGCTCCACACAAAATTAGGGCTGTCAATTTTCAAATTACAACAATATCTCTAATATTAAACACACAAAAAAATAAGTCAGAGGCTGGGATTTTGTCTCTGTAAAAGCAGCTTTTGACATAGTAAAAGAGATCCAATTATCCCACAAAAGTACACTCTAAAGATGTTCTAATGGATCAATGGCATGCTACGCTCTAATGGTTTTCAAGTTGTTTACGTTCTTTTTTCTTTTTTTTGCAAGCTAGACTTTATATTATGAATAATTTGGTCACTCGGGTAGGTGTGTCTTAGCCGAGTGCATGCTACTTGTTTATGAGTTCTATTCATCTTTTCTTTCAGAGGCACTTGCCCTAGATTGAAGTCCATAAATATACCATTTGTAGGCTATTGCAACAACTTTTTGATGAATGGAAGACCCTAATTCTTCCTCCTGCAAATTGTCACCTCCATTCAGTTTTGCAACCAATTGTGTTGTGTTTAACATTTAGTTATCCATTTGTGAGAGTTGGATAGCTAGTTTATTATTCACTTTCTACCACATACTTAGAGGTTAAATGCATTAAGAGACTGAAGAAAATTCACAAGGACAAAGTTGGAGTGTTGCCTTCTTTCAAGAAGGAGCACTTGGGGTGTAGAAGTGTGATAGGCACCCCTACAACCTACTTGTACCTTTCCCACCATAACTTCCTATTCCATCCAAAATTTGAAGCGGAATTTTGAGGGATTACTCTTCATTCAGACTTTTCAAAGTTGTCCAAGATTGTTCCAAACTTTGTTCATTTATTTTATTTTTATCCTTCCCGAAATCACACTGCAAAATTATGAAAATCACCAAACCCAATTCCATAGTAGTCCAAACCATTTCAGTTATATCTCCTTATTCATAAGGAGTTTGACCATGAAACATTGAAGGTAATTTATACACTCTTTATTGGTTGTCTCATCCAAAAATCCCTTTGAAAGCCTTCCATTTGGGTTGTTTTTTTGTTGTTGAATTTTGAACAAAATCTATGAAACAGTATCAATCTGGTTGTTCACAACTTTTAGAGTTTGTGATTGTTTTTGCTTCTCTATAGAAAAAAATTTTGGTTTTGCTCTGTTACCACAATCCAGAAAACCCAACAGCACTAAAACACAGTAATAATGTCATAAAATTCAATAGTATCAAATCCTTACATTGTCAATGTCAAAGCCCATAATTCATAAAAATATATAGAGACACCATTTTCATCAAAATAAATTTCCACATGTCAACATCACTAGACAATCTCAAAGGCTCACTCATGGAAACCCATCTTCACTCCCTCTTCAACAAAGATATCTTCACTGGTATATAGCTAAAATCATCTATCATACAGAATAAATACATCCTCGAATAAATCAACTTATTATTGTAAATAGTAGGTAATATCTCAACAAGAATAGACAATAGATTGTCAATCATCATGAATGTACTGGAAACAAAATTTATTGTCTAACATCACAAACAACAAAATAACATATAACACCCCTTTTTATAAACCTTGATTTTATAAGAAATTCTTGTAATATATATTTTTTAATATTTTATTCTTATTAAAAATCACCATTTAAAATTAAACCATACATTTCAAAAATCAATACAACTGAAGAATTTATCAATTAAAATAAATTATTGCCAAAAGTCAAGTTTAAAAGTCCTTTATAAATTCGAATATATGAAATCCAACAGTGAGCCAAATTTACAAAATTGCAAGCATAAGCATCATAAAAAATGTAATATCCCAAAATTTTATTATACTAAGCATACAAGTTAAGTGATAATTTTGGGGTTTTTGTAACTAAAATAGACGATTAAGATATTGGCCAAGAGAAACATATTTGGAAGAAGTGAATTATAATACCTCAAATTGTATTCTTATTAAGCTCAGGAGGATGATTTAAGATTTATTGGAAATAATTTGGATAATTTTATATATTAGTCAAGTGAAACATATTTGGATAAAGTGAACTATGATACCTGAATTATATTCATACTTAGTTTGGGGAAAGATTAATGTTACGAGAGAATTATTTGATAATATTTGGAGTTAGTTAGAGCGATATGAACTAGATTTATGATGGACAGTCAGTGAAATTGGAAAGAGAAAATATGATTGGATATATTTTGATATAGTATGGTTGAAAGGTTGAGAATAATAAAGTTGTTAATATTTATGGATATATTGGGTAGAATAATGTGAAGAATGAATTTTGGACAATATCCATTTAAGTATAGGAGGATAAATTTAAGGATAGTTTGGATAATTCAAGTGTTGGTCAAGGGAAAACGTATTTGGAAAATAGTGAATTACGGTACTCGAGTCGTTGAGGATAATAAGGTTGTTAACATTTAAGAGTATATTGAATCTAGTATTGGTTTTGGATATAGGGTTTGTTTATATGATACAAGAATAAATTAGAGATTTTGTAGATGATAGTTAGAGTTAAGAGAAGTAATATTAGAAGTAGTTAATAATGAGGTTATATACATATAAATATATATAGTTTAATAAGGATATTTGTATATTTATATTGCGTTATGATATATATACTTTATGAAGAAATAAACTGCAGACATTCATGGCGATTGATTGTCAACAACGTCAATCGTCTGCCTCATTGACTTGTGAATTGGAATTCAATGGCTGATTGATTTGGATTGGCAGCCGGTTGTCCGAAGGAGAAACAATCGATCGGCGATCTAGAAGTCGCCTGGAAATAGAAACATCATCTCCTAGAAGCTTCTAGGTTTACGTTGGACGCGTCTGGATGACGGTGGTTACCCTTGGCTCTTCACCTTTACGCACACTGAAGAGTCAAGTCTTGCAGCCTATAAATAGAAGAAAGATAAGTGAAGCTGGAAGTTTTGGAAAAATAGCAGAGTGCTAGTGAAAGGAAAGTCATGCTGTGTTTTGGAAAGAGAGAAGTTGTGAGAGTCTAAGGGAGGGAGTGGTTCTGGAAATTGTGAGGGAACCGCTGGCTATGAGTTTTGAGAGAAAGAAGGTTGTAGATAGAGAGAGAGATAGAAAGCCGTGAGGGTTTCTAGAAGAAGGAGAGGTGATTTTGAGGGTTGCTGGAATTTGTGAAGAGGAGGGAGATAGAGACTGTGCAGGAAGAAGTCTCAGAAGAAAAATGGAGTTCTGCTTCTATGTTTAGTTTCCAAGTTCCATGTTCTTCAAGTAAGCAGAACTTCTCTCTGATGGTTGATTTATTCAGTTTTGGTTCCTACACGGTGAGCATGAATTGTTGCTTTTCTTCGGTGAATGTCTGAGAAATGTATGTTGCTTGTTTTGTTAGTGTGAGTTTGCATGAAAGTATGTGACTATTGGATGCGAAACTACTCTTGTTGGTTCTATTCGTGTGCATACTCTCTATTGATTATTATTGGATAAATGAATTCTGGAAATTGTATTAAACTTTATATATATATATATATCGATTAAGGTTATAATCTGTTGAATTTTTTTGGGTTCACTATTGGATATATTTTGTGTAACGACCCGGATTTTTCTTCCTGTTAAAAATCGCTTAAAATTAAAACTTTTCTTTTCTTTTGTAAAACAACGGAAACCTTTTTAAATTGTGATCAGAGTTCTTTTCTAAAAATTTGGACCGTTAAAAATCATTTTCTTAGACTTGTTACAAAAATTGTTATAAGCAGTGGAAAACTATAATTAAATAATCTTTTCTCAGAACGTAGCAGAAGCGTAAATAATTCATTTAAGAAATATTAATTCTATTTTTATGTGTTAGTTACAAAACACTTTTCTCTTTTACTTTCTTTAGCCTAGCCAGCCACAAGACTCGCTCGTTAAAATCCTTCATCGACTGCTCATTCACCTATTCTCGTGCGTGTACTTACACCACAAGCAAATGAGATATGCAATATGATGTATGCCTCTAACTCATTATGTTAGAATGGATACCCAAACTGTTCTTTTCTTATCTTTACATACATTACTTGTACATCGAGCTGGGACATTGGAGGAATCTGTGGCAAAGAGTAAAGCTTCAGAGTTATCTAATACAAACTAATGATTCATCTTATTATTGGCCAAGTACCCCAACGTGGATTGCAAGGCATCATTTCAAATGCAACAGTTAATCGTAAATAGAAAAATGCTTAATAGATCAATAAGTTGACGACATCCATTAAGCATAGATAAAATGACCAGAGATAGTATGATATCCAGAAGAGTAAGGCAGGGTTTAAAGGCAAAATTCCCAACCAGAAGCTAACAACCTATTTAGTGACATGATATATATATTTACAGAGAACCAAACAATCCATAATAGAGGGTAACTAAACATGCTCATATTAGAAGAAACAGTAGCATTTATCTAGCAGTAAGGAAATAGTGATAGAATAAACAACAATATTATCAATCGAATCCATCAAAGTAGCAAGCAGGACAGTGTACAGCACATCCAATAAAACCAGAACCTATAACAGACAGTTAATCTTTACAACTAATAGCAGGGAGTTATCTATACAAAGAGTGACTAGGAATTTAACTCACAGTTTATTCGTGTTTAACATAACGTAGAACAATTTACAGTTCAACATTTCATATCATAAAGCTAATCGTCAGAGATCATAACGTTAACAGGAGGCATTATCAATCTCTCTACAAAACTAGGCATTCATCTATAGGAAAATTATCACAGAACATTAACATTGAAGAAACAGACACTACTTGTGGTGTAGGGCTGCCATAGGCCAATGACTCTACCCATTTCTTACCTCTTAATTACAAACGGTTGAAGAGTTCCAGCACAAGAAGAATTGCAGCAACAAGTTTCCAAGACCAACATTCAGTCGTCCACCCAATAACAAAACACCAGCGTAATATCCAACCCTGCATCTGTATTTTTATGAAGCCAGAGGCGGAGCTCCCCAGGAGAAGTGTCAGGTGAGAGGACAATCACCCACTTCAACGGAGGAGGTCCAACCATCAATCTCCATGTGGAAAGTCTCTTATCCACTACTGGAGAATCACATGAAATCATCGAAGAAGCTGCAGAAGAAAAGTTGCACCGACCGGTCCAAGAATTCATTGGCAAAGGCAACCAAACCAGGTTCACACAATTCAGCAAACCAGCAGGGCCGAACCCATTCGTTTCAGTCATTTCCTTCGCGAACCGTCAGCCCCCATCTAATTCATCAATTCGTCCACCCAAATCCCAGCTATAATCTAAACGCAGCGCAATCAACAACAAGGAATGAACCAACTCACCTCGACCCGAAGCTAGAAATCACAACGCAGGGGAGAAATTGTCCCATAGCTCGAGTGTTCCACCGACCCGCACCACGACTTGTGTCCATCATCATCACACGCTACTGCTAGACCATATAGCACACCCGGAGTCATCCAGCAGCGTTGCCAACAGCCTGAGCTGGAGCTCCATCTCTTTTTCTCTATTCTTTCTCTTCAGCAAACCGCGGATGAGCATCAATTTCTCCCCTCTTTAACTCCCTTTATTTTAATTCTTCCATGCTGGGACATCTGCTTACCATTTTTACTAAGGGGGACGTCCGCTCCTCGATAAGGGACGTCTGTCAATTTCTTTGTCATGAGGGACGTTCGTCGCTAGAAGGGACGTCTGCCAGCCGTAGTATTCCAAACATCCATCATTCTACTTTTAACGACCATCTATTTCTTCGCTACAATGGATGTTTGTTCCTCATGAGGGACATCTGTTGCCTTCATCCAAATGATGTCGTTCACCTTACCTCACAAAACCTGTCTTCAATAAAGGATGTCTGTTTTATCCAAACGGCATCGCACCATTATCATACTAAACACCCACCTTCCATAAGGGACGTCCATCTTCATATAAAGGACGTCCATTTTACTCCAAACGACGCCGTAACCTTTATTACACATGGCATCAGCCATTCACAAAGACCATCCGCCCACAACAAAAGGGTGCACAATACGCAATAATGGACGTCTATCCCTCGATAAAGGACTTCCGTTCTCTTCCCACCTCAAACATTCATTGACTCACAAATACAAGGGATGTTCGTCCCACTACAAGGGACGTCCGCCATTCACATAAAAACACCACTCCCATGTATTTGCTTCCTTAATCCATCCTTTAAAATCCCTTAACACTTGTACAACTTATTCAAATTTCAATACCATCCCAATTAACTCTAAAACCATCCAATGAAATTCTTAATTATTCTTACTAACTTTCATCATGGAAAGTCGAGGTATTACATTATGGAAACTAGATTAACCCATTGTATGTATGCTAAGTAGAATATACGTATCAAGGTGATATTCATGAGGTTGGTCCATGATATATGCTTGCGTTTTATATTGTGTTTATTCAATAACAATTTGGAAACACAATGTTAAGTTGGTTTTAATTCCTCGCTATATTGGATGTTAAAGTTCAAGGTAATAAGTTGGGAAATAATACTACGGTTAGAATTTGTATAGACTTGTTAGCAATGAGTGAAGTGATAAGTATAGAAAATAAGGAATATTGTTATGCATATTGGTCAGAGAACTACTTAAGGAATATTGTTATGCATGTTGGTTGGAGAACTACTATTGATGCTCATATGCTTAATTATGAATAGGTATTAAGGAGGAGAAACTTTAAGTGCTAACTCTTTAAAGCTACGGACTCCAGATAAGTGGTATTGTATGTGTTTTGTCTGAAATGGGCTACATCATGGGAATTAGGGTTTGTTTGATGTTTGCATTTACTTGATGAATTGTTGAATGTTGGTGTGAATTACAAGTTTATTAAACCTAAGTTAAGTTCCTGAGTTAGGAATGGATCACGTTTTGAGGATACGACTTATCAACACGTTAGATAGAATTGTATGTGTACAACAACGTTAAGACATGGAATCCTAAAGTATACGAAAATGAATAAACGTAAATAGGTGGTTAGAGATGTGAGTTCTTGAGTTGGCCGCCTAAGTGTGTGCCACAAGATGGCCGCATTGTGCATAAACCGCTCTACCTTGTCAAGTTGACATCTCTAACACTTGGATGGGTAACTTGTCACGACCCGAAGACAGGTCGGACAAAACTGCTGGGTCAAGCGACCAGACCCTCGTAGAGAACCCGATCACCCAGCCCAAGACGTGTGTTTTAGTAAAAGACTTATAAATATTTAATTTGGCCTAAAAGATATGAGCCTAGGTCTGAGTAAAGATCATGTGAAAATAACGATGCATAAATTACAAGGAAATCCAAGTACTGTGCAACCAAATCCAATCCAACCATATTAAGTTTTAGAAACCAAAATAGAAATATCAATGTCCTCACCAAATCACGAAAAATCACTCAAGTGGAAATAATATGACACTTTAGTTTCTATTCCTCAGCTGCTCTTGCCATTACCTAAAGTTTTGGGGGAGGAGTCGTTTGGGATGAGTGACTAACTCAGTAAAGTATAGTTATACTAGATGCACCTCATGCAAAACTGGTTTTACTCTATTTTCAAAAACAATTTTATGTTTCTCATTTTACCGTACATGTATTTTTAACTAATATCTCTTTATCATATTATAAATCTGGTCCAAGGCCATCGATGATGCTTTTATCGAAAACTTGTTGTATACATATGTAAAACCCGTGAAATTTTTTTTAAATAAGAAATTCCACGTGTAAATTTTTCACGTTATAATCGGTCATAACGTTGAAAAATTGACTCAATTTATCACGTAATGGGCACGTAGGATTTTGGTCATTAGTCAAATAAGAGGAGTTGAAAGTTTCTAAATGAAAGATTTGTTTAAGAAGTGAAATTGATGAATTAAATTAAAGCTATAAATAACATTTGACGATGCTCGAAATGGATTGGAATTTTGAATTAATAAATTGGTATAGGATATGTGTAATTGATAAGTCCATATATTAGGAAGAAGTCAGATTATTTGATGTATGACATGTATCTTGATATATATAGGGGCATTTATGTAATTGGACGAAAGAATTGAGAAATGAGGGGGAAAGATTTGCCATGTGTATTGGAATAAATTAAATGAAAAAAAAAAAGAAGGGAGAGATTGACGTTGAAGTGAAAGACAAAGTGGAAATAAGAAAAATAAATAAATAAAAGTTAGTGGAAAACAAAGAAGAAATGGCGTGCAATTGAAGAGAGAGAAAGCCTAATAAAATAAGGAAATAAAATAATAAAAGGAAGTGAAATGAAGGGGGGAAATCTGTTGAAATATTCGAAGGAAAAGGGGGGAAGAAAATTAGGGCTTTTCATCTTCCCCCATTCCAGCCTCCAGCCGAGAGAAATCGAAAGGGAGAGAGAGACGCCGGCCGGGCGATTTTTGCGAGAGAGAGGGAGACCCGCGGCTGGACGACGACGGTTGACGTCGTCTGAGGCGTTCTGAGTGGTAGCCAGTAGGAACCGAGCGACTCCTTCGACGGCAGAACTGCACCTTGCGAGTGTCGTTCGGGAATGGAAAACGTTCTGACTTGACGTTGGCCAGTGTAAGGACAGACGACCTCGGATGGTTCGTGCGCTCTGTCCAGCGGTGAACATTCTGACCGCCGGCGACAGGAGCTCTGCCTCGCCAACCTTCCGATTTCTGGCGAGCGAAAACAAAACACTCGGTTCTGTTCTGATTGGGTGAGCGATTTTCATTTGAGCATTTGATTCAATAATGGATTTTAGATTTGATGTTGTTTTGGTTGTTGGAAATCTTGGTGAAGAACTGTGGATATAAGGATTGCTACTCTGTTTGATTTTTATTTGTGGATAAGTAGTGCAGTGTTATTTTGGTCTGTTGAGTGTGGAATGTTTAGTTGAATTCTTGCTTTGGTAATGGAAAGCAATTTGGTCCTGTTTCGTTGTTGGATTGAATGATTTCTGCACATTAGTTATTTTGATGAGATAATGGCAAAGAGAAATGCTATTGTCTGAATTTAATTGTGCTGAAGTTTCTGGAATTTGGCATTTTGTTGATTAATATCCAACTCGGTTCGCTGCTACTTGTTGAGATTAGAGGATTTGTGCTTGGCTTGCTGAAATTAATTTTATGATCAGGGATAAATTCGAAGAACTTGCTCTAAGGATATGTGTCTTCCGTTTTATTGTTGGATGTGATTATTTAAGCTTAAAGTTTTAGTAATGGATTCGAGAGGTGATGTTGCTACTATTTAGTTTATTCATTTGTGAACTTGAGGATCCTAGCTTAACTTGGGTTGCTATCTTGAATAATGGATTAAATTGTTATTATAGATTGTAATTGGAGATAGATATTGAGCATGTTCCTACTGTGAAATAATGAATTGGATTGAGATTCGGATATAGTATTGCATGTGATAGAGCCAATTCTGTCTAAGTTTGAGAGACATTTTATGACGTTGCTAATTGTTTTTAATTGTTGCATAATACATATTGAGGAACTAAATGTTTGGACGATGCATTGTTAGTTTACAAAATGATAAAGTTTGGAGATTTTTGTTGAAATTATTAGATGAGTCGTTAGACGTTGGTTGGGCTCCTATTCCTGGTATAGGACCCTTTGCTTATTTTCTAGAGTTATTTACAAATTCCAACATTATATCATTGTCAAGCTTGGACGATTTCGATGAGTGTGATACCATTCCCGAGGAGACGGTTGCTCCACTCGATAGAAAGGAACGTCGACAAGGTAGGGATTTCTATACCTCTTGCGTTATATTGCATCGTATCCCGTTTTCAAAATAATTATTTTGTGGAATACCACACTTGAAAAATGATGGGAACTGTTCGACAGCACGTCAGTTTTTATTAGTAGTATGTTTTCTCAAGTTTAATTTCATACATGGTTTGAAATTTATTGTGTATATGTTGAGGGATGGATTCGCTATCCCCTTTGATACCTTCTCCTGCGTGAAGGTTGATTGTTTGACGTGAGACAACAGATCGGGGCATTGGTGACGTGTCCTCAGGTCAAAAGCCATGAAAGTCGTAAATAGTATGAGAGGGTGATGATGCCTCCTAGGGTCGAAAACCCCTAAACCTGGCCAGGGTTTTGTCCCACGGATCAGACGGTTGTCAATCGCTAAGACTTAGTTAACCTAAGTACCAATTCCATTTGACGGGTGGACGGCCGAGTTTACTCATCGGTAACCCTCGTTCATTTGGAGCCTCTAGGTATCTTAGCTGTTAAATAAGTCCACATATAGCGAGCAACTGTATCCGTTATATTTGATCGTACGACGCGATGGATCTACGGACCACCGTCATTTATACTTCCTCCTGCCTCATAAGGTGTTGTCACCGACGGGTGACCACCTTTTCTCTGTTGAGTGGCGGGTGAGTCCTTGAGTGACCACTCCTTTTCATTGATGACGTTTTTATATTGGAACACGATGATGGCCTATTTTATGAGGTATAGCTGTCTATGTATATAGTAAGTTTTTTTCGATAAAAGCCACATCGATGGCCTTGGGCTAGATTTATAATATGATAAGAGATTTCAAATTAAAATCCATGTACGGTAAAATGAGAAACACAACCCTGATTTTGAAAATATAGAAAAACCAGTTTTGCATGAGGTGCACTTAGTGTAGCTATACTTTACTGAGTTAGTCACTCATCCCAAACGACTCCTCCTCCAAAACTTCAGGTAAAGGCAAGAGCAGCTGAGGATTAAGCGCTGAAGTGTTCTGTCATTTACATTTGAGTGATTTATCGTTACTTGGTGACGATATTTACATTTGGTCTGTAAACCTTAAACACAGTTGGTTTTGGATTTGTTGCACAGTATTTGGATTTCATTTTAAATTTATGCACCATTATTTTCTCATGATCCCTACTCGGACCTAGGCCCATATCATCTTGGGCCGAAATAAATATTTATAAGTCTTCCGCTAAAACACGCGCCTTGGGCTGGTTGATCGGGTTCTCTACGAGAATCGGGTCGCCTGACCCGGCGGTTCTGTTAGGCCCGTCTTCGGGTCGTGACAACATAGACAACTATACCTCGTAAAATAGGCCATCATCATTTTCCAATATGAAAACTTCATCAGTGAAAATGGGTAGTCACTCAAGGACACATCTGACACTCATCATAGAAGAGGTGGTCAACCATCGATGACAACACCTTATGAGGCAAGAATAATGACGGCGATTCAAAGATTCCGCACGTCACCCAAGTTGTCGGCGCCCCAAGCTGCACGACAAAACTCGTATAATCGTATAATCAAATAAAACGAATATGGTTGCTTGCTATATGTAGACTTGTTTAACAGCTAAGATACCTAGAAGTTCCAAATGGACGAGGGTTGCCAATGAGAAAGCTCGACCGTCGCGCCACCCTCCAAATGAAATGGTATTTAGGTTAAACAAGTCTCAACGACTTACAATTGTCTAATCCGTGGGACAAGTCCTGGCCAGGTTTAGGGGCTTGCGACCCAAGGAGACATCATCACTCTCCCATACGAATTAACGACTTTCAGGAGTTTCAACCTGAGGACACGTCACCAATGCCCCACCTATATTTTCACACACAATCAATCAACTTTCACGCAGCAGAAGGTTTCAAAGGGGACAATCTCATTATGCTTTAGCACTAAAGTGCCAAGGCATCATGAGGATTCATCCTCCAGTATATGCACAATAAATTTCAAACCATGTACGGAATGTAAACATGAAAAAATATACTACTAATAAAAAGTGACGTACTGTCGAATAGTCCCCGTCATTTTTCAAGTGTTGTATTCTACAAAATAATTATTTTTGAAAACGGGATGCGATGCAGTGCAATGCAATGCAAGAGGTATAGAAATCCCTACCTTGATGACAGTTCGTTTTGTTGACCAGAGCAACCGTTTATTCTGGAATCATATCACATTCGCTGAAATCGTCCAAGCCTAGCAAATGTACCAAACACGAGAATTCATAAATTAATTCCAAAAAAATAAGCGAAGGATCCTATACTGAGAATAGGAGTCCAACCGCCGTGTAAACGACTCATCTAAAAATCTTGACAAAATCCTTAAATTGTATCATTTGGTAAATAAATAGATCACCATCCAAACAACACTTAATCCTCAACATATCATGTGCATTTAAACAGTTAACAATGCCACATAATGTCTTTCAAACTTAGACAATATCAATTTTATTGCATAAATAACTATAACAGAACATCAAACTATTTATTATTGCAACAGCAAAAACATTCTCACATCCATCACTCAGTAATCATTTAAGTGTACCAACTATATCTATCACTTACCAACCATCTATACAAATAACCACCACTAAATACCCTACAATCACTTCGTGAAACTGCCAATCAAAACAAGACACAACTCTTCAGGCCCACAATCGAAATAGCAGCATAATAAAACACAGTTTGGTATTCAAATCCTCACATCTGCGGGTCTTTTATAAATTAACAGTAGCACAACCAACAGAGCAACATCCAAGAATAAATCAACAAGTAACCTCACCAACCAAAGATAACAGATTGAATATTTTCCCTCAAAATAGAATGTTGTATTCTACAGCTAACAACCCTTAACCAAACAGAACCAAAACAGTGTTATGACCGAACGTGCATCCAATGTAAACAGCAAACATTACAGGGCATATCGGTGAGAAACCCATAAATTATGCAATATTCAGAAATCTATTATGCAATTCGAAACCCATCTCTGAACCTACAGAACACCAAATGCAAAACCCAAATAAATCCTAGTGATCGGCATTAAACAGTTAGACTCCACATTAATATCCAACAATACCATTCAACCAAGTATGAACGATACAACAATGATCATCAGGATTTTCCATGGTTTTTCATCAATAATCCAGTAACAAATTTTTCAACCATCCATGAATCGAAATCATTGTCACTAAAATCACAGCAAAATAGGGTGACAGAGAGACCAAAGGGAAACAGGGGCATTTCTCACCTGTTTAAACCATGGAAGAACCTTCACAGCCAGCTCGCGCTCAGAACGCTTCGATGAATGGCTCACCCTTGTTTGCGTTTGGAACTCCTTGACTGACCGTCACTTTCGTCAATCAAACGATTCGCTCCTCATCTGCTCAGAGCTGCCGTCGTTGAGGGTTTTGTTCCTCACCCGCTCGCCTCTCGCTGACTTCCACTCAGAAAATGGGTCTAGCCGTCTCCCTCATTCGAACTCTCTTGCAAAGTCCCTCAGCCGAATGAAAATTGGGAGAGAAATCATCTTGCCCTATTTTCCTTTTCGCAGTGCGCTCTCGAGGCTTCTCATTTCTTTCCCATCATTTTTATCCTTTCTTCATTTTTTTTAAATTTATTTTCCCCACTAACCAATTCTTCTTTTCCTTTAAAATAGCTGCCACGAGCTTCTCCCATCTGCTCATCTTATTCTTCTCCTTTCTTTTTAAAAACAATTTCCTTTAATTCTTTACTTTTCTATTCTTAATTTCTTTCCTCTTTATTTAACTAATTCCTCAATCCTTTTATCCTCTTTTTTAATCAAATTTTCCCCCTCCCTTTTCCATGTAAATTGTACTTGGTAGGGGTGTTCAAATCGAATCCGAACTAACGGATCAAACTGAAATCGACCATATATGGGTCGAACCAAATCGATTTTGTGTAAAACCATGGAAACCGAATCCAAACCATATTTTTGGCTGTTCAATGTCGGTTTTATTTTCTCAAGACTGTGGAAACTGAATCCGAACCAGCGTAGTGAAAAGACTACCAAAAAATATAAATAATGCAAATTTTCACTCTCTTAAAAAATTTTTAATTTTTAATATATGAAGTTTTGTAAATTACATATTTTCAACCCACACCACTCAATTTATGGATAGGTTTGGAAGAAAGTCTCCTCCAACTTTCGATGTGGGATTTGGTTATTTGGATTTCAACTCCTTTAATTTATTTTTTATTTTTTAGTTTTATTTTTTTATTTGGTCCTTTAACTTTCTTAATTTAAAATTTCAACTCTATCAATTTTCCTAATTTACAATTTTAACTCTCTTCTCTCTCATCAGTCATTACCCTATTTTTATTACTATTCAAATTAAAATATATTTTATTTCAATTTAATAAATAATAATCATATTAAATAAATATAAATTTTGTATGTTAATTATATATTTATGTAATGTTGTCTATATTTTGGTACGCTAGATGAGCCAGACTTTTTTAGCCTCTGCTCTGCCGGCTTGGATCGTTTGTCATATCTACTACAAGTTGATACATCTTTTACTTTTTTTTTCTAATTAAACAAAATTTATATATTTTTATATTGCATAAAAAAAAGTGAAAACAAGGATTGACTTTCAAAATTTTGTATAGTCTAGTTGATTGCAATTGTTTCATATTAAAAAAATAGAGAACTATAAAAAAAAAATACTGGAAGCAACAATTACGTATAAAAAAATTACATATTTTTTTTATTGCTAGTTGCTATTGCATTGTTGATGTCGTTTTGATTTTAGTTTGAGTGAATGTTTTCCAGATTTTATACATTTTTTTTTGTTAGTTAGTGTTAGCGTGTTTCGTTTTGCAAAAAAATGAAAATATTCAAGACTCATTCTCTATTTCTATATTTATATATATATATATATATATATATATATATATATATATATATATATATGAAAAAAACAAAAAATAAACCGAAACCGAACCAAAATATTGGTTCCATATCCGATTTGGTTACCCCAAAATAAAAACCGGTATAGGTTTTAAAATTTCCAAACCGAAACCGACTGATTCGGTTCCATTTCTTACCAAAACCGAACCGAACCGAACCGGTATTTGCACACCCCTAGTACTTGGCCGGAGTTTCCCCCATTACTCACTTTCATTTTTAATCCTTCAACTTCCTTTTATTTCTTTTAATTCCTACTTATTCTTTTTTGTTTTTTTGTACCTTATTCCTTCTTAATTCATTTTCAATTGCTACACGTGTTTCCATTTTCTCCCACGCCTTCTAAAATAAATTTCTCATTCGGGAATTTCTAATTTCGCTGATTTGACTAATTGACCAAAATCCTACGTGGCCACTACGCAAAAAATGGGTCAAACTTCTCATACTTTGACCGATTCCAATGCAAAAAATTAACAAGTGAAATTTATCATTAAAAATTTCACAGGTTTTACATAACTGGAACTAAATGAAAATCGAACTATAACAAAATTAAATGGAATAATGGTAAATAGTTGTTTGTGTGGTCTGATTTGTTATGTCTGGCATAAAAACAAAATAAATAATAGTAGAAGACAAATAAGTAAAGGATAAGCAAAACAGAAAACTTCATACAGACTTTATAGGATACATGTGTATTTCATGTTTTATATTTATACCGCTTACTAAGCTTTAGACTCATAGTTAGGTCCTGTGATTTAGGTAAGGAGCCAATAATTGGATAGAGCTTGTTGGGGACATAGCTGATGGGGTGTTGTTGGGTTGAGTTGTTTGTGCTGTGGGTGATGTTGGCCCTGGAGGCTATGGCTCACAAAAATGGAATAAGCAAATTTAATTGTTTGAAAAGTTTCAAAATACTTTCAAATGTTTATTGGTCTTAAACTGTTTTAACTTAACGTTATAGCATTGTTTGTTTAAATGGCTTTTAAACTACTTGTTTGTAATATTTTATAGGGTTATTATCAATTTTCACCTTAGAGTTTAGGGTGCTTTTTAAATATTACCTTAAAGTTTAATTTTTTTCATATATCACCTAATGCGAGCACGGAATGGATTTATATTTAACAGTCTCAAATCCCTTGGAATGGAATCTTGGAATATGAAAGTTTGCAACTTTAAGCTGTCGATGGATGAATGCAACGCTTCTCACCTCCTTGGATAAGGACGCGGCTGCAAGTTTCTTTCATGATATAACTCACACGAAAGGGACTTTGGATATTACACACCAAAGGGTCTTTGGATATCACTCACCAAAGGAAGAAAAGGATCTCTCCAATTCCTGAAAAGCAAAAGCTTTGGTTTATCAAAATTCAACAACTGTCTAAAACATAAAATTAGGTGGCTTTATATAGCCTATTACAAACATAAGTTAGAAAATTAAATAAAAGACAACCTAGATAAATAGATCTAGATCTCCTAGATAAGGGGATCTAGATATCCTAGATAAGTGGATCTTTTTAGAGATAATATCTAAAGAGATAATATGTTTATCTTTCTTCAAGATCTTCTTGTATTGGACGTCCTTCATCCTAATAAAAATAAAATAAAAATAATATTGATGCAGATCCAGGGTTCAGCATCACCTTAAAGTATTCCACGTTATCAGCTTACACCTTGACGTTTCATTCCCATTTGTTCTTCACGTTTCACCCTAGCAACTCCTGAAGACAGACGAAGATGAAGCTGCCATTCTACGAGGTGAACTCTCCCGAAGATGAACCTGCGAAGGCAAACACTGCGAGGCGAACTCTGCGAACACGAACCCTTGCTCGACGAAGGCGAACACTACGAGGCAAACTCTATGAACACGGACCCTTACTCGGTGAAGGCAAACCCCAGCTCTGCGAAGGTGACCCAGGCTCTGCGAAGGCGCACCTTGCTCCTCGTGTAACGACCCAGATTTTCATAATTCCTTGAAAATGCGAGAAATTTAAATTTTTCAAAAGACTCCTTTATAAAACGAAATCAGTGTGAGATGCTAAAACTGGATCGCTACTAACCCTTCATTAAACTCATTATGAGAATCAATTTAATGAAATGCGGAAGCGTTTTGAAATCATTTATTTAAAACGTTGCGGAAGCGTAAATCATTTAAATGAAAGGACTAAACAATTAAATACAATTTATTACAACCATTTTCTCTTCTCACTCTAGCCTGGCCAGCCACAATCTCGCTCGTACAAATCCTTCATCCTTGCTTTATTATTTGTTCATCACTATTGTTGTTTTCGCATACAAGTACCAACATTTACACTACAAGTAATCTGTAAGCCTAAAGGTTTAGTAAGGAAAAAGGGTTTTATGCAACATGAATGCCACTCTTTAGTCCATTTTAGAATGGGGGCCACCCAAACCAATCCTTTCATTACTTTCGTTCGTTCATTCGTTCATTACTTGAACCTCAAGCGAAAGATTGGAGGACCCACATGGGGTGGTATAGTTGACCAGACTAGCCTCCTAGGTGCAAACTAGGTCCCTTTCCCGTCAAGGTAAAGGCTCTGCCTAGCTACCATACTAGACCGGACTACCCACCAGCCACCAACTCTCCATTCATTCAATTATGGACTAGTCTCCTAGGTGCAAACTAGTTGTCAAACTACTAGTCTCCTGGGTGCATACTAGTTGCTAAACTAGACCCGATTATCCATTCATCTTATCATTCATTTTTAACATTTTCCTCGTTCAATGCACGTGTAAGTACCACCCCAAGGTAACACTCCCTATTACTTTATATTACATGATGCATGACCATATATTCTCAACCTAACATGATGCATGATGCGTTATAGCATACATTAACAATAATTGTAGTGTGCATTGAAATGAAAGTAATTGTAATTGAAAGCAACAGTAATTGAAATGGCAAATATAATAAATAACATAAATTGAAAGTAAATGAGCGGTAAAGAAGCGTGCGATGAATTACGATTAACTAAACATGCTCGTTGAACTAAGATAGACTAAACATGGAAACATGCTTTAGACAACGAATAATGGAAACATGCTTGTAAATTAGTAATTCTTATTCTAGTGGATTAAGCATGCTTTTATTCTAATTAATTAAACATGCTATATTTAATAGTCTAGTTATTATCCTAGTTAATTACATGCTCAAGAAAGGATTTCATTTAATATTCTAGTTATATATCTTGGTTAATATTAATTTCTTCAATAACATGCTATATTATTCTAAGTTAAGTCAAATAACATGCTTCCATTATTCCAATAACTCAAATACTAAAGTACAATTAAGTTATCCACCATTATTCTCTAAGTTAATTAACATGCTCTAGTTAACATACATACATCAAGAAGTAACCAAGTTAATTAAACATGCTCAATTAATTAATTTACTTACCCAACTAGTTAGATAATTACTTACTCAAGATTAGTTATCTATTAAACATGCTTTAGTTGATTAACATCCAAACATGCTCACTTGTTAATTTGTGATCCTAATTAATTAACATGCTCAAGGAAGTTAATTAAACATACTCTAATTAATCATGCTTATAAGTCCAGCTAATTAAACATGCTTAAGTAAGTGAACATGCTAATTGATTATGTTAGTTAGTTAATTCAGACCTGCTAGTTAATCAATTTAGTCGATTTACATGCTCCACTGATTAGTTGGTTAACATGCTCCATGATTTGTTATTACTTAAACAGCTAACTAAACATGCTCGACTCAGTTATTTAAGACTAGTTACTTAATTAGTTAATTATATGTGCTTAGGTCTACTTAGTTAATCAAACATGCTTATTAACATATTCAGAATAACACTAGATAGTAAATATGGAACGAATGAAATGTCAGTTTAGTTAACGCAGAGAATCCAAGCTAGACATCTAGAAAATAACAAGAAATAGAACAGTAAATCATCAAAGGAAAAACCAACATTCTAAGCTCATTCGTAGCTCATTCCTACTCCTCATCATTTACATACTCTTCATATTCAACCATTGATCATTTATCACCGCAATCCATCACAACAAATAAAGTAAAAAATTTGCAATAAAAAGAACAATTAACAATAAAGAATATGTCTACAAAGTAAAGCATTTGATCGCAATTATAGAAACAACTAAAAAACAAAACTAACAATAAAGGATATGAATCACGAAGATAGTCATATTCTAACAAGTGCAAACAATTCTACACTATCCAACAAAGGAAATATCCACGGCAAGGAATCAACGAGGAAAATACAACAAGAAATCATCTAAGGAATTAGCTGTAAGCATTTCAGAAAACAAACATAAAACACACGCACTCTACTTGAGGTGTAGGGGCTCCTCTGGCCAAGACACCCCTATTTCCTTCCCTCAATTCTTTATTGGGTTTGGCACTTAGTCGCTATCCTGCTCTTTCATTTTTCCAATACCTTCATAATTAAAAAATTTATCATTGACAACTTCTCATCGAATTCTATACTTTAACACTTAACAGTTCCCAATTAATGTCGTACCAAAATGTTATAATCCATGTACGTTGAATAACAATTTCCATTAATAAAACTCAACAACCAACCAACCAATAGAATTATCTCACTCTTCACTATTATATTTTCCACAACCAACAGACAACAAAGTATAAATCTACAACCACACTAAATCCAACATATATGTACTAGGTAATAATCAACAGAGGCTCCCCACAACAAATCCCAACTCTCATCCATTTCCTTCAATCCGTAAGCATTATTTATTAACAAGAGGGTTCAACATTTCCCACAACCCAACGTTTCCCCTTCACTAAGCATTTATGAAGAGTCAAAGTCCATTTACAAAGTCAAAAGCATAAACTCAATAGATTCCAACCAATAAATTCATTCAGAAATCCTTAGCAAGACATAACTAATATCAACGTTGGACTAACATTCACAACAAAATTCAAAGACTAAACCACAGAGAAGAAAGCTCACAATCAGAAGCTCTCGGCCAACCCCCCAGAGCTCCCAGCTTTGCCTCCAACTTCATCTTCTTGCACTTGGCTTCACAGGATGGAAAATCGATAGAACACATCAATTCTGTTATTTTATCTCCACATCCATCTGCCCCTCTACGTCTTCTAAAGAGGCACTCCATAACCTATCCCTGCCACAGCCACTGCTACGAGGTCTACGATGTCTCCTCTGTTGACTTTCAGCAGAGCAAGGACCAAGGAAGAAAACCGAACCACTAGCAGGACCAGGGCCTTCGGCTAGTCCAGCTTGAACCGCCAGTTCCCTTACTTCCTGACATCGTCCCACCATTCAACGTCATTGCCATTCATCACTGTCGATGCCATTCATCATCGCCAAGCATCGCCGAGAATCGATAGAGCATCGCCGCTCTTCGCGACCCGATGCCCAACAACGACAACCCGCGAGCTACAACCCGAAACGCCCGACACCATCTGATTGCCATAGGCTGGGTGACGACTCTCGAGCCTTCACCTTCCACTCTCGTCTTCACCTTCCCCTTCCCCTTCTTCATCACTGGCTCGTCCTCCTGGTCGCTCCTCCCTCTCTCGACTCCCAGCTCTCTTTCCCCCTCTCGTTCTAATCTATCTTTGCCCTCCATCTCATTTCGTCTAGCTGAATGCCATTTGACGAAATGAGAAAAAGTTGAATCGGTTCTCCAACTGAACCGGTTCAGTTATTTAACAATAATCCCCACTTATGCATATTAATCTCATTCTTAATTAAATGTCTATGTTTAAGTCTTAATGTAACTATGATCCTACACTTTGATTAATTTCTTGAATTAATATAATAAATCTCTAATTATTTCAATCCTTCAATTAATCCAATAATCAAAATTATTTAATCCATCCCTAATAATTTTTCTCACATTTTAATCCCAAAAATTTCAATTATTTCCTTTACCCTAATTTTTAACAAAGCCGAGCCATGCCAAAATCTTTCGAACTGATTAGAACCAAACCAGTTTGATCTATTATTTTCTAATAAATTTCTTAACTTATAATATTTGAATACGTCATTGGTAATACCCCGATAAATGTCCAACTTATAAAGTTGGGGTGTTACACCACGATTATGACCCCTGCTCAGCGAACCCGTTCTCTATGAAGAAGATCGGTAGACCCTGCTTTGCGATTGTTTGCTGTTTTGTGCAGGTGATGGATTTTTTTATGCTACTTTTTTTCATTCGGGATTTAATTGTTTGCTGGTCATGGATTAATTTGGTCTTGTTCAATTTTTGTAGTCTTGTTTTTGGTGTTTTGTTCAATTTCTGATTATCACACAGCCTTTCAATTTCTTTTTGAAAAATTGCAGTGAAATAAACCTGATGTAATTGTCACACAGCCTGATGTAATTGTCAATTTCTGTTTATCACACAGCCTGGTGTAATTGTTTGTTGTTTCATGAAGGTCATGGATTTTTTTATGCTAGTTTTTTTCATTCCTGATTTAATTTTTTGCTGGTCATGGATTAATTTGGTTTGTTTTGTGGTTTGTTTACTATGTTCTTGTTCAATTTCTGTCACGCTGGTTTTTTGTTTAGTGGTTAAATTTTCTTTGTGGCAGGCGATATTCAAAACAGCAAACAATTATCCCTGGTAGGTGATACTCTCATTTCATTAATCCAATTAACGGTTTCGAGATGTGGCCTTATACGAACATGTATCCTATTGACCCGCTACCATTTAGGCGTCAGGCAGGTAGACCAAAAAAGAAATGGGCTAGGGACGCAGATGAGCCACTGAGTCAGACCTCAGTGAGTCGGAGGAAGAAACAGATGACATGTGGTAAATGTCACAGATCTGGTCACAATAGCCAGACGTGTAAAGGAGATGCAGCAATGGTCACTTCACCCCCATGTATGAGAGGAAGAGGAAGAGGAAGAGGAAGAGGTAGATGCAATGAAACCTTCATGAGATTTAATTTGATAAGCGATGTTAGAACACAAGTATATTTATATTTTCCATTTCTCTAAGTTATTATCATTTGTGTTCATTTACTTGTGTTATAACTACGTAATTCTATTGCAGCGCTCATCTTTGGAAGGTATTAGACGTTGATGTCGCACGGTCTATTGACATGCCAAAAGCTTAAAGTCAAGCTCCAGAATTATACAACATCTATTTTAGTGTTTTGTAGTGTAGTTGAATCGATGATGTTCTTGTATTATTATCTCACCATGGGATTTTGATGTTCATAACATCATAGACTCTAGTCCCAAAATGAATTTCATCCATACTGCTCTTCCTATTTATTTATTGTTTGCTTTTTTCATACTTGCAAGAAAAATTGAGGCATAAAATTCAGTTCGCCATGGACGTTCTAAGTAAACACTCGATCAAAATAAGGAACAATCAAGCACATTCATAGTACATTACAACCAAGTTTCTCATAAACAATCAATCCAAACTCATCTTCTAGAATAACCACGAAATGCATAAAAAATTATAAACCAAATAATACTTACAATCCACAATAAACATAAATAAGTTTGGCACTTTCTTGTAATCTTCTTATTAACAACTTCTAAATGTGCGACAGTTGATTGTAAACGATTAACAATCTTCTTTTCTTGGACGCCTATTGCTACATCATGTCATGCAAAGAAGTTGCATCCTCCACTTCCTCTCTAAACATGATCAAGAAGAAATTGTATAGTGTAGTATAAAATCTTACTACTCGCTACATTTCCAAAGTATAATTTATACCTCATAATTTTGGCAATCGAAAATATGAATTCAAAAAATCCACAACTGTTTCCACTCCTTCAAGAACCAAAAATATCAATTTTGTTCTCAAACACATATCAAAAGGCGACAGAAATTGAACAAGAACACAATAAACATTTTCCAAATTCATATCAGGCATAAATTGAACAACAACAGAGACAGATTAAAATATCATACTTGTTTCACAATGATTCACAATTCTGTTCTCAAACACAGTAAACCAACGATAGAAATTGAACAGACCAAATTAAACACCGCAAACATAGACGACAGAACCAACCAAATTAATCCATGATCTGCACGAAGCAGCAAACAAGTACATCAGGAAGTTCACTGAATGGATTATTTCACAATGGTTTATTCACTGCAATTTTTTAAAAATAAAATTCAAAGGTTGTGTGATAAATAGAAATTGACCAAGAAGCAGCAAAGAATCACGGAACTGGGCCGACCGAAATTTAAAGGCTATGTGATAATCAAAAATTGAACAAAAAACAAAAAACCAGACGACAAAAATTAAACAAAACCAAATTAATCTATGACCAGCATACAATTAAATCCAGAATGAAAAAAAGTAGCATAAAAAAATCCATTACCTAAACAAAACAGCAAACAATCGCAAAGCAGAGCCCGCTAGTCTTCTTCGTAGAGAAGGGGTTCGTAGAGCAGGGGTCAGAATCATGGCGCAGGGAGCGCCTTCGTAGAGCCAAGGTTGCCTTCACAGAGCCGGGGTTCGCCTTCGCCGAACAAGGGTCCGTGTTCGTAGAGTTCACCTCGCAGTGTTTGCCTTCACTGAGCAAGGGTTCGTGTTCGCAAAGTTCGCCTCGCAGTGTTCGCCTTCACAGGTTCATTTTTGGGAGAGTTCACGTCACATAATGGTAGCTTCATCTTCGTCTGTCTTTAGGAGTTGCTAGGGTGAAACGTGAAGAACAAACGGGAATGAAACGTCGAGGTGTAAGCTGATAACGTGGAATACTTTAAGGTGATATATGAAAAAAAATTAAACTTTAAGGTGTTATTGAAAAATGACCTAAACTATAAGGTGAAAATTGATAATAACCCTATTTTATATGGTTAAGACTTCCATTGCTTGTTACTCTAGTTTTCCCTCACAAGTGTTTAAAGGAAAGAAAATTTTTATACGGTAAAGGATGTTACAAAAAAAAATTTCAAAACTTGGTAGTCACCTCCAACTATAAAGCATGAAAGCATAACTTGTAATATCCCAAATTTTCGTCAAGCTAAGCACAAAGCGTATGTGATAAATTGGGACGATGTAAGTGGAATTGGATTGCTTGGAAATATTGGTCAAGAGAAATACATTGGAATAAGCGAATTATGATACCCCATTATGTTCATAAATAATTTAAGGAAATGATTAGAGTTATTAAAGAATGGGTGATGATGCTTGGATTTACAAAAGATGATATAAGGACTGACTCAACGATTGGCAGTTAGTGGATTACTAAGAGAAAATGCACTTGGATATAATAAGGTTGAAGTAATAAGATCTATTATATTTTGGAGTATATTGAATTTAATAAAGGAATAAGATGAAAGAGGAGTTATAGAATATATGATTTGAGTATTAAGGAATAAATTTATGGATAGTTGGATAGTTAGACAATAGAAGTGTTGGCCTAAGAAAAATATATGTTAACGTAATTAGACGCATTTGGATATTGTTAGGATACTGTAAGGAATGGAAGTTTGGATATAATTGGGCATGAAAATATGGAGGTTGATGATATAGATGTTTACATATATATATCGTTTTGGTGCATAAGAGTTTGGAGAAGATGAAGTGTTATAAAGAATATTACAATTACAATTATGACCTTAAATTATGGTTACAAAATATAAATATACATATATTGAGGGATATATATATATATGTATATATATATACACATATATATATACATATATATATACACATATATTGAGGGATATATATAAATGTATATATACATATATATACACATATATATACACATATATATACACATATATATACATATATAT